>CM065296.1:78647562-79885153 GCA_032871835.1 Dipteronia dyeriana | reverse complement strand
GTGGCAAAGCGAGGGTCCTGGTAAGGAGCCTGTCAAACAGTCAGAGGTTGGTGATGGAGGTAATACCTCTATGGGGCAAGTACCTATGGATCGTGAATTCTTTGAGTCCTTCTGGGATGATACTCAGGAAGTGTTCTCAGGGTGAGAAGCGAAAAGCGGTCAGCTCCCTAACTCGCCCACTTAAGGTCCCTCGGGTGGTCTCATTCATTGACTCCAGTGATGAAAATGTTGTTGATGAGATTCCCCCGAGCGTTGATGTTGAAGGGTCAGCAGATGCGGTGACTTCAGAGCTGAACAAAGATTCTACCCTCGAGGTTGGAAATCTAGGGGTTGAATCCTCGGGGGTTCATTCATATAATTCTCCACAGGATATGCTGCGAAAGATTTCATCTTGTCGGGTTTTTATTGGATATGACCGTTGGAGCTGTTTCCGAGATGGCTCTCTGACTCACCGTCTTCAGAATTTTTTTAACAGTGCATCTTTTGTAGGTTATCCATTTCTTTAATTGTTTTGCTTGTTTGCCCGATTCAGATTTTTAATTAAACCTTTTTTGTAGATGGTGGCCGAATTTGCTGAGCTAATTCAAATGCAACAACATCAAGTTGACCGAATAAGGCGTCTGAAAGCTCAGCTAAAGGAAAGTGAGGATTGTCGTGCTCGGGTCGAATCGGCTTGTCAACAGTAGGTTGGTTCTGCATAAGTTTTTACCAACAACTATCTGGCATAGCAGATGGAGGCTGAGGAGAAGGTTTCTTTGTTAGAAGAGAAAGCATCATCTCTTCAGGACTTATTGTCTTCTGCCCAAGAATCAATGCTTAAAGCTGAGCAGGAAGCGGAGCAATCAAAGTCGGCGTATGAGCAGAAGATTGAAGATCTGGAGCGCCAAGCGTTGACACTTGAATCCTTATCCCGGGAGGCCAGGCTGGAACTTGAAATACAAGGGGTGGATCGTTTCAAAAGGTCCCTACCTATGATGCTTTTCTCTTCGGGAGTTTCAACAAGAGTTGGTTTCAGCTGGTGAATACTTTAAAGTCAAGAATTGGGCAATTGAGAAGGCCTGAACCAATTGGGAGCTGCCAATAAAACATTATGTGGATCGGTCATTGGAGTCTCTTAAAACTCAGATGAAGGAATGGAGAGCTTATTGTCGTAGCCGAGGCAAAGAGCCCCATCCTATGCATTTAGAGATTCCATCTGAACACTCCCTCTCGACCTTCTATGCCAGTCAATAGATGGTCGTGGAAGATGTGGAGCCTGATGTCGGGCTGATTCCAGGGGAGGATTACAGATGATGGATGGATGACTCAGTCAACACAATTTCTTGGCCTTCTAACGAGAGTCTGCTCCTCGAGTACGAGATGGTGCCTGACCCCGAGTATTGGCAAGGGCTCCAAATCCTCACAATCCTGATTTTTATAGATAGGATTTTTGTACTTTTTAATTCTTTGTAAAGAATAGTTCTTTTGAAAGATCAATAAAATTCCGAGTAGCTTTTCTGAATCTGGTGTTTCGATTCTATTGCTCGTGAAATTTCTTTAACTTGTCTAGTTTTTGAGTATCTTATTAAACCCGTTATTTCTGATGTTCGCGTATTTAACCGAGTATCTTATTAAACTGATTGCCACCCGAATAATGCCAAATATCTTATTAAACTGACTCTTGTAATCTTTATGCCAAGTATCTTATTAAACTGGCTAGCTCTGATGTTCGGGTAACATTACCGAGTATCTTATTAAATCGGTTGTCACCCGAATAATGTCAAGTATCTTATTAAACTGGCTAATATTATTAACCGTGTCATCTTAAAACAGAAGTTTTATACTTGTGTTTCATACACGGTTGCTACTCGAACATTACATCATGGCTCACCATAATCATATGTTCGAGTCCTTACGCATTACCAAGGACGTCTTCCCAGTTTTTATATGTAAGGGTTTGCCGAATCGTTAAGATTTTTGAATTGCTTAACACAGCTATGTATTTCACCAGAATTTTCCCAAAAGCATCCAGAGATGGTGCATCAGGTTTGCCTTTTTACGAAGGTCATTTTGACCTTGCTCGACTGACATTCTCCTTCGAGCTTCTCCATCCATTCGGGATTAATGGTCTCGAGTATTCTATTTACATGTTCTTATTATCATGCTTGTCTTCCATATGTTCTTAATATCAAATGCATACTTTTGGAAATCCCGAGTTCGATGCTTTTCTTTCGGGAATCCCGAGTTTGATTTTTTATTTATAACAGCAAAATCAACAAAGTTATAAATTCCAGTTAATATTTATCCTAACTAAAATTGTCCTGACTAAAAAAAAGAACAAAAAACAATTTAAGGATAGAAAATCTTCAAATATTAGGCATTGCATGGTCAAGGTAAAACCTCTCCATTAGGTCGTGCAATCCAATATGCCCCATGGCCAGCTATTCCTTCAACTTTCTACGGTCCTTCCCATTTGTCAGCCAGGGAACCTACATCATTATTTTTTGTGTTCAATGACACCTTTCTGAGTACCAGGTCTCCTATCTGGAATTTTCTGACCTGAACGTGAGAGTTGTAGTGACGAGCTACCCTTTGTTGATATGCCATATTTTGTATTCGGGATTTCACCTTTTTCTCTTCTAGCTCATCTAGACTTTGTAATAGCATATCAACATTCTGCTTTTCATCATATAGCCTGACCCGGGGTGACGTATATGATGTTTCTATAGGAATAACAGCTTCTGTTCCAAATGCTAAAGTGAATGGAGTTTCTCCTATTGAAGTTCTCGTTGTTGTCCGATACGCCCATAACACTTCGGGAAGCTTTTCAACCCAGCTTCTTTTCTTGGCATCTAGCTTTACTTTGATTGTGTGCTTGATGATTTTGTTCACTTCTTCAACCTGCCCATTTGTCTGAGAGTGGGCAGATGTGGCATAGTAATTGGCAATCTGGTACTCTTTGCACAGCTGTCTAAATTTCAAGTTATCGAACTGGGTGCCGTTGTCAGTGATTATAATGTTTGAGACTCCAAACCTATAGAGTATATTATTTTTCATGAAATTTATGGTGTTTGCTTCTGTGATGTACACTAATGCTTTAGCTTCTACCCACTTTGTGAAATAGTCAACGGCTACTATTGCATGCTTTGCTCCACCCACTGTCCTGGCTGGCATTGAGCCGATTAGATCCAAACCCCACATAGCAAATGGCCATGGGGACGTGAGGTTTCTGAGCTGCTCAGGGGGCTGTCGGATGTCATTAGCAATTCTTTGGAAAGTATTACAACTTTCTGAACACTATTGTGCATCTGAGAATAGCGTAGGCCAATAATAGCCTTGCCTGAGTACCTTGTGTGCCAAACTTTTACCCCCAATGTTGTTTTCGTAAACTTCTCCATGGATTTTCTGTAATATCTGATATGCATCTTCCTATGATACACATCTTTGGAGTGTTCGGGAATACCCCCTTTTGTATAGTTCTCCTCCAACCAACTTGTACCTGGCTGATCTATACCTGATGTGTTTTGCTTGTAAGGGGTCTTCTAGGAACACGCCTTCTTCTAGGAACCTTTTTGCCTAAGTCATCCAACCATCTGGCGGTGTTCGGATTTCTGAAATTTCCAAGTTTCTTGGTTCAGTTGTGCTTGGTTTAAGGAGATGTGCAACCGGAATAGTTTTTGGCCTGGTTGTGGTTGTTGCTGATGCTAGCTTGGACAATGCGTCTGCCTTTTCATTCTCATCCCTGGGGATCTGGGTAATCTTATATTCCTTAAATTTCTAGAGGAGATGTTTTACAATGTCACTGTAGATTATCATGCCTTCATCCTTGGCTTGGTACTCGTCCAGAACTTGGTTGACAACTACCTATGAATAAATGAATATCTCAACCTCATCTACTCTGAAAGCTATGCAGACTCTGAGTCCTGCTAGTAG
The DNA here is from genome assembly GCA_032871835.1 of Dipteronia dyeriana. Taxonomy (NCBI): domain Eukaryota; kingdom Viridiplantae; phylum Streptophyta; class Magnoliopsida; order Sapindales; family Sapindaceae; genus Dipteronia; species Dipteronia dyeriana. The sequence continues at coordinate 79,881,241 of CM065296.1, read as the reverse complement.
CGCCTCGTACTCGGCTTGATTGTTGGTTGCTTTGAAGTCGAACCTCATGGCATACTCGACACAGTCTTCTTCTGGAGTACATACAACAATCCCTGCCCCGCTTCCATGAGTGTTTGAAGAGCCATCAATATATAATTTCCATATGAAGCTTTTACCCAACATCTTTTTTGCTTCCAGGTTCGGTTCTATGAATTCTACTATGAAATCTGCCACTGCTTGCCCTTTGAAAGATGTCATAGGGATGTAGTGGATATCGAATTCACTTAGCTTGATCGCCCATTTGGTTAATCTCCCTGAAATCTCAGGCTTTTGTAAAATCTACTTTAATGGGCAATCAGTGAGAACCTGGATTGTATGAGCCTGGAAGTCTGGCATCAGCTTTCTTGCTGCTGAAACTAGTGCCAAGGCCATCTTTTATGCCTGTGAATATCTGGTCTCAGCTGGTAGAAGTGCCTTGCTGGTGTAATACACTGGCTTTTGTACTCCGTCTTCTGTTCTGACTAGAACTGAGCTTGCTGCCAGTTCTGTAATTGACAAGCACAGTTTGAGTGCCTCCCTCATCTGAGGTTTTGAAAGGATAAGATCCTGTCCTAAGTATTCATTAAATTTTAAGAATGCATGCTTGCATTCTTCATTCCATTCAAGTCTTTTTCCTTTTCTAATTACTTTGAAAAAGGATGCACATCTGTATGTGGCTTTTGAGATGAATCTTCCTAAGGAAGCCAGACATCTTATTAGACGCTGTACTTCTTTGAGTGTCCTCGGTGAATTCATTTTTTGTAGGGCCTGGATCTTTTCGGTGTTGACTTCGATTCCTCTTTGATGGACTTGAAAACCCAAGAATCTTCCTGAAAGAACCCCGAATAAACACTTGTTCAGATTTAGCTTCATTTGGTATCTCCTTAAGACATCAAATGTTTCCCGCAGATCTGAAGTATGCTTGTCTGCTGTGATGCTCTTGGTCAACATGCCATCAATGTATACTTCCATGTTCCTTCCTATTTGCCGTGAAAATTTTTTGTTGACCAACCTTTGATAAGTTGCTCCTGCATTTTTCAATCCGAAGGGCATCACAGTATAGCAGTATAAACCCTGATCAGTTGTGAATGCTGTTTTTTCTTCGTCAGTCTTGTTCATGTTGATCTAGTTATACCCTGAGTAAGCATCCATGAAACTGAGTAGCTTATGGCCTGATGTAGAGTCTACCCACTGATCTATCCTTGGAAGTGGAAAACTATCTTTCGGGCATGCCTTGTTCAGGTCTGTGAAATCTACGCACATCCTTCACTATCCATTCTTTTTTTGGACGAGGACTACATTAGCTACCTATTGTGGGTAATTGACTTCTCTAATCGATCCTACAACGAGTAGCTTTTCTACATCCTATTTGACAGCTTGACTTCATTCAAGATTGAATGATCTTCTCTTTTGTATCATCGGTTTTGCATTTGGGTCTACTGTGAGATGATGGGATATTATTCGGGCATCAATCCTGACCATGTCTTCATGGTTCCAGGCGAACACATCTATGTATTCTTTGAGTAGATCAATGAGGCTTTGTTTGACTCTTCCTTCTGGGTTGGCCCTGATCTTGACCTTTTTGTCTGTTCATCTTCTTTCGAGGTGATTTCTTCGACTAGTTCAGTTTTGGATTCATTCGGCTCTTCCCTTGGATCGAATTCGAATAATAGTAGTTTTTTTTTGACTCGGTTGTGTTATAGTGCAAACATGTTCATTTTTGTCCTTGTATACTGACAGGTTAGCTCTTCGGGCCATCTTTTGGGATCCCTTGACTACCCTGACCCTTTGTTTGGTCGGGAATTTTATCATTAAGGCATAAGTGGTTGTTATGGCCTTAGTTTTATTCAGGAATGGTCGTCACAATAGTGCATTATATGGTCAATTGTCAAAGTCTACCACTACGAAGTCGAGCAATACTGTTCTTTGGCAAAGTGCTACTCTAATCTTCACAGGTAGCTTTACCGTCCCGAGTGACCTAACTTCAACTACCCCGAATCCTCTGAGTGGGGTATGGAAGGGCTGTAGATTCTTTTGGTCTAACCTAAGTTGATCGTAGACGGCTACATTGAGGATGCCTGTCGAGCTTCCATTATCTATCAGGATTCTTCTGAACTCCCGGTGACCAATCCGGGCACTTATGACCAAGGCATCATTTGGCCGATCATCGATGCCATGTGAGTCAGCTTCTGTGAATATTATTGGGTCCCATCATTCTTTTATCTTCTTCGGGTCTGGCTCGACTGAGTTTATATAAATGTTATTTCTTGCTTCTACTATTTCTCTGATTTCCTGAGTTCGTTCTCGGTTACTTCTTCAAGTGGATGGTCCTTCAAAGATCGTATGTATTACTTGATTGGCCTCTGGACTGGCCCTTTGACTTCGACCAGAGCTGTGATCGGCCCTGATCTCTTTCTTTGCTTCTGATTTTTCATCCTTTTTCAAGATCACATCCTGGAGATGCTCTTCCCGAATGAAGGTTTCTATGTAATCTCTAAGCTAGTAACACTTGAAAGTCTCATGACCAGTTTCCTTGTGGAACCTGCAGTATTTGGTTGTGTCTCACAGAGGAAACTGAGATTGACGGTGTGGCTCTTGTACCATATTATTTGTTTCCATAATGGCCAGTATTTCCTTCTGTTCTTTTTGAAGAGGGTGTAGTTGACGTACCTGCCTCGGTATTTTTCAGTGGTCTGTTCGGCGTTACGCCCATTACCCCGGTCCTTGCTCTTTTCTTTATCGTTTCCTTTCTGTTTTCCCTTCTAGTTCTGCACCTTGGACTCGGCGTCCTTCTGTTTGGGCTTTCCCCCATGCATGTAGCATCCTCTCGTGGCTAACTCTTCTTCCTCGGCCAATGTATATCCTCCCGTCATATCCATCATGTCTGCATATCTAGTCTGTTTGGCGTTACGCCCATTACCCCGGTCCTTGCTCTTTTCTTTATCGTTTCCTTTCTGTTTTCCCTTATAGTTCTGCACCTTGGACTCGGCGTCCTTCTGTTTGGGCTTTCCCCCATGCATGTAGCATCCTCTCGTGGCTAACTATTCTTCCTCGGCCAATGTATATCCTCCCGCCATATCCATCATGTCTGCATATCTAGTCGGTCGGGCTCTTCCTAAATCAAAAGATAGTCGTCCATTCTGTAGGTTGTTGATGAATGCAGCGATTATTGTTTCGTCATTTGCACTGCCAATTTCTGATACTGCTTGGCCAAATCTCCCCAGGTATTTCTTCAGCGACTCATCTTTCCCTTGCTTTATTTGAGAAAGGTAAGTCACTAACTTTTTCCTATGAACATTGCTCAGGAATTCTCTCGAAAAACTCCTGCACAGTTTCCCAAAACTTCCAATGCTTGATGGGGGTAATCTCGTGAACCATCTTGGGCCCATGGCTCCCAAAGTTTGTGGAAAATTGTAACATAGCAAGGGGTCACTGTAGGCATACTGAGCCATGGCACTTTTATAGCGTCTTACGTGATCCTTTGGATCTCTGTCCTTCTTGAATTGTTCCACGTGCGGCATCCTGAACCTTTATGGGAATGGGGTCCGTAAGACTTCCCTGCTGAACGAACTGTCAGAATTTTCATCAGATAAATTGTTATACCCATAACGCCTGACCAGCGCGTCCATCTGTCGCCTATTGTTCTAGACTTCTTGAGTTAGGCTTTGGATTGCGACATCCCTATTTTCCATCGGACTTCCCCGATGGTTGAACCGCTGGGTGATTGTCATTCCTCTATCCGGTTCTTCACTTTGATGCCGGGTTTCTCTTATGATTCCATGATGACGCTTGCGATGGTGTCGATCGCTATCTTCTGATGATGACCGATCATTGTACCGATCACGTTTGTGGTGCCTAGTATGGACTATCTGATCCTGGTTCTATTTCTGGCGTGGTTATTCCTCTTCAGGTGTTTCACGTCCAGCCTGTTTGATTGGTGCAAGGTTCTTTCCGACCTCTGGTTTGTTTATTTCGGACCCTACTACCACCGAACGAAGCCTTACAGGTGGGAGGTTGGGAGTTTGTGCTTCTGTAGCCAGTAGATCAACTCATTCCTTTGTTGCGTCTGCCACCAACTGCTGCAACGCTTTTCGAAAACCTTGAGTCAGATCTCCACTGGTTAAAGGAACTTGCTGGATCCCCGCTAGGAAAGTAGGTTGGTTTTCTATTATTACAGTGAGATCCTGCGAGGTACTGCCAACATGGAAGTTGTCCGAAGATTTTTGAACATCCCCGGAATTGCTTCTGCTTTCTGTCATTGCTTTTGATCAAGTCGAAGGTTGAAGCCCTTCTTTTAGTGCCAAATGGTGACGTTGATTTCTGGATTGTATTAGAAAAGCCAACAAGGATTGGATTTTGGCTTTAAATTCAAAGAGGAAGAGATTAAAGAAGGTGATCAAGACACGAATTTTACGTGGTAAAACTCCGATTGACTGGAGAAACGTCCACGGGTGGTTGAATGATCAACCGAGCCAAAATCCACTATGAAAAATGATGCTTACAAGCTCTCAATTTCTCTTTCTTCTCTCTGTATTTTTCTATTGCTTGCCGTCTATCTCTTTTTCTTTTTTGGCGAGATTATGGGTCTATCTATATGTTTATAGAGCCCTAATCTGCCTTGTACAAGTAATAGATCTTTGTATTTAATTAACATTATTTACTTGCTTGAGGCTGATTGTCTTCTTTCCTGTTTCGGAGTCTTCTGTTGAAATGGAATGGGATTCTAGTAGTGCAGTCCAATTTGGACTTGTTTTCTTATAAGAAAGTGGGTATCTTCGTGTATTCTGTTTGGGAACCCTTCCAGCTCGGTATTCTGTTTGGGAACCCTTCCAGCTCGGTATTCTGTTTTCTTTGAATTCCTTCCTGATATGGATATCTTCGTGTATTTAATGACCTAATCCGTGTGAACTAAGCACTAAGCTTCTTATTCGGTTTTCTTCATATTTATCTCGAGCAAGGTTAATTCCAACAGGGCCCAAGTAACATCGTTTGAGCCTGAGTGGAAGCGTCATTTAACCAGTCCCGAGTGTCGTTAACTGATCCCGAGTAGGTTTCATTCAACATCTGTTTACTCGAGTTTTCTCTTCTTCTGCACTGTCTTGTAGGATATCTTAAAGAAGAAGTGTATGTTGAACAACCTAAGGGTTTTGTAGACCCACACTCTCCTAATCATGTGTTTAAGTTGAAAAAGGCTCTTTTTGGCCTTAAGCAAGCCCCTAGAGCTTGGTATGATAGGTTGACTCAATATCGTATTGACAACCAATATAGGAGAGGTGGTATTGATAGAACTTTGTTTATCAAGCATTATGACAATGACATTTTTGTTGCACAAATATATGTTGATGACATTGTTTTTGGGTTTACATGTAAAACCAAGGTTGATGATTTTGTAAATGTTAAGTCAAGAGAATTTGAAATGAGTATGGTAGGTGAACTCAATTACTTTCTTTGCTTGCAAGTGAAACAATCTAGCAATGGTATCATGTTGTCTCAATCTAAATATGCTAGAAATCTTGTTAAGAAATTTGGCCTTGAAAGTGGAAAAGAATTTGAAACACCTATGAGTACCGCTTTAAAACTTGACAAAGATGAAAAAGGAAAAAATATTGATCAAAGTCTCTATAGGAGCATGAAAGGTAGCCTTCTCTACCTAACGGGTAGTAGGCCGGATATTTGTTTTAATGTTGGTTTGTGTGCTACGTTTCAAGCTAATCCAAACAAATCTCACTTGACAGCCGTTAAAAGAATCATTAGATATATAAAAGGAACACATAATCTTGGTTTATTCTATTCCTTTGATACTAATGATATTCTTGTTGGCTATTGTGATGCGGATTGGGCAGGAAACATTGATGATCGCAAGAGCACATCAGGCGGTTGCTTTTACTTGGGGAATAATTTGGTTGCTTGGCAAAGTAAGTAACAAAATTTCGTCTCTCTTTCTTCATCCAAAGCCGAGTATATTGCGGCCGAAAGTGCTTGCACACAACTTCTATGGATGAAGCAAATTCTCAAGGATTATGAGATTGATCAAGGTAAAATGACTCTCTATTGTGATAATTTGAGTGCCATAAACATCTCTGAAAATCCGGTTTAACACTCACGCACAAAGAATATAGACATTAGGCATCATTTAATTAGAGAACTTGTTAAACATTTAATAGTAACTCTTGAGCATATGCCTACTAAAAATAAACTTACGGACTTGTTCACAAGTCCCTTGGACAAAGAGAGATTTGTATCTCTTAGAAGATCCACTGGCATGATTTGTGTTGATTAATGCTTGTGTGTGGTTGTAAGTAGCTTGATAAGAAAAACTATATTGTATATCTATTTCTTTGAGAGCTACTCATGTGAGAAGTAATGATCTTGATAAAATAGCTTTTATTGCTTCTAGATCATGCACTTAAGTCTTTGTAAATCTTGTTTTTAAAAGTGCACAAATGCTTCTCTTATATGTCTAAGTTTGAGTAATTGAGTTTGAAAGAATGTAGATTATGGATGCATCTTGAAGTGTTTAGTACATGATAGATGATCTATGGTTAGTGTCCATTTTGCTTTGGCATCTACATAAAACTCAATGAGCAACTTCATAGAAAGGGCTACACACCTTGGTTGTGAAGCTGCTCAATGTAGGAAAGGGCTACACCATTGTGATAAGTGAAAGCCGTCATAAAGAATTTATGTTTATGTATGCAAAATAAAAGAAGTGTTGAAATAAAATCAATAAAAGAAAATCTTTGATTCAAAAGCCTAAAATGAAATGGAGGAAGGCTAAAAATAGAGTATAGTTGAAAATTGTGATTGCTCAGGTTGAAAAACTGAAATGGGATGATGAGCCACATGCACACACACGCTCATATGTTGAAATATATTCTCTTTAAAGCAAAAATCTGGATGATAATCGGTTTGACCTTTATTGGAAAAGCTTTAGATGGATAGGTGTTAAAGTGGTTTGCATGTTGATATCACAATCACTCCTTTTATATATGGTAAGCATTTTCACACACACATTTTTGCTTAATGTGCTTGATTCATTAGCAATGAGAGATTATTTTTGAGAGAGTAATGAAAATCTATTATTCTCTTATTAATTTTGAAAAATAATGGTTTACTTTGTTTTATTGCTTGAAATGTGTGAATGTGTGATTCCCTTGTGAACAAGTTTACTTACTTATTAATATGTGGAGCATATGTTATGGGGGATCTTAGTTTGTTTAACTTAGTTATATACACCTTGTTTGCTCATTATCTCATGATTTTATTATGCATCCCTTATAACCTTGTAGGTATTTTCAGTTGGCATTTACCTCTCTCTGTCAATGTTGTGTAATATGTTTTTGTCTATTCCTTGCCAAAAAGGGGGAGAAAGTGTTTTCCTCACCATGTTACATACATTTGATATAAAGGGGAGACAATTAAGGGGGAGAAATCTTGTCTTAAAGGGGAGAAAGAATTCTTGTTTGCATAAGATAAGAAGAGATAAGGGAATTTTTATTTTGTTTCGTATATTGTTTGTTTATCTCACCTATCTTCTCTATAGAAGATTTCTTTTCGTTGTTCTTATCTCACAGGTGCTTTGAATGTATGAAGATATTCTTGATGACTAATGAAGACACTTTAGTCTAGGGATATCTCTTTGTAATGTGAGGATGTGAGAATGCAATCAACATTGATTATGAGTAATCATTGTATGGTGAGGTAGAGGTTTTGTCAAGGAATAGCCAAATGGGGAGATTGTTAGATTTTAGATTTGTGTTGACTTGATTCCATAACAAAACTTCATTTCTTTGTAATGCTTAGTTGCTTAAGTGGTTCGTGATGATAAGAGCTTCAATGAAGAAAAGTAACTTCTCATGATGCAAAGTTCGTCTTCAAGAGGATTGGTACTATTCTTGGATGCTAAGGTATCGAGATACTTCTTCCTTTTGCAAGGCGTAAGCGCACACACACACAATTCATATATATGTGTCCTTGCTTACTTTTACATCATTAAGCGCACACACACATATCATACATTTGTGTCCCTGCATCGTAGTGCATCATTTGGTATAACACATTCACACACTTGATATTGAATGCTCATGCATTGGCATGAAATTGACATGTTTTGGAAAAATGCATGATTGGAGACTATCTCTATGTAGTTTGCATTCTTGTGTGAAATGTGTTTGTTTGTTTATATGTTTATATAACATGGATCTTGAACTTTATTTTAGCCTTAAAAATGTTCACGATTGAGTTCCGGTCATTTCGGTTGCTCATACAATTGATTTTGAGTTCTAAGTCAAAAGATACTACACTTTCAACTCATGTTGTGTACATTGTCTTTGTATTCGTATATCGAGTCAAACTCTTATTTTCTGGGTTGAGTATCTTATATTTTGTATGATCTTGAGGGACTCCCGGTTTGTAATTTCAAAGGGATTCGAATTCAGAGTTCGGAGGCCAAAGAACGGTCGAAGAACGCAAGAGGAGCGCAAGGGAAGAGGTGTGATGCCATAAGCCATCACTTGGGCACCTTCCCGAGATGGCGCGTGGCCATCACGGCCCCAAAGCCATACTGCCCCGAGATTCCCACGCCCCATGTCAGGGAGGCACTAACGTATGAGGGTAATTTGGTCTTTTGGTTTGTTTCTCTTTAAAACCTCTCATTCCCTCTCATTCATTACAGGTTGAGAAAATCGAATTTGAGGAACAAGTGCAGAATTTTTCTCTCAACATTTTGATTTTTGTTTTTGTGATAAATTCTTCATTTCTACTCCGAATCACTTGAATCAAAAACCGATTTCGAGTGTATTGAAGAGTTCTAAAAACCATAAGCATTTCCAGAACCAAAAGATGTCTAGATTTTTCATAGTGATAATATATTCAGTTCGTGATTTTCATCCTTGTTGGTAAAATCATCTTCTTCTTAGTTTTCTTCTTAGATCTTCTTATTGATTGATGATATTTGATTAAGAAGCATGACTAAGATGATTTTGATATCATTTTGTAGTTTTTTGATTTGATTTTCAAGTTAAGCTAGACTTGTGATAAATTGAATGATTTGTGCTAAACTTGATAAATATGAAATTACTTCTAGAAATCTTTTGTTTTTATGTTTGATTGACTATTTCTAGTTTTAATTTCATTTTCTAAGAACTAGGTATACATCAATTGATATTCATTTTATTGATTTGGTTCTTATTTGATAGCATGCTTAGGTTGTCTAGATACATTTTTTATTGTTCTTTGAAAGCATAATCTAGCTATCTAGTTGCATGTCCATAGAATTTGTTGATCATCATTTTCTATGTTGAGTGCTTGTTTGCAATTTGCATTCATGATCACTTAGATGCCTTGTGATGAGGCAGGAAGTCTCATATCTTAGAGTGATTCTTTGATTTGAGCAATTGGAAGTCTTAGCTAGAGTCGGGAGGACTCGGATATCTAAGCAAGTGGAAGTCTCGATAAGAGGTGGGAGGCCTCGAATTGTTGAGCAAGGAAGTCTTAGTTAGAGTCGGGAAGACTGGGATAACTAAGCAAGGAAGTCTTGCATGGGGTCAGGAGAATCCGGATAGGTGAGCAAGCAATTTTCCTAGAGACATGAGGTCTTGGATAGGAAGTCGACTTAGTAGATCACTAGGTTCAAGGGTAGAGTAAGAGTGATAGCTTGGAGAGTATGTGTTGATTGCTTGAGTGTGTAACTCTTATTTAAAATAGTGGATTTGCTTTTGCTGGTGGTTTTGGTATCAACCCGTGGATGTTTCCTCTTCGGAGGTTTACCATGTAAACATCTTGTGCCATTGTTTGCAATTTTCGTTTAGCATTATTAAAATTGCATTGTTTTAAAAGAAGATGAAAATTGGAGCATATACCTATTCACCCCCCCCCCCCCCCCCCTTTAGGTATATTTACACTATAAAGATAAAGGGTAATTCAGACTAGGCCATGATTCTATATGAATCTTTCACCAAGATCCATTTATCGATGAGATTCATATATATCAACTAATGATGGCTATATATGGGTGATCTTAATCCTAAGTGTCTTATTGACTCCTTCAGGATAGATCGTGGTCTTTAATATACCATGGGTGAGGTCTGATGCAGTTCCCAATTTATATGCTCTGTATGGTGGGATTACGGTTTGGCTTGTGGCTGGGAAGGTTTGTACACAATAGTGGAATCCACTCCTTCTTGTTAGAAGTAGATGGTAGTTCCCTTAAGGGTTGATTCGGGGCTCGGACAATATGAGTGCTCTTCTAATTCCGTGAGGAAATAGGATTTATTGTCCATTAGAGAATCAATGGTACTTAAATGACATAATGACCCAACTCTAATTATGAACTACTGTGGAGGATCACACCATATGTAATAGTTATATCGATGGACACCGATTTGTATCGGTTTGTGTAAAATTGTCTGCAGTTGAGAGAGTGCGGCTTTGGGTTTTTAGTGGAATAACACCGGAGTTAATAATCAAGGAATGTTAATTAAAGAGTTTAATTTATGATTCCGAAGATTATTGAAGCTCAAAATGTTATGGGTTCATTAGGTCTCCTTGCTAGCCCGATCGATTTAGGTAACAAGGGTCACGGTTGGATTGTCCAATTAATTGTGTTACGAAAGTGACACGTATTTATTCAGGAATTAATTAAATAATGAGATTATTTAATTAATGAATAATGGTGATTAAATAAATTAAATAATAAGATTATTTAATTATGTTATTAATCACTAAGATAATGTGATTATTTTATTTTATTTTATTAAATATTTTATTTTTGAATTTAAATAGTTTGAATTCAAAAATAAAATCAAATAAAAGATATGGGATATTTTTTATTTGAAAGATTTTAAAAATCAAATATAGTTTTGATTAAGTTTTTTAAAAAAGTTAAATATATATATGCAAACCAATGAGGCACGCATCAGTTTAAAAAAAAAAATCAAAGGTTGTTTTTGGTTTTGAGTGTGCGTGGGTTTAAAAGAAAAAAAAAAGTCAAAAAGAGTTTTTGGCTTGTTTATTTGGTATTGTGTGCAGGTCTCATGCTTAAATAAAAAATTGGCGTATATCAGTTTTTGCTTTAGAAGCAATTAATGTGTGCGTAAAAACACATATCCACACATATATTAGAGTTTGAATGAGATGCAAACAGTGCAAGTGTTGCATAGTGAAAATAAAGAAAGAGTTTCTTATTTTTCCTTCATCTCCCATTCTAAGATCCCGAATCTGTTACACATCCACATACAGTTACCAATCCCGGGATATAGTAAGGAAGATCAGTGGTACAGACCAGGAGCATATCGTAAAGTGGAGGAGCCTCCAAACGTTGGTAAGCTTCAAGATATTATTCTTCTTTATATTGATTTCAATTTTCTGTATATACGTATATTTTATTATTGTAATAATTTTATATGTATTAGTTCCGAAAATAGTTACGATCCCAAGTTCACTGATTCCAGATCAATTACGATCTGTATAAAAAAATTTAAAACCTTACTTCTGTTGCGTGATAGGTGAACAGGATTCCAATAAAAGGAAGCTCACACTCTTAGGTGATTCACGTTTGTGATTGGATTGTAAGATCTTCAGATTCAATTCGGCGCTAGTTCAATTGTCATGAGAAAAAGGTACGATACTTTCAATATACGTCAATTAATCTAGGGTTAAGGTTCTTTTCTTTTAAAGAGAATTTTTAAAATATACCAAATCCTAATTTTACGCTTCTACAGCGTTTTGAACCGATGTTTCCCTGCAAATTTAACATAGACCAAACAATGTCCAACAGAGTTCTGTTTCTCCTTTCTACCACCTCATTATGTTCAGGTGTACCTGACACAAAATTGAGAAATTATCCCATTATCGATAAGATATTACTGAAACTCACCAGATAGATATTCTCCTTCATGATCAGACCTCAAGACTTTTTTGTGTTTCTCAAGCTGATTCTCTACTTTAGCTTTAAATGCTTTAAACATGTCAAAAGCATCCAACTTATATCTCATGAGATACATATAGCCAAATCTTGAATAATCATCCGTGAAAGTGATGAAGTGCTCATATCCACCTCTAGCTTGAATGATCATAGGACCACATACGTGCATATTAATCCTAAAAATTCAGTGGCTCTTATGCCTTTGCTAGTGAACGATCTTCTAGTAATCTTACCTTCCAAACAAGATTCACAAGTTGGTAGATCATCAACCATTAAGTCACTTAAAGATCCATCACTAATCAATCTGTTGATCCTGTCAAGGGTAAGATGACCTAGGTGCAAATGATATAAGTAGGTTTCATCATTTGATAATTTCACTTTTTTATTATTAGGTTCCGTTGATTCCGTGCCTAACAAGTGAGAGATATTTCTATACAATTGAAATAAACTATTTTCCAATGTACCTTTGCAAACATATTTGTTATTACTACTAATAATAAAACCTTGTTTAAAAGTAGTCGAATATCCTAATTTATTTAAATAAGAAACTGAAATTAAATTCTTCTTGAATTGATGTACATAATAAACGTTTATCAAATCTAAATGCCTACTAGAATCTAGATTAACTATCATATCTCACACTGTACTGGTAGACACCAACGCTTCATTGCCTAAACACAAGTTGAATTCATTCTCATTCAGACATTTATTTCCTTTCTTGAAACCCCTGTAAGGAATAACAAACATGATTATTGGCTCCAGAGTCTATGATCCAAGAATCTATAGAATCTGCTAGAAAACATGTTTCAAGATAATTAATATTACCTTTTTCCATAGTTTTCTAAGACTTTAGGCATTTTTTTTCCAATGTCCCTTTTCACCACAAAGGAAACCCTTCCCTTTTATCTTGGTTACTTTCTTGGTCTCCTTCTTTGTAGGCCCAATTTGTTTTTTCTTCTATTGTTTCTTGACCTTCTTACGGGTCTTAACAGTAGCAACCTTACCAACTATATGAATCTCTTGACCCTTGCCTTTCACAAGGATTTTCTCAACGCTTTGAACATCTTGCATCAGACCCTACAAGGTGTAATCCTTATTGTTTAAGGTGTAGTCCAACTTGAACTGATTAAATAAATCTGGCAGTAAGTTGACAATCATGTCAATTTTCATCTCACCATCTATCTCAGTACCATATCAATGTTGAGATGTGCTACGACTTTCATCATGTGATCTTTCACAGCCTATCCAGGTTTCATCCTAAGATTCATGAAAGAAGTCATTGCCTCTTTCTCATAGTCAACATGGACTTCATAGCAAACATCTCTTCTAGAGACATCATTATATCAACAACAGTCCCCATTTCTTCATGTTGCTATCGCAACACGTCGAAAATGGTAGCCATAATGTAATATTTTGGCATCTCATCTGAGGTCTTCCATTGCTCATACTTGTCTCTTTGCACCTTAGTAGATTCATTAGTAGGAGCATGTGGTTTAGGGCTAGACAGAACCAACTTACGTTTCTCAACTTGCAACATTAACCCAATTTCCTTTTCCATGTGACATAATTATAACAAGTTAAAGTATTATCTTTTAGGATATTGATTAGGAGTGGGGTCATGATTTCTGAATAAAACAAAAGTTATATATAAGTAAACAATCATGATAAAACACTTTTGAATATTTATCCTTAATTAAATAAAATAATTCAATTGTTAAAATCAACAGTGATCCAACACCTATAAATTTCATATCTTCTTTGGGAGTTCACACCAACTACTAGTTGTACTAGGTCCTACCTTATTGTTAACATAATAACCAGCATTTTCAATTTAAGCCTTGCGATTTTAATAACAAGAATTCTTGGGAGGATATCAATAAAACCACATTGAGTGTGTTACCAAGTTATCGACTTTTAATATATTTCATCACGAAAATCCCTCATTTGAGAGTAGATATCGTTTGAGTCAATTGTCTAATCTATCCTTAAGAGCAAGTACCTTACTAAAATCCATTCATGAATAACTCTTAGAGGGTTTTCACATGAAACATAAAGCTCAACTAAACTTGGAGGTCGTAGGTGTTCCAAAACACCTTCTCCCACTCAATTATTTAAGGTGTGTGACTGAATTCCATAGAATGATTTACCTAGTTATCAAGATGCCAATTTAGATACCTACATCATTCAATGCATGTTCATACCAAAAGAGATATATGAGTGACACACCCATTCTATATGACATATTATGAAACAATGACAAACATTGCAATATTTAAGGAAAAATAAATACCCACAATTTCGCTACATCCTAGAAAAGCAAGTTAACTACATTTGTTTTGAAAAACAAAAACCCTAATCCTAACTTAGTGAACAAGTCATCAAGCGGCCATCCGTCCGAAGGTCTCGTGACAAGGAACTTGCATGCCCGAGGCATTGCACGGTTGCCCTATGGGCACGTGCATGCACCCAGCCCATTGCAACGTCGTGCGCTGCCACACCGTAACAAGAGAAATTGTGCGCTCAGTCATGTGCGCTTGTTGCATTGGTGCATGCGAGCTACCTTAGGTTACACAATTGCTACTTTTTCTGCTTCCAATTCTTTAAACCTTTGAATCTACGAAACTTGAATATATTACATCTTTTGTTTATTATCACAACAATAATAAAAAGAACTTAGCAACTACCAAAAAGGAAATTACGGCGATGATAGGGCACCATTCTTGTTACAATCCCAAAACAAAAATACACTGAAACTCTAGGACCAAAATCTTGTAATGACAAGTCACATTATAAAAACGTATATATATATATATATATATATATATATATATATATATCCGTACATTCCAATGTAATTATATATGTGAATACTTGAGGATCTGTATCTGATGATGGAAAACAAAAAACTTTTTCTTTTGTTAGTCACAATAACCTTCCTAGAGAAAACAAATAACGTTTGGTCACTTGTGAATCCTCAATCTTTTGATCAAAAACTCGTGTGAACTTAATTCGATGTTATGCACAAAGCCTTTAGATGTAAAAGTTACTAGTGCACTATCGAAAACAAAAAATGCTCCCTTTTTCTTTTCTCTTGGCCGAATTCTCACACACTTCCTAGACCTTTTAACAATTAGAGTTTTGATAAATATCAAACACTTCCTAATTTGACTAGATAAATAAATTCTATTTATTTATCTACTTATCAAATAAAGTCTTTAATACTTATCATACTACCAACAATAGTATGATACTAGGAGACCTTCTCCTACTTAGAAAAAGATTTTGACTTTAAAATAAATAAAAATTAATTAATTAATTAATTAACTTCCATTTTATTAAATAATAAAATAAAATAATATATTAGGCTAATAATTTTAGCCTTGCCACCCAAGCATATACCATGGGTACGATATTATTTTTCCATTTTATTAAATCCATTGGACTTTAATAAAAAGTTCACATGTGAACTAAATCCATTCTTATTAAAAAAAAACAAGTCTACATGCCATGAATTAATACATTAATATAATTTAACATCCCATTTAATTAAAATGTACAAATTATATTCTTAATGTAATAATGGAATTCTAATCGCACCCCATTGAAGCCACCTAAAGATTCCCACGTCCTTGGCCGTCCATTCCAGGTATTTGAAGAGTTACCTCGTGTCTTGATCACACATTACCGCACCTCTCCAAAACTTTTGGATTCCGTAATCCAAAAAACAAATCTAGATGGACTCATAAATTAGTCCCGTAGAATATATCAAGTGATCCATGCAAGTTCAAGTGGATTGGGGATCTAGACAGAGCTATCTAAATTTGAGCTTCAATAGACATAACCTAATCACAATCAACAAAGGATTCACTTAGGTTCGATCTATTAATTTTAGCTCATTCCACTAAAGAACTAAAATTGAACTCTTAAATAAAGATAGAATAAGTTAATGTTCCTTAATCGTACCTTAGACAACCTTTTTGGAGATAGTGTATCCTCGTAAAAAATATCAGTAATCGCCAGGAGCTCATAGATCGCCCATAGCTCTCATAGTTACTATATTTACTCATACGACCACATTTTGAACTTGGATATTTTGACTTGTTTAGAAGACATGTTTCAATAGATACTATTGAAAACTTAATGTTAAGATTTAATTTCCAATACCTTAAAATATCTGTATGATGATGTTATATTCATATTTAATAAATGGAGCCACGATGTCCATATATATAAATGAAGTCCTCTATCGATTAACAAATGTATGCCACAAAACTATCGAGGATAGACTATGTTATATAATCGTACTTATTGATAGCTCAAATGATAACACTTGTAACCATAAGTCCATTATTTATCTCAAGATTGTGTTAGATTCTCCGATTGTACTTAAGTAAAAACTTTTATCCACTAATGGTTCTGGATAAATTATTTCACTGTGATCCTATTCAATGCACCTAATGCACTAGATTCTTTTGCCCAAAGACACTACACTTTGATGATTTTAGACTCATCATAACACATTTGATCCCACTCAAATGCTAGCAAAAGAATCTACAACTTTAACAAGTTAAAGGTACCCAAACTTTATCTTAAGTTGTGAATATTGTTCAAGACTAACTAAAGAATTGTGTCTACCACATACATGTCTAGATGTACGGATAATTCTTCATTTCTCATAGTCTTTTGACCTTATGATTATTAACTTTTGACTATTATAATAATTAAACTATAAATGCTATAAGATTTGTTAAACTAGAAATCACTTTATTAATATGTAAAGATTGTCAAATACATTATTGTACTCTTACTATTGACCATAATCCTGACATTATACATATAAACTTTAATGCTTCCATTCAAGCCTTAGTACATGCAACTACATTTACAATTTAAAACCAAGAAACTCAATGGTTTCATCGTGACTTACAATAGTAGTAATCACAATACACCCCAATAATCTACCATCCATATTACCATATGGTCCAAGCTCATTAGGTACGATTTAATTATTAAAGCTTGGTTCTTTGGAAGTGTGGGTAATGAAAGAAAAATCTATGTATTTTTTTTCAAATGGGCTATTAGAGCACACACATAGGGGGAATTAGTGTTTATGCCATTTTGTAGTCTAAGCACACATTGCCTAGCATCACTTCTCAAGGATTAACCTACAGAAAGTAAATCAAACAAACATGTAATATCATAAAATGATTGTTCTTTAATATCCAGTGAAAAATCCTATAGAGATCAATTCATAAATTGAAGAGATAAGTGTTTAAGAAGAGAAACGAAATACACCCTCTAAAATGAACGTTTAAGCACAAAATCTTACAAGGGTAGTCTCCACTATTTTCCTAAGCTAAAAAAACATAGAGTCTTATCTACCTTAACATCATAAGATTGGCACTGTACATGTAAATTTAAATAATGCAAAAATTATAGATGGCATGAATGCAAGTCGAAACACAGATCTAAAAGCATACATGACATGTCTCTACTGAAAAGTAAAGATATTATCTCAACGAAAATGGACTTCAATTCCAAATGTTTCAATTTTAACCAAATTTTGTAGAGATTTTAGAAAAACAAAACTACAAAAAAATGACACAAAACACAATAAAGTTGTCCACACCCCAAACCTAAACCACATATTTTCCTCAATGTTACTCCTTGGAACCATCTCCACTCATAAATTGGACAATGCAAGCTAGAGTTTGGAAATAAAGGCAACAAAACAATAAAAAAAAATACAACAAAAGCAATGCATTTATATCCTTGAAGCACTAGGCGGTTTCCTCCATAATCAACAACATATCCACAAGTTCACAAGTTTTTAAAGTAAGGCATTAAAAATGTGTTGAAACATTCCATAAGTTCAGAGGAGTTACCTACCGAAATCCATATGTTGGAATAATTGGAGAGCATTTACATCTTGTAGTTGTGCCCAGCTTCTTTTCTACTATTTACTCATTTTTTGTCCATCCCGCGTCCTTGGTTTTTAAACCAATTAAGCCTTGACGTGATACCTTTTCACTTGGTAGGGTTGTTGTGTGGTCCATCCGACCTAAAAATTTTATTTTCCTTGCACAAACAACTCAAAAAACATCAAATGCTTGCTTTAAGAAAAAAAAAACAAACAAATAAAACAAATATCACAAACTAAATTATTAACAACTAAAACTAAAGACAATTAACAAATAAGCCAACTCCTCAATATCAGCGTCATTTTCTGATCGAGAAGTGTCGTCGTACTCTCATTAAAAAGATATTTATAAGTTCAACCTCACGGGTGCTAGTGAATAATGACTAGTATAGCCTGCACATAAGGGGATCGTTCCCACAGAGAGGTGGTATCCGTCTAATTGTCTCTAGCTAAAGCGTTATTGAAAGCGTTGTAAATAGACCATGAAAGTGGTGAGAATGATGTGTGTGAAGTGTATGCATAATGCGGAAGGTGTGTGAGGAGTGAATAAACTAAACTAAATTAAATTACATTAAGGATAGAAATGCAACCGGGTGCTTGCCTATCTAAATCAATTACACTACAAAGAAACTACAATTAGTGTACTCCTAAAGGAAAAACACCCTATCTACAAAAATAAATGTGGATTCGAGAGATGCAATATGGTGGTTACAATAGGTACATAAGTTCACCAAACACATAAGCTAGTCATGTTGATAATATTCAAAACGGTTCAAGGGATAGTTCTCTTGATTAAGGATTCCGAAACGAAAACACCTATTATTGTGAATCATTTGTTGATTAAGGTATACCAAATTTGAATCTCATCACACATCCAAAGGAATGGAATGAGTAATTATGTCTACGTCTAGACCCATTAATCACATGAACTACACACAAAACAACCTAGTCCAGCATAAGCATGCATAAAACAAGTTACCTATAATTAAGAGTTAACAATAAAGATCCATTCACGATTAATCAATCGGAACACATATGAGCTCTTTCACTCAAATCAATCCATACATATCGATTCCCTTTCGTCACCAACATGCAACAAAAGTGAGACTCTACTTTTACACTACATCATTTGTTTTAATCTATAGTCTCACATATGCAAAACATATCAATTTCTACTCATTCACATACATACATGTAAAGAAAAGAGATATAGCAAAAGCTCAAAGAATAGAGTCATGATCCAAGTTGAATCTATGTAAATACCACATATAACAAGTCATGCATTGGTTTACAAATATTCTTTATTGATGATTACACATCAAAGAAATAGAAAATAAATCAAAGAGAAGAATATAGAGATAACCAAGATCTCTATTTCGTTTGCTCTCCTTTCTCCTTGAAATCTTCTTAAAAGATGGTTGTGTAAGGAAAAATCGATTCAAAACGCAACGGAAGCGTAAAATTAGGGTTTGCCATATTTTAAAAAATTTCCCATTAAAAGAAAGAACCTTAACCCAAGATTAATTAACGTATATTAAAATTATCGTACCTTTTTACCGTGACGATTGAACTAGTGTCGAATTGAGTCCACAAGATCATCATATCCAGTCATGAACATGAATCACATAGGAGTGTGGGCTCCCTTTCTTTAAATTGTATACATGAGGACGGAAACAAACAAAATCTCTTTCTTTTGTTAGTCACAATAATACTCCAAGAAGAAAAACAAAGAACGTTAGGTTACTTATGAATTATCAATCAATTTGATTGAAACTAGCATGACCTCGATTCGATGTTGTACACAAAACCTTTTGATGTAAAGGCAACTAGTACACTATTAAAAACAAAACGTTATTTCTTCATTTTCCTCTTTGCCGAATTTTCACACACCAATCTTTAGAGTTGGACGAATTTATCTAGAGCAAGAACCTATTTTTTTTTTCTCAAAATTCTCTCTTGGCTGAAATTTCTCTCCTATATATTAGGGCTTGGCCGAAATTTCTCTCCAAGAAAAAGTAGTGGTCGAAATCACTCTCTAAAAATTAGCCTTGGCCGAATTCCACATAGAGATATATATAGTGGCCGAATTCTACATACTTTTAATTTAGGAGACCAAATCCTCTTCTAAAGAGGATTTACTTGATGGGCAAGAATCCTCTTTCTAGAAGGTTTTACTTGGTGACCAAGAATCCTCCCCAAAAGAAGATTTCTTTTCCACACCAATACTCCTAATCCAACCCAATAGTGTATTTAATCAGTAACCAATTATTGAATATTAATTTAAATTGTGAATGTATTAAAACATCCTAATTTGACCGAATGTCAATTTAAAGTTTTAATAGAAGTCAAATACTTCCTAATTTTACTAGATAAATAAATTCCAAATCAAATTCCTTTTATTTGGAATTTATTTATCTACTTATCAAATATAGTATTTAATGCTTATCATATTACCAATAATAATATGACACTAGAAGACTTTCTCCGACTAGGAAAAAGATATTGATTTTTAATTAAACAATTAATTAATTAATTAATTAATTAGTTAATTAATTTCTATTTAATTAAATAATAAAATAAAAAACAATATATTAAGCTATTTTACAAGCCCTAGCTGCCCAAGCCTATACATGGGACAATATATTATTTTTTCTATTTTATTAAAACCATTGAACCTTAATAAAAAGTCCACAAGTGAACTAGACTCATTCTCATTAAAAGAAACAAGTCCACATTCCTTAATAAAATCCTAGATGGACCCATAAATTGGTCTGCTAGAATATATCAAGTGATCCATGCAAGTTCGTGTGGATTAAGGATCTTGGCGTGCCATCTAATCTAAGCTCCAGTAAACATAACCTAATCCCAATCAACAAATGGTTCACTTAGATCCAGTCTATTAATTTTAGTTCATTCCACTAAAGAATTAAAATTGAACTCTTAAACAAAGATAGAATAAGTTAATGTTTCTCATTAATACACTAGACAATCTTTATGGAGAAAATGCATCCTCGTGAAGAATATAAGTAATTGCCAAGAGCTCAAAGACCGTCTATAGCTCTCCTAGGTACCATATTTACTCATATGACCACATTTTGAACTTGGATATTTTGATTTGTCCAGAGGCCATATTTCAATAGATACTATTGAAAATTTAATATTAAGATTTAATCTCCAATACCTAAAAACATTCATATGATGATATTCTACTCACATTCAATAAATGGAGTCACGATGTCCATATTCATAATTGAAGTCCTCTATCGATTAACAAATGAATATCACCAAACTATCGAGGATAGACTATTCTATATAACCGTAGTCATTGATAGATCAAATGATAACACTTGCAACCATAAGTCCATCATTTATCTCAGGATTGAGATAGACTCTCCAATTGTCTTCAAGAGAAAACTTTTATCCATTGACAGTTCTGGATAAAGTATTTCACTGTGATCCTATTCAGTGCACTAGATTCTTTTGCCTAAAGACACCACACTTTGATGATTTTAGACTCATCATAACATATTTGTCCCACTCAAATTCTAGCAAATGAATCCTATTTAGTGCACCCAGTGATCTGGACCAGGTTTCAATTGAAACCTGCTAACTATGCCAACAATAAAACAAATATTTGGTATAGTGTAGAGTGTTGCATACATGAGACTCCCAACTGCCAAGGCATATGGAGCCCTACTCATGAATTGCTCTTCATGCTCACTCTTAGGAACTTGTTCCTTAGAAAGTTTGATTCCATGTCTGAAAGGTAACATGCCTTTCTTGGAATCTTGCACGGAAAACCTAGACAATATTTTATCTATGTATAAAGCATGGGATAATGCAATCGTTCTATTCTTTCAATCCCTTACGACTTGGATTCTTTCTATCCCTTACGACTTGGATACCAAAAATATAACTTGCTTCTCGTAAGTCCTTCATATCAAATTATTTTGCTAACCATTATTTCACCGATGTCAGTACACCTACATTGTTTCCGATGAGTAGTATATCATCGACATAAAGAACTGTGAAAACCAACTTGCCACCTTTAACCCTTTTGTATACACAAGGTTCGTCAAGGTTTTGAATAAACCCAAAACTTTTCACAGCTTGATCGAACCTTATGATCCACGATCAGGATGCTTGCTTTTATCCATATACGGACCTTTGCAACTTGCAAACCCTTTCCTCTTGGCCATTTTCAATGAATCCTTCTAATTTCATCATATAGATTGTTTCATCAAGACTTCTATTAAGGAAAGTTGTATAGATGTCCATTTACCAAATCTCTAGATCTAGAGTTGCCGCAATGGATAAGAGTATCCTAATGGATTTAAGCATGGCCACAGAAGAGAAGGTTTCCTTATAATTGATACCTTCCTTCTATGTGTAACCTTTAACTACCAATCTAGATTTAAAGGTTTCCACATTTCCATCAATTCCTCTCTTTCTCTTGTATACCCATATGATCCTAATGGGTTTTATCCATTTAGGTAAGTCCACAAGAGACCAGACTTTGATTTTGAACATAGATTCAATTTCGGATTGCATTGCCTTTTGCCAATTGTGGCAATCAACATCTTCCATGGCTTCCTCGTATGTGTAGGGATCATCATCGTCCAGGAGATTCTCTACTGATTCTCCTAGACTGATGTATCTCTTGGGTTATCTACTAACACTCCCACTACGATGAGGAATGGTAGATTATTGATCTTGTGTTGGTGCGGAACTTACAATTGGGTCAGGTTGTTAAACCTTTTATGGAATTGTATCTTCAGAAAGCTCATTCAGGAAAATTCTACTTTTTGGCACAAAATTATTCATATAGTCCTTTTCCATAAATTTAGCATTTGTCGAAACAAATGCTTTAAGATTTGAAGTACAATAGAAATAATAACTTTTGGTTCCTTTTTGATACCCTACAAATATGCATGTTTCTGAACGGAACTCCATCTTTTCTGTCTTTCCTTTTCACACATGTGCAGGATATCCAAATATCCCTAAGTGTTGTAGACTAAGATTTCGTCCAGTCCATAACTCATGCAGTGTTTTACGAACCGACTTTGATGGTACATCATTTAGAATATACATAGCGGTTTGTAAAGGATGTCCCCAAAAAGAATTAGGGAGCGTTGAATAACTCAACATAAACCTAACCATGTCTAAAAGAGTTCTATTTCTCCTTTTTGCCACCCCATTTTTTTGAGGTGTACCTAATGCAGAAAACTAAGAAATTATCCCATTATCAATAAGATATTGTTGAAACTCACTAGATAGATATTCTTCACCATGATCAGATCAAGATTTTTATGCGTTTCTCAAGCTGATTTTCAACTTCAGCTTTATATGCTTTGAACAAGTCAAAAGCATCCGACTTATGTCTCAAGAGATACACATAGCCAAATCTTGAGTAATCATCTATGAAAGTGATGAAGTTCACATATCCACCTCTAGCTTGAATGTTCATAGGACCACACATATTAGAGTGTATCAATCATAAACATTTAGTGGGTCTTGTACCTTTTATCGTGAACGACCTTTTGGTCATTTTACCTTCCAAAAAAGATTCATAAGTTGGTAGATCATCGACCTTGATGTCACTTTAAGGTCCATCACTAACCAATTATTTTATCCTATCAAGGTTAATATGACCTAGGCACAAATGTCATTGGTAGGTTTCATCTTTTGATAACCTTACTCTTTTATGTTTATGTTTTATTTATTCCATGTCTAACAGGTGAGAGATATTGCTATGAAAATAGATTAAACTGTTTTTCCAATGTGTCTTTACAAAAAAAATTGTTATTCTTACTAATAATAAAACCTTTGTTAAAAGTAACGAAATATCCAAATTTTTTTAAACAAGAAACTAAAATTAAATTCCTCTTGAATTGAGGTACATAATTAATGTCTATTAGATCTAAATGCCCATGAGAATATTAATTAATTCTAATATCTCCCACTGCACTGGTAGACAATAACGCTCCATTGCCTAAACGCAAGTTGAATTTATTCTCATTCAGTCTATTCCTTTGTCCATTTTCACCGCAAAGGATATGTAAGTTCCTCGATTTTTGATTGGCAAATTTTGTTGACAACCACATTTGGGGTTTAATGTGTAAGGGCAGTTAGGTCATCATTGCTCAAGTGCTCTTTCAAGCATCAAAGGTAAATTCACTTGCTTAACCTTCATTGAAGAGGTTTAGGGCACACACTCACTCTCATGCATGTTTTTTATCACTTTGCAAGTGTGCTTAATTGTCTTGTTGTTTGCCTAATTTTGTTATTTCTTGTTTGATTAAATTGATTGCATCTTGTGATTAAAATGCCATGTCATGTTAGGCATTAGGATGCATTCCGTTCACCTCTTTTCTCTTGCATTATCTGTGTATGAGTGTGAAGGAAGTGAGCCGTGCGCCACTCGAGTAGCGCCCTCACCAGCGCCAACACTAGCGTAACTTTCCAGTGGTGTGTCGCTGGTGGTGCGCTGGTCGTCATGCGTACCTCACCAACACAACTTGTCCAGTAGGTTGTCGCTAGTCGTGTTCTACTCGACCAGCGCACAGACACTAGCCCACAAGGCAATTTTCTAGGCGTTCTTGTCAAAACGACACAGTTTCATTTAGGGCTTATATTTATATATCATCTTCTTCTTCATTCGAACCTATAAGCCAAAAATCACATCTTTGAGAGAGAAAGTAACTCTTAGAGAGAGAGAGCTTCCAAGAACTCATCTTGGCTCATCCAACCATCAATCCATGAGCATCTAACATCTTCTTGTATCTTCCAAGTATGGATTCTAATTGTTTTCATTGACTAGGTAATCTCTACATGACCTAGAATTAATTGTTTCATTTCTAGGTTATGTTTACCTAGAAATAACATTAATTACTCATTGATTGTATGCTTTTAAGTTTTATTGAATTTATAACATGCTTGGGTAGTTGTTTGTCGGTTGAGATGTATGCTTTCATGATAGCTAGCATTTAGGACAATTTTACCCTTCTAGCTAAATCTCTATGCTTTTCATTTAGATATTGTTTAGGACTCATTGATTGCATTTTGTGATTGCATTATAGTCCTTGCCATGCTTAATGACAACTTGTGTTGATTGGCCTTTGTTTGATAACTAGGATATATTGTTGCATAATTATATCTAGTTAAGTCTTTATGAACATTCATTTAGACATTGATATCTAGGAATTGTACTTAGTGACATTCTAAAAATTCCTAGATAAGCATTTAATGTTGCCTAGCATTACTTGCATGTTTGAATATTTTATCATATTAACTTAGGTTGTGTTTAACTCTTCATTGAGGTTAAGTCTTGTGACTAAGTGGTTAGTGCACAAGCAAATAGATCAAGAATCACTATTAAGGCCCGTTGGGTAGAGGAGGTCAACCTAGGTTGTAAACTTTCATTCAGTAGTGGATTTGAGGATCTAGTGTGGCGTACATATCAGCCCCATGTTTTTCCCATTTGGAGGGTTTCCACGTAAACATCAAGTGTATTTATATTTCCGCACTTTATACTTGATGTTGTATGTTTATTTTATTAGGGTAATGTGTGTTAATATTGATTAATCGAAAAATTTGTAATTGATTCGATTAAAACCTATTTACCCCCTCTTTAGGTTATAGACACACACGTTTTTAGAGAACTTTCAATTGGTATCAGAGCGGGTTCCTAGACATACATAGGTGATCCAAACTCTTGCCGGTGTGTCTTGCATTTGTTTGCATTTGATTGTTGCATTTGTTTGCATTACACTATGAGTGGCATTGAGATGTTAGAGGGAGATTTGACCTCCAAAATTGAGAGGGAGGAATATGACTCCGATGAGCAGATGGCTCTCATGGTTGAGAGATTTAGGAGATTCACAAAATCTCAAAAGAAGAGCATGACCTCCAATGTGAAGAATGAGAAGAGAATGAACTCTAAAGTGAATGAGGTAAACAAGAAGACCTTGCTCAAGGATAGTGAAGAGTATGTGATTAACTTCACCGGCCTTGGGTGCTTCCTATATGGAAGATTTTGGTATGGCAACAAGTGACCAAGGTAAATGCCTTGATGAGGGGATTGACTCGATTAAGGAATGTCAAGTGACCCTTTTCAAAGTTATGAAGCAAAATGAAGAGCTCTCCAAGGAGAATGAGACTTTGAGATTGTGGAAGGTTTCCTCAGAAGAAAATATCCGTACCCTTGAAGAAAGTAAGTAAAATTTTCAAAATCAACTTCATCGGTACAAAGAGATCATGGAAGATCAAAAGGAAGACATCTCCATTCTTGTCTCCAAATTGAAGACCTTGGAGAAAGTGACCTCCATTGATGACTCATTGATGAAGGACAAGATTGATATGTCCAAGTATGAGAAGGAGATTGATGATTGCCATCAAAGGATGAAGGCAATGAAGGATGAACTTGCCAACAAAGACAATTCCTTGAATATCATCAAGGAGAATGAGATGAGGTGCCTTGTAAAACTGAAGAAATCCAAGGTCATGCAACCTCAAGCTCAAGGCAAGAAAAGAGCTTTACCTCCACAACATCCTAGGAGGAAGATTGATCTTGGAGAGATATCCAAGAATGGCCAACTGAAGGGGCCAATAAAGAATGGAGCTAAACCTCAACAATCAAGAGCTCCACCTCCAAGCTTTCCTCAACCAAGGAGGCAAGCCAAGCAAGGTCAACCAAGGAAGCAATCTTCTCCAACTCAATAACAAAGGAGAAGAGAATCAATACCACACCAAAGGAAAGCTCAAAGACATGGGAAAGCACCTTTGTCCTCACAAAGGAATGGTATGACCCCTCATTTTATTCCTTCATGTCATTTTTGTGGTGTTGATGGTCATATTAGACCAAATTGCTTCAAGTACATTAACATATGTAGAACAAAGAGCATGATTGAAAGAAAAAGGGGTAGAGCCAATATGCATGTGCCTAGGAAAGATAGTGTTAATGATCCTAGGAGTAATATGATGATCTTGACCACTAGGAATGACAATGTGTCACCTAAGTGGATTAGAAAAGATGATCCCACATGCCATTGTGCTAAGGTTTCACCCATAGGCTCAACTAGGTCAAATGAACTTGGTAAGTCTATAGGGACTCATATCCCCTCTTGACTAGTTTTTGATTGACCCTATATGGGGAGCTCAAGCAAAGAGAGCAAATTGGCATTGCATTATGCTCATTGATAATATTTATGCTTCTTTATTAATTGCTTGAGATGATTGGTTGTACATATTTTAAATAATAAGTGTGCAACTTTGCTTTACATGCAATCCATGTCTTATTTATGACCAACCATGCATTTTTGGAATAGGAGAATTGATTGGGAAGTACATTTTGAGTGACCTAGAATTGATCTCCATGACATGTTGATTCTTTATATGACATGTTTTACAGTAATATGCATGATGAAATTGTTGAATGCTCTAAAATGAATGCAAAAATTTATTTGTGAAAACAATTATGAGACTTCAATAAATAAGGATCTTGTATCCAATTCAAGGATTTTACAATCCAAAAGTCTCTCTCTCTTTACTTGTCAAACAAGGCTACTATCATACGGGCATTCCACCCGGAAAAATCGAAAAGGGCACAATAGTCGCTCATGTCTTGTTTTGCTCGTAAAGTTTGATATAGTTGTTCTTAAAATGAATTTAATTTACAGTCTGTATCTTGCTTACTCCATGACAAAGGGTGAAATTGGTTTGAATTCTCTTGGAAACCCTTCTCATTTTGCTTTGCCAAATACCATGATTTGATCTTGAATACAACTTGTCTTGTATGCAAAGCATTCGCTCACACATTTTATTAATAAAACTCATTGTTTCTCTCCTCTTAATTAAGTTGCATAAATTTGGTATATGATTATGCATATGTCTTGTGCCCTAAGCTCTCCTTGCTAATGCCTACTTAAGGGGATACTCTTTTGTCTATCTCATAACAAAAAGGGGGAGTTGGGTTTGACTCGTTGAGGGGAGTTAACCTATTTAGGAGTTGGGTTTGACTTGTTGAGGGGGAGTTAACCTATTTAGGGGGAGCATTTGCATTTGCATTGTTGATGCATGTTGCTTGTTTCTATTATATGCAAATTGCTCTTGTTTTTATGTCTTCGATCACCTCACATACACTTGTCTTGGAAAGTGTAGTTATTTTGTTTTGCAGGGATGTTGATTCTACAAGAGATGGATGACTTAAAGATCTAGTTTATTAGACATCTCTTTGTAATATAGAGAAACTTTATTGATCCCTGTTTTTTTGTTTTGTTTATTGGTGAGATTGAATTGTCAGTGGTGGTTTTGTCACGAAATAGCCAAAATGGGAGATTGTAAGTTCCTAGGTTTTTGATTGGCTAATTTCGTTGACAACCACATTTGGGGTTTAATGTGTAAGGGCAGTTAGGTCATCATTGCTCAAGTGCTCTTTCAAGCTTCAAAGGTAAATTCACTTGCTTAACCTTCATTGAAGAGGTTTAGGGCACACACTAACTCTCATGCATGTTTTTGATCACTTTGCATATGTGCTTAATTGTCTTGTTGTGTGCCTAATTTTGGTATTTCTTGCTTGATTAAATTGATTGCATCTTGTGATTAAAATGCCATGTCATGTTAGGCATTAGGATGCATTCCGTTCACCACTTTTCTCTTGCATAATTTGTGTATGAGTGTGAAGGAAGTGAGCCGTGCGCCACTCGAGTAGCGCCCTTACCAGCGCCAACACCAGTGTAACTTTCCATTGGTGTGTCGTTGGTGGTGCGCTGGTCGTCATGTGCACCTCACCAGCTCAACTTGTCCAGTAGGTTGTCGCTGGTCGTGTGTTACTCGACCAGTGCACAAGGCAATTTTCTGGGCGTTTTTGTCAAAACGACACAGTTTCATTTAGGGCTTATATTTATGTATCATCTTCTCCTTCATTCGAACCTATGAGCCAAAAATCACATCTTTGAGAGGGAAAGTAACTCCTAGAGGGAGAGTGCTTCCAAGAACTCATCTTGGCTCATCCAACCATCAATCCATGAGCATCTAACATCTTCTTGTATCTTCCAAGAATGGATTTTTCTTGTTTTCATTGACTAGGTAATCTCTACATGACCTAGAAATAATTGTTTCATTACTAGGTTATGTTTACCTAGAAATAACATTAATTACTCATTGATTGTATGCTTTTAAGTTCTATTGAATTTATAACATGCTTGGGTAGTTGTTTGTTGGTTGAGATGTATGCTTTCATGATAGCTAGCATTTAGGACGATTTTACCCTTTTAGCTAAATCTTTATGCTTTGCATTTAGATATTGTTTAGGACTCGTTGATTGTATTTTGTGATTGCATTATAGTCCTTGCCATGCTTAATGACAACTTGTGTTGATTGGCCTTTGTTTGATAACTAGGATATATTGTTGCATAATTATATTTAGTTAAGTCTTTATGAACATTCATTTAGACATTGATATCTAGGAATTGTACTTAGTGACATTCTTAAATTCCTAGATAAGCATTTAATGTTGCCTAGCATTACTCGCATGCTTGAATATTTTATCATATTCACTTAGGTTGTGTTTAACTCTTCATTGAGGTTAAGTCTTGTGACTAAGTGGTTAGTGCACAAGCAAATAGATCAAGAATCACTATTAAGGCCCGTTGGGTAGAGTGAAAGGGTTAGTAACTGGAGGGTGTGACCGGAGGTCAACCTAGGTTGTAAACTTTCATTCAATAGTGGATTTGAGGATCTAGTGTGGTGCACATATCAGCCCGTGGTTTTTCCTATTTGGAGGGTTTCCACGTAAACATCAAGTGTATTTATATTTGCACTTTATACTTGATGGAGTATGTTTATTTTATTGGGGTAATTTGTGTTAATATTGATTAATCGAAAAATTGGCAATTGATTCGATTAAAACCTATTCACCCCCCCCCCCCCCCCCCATCTAGGTTATAGACACAAACATTTTTAGGGAACTTTCAGGATATCTTTCCCTTTGATCTTGGTTACTTTATTTGTCTACTTCTTAGTAGGTCCTAGTTGTTTTTTCTTATGTTGTTTGTTGACCTTCTTATGGGTCTTAATTGTAAAACCTTTACCTACCGCATGAATCTCTTGACCTTTACCTTTCACAAGGATTTTCTCGACGCTTTGAACATCTTGCTTCAGACATTGCAAGGTTTACTCCTTATTGTTCAAGGTGTAGTCCAACTTGAACTGATCAAAGGAATCTGATAGTTAGTTGATGATCATGTCAATTTTCGTCTCACCATCTATCTTAACACCATTGAGTTCCACAATGTTAAGATGTGCTATGACTTTCATCATTTGATCTTTCTTATCCTATCCAGGTTTCATCCTAAGATTCATGAAAATAGTCACTGCCTCTCTCTTAGTCGTCCAGGGCTTCATAGCAAACATCTTTTCAAGAGTCATCTTTATATAGGCAGCAGTCTCCATTCCTTCATATTGTTATTGCAACACATCGAGATGGGGCCATAATGTAACATTTGGCCATCTCATCTGAAGTCTTCCACTGCTGATACTTGTCTATTTTCTCCTTAGTAGATTCAATAGTAGGAGTTGGTGGTTTAGGAGTAGACATAATGAACTTATGTTTTTCAGCTTGTAACAATTTAACCCAATTTCCTTTTCCATGTGACATAATTATCATCAGTTAAAGTATTATCTTTTAGGATATTGATTAGGGATGGGGTCATGATTTCTTTATAAACAAAAATTATATAAGTAAGCAATCACGATATAGCACTTTTGAATATTTAACTTGAATAAAATAAAATAATTCAATCGTAAAATTCAACGGTGATCCAACACCCATAAATACACACCTCCTTTGGGAGTTCGTACCATTTGCTAATTGAACTAGGCCCCACCTAATTCTTAACATATTAACCAGCGTTTTCAATTTTAGCCTTGCGATTTTATTAACAAGAACTCTTTGGAGAATATTAATAAAATCACATTGAGTATGTTACCAAGTTATCGACCTTAAATATATTCCCTCGCGAATATCCCTCCTTTAGGAGTAAATATCGTTTGGGACAATTGTCAAGTCTATCCTTTAAGGAAGTATCTTACTAAATTCGATTCATGAATACCCCTTGGGGGGGTTATTGCTAGGAGGCTGTAGGTGTTCCAAAACACCTTCTCCCAAGGCGTGTGATCAAATTCCATAAAATGATTTACCAATTTATCTAGATGCCAATTAGAATGCATGTTCATAACAAAAAAGATATATGAGTGGCACTCCCCTTCTATATGACATGTTATCAAAAAATGACAAACATTGCAATATTTATGAAAATATAAATAGCTACAATTTTGGTCTGTCCGAAAAAAGCAAGTAAATTACAAATGTTCGAAATTAGCGAACAAGTCTTCACGCGACCATTGTCCATTTGTACACCCTGAGCATAATCCGGTGGGTGTGTGCACCCCATAGCTCTATAAAAGGCTATCGTGCGTAGCCCATGGGATCCATAGGACTACCGAGCATAGCCATGGCATCCATGGGGTGCCGTGCACAGCCCATGCCACAACAATCGTGGTTGCATGCTCATTCATACGCACGATTGTTGCTACGGTGCGCACAGTACCAAACTTGTTCCGATTGCTTTCAATTCTTCAAATCTTCGAATATTCGAATCTTTGATACTTGAATATATTACAATAGTAATTTAAACATAAAAAAACACTACAATTTTTTTTATTACAACAATAAAATAAATAAAAAAAAGCTTAACAACTACGAAGAAGGAAATTATGGCGATGATAGGCCACAAACAAAAATACATTGAAATTCTAAGACCAAAATTGAGAAATAACAAATCACATTATTAAACATATATATATATATATATATATATATATATATATATACATACATTCCAATGTAAATATGTATGTGAATACCTATAGTGTCATCTCTTTCAAAAACATGCATATTAACAATAAAAGAAATAGATTCACATATATATACATCAATTAATCAAGGGTACAACCAGACTATGATACCAGTTATAGGGAAAAATCGATTCAAAATGAGGCGAAAGCGTAAAATTAGGGTTTGGTATATTTTAAAAAAATTCCCTTTAAAAGAAAGAACCTTAACCCTAGATTAATCAACATATATTAAAAGTATCGTACCTTTTTCTCATGAAGATTGAACTAGCGTCGAATTGAATTCGTAAGATCTTCCAATCCAATCACGAACATGAATCTAATACCTCCCAGTGCACTGCCAGACACCAATGATCATTGCCTAAATGCAATTTGAATTCATTCACATTCATTCTATTCCTTTGTCCCTTTTCACCATAAAGGAAACACTTTCCTTTGATCTTGGTTACTATCTTGGTCTCCTTCTAGGTAGGCCCAAATTTCTTTTTCTTTTATTACGTTTTGACCTTCTGACGGGTCTTAACAGTAGCAACTTTACCAGCCATATGAATCTCATGACCTTTGCATTTCACAAGAATCTTTTCGGCGCTCTGAACATCGTGCATCAGGCCTTGCAAGGTGTATTCCTTATTGTTTAAGGTGTAGTCCAACTTGAACTGATCAAAGGAATCTGTTAGTGAGTTGACGATCATGTCAATTTTCGTCTCACCATCTATGTCAGCACCATTTAGTTCATCAATGTTGAGATGTGCTATGACTTTCATCATATGATCTTTCACAGCATATCCATGTTCTATCCTAAGATTCATGAAAGCAGTCACTGCCTCTTTCTTAGTCGTCCTGGACTTCATAACAAATATCTCTTTCAGAGATATCATTATATCGGCAGCAGTCTCCATTCCTTCATATTGTTGTTGCAACAGGTCGGAGATGGTGGCCATAATGTAACATTTAGCCATCTTATCTGAAGACTTCCACTGCTGATACTCATCTCTTTGCTCCTCGGTAGATTCATTGGTAGGAGTAGGTGGTTTAGGAGTGCACATAACGAACTTATGCTTTTCAGATTGCAACAAAAGCCTAATTTTCCTTTTCCGTGTGACATAATTATCACTAGTTAAAGTATTATCTTTTAGGATGTTGATTGGGGATGGGGTTATGATTTCTGAACAATAACAAAAGTTATAGAAGTTAATAATCACGATAAAGCACTTTCAAATATTTATCTAGAATTATATAAAATAATTTAATAGTAAAATTCAACTGTGATCCAACACCCATAATTGTCACGCCTCCTTTATGAGTTCACACCATTCACTAGTTGGACTAGGTCCCACCTAATTGTTAACATAACAACCAATGTTTTCAATTTTAGCCTTGCAATTTTAATAACTAGAACTCCTGGGAGGATATTAATAAAATCACATTGAGTGTGTTACCAAGTTATCGACCTTCAATATAATCCCTAACGAATATCCCTCCTTTGGGAGTAGATATCGTTTGGGTTGATTGTCTAGTTTATCCTTATAAGGAAGTATCTAGCTAAATTCCATTCATGAATACCTCCTGAGAGGTTATTACATGAAACATAAAGCTCAACTAAGCTTGGAGACCGTAGGTGTTCCAAAACACCTTCTCCCACACAATTATTTATGGTGTGTGATCGAATTCCAAAGAATGATTTACTAAGTTATCTAGATGCCAATTAGATACCTAAACCATTCAATGCATGTTCATACCAAAAGAGATATATGAGTGGCACTCCTATTTTATATGACATGTTATCAAACAATGACAAACATTGCAATATTTAGAAAAAATATAAATAGCTACAATTTTTGTCCATCTTAGAAAAACAAGTAAATTATATGTCTTGGAATACAAAAAAAAAACTCTTTTCTTGACGAACAAGTCTTCACGCGACCTTCGTCATTTGGACTCCCTCGGCTGCCTCCCATGGGTGTGCTTACTCCTTAGCTCCACAAAGGGCTGTCGTACGTAGCCCATGGGATCCATAGGGCTGCCATGCGCAGCCCTTGGCATCCATGAGGCTGCTGTGCGCATCCCATGTCATAACAATCATGGCTCGTGCTCATTCGTACGCAGGATTATTGCTATGGCACGCACGGTCCCAAACTTGTTCCGGTTGCTCCCAGTTCTTCAAACCTTCATGTCTTCGATACTTGAATGTGTTACAGAGGAAATTTAAATAATAAAATAATGTAGTTTTTTTAATACAATGTAGAGCAGTTTTTGTTTTTTATTACAACAACAAAATAAAAAATAAATTAGCAACTACCAAGAAGGAAATTATGGCGATGATAGGCCACCTTTCTTGTTATAATCCCAAAACAAAATACATTGAAATTCTAGGACCATAATTGAACAATAACAATCCACACAATAAAACACACACACACACACACACACATATACATATATATCCATACATTCTAATGTAAATATATATGTGCGAATACGTAGAGTGCCATCTCTTTATAAAACACGCATAATCACAATCAAAAGAAAGGGTTCACGTACACATACACCAATTAATCAAGGGTATAACCAGGCTCTAATACCAATTGTTGGGAAAATCTCACAACGGAAGCGTGAAAAATTAGGGTTTGATATATTTTAAAAAACTTCCTTTAATAGAAAGAACCTTAACCCTACATTAATTAATGTATATTAAATGTATCGTACATTTTTCTCGTGACAATTGACTAGTCCCGAATTGAATCCGCAAGATATTCAAATCCAATCATGAACGTGAATCACCTAGAAGTGTGGGATCCTTTTCTTTAAATTGTAAACCTGAGGATGGAAACAAAAAAATATCTCTTTCTTTCTTAGTCACAATAATCCTCCAAGATGAAAATCAAAGAACGTTAGGTCACTTGTGAATTATCAATCAATTTGATTGAAACTCGTGTGAACTTAGATTCGATGTTGTACACAAAACCTTTTAATTTAAAGGCTACTAGTGCACTATCGAATACAAAACGTCCTTTCTTCCTTTTCCTCTTTGCCGAATTTTCACACACCAATCTTTAGAGTTGGATGAATTTATCTAGAGCAATATCAAAATTCTCTACACTCAAAATTCCCCGTTGGCCGAATTTTTTTCTAAGAAAATTTTCCTTGGCCGAAATTTTCTTCTTGACATTATAAGCTTGGCCGAATTCCTCTTTTTTTTCTTATGCTTGGACGAATTTTAGAGCTCAAATTCATCCTTGGCCAAAATTTAGAGGTTGTATATATAGGATCACAAATCCTTTCCTAAGAAGTATTTACTTGGTGGACAATAATCATTTCTTTAAGTGGATTTACTTGGTGACCAAGAATCCTTTTCAAAAAAGAATTCTTTTCAAAAAAGAATTCTTTTCTACACCAAGACTCCTATTCCAACTCATTAGTGTATTTGTGACCATATTAAAGATTTCCTAATTTGAATAGATAAATAATTCATTTTATTTATCTACTTATCAAATATAGTCTTTAATATTAATTATACTATCAACAATAGTATAATATTTAGGAGACCTTCTCTAATTAGGAAAAATATTTTGTAATTTAATTAAATAATTAATTAATTAACAAATTAGTTAATTTCCATTTAATTTAATAATCAAATAAAAAACAATATATTAAGCTAATATATCTAGCCTTACCGCCCAAGACCACACATGGGCATATATATTCTTTTTATTATTTTAATTATTTTAGTAAATCCATTGGACCTTAATAAAAAGGTCCACATGTGAACAAGACTCATTCTTACAAAAAGAAACAAGTCCACATGCCTTAATACAATTCTAGATGGACCCATAAATTTATCCGGTAGAATATATCAAGTGATCCATGCAAGTTCGTGTGGATTGGGGATCTTGACGGGCTATCTAAATTTAAGCTCCAATAGACACAACCCAATCACAATAAATAAATGATTCACTTATGTCTGATCTATTAATTTTAGTTCATTCCACTAAAGAACTAAAATTGAACTCTTAAATAAAGATAGAATAAGTTGATGTTACTCATTCGTACCCTACACAACCTTATTGGAGATAGTGTATCCTCGTGAAGAATATCAGTAATCGTCAAGAGTTCATAGACCTCCTATAGCTCTCCCAAAGAAGATTTCTTTTCCACACTAAGACTCCTAATCCAACCTAATAGTGTATTTATTCAATAACCAATTATTGAATATTAAATTAAATTGTGACAATATTAAAACTTCCTAATTCGGCCAATTATCAATTTAGAGTTCTAATTGAAGTCAAATACTTCCTAATTTGACTAGATAAATAAATTCATTTTATTTATCTACTTATCAAATATAGTAGTTGATACTTTTCATATTACCGAAATTAATATGACATTATGAGACCTTCTCAAACTAGGATAAAGATTTTTACTTTTAATTAAACAGTTAATTAATTTTCATTTAATTAAATAATAGAATTAAAAACAAATATATTAAGCTATTTTACAAGCCCTAGCCGCCCAAACCTGTACATGGGCTAATATATTGTTTTTTTTTTAAATAATCCATTGGACCTTAATAAAAAGTCAACATGTGAACTAGACTTATTCGTACAAAAAGAAACATATCCACAAGCCTTAATACAGTTCTAGATGGACCTACAAATTGGTCCGGTAAAATATGTCAAGTGATCCATGCAAGTTCGTGTGGATTAGGGATCTTGCTGTGCCTTCTAAATTTAAGCTCCAATAGAAATAACATAATCACAATCAACAAATTATTCACTTAGGTCCAATCTATTAATTTTAGTTCATTCCACTGAAAAACTAAAATTAAACTCTTAAATAAAGATAGATTAAGTTATGTTCCTCATTCATACCCTAGACAATCTTTATGGAGAAAGTGTATCCTCGTGAAGAATACCAGTAATCGCCAAGAGCTCATAAACCATCTATAGCTCTTCTAGTTACCATATTTACTCATATGACCACAATTTGAACTTGGATATTTAGATTTGTCCAGAAGCCATATTTCAATAGACACTATTGAAAACTTAACGTTAAGATTTAATAACCAATTCATCAAAACCGCCATATGATGATATTCTACTCACATTTAACAAATGGAGACACGATGTCCATATCTATAAATGAAGTCCTCTATCGATTAACAAATGCATATCACCAAACTCTCGAGGATAGACAATGCTATAAAATCGTACTCATTGATAGCTCAAATGATAACACTTGCAACCATAAGTTCATCATTTATCTCAGGATTGAGATAGACTCTCTGGTTGCCTTGAAGTGAAAACTTTTATCCATTGATGGTTCTAGATAAAGTATTCCATTGTGATCCTATTCAATGCTCCCGGTGCACTAGATTCTTTTAATTAAAGACACCACACTTTAATGATTTTAGACTCGTCATAACACATTTGATCCCACTCAAATGCTAGCAAAATAATCTATAACTTTGACAAGATAAAGATGCCCAACCTTAATCTTAAGTTGTGAATATTATTCAAGACTAACTAAAGAATTGTGTCTACCTCATACATATCCAGATGCACAAACAATTCTTCTTTTCTCATAGTCTTTTGACCTTATGATTATTTACTTTTGACAATTATAATAATTAAAATATAAATGCTATAAGATTTGTTAAAACTAGAATTCACTTTATTAATATGAAACGATTTTTAAATACATTATTACACTTTTACTATTGTGCATATTCCTAACATGTTGAAGGAAGTGTAGAGGTGGTGGTGGTAAGACATCCATGGAGGAAAACCCTTTATAGAGGCTTTGAAGCTCCTCTTTTTCTTTTGTGGTGTTAAAGAACAAGAGATGGCGTTGGTGTCTGTACAAGATTGGATATTGGAAGATATATATGTGATAATGACCAAAAAGGTGGTATATTTATGGTGTTTGAAGGTTAGGGCACCAATTGGGTGTGAAAAGTCAAACTTGCCCATAAAAATCTCTTGATCACCAAGTGGATAAAATTCTTCCAACACAACTCTGAGAGTTGGAACTCGTAGTTTTAAGTCATAGATCTGAATCTGCTAGTTGTGACTCACATATCTAGGTGGCAGAAGGTTATGGGAAACTTCTGTGAGTTAGAAATCCCAGATCTTGTAGCCGTCTTGTTTTTGTTGGCTTGAACTCATAGTCTGAAGTAGTAGTCTCCTCTAGTGTGCATCTATCTACGAATTGGAACTCGCAGTCTGAAGTAGCAGATCTGGATCTGCTGGTATGAGGTTGTAGTCTGACTTGGTAGTTTCTTCTAAGAGACATCTACGACATTGATCTGTGAGGTAGAACTCGCAGTCTCTTCTAGAAACTATCTGTTACTTGGTTCTTTTGGTTGATATCGCAATTTGATGTAGCAGTTTTCTCTAGGGAACATCTGTGAGTTAGAATTCGCAGTCCTCTTCTAAAATCCCACATTAATATCTTTTTCTTCCTCTTTGCCTTCAAAGCTTCTCTTTATGCTCAAACACCTAATTTTAGAGTAATGAACCTACACAAGGCTTATACAAAAAAATACAGGAAAGTGAGAACAAAAGGCAAGAATAAGTAGCCTAAAATACGTACATAAATGTACCTATCAATAGCATTGTCTAAAATAGGTCTGAAAATCTGATGTCGGCATATCTGGTGTAGTGCACGGGTATGGATTTCTTGATGTGCACGGGTATGGACCCACGCTGTGACCCGTGCACATGGCTTTTGGCCATCTTCCTCCTCTCGGTTCGTGAGTAGTGCGCAGGTACAAACCTATGCACTGGGAACTTCTTGAAATCTTTATTCTCTCAGTTCGCAGGTGGTGCGTAGGTGTGAACCACCGAAGTCTTCTTCGAGGATCAAAATACGTGCGAATATGGTCTCCTGTGCAATACCCGTGCAATTCCACTTAGTAAACTTCTGGGAGCTAGTGGGTCTCCTTGCTGACTTACACGGGTATAAGCCCGCGATGGGAGCATCGAACTAGGCTTCGTTTCTTGAACTTCGACCCGTTTTGCACCTAAAATCTCGCTTTGCATCTCTAACAGTTGAATTACATAGAATGCCTGGAATGACTAGAAAAAAGCCTATTTGACACACAAATGCACATGAACTCTAGACAAAGGCCACATAATTAAGGGCTAACTTATAGTATGATTTCGGCACGATCAGAAGGGTCAAGATTTGCTTTAATCCTAGGTCCACCAACTCTTTTATTGATAAGTTGGCCAAGATAGGTTCATCCATCAGCGGTGATAAAGTTGTGTGGGGCGATATTTAATAGGCATTCTTCGATGTCTTCCTCTGCTTTGCCTCTAGAGTCCTGGGTTATTGTTTTTGTGGTATTTTGTCCTCTTGTGTTTGTTTTTTTTGGGCACCAATGTTTTTTCAGGGCCTTTCTGGCTTGATTGTTTTTGCCCTGTTTAGTTCTTTGGTGGTGTTTTATGGGGCTGCTGTTGTTGGCTCTCTATTTTGTGGGGTGTTTGTTTGTGTGCTTTTTCCTTCTTGGCATTTTTTATAATATTACCGTTAAAAAAAAACAATGACATAGAAAGCTTGGGATATTTTCATATGTATAAGAATACATAAACATAGTAGAATAATGTCATGTTCAGAATTTGTAAAGACATATGGAGCTTTTTTAAATTGTATCAAGGAATATAACACATTTATGCTTACTGTTTGCAGCCTTTGGAGACCTTTATAACTAGCTTATTGAAGGCTAATCACGAAGAAGTGTCATTCTCCCTTTTGCGCAGAAGATCTTACTGATCTTCAAAAAGGGGTTCGAGTCCAAGGGGACAACGTAGGTATTTTGATTAACACAATAAAACAAAAACAACATGCATAGGCACATAATTAATCCGAATAACCTAAACATGTTTCTATATCATAATTAATCAAACCCTAATATACATGTTTCTAACCCTATCAATTCAAGAGAAAAGTAGAGATAATCGATAAGCGGAAGTGTACCTGAATCCATTGATGGAGATTTGTGAACGGGTTGTGATCTTCCAAATTATCACGATCTTTATGAACCCTACCGTGTTCTATTTTGCTCTGTTGATGGGGTTAAAGAAAAAATAAAAGTATCGTGTAATTTGGGGACCATAACCCTAAATATATATAATAATCAAATTATTATATGTTGGCTATTTTTAATTCGGCCCCTCAACAAATTAGAAATAGCACTATGGTATCTACACATTAATCCATGACAATTATACCCTTAAGCCTTAATACTTTAAATTTTAATTAGATCACTTTAATTTAGGCTTAACCAAAAGATAGCACAACACATTTAATGTTCACATGTGTGGCCCCATATGATGGAATTTTCCAACAATCTTCCACTGGACCACATATGTAACTTTACAAATGTGTATGACTTTATGAGCTCCAAAATTTTGTTATCACAATTTTAGGGTATATCCGAACAATCTCGTCCATTGATTATGCCAACATAGGATCAAAACGGCTTTCGTCACATTTAGCGTGACTAAACCCATCAATGGTCACGTATGCCAACATAACGAAATGACATAGATCAATCATGGATGCATAGCATGGAAATTACATGCAATGTAATCTATACATGTCTATTCCAACTGGTTCTACTTTATTCCTTAGTGAGATCAAAACTTAACACAATGTAATAGAGTGTAATTAATTGAATACTTTATTTCTGATCAGAAAAATATCCAAATACATAAATGCATAAATATATCCAAAATAAAAATATAGAGCAATAAAATACAAACTTATACAAACTCTCACTATAATGTGATATCCTCATACAAAATAACACCCATATGAGCAGTGTGCTCATGAAAGACCTTGGGTGGTAATCCCTTTGTAAGCGGATCCGCTATCATGGAGTTTGTCCCAATGCTCTATGGATATATGTCCACTCTGTACTCTTTCCTTCACAACAAGGAACTTAATGTCAATATGCTTTGACTTAGATGAGCTCCTGTTGTTGTTATAATATAGCACTGCTGACTTATTGTCACAATATAATTTGAGTGGTCTTTCAACACCCTCCAGAATGCGAAGCCCAGTGACAAAATTCCACTGCCATATTCCATGGTTGGATGCCTCATAGCATGCTACAAACTCTACTGCCATGGTGGAAGAAGCTATGAGTGTCTGTTTGGCACTCTTCCAAGAAATAGCTCCACTAGCCAACAGGTATATGTAGCCTGATGTGGATCTCCAACTGTCTTGACATCCAGCCAAATCGGAGTCGGAATACCCTATGATCTCAAATTGATCCGATCTCCTATATGTGAGCATGTAATATTTTATTCTCCTTAAATACCTCATAACCCGCTTAGCTGTTATCCAATGATCCATTCCAGGGTTACTTAAATATCTGCCTAACATACCAACAATATACGCAATATCCGAACGCGTACACACTTGAGCATACATTAGATTCCTTACAGCTGATGCATAGGGAATCTTCTGCATTTTCTTAACTTCAAGGTTACTTTTAGGGCACTGGTTGAGACTAAACTTGTCTCCCTTAGCGACAGGGGTGTCACCTGGTTTGTTGTCCTGCATGCCAAACCTTTTGAGCACTGTATCGATATAGTTCCTTAGTGATAATCCAAGAATACCCCGAGAACGATCTCGTTGTATCTGAATCCTTAATACAAAAGAGGCGTCACCAAGATCTTTCATCTCAAAATTCTTTGATAGAAATCTCTTGGTTTCATGCACTATGCCTATATCATTTGTGGCAAGCAGTATGTCATCAACATATAAAACCAGGAATATGTGCTTACTCCCACTAAATTTATGATAACACAATTATCAACAATGTTTATCTCAAAACCAGACGAGATAATCACTTGATGAAACTTATGGTACCACTGACGGGAAGCTTGCTTGAGTCCATAAATGGATTTTGTCAATTTGCAAATCATATTCTTTGGGTCTCCCGACTCAAAGTTTTCTGGTTGCACCATATAATTTTTTTTGTCAATGTCACCATTGAGTAACGCCGTATTGACATCCATCTGATGAAGCTCAAGATGAAAATGTGCAACAAGTGCCATGATTGTCTTAAAAGAGTCTTTCGTTGAAACTGGAGAGAAAGTCTCTTTGTAGTCAATCCCTTCATTTTGGGTAAAGCCTTTAGCTACAAGACGAGCCTTATACCTCTCCACATTACCTTTCGAATCCCTTTTGGTTTTAAATATCCATTTACAACCAATGGGCTTCGCACCTTCTGGTAAAAGGACAAGTTCCCAAACCTTATTGTCTTGTATAGACTTATATTCCTCATTCATGGCATCAATCCACTTTTGAGAGTTGGAACCCTGCATGGCTTGATGGAAGTTGATTGGATCATTTTCCATCATTCCAATGTTTTCCTTATGTTCCTGAAGAAATACGTAAAAATCATCTGGAATAGCATTTCTCCTTTCTCTAGTGGATCGCCTTAATGGCACTGGTTCTTGAGGTTGTTGAGTTTGTTCCTCAGGAACAATTACCTCATCTTGAAAGGGGCGTTGTTCAACATTGTCTGGTTGAGGATCCAGATTCGCTTCTTGATCAATGACAGGTATAGAAGCCTGCCCATTGTCAAAAGCAATAATAGTAATCGTAACC
This sequence comes from Dipteronia dyeriana, assembly GCA_032871835.1. Taxonomy (NCBI): domain Eukaryota; kingdom Viridiplantae; phylum Streptophyta; class Magnoliopsida; order Sapindales; family Sapindaceae; genus Dipteronia; species Dipteronia dyeriana. The sequence continues at coordinate 79,838,846 of CM065296.1, read as the reverse complement.
GATTCTTCCTCAAAGACAATGACTCTAACCTTATTTCTCCCCCCAAACTCAACATCCTCAAAAAAATGTTGCAGTTCCCGTTTCAAAAATTGACCTTAGTGTGGGATCACAAAACTTATAGCCCATTGATTGCTTAGAGTAGCCAATGAAATAGCTTCTCACAGTTTTGGAGTCCAATTTCCTTTCATATGGCCTGTAAGGCCTTGCCTCAGCTGGACATCCCCAAATGTGAAAATGCTTTAGATTAGGCCTTCTGTCTGTCCAAAGCTCATAAGGTATTTTGCAGCTTCATTATTCTTCCTCTATTTGCCCTTATCCTTAGAGGTGCTAGACAAATGAGCACTTTCGGTCTTGTCTTGCATTAGTCTATCTTCCTCTTGCACACATTAAGATTCCATTTCTCCTTGACAGTTGTAACTGACCTTAAACTGACTGCATTGTGAAGGAAGTGATATTAATAACAAATGCACGAGCTAGTCGTTAGACAACTCGAGCTTCATTACCTTAAGCGTAGAAGCAATATGAGACATTTCCATAACGTACTCCCTAATGTTCCCTTTGCCTTTGTACTTCATAGAAATCAAGCTTTGCAAATGCAGTGCTTGTTTCTGCATTATCATTTTTTTTTACAAAACGCTTTTCAATTTCGGTTAGGAAATCTTTGGCTTTGGTTATCCTTTCAGATACCGCGCCCCTAAATGCCTCCGGAATGCCGCGCTTCATGATCATAAGACTCATGCAATTTGAGCGATCCCATTTCTCATAGTTCTTCCTTATCATCAGGAGAACTTGCATCCGTAAGAGAAACGGGTTGCTCAACCCGAAGTGCAAGATCTAGATCCATGCAGCCGAGAACAATGAGTATGTTCTCCTTCCAAATCCTTAATGTCAATCCCATTAAGCATGGGTATAGAGTTGGTATTAGCAGATATAGTAAAACATTAGTTTGAAAGAGATCAAAACAAACATACAAGCATGCTCACAATAATAACCAAATACAATGATCAACAAATTCAAATAATGGTAAGTCCCATCTCAAGATACCTAACACAACATTAATATCAAGTTTTTGGAAAATAATATTAATTGTAAGTGGTACTCTTGTTGTAGTGATCAAATATTGACAATAATTAATGTCAAATAATAAATCTATCTTTGGATCGAGTTATTATTCACATGTAAAACCTTATAATCGTCAAATATTTATCACCACAGGTGTGTGTGCAATTCGCCCAATTATTAACCTTCCTTTGGGCCGACTAATACTCGTATGAATTTACATACACACAAACATCCAACATCCTTGATGAATAATCTACACAAGAGAGGTCATTTTGGCGACATATTGCTTCAATTAGCCCATTTAGAATGATATGCCACTTTATTTAACCATAAAAGATATACCAAATAATGGTCGGTCTCATCTTACGATACTCAGTACAACATTAATATCAAGTCTTTGAACAATAATAATAATTGTAAGTGGTACTCTTGTTTGTAGTGATCAAACAATGACAATAATTTATGTTAAATAATAAATCTATCTTTGGATCGACTTATTATTCACATGTAAAACCTTATAATCATCACATGTTTACCACTACAGATGTGTGTACAATTCGGCCAAGTATTAACCTTCTTTTGGGCCATTTTGGTGACATCTTGTTTCAATTACCCATTTAGAATGATGGACTACTTTATTTAATCATAAAAGGTATACCACCAAATATTTGAATTTGAGTTTATCCTTATAATAAAATAAAAATAAATAAAAATTTATTTTATTTTATCAAAATTACAAAAGTGCTCCTTATTTTATAAAATTATAGAAAGGCCCCTCAAGTTTTCATAACTAAAATTTCACCCAAAACTTTTGAAATTTATAAAGTGACCCCAAAACTTTTCAATAATTATAAATCTGCCCCAAAACTTTTTAATAATTGTAAACAGGGTCCATAAGTTTTTGAAATTATATATAATGACCCTGAAAGTTTATTAAAATCATATAATGACCCAAATAAATTACAAAACAGTCCTTCAAAAATTTCAAATTTTCAAAAGAAGGGCCTCAGCAAAAATTGATCTCTGAAACCCTAATCTTCGCCGCCGTCGCTCCAGACCACCACGCCGTCACCACAAGGCAACGACGAACGACCGGGAAGCAGCAGAAGACCCGCAAACGCAGATCGGACGATGATCTATGATCGATCAGCACCGATCGAACGAGCGACTGTGCGGCAAGGAACAGTCGCTCGATCTGGACCAGCAGTGTGATCGACGGGGACTGGTGCACCGATGAAGCAGCTCGGTTGACCCGAGATCGACCCAAAACCATGGTCTGGGTTGGAAAACCCATCGACCCAAAAACCAACCAGTTTTTTTTTTAGATAAAAATATATATATACCCATATGTATCATTAAACAATAACCTAATCCAAATTCAAAATACCGAAACTCAATAAGATCAAAACCCTATTAATCTATGTCACAGAACTCACAAATCAAACACAAACATAATATTTTGTTTATGGATTCAACACATATATTAAACAATAAAACTGCATTAGTCGCAACAAACAAAGTAAGTCCAGATTTTTTTTTTTTTTTAATACCGAAAATTCAAATCTTAAAACCTCAAGAATCAACTATGGGTAGCTCTGATACCACTTGTTAGTATTTAGATTAACACAATAAAACAAAAACAACATGCATAGGCACATAATTAATCCCAATAACCTAAACATGTTTGTATATCATAATTAATCAAACCCTAATATACATGTTTCTAACCAATATCAATTCAAGAGAAAAGTAGAGATAATCGATAAGCAGAAGTGTACCTGAATCCATTGCTGGAGATTTGTGAACGAGCTGTGATCTTCCAAATTATCACGACCTTAATGAACCCTTCCATGTTCTATTTTGCTCTGTTGATGGGGATACAGAGAAAACAAAAGTATCGTGTAATTTGGGAACCATAACCCTAAATATATATAATAATCAAATTATTATATGTTGGTTATTTCTAATTCGACCCCTCAATAAATTAGAAATAACACTCTGGTATCTACACATTAATTCCATGACAATTATACATTAAGCCTTAATACTTTAAATTTTAATTAGATCACTTTAATTTAAGCATAACCAAAAGATAGCACAACAAATTTAATGTTCACATGTGTGACCATATGATGGAATTTTCCAACAGACAAAACATAATTATTGACTACAGTAGAATAATTTATAGGTTCCATGTATACTTATCAATGTGCAAAGTCAAGAAATTAAGTCCTATAAAAACCATGAAGTGTCTTAGAAAGAGAAAATTCAGATCTGTACAAGAAAAACCCAAGCCGATCGAGGAACTTCAACAACATATTGGTTAACCATTCCCTACGAGGATGTATTTTCTTTTGTTGAAAAGTTGATTATCAAATGCAGAATCGAAGGACAGAATAGTTGTGAAATCATTGACAATATTATTAAGTGGGGGTACTATACTAGAATTTCTTTCATGGTAATGCTTTATTTGAGTGTCAAGTAAGCAAGCAAAGCAGGACACTCAAATAAATTAATAGACAAATAATTAAGATTCTTGAATTGAAAGATATATCATATAATATAGTTAATGTAAATCACGGGGGAATTATATGGCCAATCAAAATAGAATTATAAGCCTTATCATTTTTGTATTAGATTTGTATACAAAATCTAAATATAAAATTTGGATAAAGTAGGTTAATTTTTTATAATTTATTTATAATAATATTTTTCCTAAATTAAAAGAAAGGACATATCGGTATTGAGTGGGTAAGCTTACAAAATATAAATCTTTTAAATTTTTGTAAGGGAATTTATGTGCATGAACTTTTTGAGGGCTGTAAATATAGTCGATTCGAAATAAATTATATAAAATAATTAAAAAAAAACAAATTAAAACATGCTGGATGGATCTCCTAAACTCCTGCAGGCCCATCAAGCCCAGTTGGGCCCAAAATTATGTCCCGGTCCGGCCTGTTGGACACCTCTAGTCTCTAGACTTGAGGAAGTTGTTTCTTGGTGGACAATGAACACTACACAATTTTGTCGCAAAAGCATAAATTTTTTGCTTTGAAGCAATTTCAAACGTATGGATTGCGAGATAATCCAAACAGGCACAGACCCATCTCTCCCATCTCCAACTCCCACTCTCACGCACACTCCGTGTACACCACGCTCTCCTCTTTCACTCTCAACAACAAGAAGAAGAAAATGGGTTCTCTGTTTACATCGTCTCAGCTTATCGTCTATGTACTGGTTTTGCAGACACTGTTGGCTTCTTCTTCTTTGTTGAAAACAAATGATGGTTTCTCTTCAAACAGTGATTACATATCTGCAATTGGAGACCCTGGAATGAAGAATCCAAATGTGAGAGTTGGGTTCGAAGCTTGGAACTTCTCCAATGAGGTTGGCTTCGAAGCTCCTCAAATGGGAAGGCGCAGGTTGGCTGATTGTGCTGATTTGTACTGCAATAACATCCTCACTGGTATGACTGGGGCCTCAAATTTTATTCATTTCTTACATGTTTAGATTGTTTGATATTCACTGAAGTTAACATGTGCCATGATTGATGGCTTTGAGAGCGACTTTATTGCTTTGGCATTTCACTTTGTGTGCTGCTTATTCACAGGCCTCCTGGACATCTTAGCTTCGTTTGGTTTGTTTAGTTTTTCGATTTATGGACGATATATATATAATTTTTCATGTCAGCACACACCGACATAATTTCATTAACGCTTTGGACGTTCACCGTTAGTTTTTTTATAATTATTGGTCTACATATATAAGTTATATTAGTGTGTACTGGAAATGAGAAAAATGAGAAAAGATATAACATATATCGGTGCGTTGCATATGGACTATTAATTATAAAAAAGTTTTGATAAAGTTTTGACAAGGGTATACACTTTAAGTCAAAGCATGTAAAACTAATAGTGCACATTCAACACACTGAAAAATTTATATAAGTGCATACTGATTTGAAAATTTCCGTATATATATATATATATATAGAGTTAGCTGCTAGCTTTGGTGTGCTCTGATAAAAGAATCAGAGAGAGATAATGGGAAGGATTGAGCATAAGAGTGTTTTTATTTTTCAATTATCAATCGTACATAATTATATTCTGTACTGTCATGGATTTGCAATTGATTTGGCATTTGGGTAATCACAATTGGATTAATTGGAAGTGTTTTGAAAATGTTGGATGATCAAGTTTTGTGGAACTCAGGTCTACTTGACTCCATAGCATTTTGTTTTTTGTTGGTCGAAGTACTCTGTTGATTATATCTATTATATTTTTTGTCAAACTAAACTCTGTAATTTCTATTTAAAATATAGATCATCAAATTAACATAGAATGATGTTTTATTTCTCATGGAAGATCAAATTAAATAAAGTCAACATTTTTTTTAACCATTTTGCTACCTTTATCGTTCGATTTCAGATTCACTGGGTGGCGCTCCGTTTGTTAATGGGAGAAAGTGTGAGGTACATCACAAAGTGAATGAATCCGATCACAGCCTAGGGACTGGTGACAAATTTCCTGTGACAGGTTTTGTATCCTTCTCAGATCCTGACCTATTTGCTGTGGAAAAGGAACTGTATCTTGGTTCTCTATGTGAGGTGCATGAATCTACAAAGCCGTGGCAGTTTTGGATGATCATGTTAAAAAATGGAAACTTCGACAAAAACACCACACTTTGTCCAGAAAATGGGAGAAATGTCAGTAAAATAGTAACGGGTAGAAATTTTCCGTGTTTTGGCAAAGGGTGCATGAATCAGCCACTTGTCTACCATAATTACTCTTGATTGGTTTATTTGGGAGACCAAATGATATCTTTAACTGGAGGGTTTAATGGGACATATGACCTAGATGCTGACATAAGCAAAGGTATAGGGAAGAACTCCTTCTTTTCTGTCTCATGGCAGAAGAATCTCAGCACAGGAAGTTGGATTTTCTCAAACACATTGATGATATCTGCAAAGTATCCTTGGCTTATGTTGTATCTACGATCAGATGCAACAAAAGGGTTTAATGGTGGTTATCACTACAATGGCAGTGGCGTGATGAGTAAGGTTTGTTGCCTAGTTATACCTCTGATTCACCCAAATGATAATCTCTTTTGGTCTTTAAACATGCGTATTCACTAATATAACTTTTCATAGAACACAGAATGGCATTTTAGTTCAATGGTTGGACTGCACTGTGTACTTTTGTTATTATTTGTCCTTTTCAATTTATTTAAAGTTGAAATATAGTATATCTATGTTTAGTGTATCCATCTTTTAAGGTTTGAAGTTATACTTTAGAATCACCATATTTATATCATTCCTTTTGTTCTCTTATATTAGTTGCCAGAGTCTCCAAATTTTAAGGTGAAATTGACACTAGATGTTAAACGTGATGGAGGATCAAACAGTCAATTTTATCTCCTAGATATAGGAAGCTGTTGGAAGAACAATGGTAAGCCGTGTGATGGTGATGTTCTGACAGACGTGACTAGATACAGCGAGATGATAATTAACCCAGCAACTACAAGCTGGTGTCGCCCAGACAATCTTGTTTCCTGCCCTCCTTACCATGTTAGTCCTACTGGTGAGATAATATACAGAAATGAGACGTCTCGCTTTCCTTATTCTGCTTATCATCTCTACTGCTGCCCTGGAAATGCTGAATATCTGGAGAAACCATATGATATGCGACCCGTATAGCAATCCACAAGCACAAGAGCTGGTACAAATTCTTCCACATCCTGAATGGGCCGTGCATGGCTACCCTGAAAAGAAAGGAGATGGATGGATTGGCAACTCTAGGACGTGGGAACTTCTTGTTGGAGCTCTCTCCAACCGTTTATACTTCTACCAGGTATGTTTCATTCTGAAACTTTGCATGAAAATGTTGGCATTGAAACTGTAATATTGAATAATCTGCTGATGAGTTCACTGCTTTGAATTCTATGAATATATATTGAACTACAAGAGGGAACCTTTCTTGAGTTGATTTATGATTTTATAAAGTGCTGCAAGAACAACATAATCTATTTTGATACATGAACCACATGGAGATTTTGCATAAGCCTCCACCTTTTTTGTGATTTGTGATATGTGCATAACCCATACCATGTGCATGATCGAGTCCCGGTCAAGATTATCGGTTATTATTAGTTAGATTATTAAGTTATTATGGTTGTAATGATATGTTCAGTGCACCAAGCCATGTAATGCATGTTTATTAATTTAGGGATTAGTTATAGGTTTCAATTAGTGGATGCCTCCACTTTTGCATATACTGCACCCACTCCCACTTTTATTGCGTAATGGTTTCATGTTGCTATTTCATGTTGCTATTTTCTAGTTCTAGTGATGTAAGACTTGTTTTCGGTATTGGCTTATAAATAGCTTGGGAATTGCTTGAATAAAGTTAGAAATGAAAATATCGAAGACAAATCGTCTCTTTTTTATCTCCTTTGTTTCGTCTAATGTATTTCGAGTAAGAAATAGTATCTCTATCCTAAATTCTCTTATGTATTTTCCATAATCGGAAAAGTACATATCAATGTCACATTTTTAAATGTCTTTACCATTTTAATTGCTTAAGCTCTGTTTTTTCAAAATCCGTCATTTTGATTGCTTGACCACATATTTAATGGTCAATTGTGGCTGGATACGGTAAAGTATACTTTTTCCCTTATTACTATTTATTTATTTCTCATAATGCTATCCTTAAACAACATTAATTACATTTTTACCCTTCAGTATTTTATTAAAAATACTATTCATCTGTTTCACCGTGTTTTAAATATATCATTATTATTTTTTCACAACATTAATTTTTTATTTCTTTTTTAAAATTATAATTTATTTTAAATTTATAATTATTATTAATTTTTTTTTACAAAATTATTTTATTACTATAATTATTTTAAGGGTTTTTTTATCGGTTGGACATGTGTGCATTTTTTTTTTTGGTTTTACAAGTCTCACTTATTTATTTATTTATATTACGCATGTGTTAGTTATATGTGGATCTAATGTATTGTGCATTAAGACTAAAATACCCGCTAACCTTTGTCCAAAGGAAGGACAAAGTGATGGATTTTGGAAAACATTGAGGCTAAGGTGATGGATTTTGGAAAAAAAATCAATGATTAAAGTGATGAAAATGACAAAAATATTTAATGATGGGACAAATCTCGAAAATGTTGAGACTTGTATGAAATTTTCCCGTATCCATCTGTCAGGATACTGATTTTAACCGGTGGCACAACGATTTTCAGTCCTCTGTTCTGCTCTACCAGCTGAACTAGATGTCGGAGATATCAACTAGAATATTTTTCCACAAGAAAATTGTTATTGGTTTTTTAAGATGCATAAAATTGGGTATTTGAAAGGAGTTAAATACCTGTTTACTTTGAAAACTGGATCCAGGAACAACTCGAGCAAGACGCTTCTGGTCCTCAATCAATGTCGGTACAGAAATATATGTTAGCCGGGCAGGGGAGACTGCAGAATGGAGTGCAAGTGATTTTAATGTATTAGTTCCCCAGGGCGATGCTTATAATGATTATTAGCACTTGCTGGTTTGTTTTCCTTTTGCTCTTGTTCCATTTGGATGAACTATAAGTGAAAGAATGCACCTGAAGAACCAAAATAATTTAATTTCATCACTAATGTATATGATAAGTTTTGACAACGTGAATACTAGTATCCCTTCCTCGTGAGCTTTTTTTTCCCACATGTTCAATTTAGTTCGTTTTATTATCACAAAATACAAAAATGGATTAAAATCAGATACAACGATACATAAGGTTTCACATTCACATACTTTGATAACTTAAGAAGTTGATACGAGAAATGGGTCATCAGTATAACCGATAATAGGCTATTGATCAGGAATCAGATGTGTAAAAAGTATATCTGTTGTCTGTTGTAAGTTGTAACCTATTGAGTGGGGCATCAAGCTCAAAAATCAAAATTTAGCAACATCAATGCCATTTTATCCAATTTGAGGCTTTACTGGCTTATCCATTTAAGAGATTGGAGCATGAACGATTGGCTGAAAATACGCCGAGGGTGACGAGAGAAACTAATAAATATCCACATGAAAAGTCTTTATAGTTTTTTTAAAATGTGTTAATCGTGATAATATATCAGGAGTTTAGAGTGTGTTTTGTATGACTTTTAAAGTCGAGTTTTCAGAGTAGATCTTTTTGTAATATAGCTTCTAACAAAAAGACTTTTGATTGTGTAAATTATAAAAGAGGTTTGGATAATGTATTTTTAGAAATAACGTTTAGTTATGTGAATTATAAAAAAAGGTGTTGACAATTTATAATAAAAGAGTTTCGTGGTAAAATATCTAAAATTTACAAAGGATAGTAAAGACAATACATATGTTTTAAAAAATTAAAAATAAATAAAAATTGGAGAAGCCCAAAATTTAGGTTTCTCATAATAGATATAAAATAGCTATTATAAAATGTAGTTAAGACAATTTTATATATTAAAAAAGTTTTTTTGAATTTTACCAAACAAAAAACAAAAAACTCCAAAACTACTTATAGCATTAAAAAAAACGCTTTTGACCCTTTCAAAAGCTATACCAAACATACACTTAATATTTAACTAATGGCTTTAATATCAAAAGATCCCTCTATCCACAGTTAACCTTTATCCGATTTAATTCATTTAACGATTGAAAATACCCCTAATCTTCATTTGAAAAAAAATCTCAACGGTCTATAATCTTAAAATAAGAGAGAAGGCCAAAAGTAGCCATCCAAAATATTAGAATTTCGTTTCTAACCACATACGAAAATTTAATTGTTAATAACCATATTTTTAAGAAATTAACTGAATACCCACATTAAAATACCACAAAAATTAAGAAAAAAGCAAAAGAGAAATATTGGAGCATTCTAGAAAGAGAGAAAAGAGAGAAATTAAAGAAAAGAGAGAAAGAGGCGCTTTCACCGAGAGAGAAGAGAGAAAGAAGCAGCGTAGAGAAGAAGGCGTCATCGTCATCATCGGAGCAGCCGAAAGAGAAAAGGTCGCAGTCGCAGTCACAACCCAGAGACGAACCCACCATTTGCTGGAGACAAACCCACCATTCTCTTATCACTTAACCTTTTTATTGCGATTTCATTTTAATAACATGTTTAGAGAACTATAAATGTTGAAATGTATCAATTTTGAGGGTTGATTGGGTCGTGGTCTGTTATTTTGGTTGATTTTGGACTGGATGTTGGAGTTTGTTTTGATTTTTTTTTTTTAAGTGAAATCTTCGACAAACTTAGAATGTATTATGAAAAATTGAAATCATGCTTTAAATCTTACCTAGAAACTTGAAATCTTACCCAACATTTTAAGTTTTTACATAAGATTTCAAGTTTTCGAACCAATGAAACTTGAAATCTTTTGGAAAAAAACTTGATTGAAATCTTACCAAGAAACTTGAAATCTTACATTAAAACTTGTCAACATTTTAAGTTTTTACATAAGATTTCAAGTTTTCGAACGAATGAAACTTGAAATATTCTGGAAATAACTTGATTGAAATCTTAACCAGAAATTTGAAATCTTACCCAGAAACTTATCAATATTTTAAGTTTTCGAATCAGTGAACTTGAAATGTTTTGGAAAAAATGTGAAACTTTATTTTTATTCAATTCTTCACAAAAATAAACAAAAGTGATGCAATAACGTTAAAGTCACGTTAAAGTAACTATTTCAAACTCAATTAATTTACAAATGGAAGATATTTACACAACTTAAACCGATTTAGAGCAAATGAAAAAACCTTTTCCTTACTCACTTCTTCAAACTTTCAATCCTTCAAACCTTCAAATCTTCAAATCTTCACCTCTCATGTAGAAAAAACAATGGTGCAATTGAGTTCAATTTGCAGAATACAATTGTGTTGTAAAAGTATGAAGAACGCACAGAGAAGAGAAGAAAATGGCAAAAAGAAAAAAGACAAAACAAATTAGAAACATTGTTAGGGTTATTTTGTTTATTTATGGATATACATTGATTTTTTATTTTAAAATTGGGTTATTAACAATTAAATTTTTGTATGTTGTTACAAATAAATTTTCCATACTAGATGTGGTCATTTTTAGCGATTCCACTTAAAATAATAATTAAACTATAACATATGAAAGTAATAAATAAACTTATACTTTTTTTAAAACTTATAATAAATTCTTAAGCAAATCAAAGAAATTCAAAAATATAATCTCACAAAAAAAAATACAAGAATGACATTTTGCAGATTTGTCCATGAAACCTTTTTGTTTTGTCCAAATGCTTTCCTTCTTTTCATTTTTTCACATCCCAAACAAATTTTCCAGATTTCTGTAAGTTTCTTATATTTTGATTAACTTATTTTGTTGACAAACCATATTGGGGAGTAATTTGTAATGGCAGACTAGGCCTTCATTCTAGATGATCAAGCTTCAAAGACATTCTCAATTCCTTAAGTTCTAGAACACTTCAAAAGTATTTCACCGATCTCTATACAAATGTTCACATTCAGAGCTCCATTTTCCTATCGTTTGTTCTCATTTTCGAGTGTTTTTGTGTATTTAATGTGTGTTCAGCCAAGTGTAGGCAAATGTCCCTTAAAAATGGTGTTTGTACCAAATGTGATCAAAGACTAACTAAAGATTATGTCTACCTCATACATATCGAGATGTATAAACCATTCTTCTTTTCTCATAGTCTTTTGACGTTATGATTATTTAATTTTGACAATTATAATAATTAAATTGTAAATGCTATAAGATTTGTTTAACTAGAAATCACATTTATTAATATGAAAAGATTGGAAAAAACATTATTACACTCTTGATATCGAGCATAATCCCAACAATCTCCCACTTGATCTATGGCAAATATGTCATATCTCTTATCCCTATATTCTCCAGTTGCCCATCAAAACTCTTTTGTGGTAGAGCCTTTGTGATGAGATTTGCTACATTTTCTGTTGATGCGATCTTGGTTATCCTCACGTCTTCCCTGTGCACAATTTCCCTGAAAAGGTGATACATTCTTTCAATGTGTTTCCCTTTCTTATGACTTCTTGGTTCTCTCAAATTAGCCACTGCTCCATTATTGTTACAATAGATAATGATCTGCTTATTCGCATCAGGAATCACTTCCAAGCCAATTAAGAATTGGTGGAGCCACACAACCTCTTTAGCAGCTTCGTATGCAGCAACATACTCAGCTTCCATGGTGGAATCAGCGATACAAGATTGCTTGATACTCTTCCATATGACTGCCCCTCCTTCAAGTGTAAACATAGATCCTGATGTTGGTCTTCTGGAGTCAAAATTCGATTGGAAATCAAAATCTGTATACCCAACGAGAATTAAATCCCCTATGGAGTATACAATAATAATCTCTTGTTCTCCTGAGATATTTGAAAATATGCTTGACTGTCATCCAGTGATCAAGACCAGGTTTCGATTGAAACCTCCTAACTATGCCAACAACAAAATAAATATCTGGTATAGTGCAGAGCATTGCATAAATGAGACTCCCAACTACCGAGGCATATGGAACCCTACTCATGAAATGCTCTTCATGCTTATTCTTAGGAACTTGTTCCTTAGAAAGTTTTTTCCATGTCTGAAAGGTAACATACCTTCTTAGAATCTTGCATAGAAAACCTAGACATGATTTTATCTATGTATGAAGCTTGGGATGTAGGGAAAATCGGTTCAAAATGCAACGGAAACGTGAGAAAATTAGAAAATTAGAAAATTAGAAAATTAGGGTTTGCGTATAAATAAAAAATTTCAATTTTAAAAACAAGAACCTTAATCCTATATTAATTGATGTATATAAAAGTGTTGTACCTTTTTCTCGTGACCATTGAACAAGCGTTGAATTGATTCTGTAAGATCTTCCAATCCAATCACGAATGTTAATCACCTAGGAGTGTAGGCTCCCTTTCTTTAAATCGTATACCTGAGGATTGAAACAAAAAAATCTTCTTCTTTGTTAGTTATAATAATACTCCAAGAAGAAAACAAATAACGTTAGGTCACTTGTAAATTATCAATCAATTTGATTGAAACTCACGTGAACCTTGATTCAATGTTGTGCACAGAACCTTTTGATGTAAAGACTCCTAATGTACTATCGAAAACTAAACATTCTTTCTTCATTTTCTTCTTTCCCGAATCACACACTATTTCTTAGAGTTGATCGAATTTTGTCTAGAGTAAAATCAGATTTTTCTCCCTCAAAATTCTATGGTAGCCGAAATCTCTCTAAGTAGAATTACCTAGGCTAGCCGAAATTTCTCTTGGTCCAACTCCTCATAGCTGGCCGAAAATTATATATATATGGGCTGGCTGAAATCTACTCTTTGAATTATATTAGGATCAAAAATCCTCTCCTAAAAAAGATTTATTTGGTTGTTAATAATCCTTTCCTTAGGTGGATTTACTTGGTGGATAAGAATCCTTTTCAAAAAGAAAGTCTATTCTACACCAAGACTCCTAATCCAAATCAATAGTGTATTTGTAACCATATTAAAGACTTCCTAATTTAATTAGATAAATAATTCCTTTTATTTATCTACTTATCAAATATAGTCTTTAATAATAATTATACTACCAACAATAGTATAAAATTAGGAGACCTACTCCTACTAGAAAAAGATTTTGACTTTTAATTAATTAATTAATTAATTATAAAATTAATTAATTTCAATTTAATTAAATAATAAAATAAAAATAATATAATTAAGCTATTTTAAATAGCCTTGCCGCCCAACACACACACACACACACATACACACACACACACACACACACACACACACACATATATATATATATATATATATATATATGGGCCTACATATTTTTTTTCTTATTTTATTAAATCCATTGGATCTTAATAAAAAGTCCACATGTGAACTGAACTAATTCTTACAAAAAGAAACAAGTCCACATGCCTCAATACAATTCTAAATGGACCCCTAAATTAGTCCTGTAAAATAAATCAAGTGATCCATGCCAGTTCGTGTGGATGAGAGATCTTGGTGGACTATCTAAATTTAAGCTCCAATAGACACAACCCAATCACAATCAACAAATGATTCACTTATGTCCGATCTATTTAATTTTAGTTCATTCCACTAAAGAACTAAAATTGAAATCTTAAATAAAGATAGAATAAGTTGATGTTACTCATTCATACCCTAGACAACCTTATTGGAGAAAGTGTATCCTCGTGAAAAATACCAGTAATCACCAAGAGCTCATAGACCATCTATAGCTCTCCAAGTTACCATATTTACTCATATGACCACATTTTGAACTTGAATATTTTGACTTTTCCAGAAGCCATGTTTCAATAGACACTATTGAAAACTTATCGTTAAGATTTAATATCCAATACCTCAAAACATCCATAAGATGGTAATCTACTCTCATTTAATAAATGGAGCCACGATTTCCATATCTATAAATGAAATCCTCTATCGATTAACAAATGAATACCACCAAATTATCGAGGATAGACTATGCTATATAATCGTAGTCATTGATATCTCAAATGATAACACTTGCAACCATAAGTCCATCATTTATCTTAGGGTTGATATAGACTCTCTGATTGTCTTCAAAAGAAAACTTTTATCCATTGATAGTTCTAGATAAAGTGTTTCATTGTGATCATATTCATTGCATCCAGTGCACTAGATTCTTTAGCCCAAAGACACCACACTTTGATGATTTTAGACTCATCATAACACATTTGATCCCACTCAAATGCTTGCAAAAGAATCAATAACTTTAACAAGATAATGGCACCCTACCTTTTATCTTAAGTTGTGAATATTATTCAAGACTAACTTAAGAATTGTGTCTACATCATACATATCTAGATGTATGAACAATTCTTCTTTTCTCATAGTCTTTTGACCTTATAATTATTTACTTTTGACAATTATAATAATTAAACTATAAATGCTATAAGATTTGTTAAACAATAAATCTCTTTATTATTATGAAAAGATTGTCAAATACATTATTATACTCTTGCTATCGAGCATAATCCTAACATGGGATAAGTCAATCGTTCTATTATTGATATCCCTTATGACTTCGATATCAAGAATATGACTTGTTTCTCCTAAGTCCTTCATATCAAATTGTTTTGCTAACAATTCTTTAACAGATGTCAATACACCTATATCGTTTCCGATGAGTAGTATATCATCAACGTAAAGAACTAGAAAAACCAACTTGTCGCCTTTAATCCTTTTGTATACACATGGTTCGTTAAGGTTTTGAATAAATCCAAAAAAAATTACGGCTTGATCGAACCTTATGTTCCAAGATCTGGATGCTTGCTTCAATCCATTTATGGACCTATGCAACTTGCATACCCTATCCTCTTGGCCTTTTTCAATGAATCCTTCTGGTTGTATCGTATAGATGCTTTCGTCAAGACTTCTATTAAGGAAAGCTGTCTTGACGTCCATTTGCCAAATCTCTAGGTCAAGAGATGCCACAGTTGATAAAAGTATCCTAATGGATTTAAGCATGGCCACAGGAAGGAAGGTTTCCTCATAATTGATACCTTCCTTCTATGTGTAACTTTTTGCTGCCAATCTAGCTTCAAAGGTTTTCACCTTTCTATCCATTCCTCTCTTAGTCTTGTATACCCACTTGTACCCAATGAGTTTTATCCATTTAGGTAAGTCCACAAGATACTAGATTTTGTTTTTGATCATAGATTCAATTTCGGATAACATTGCCTTTTGCCAATGGTGACAATCAACATCTTCCATTGCTTCCTTGTACGTATAGGGATCATCGTCGTCCAAAAGATTCCTTACAGATTCTCCTAGACCGATGTATCTCTCGGGTTGTTTACTAACCCTCCCACTATGATGAGGTATGGTAGATTGTTGATCTTGTGTTGGTACGAAACTTACAATTTGGCTAGGTTGTGAAACCTCTTGTGGAATTGTATCTCCTAAAAGCTTATTCAGGACAATTCTACTTTTAGGCACAAAGTTATTCATATAGTCCTCTTTCAGTAATTTGGCATTTGTCAAAACAAATACTTTAAGATGAAGGAGAATAGAATAATATCCTTTTGTTTCGTTTATATACCCTATAAATATGCATGTTTCTGAACGGAACTCCATCTTTTATGTTTTTCCTTTTAACACTTGCGCAGGACATCCAAATATCCTTAAGTGTTGTAAACTATGCTTTCGCCTAGCCCACAACTCATGCGGTTTGTTAGGAACCGACCTCGATGATACATCGTTTAGAATGTAAATTGCGGTTTGTAAAGCATATCCCCAAAACGAATTAGGGATTGTTGAATAACTCAACATTGATTTTATCATGTCCAAAAGAGTTCTATTTATCCTTTCTGCCATCCATTTTTTTAAGGTGTACTTGGTGTAGATAAAGGAAAATTTATCCCTTTATCAATAAGATATTACTGAAACTCACCAAATAGATATTCTCCGCCACGATCAGACCTCAAGATTTTGGTGTGTTTCTCTAGCTGGTTTTCAACTTCAACTTTAAATGCTTTGAACATGTCAAAAGCATCCGACTTATGTCTCATGAGATGCATATAGCCAAATCTCGAGTAATCATCCGTGAAAGTGATGAAGTACTCATATCCTCCTCTAGCTTGAATGCTCATTGGACCACATACATCAGTGTGTACTAATCCTAAAAATTCTTTGGCTCTTGTGCCTTTGGACGTGAATGATCTTTTGGCCATTTTACCTTCCAAACAAGATTCACAAGTTGGTAGATCATCAACCTTTAAGTCACTTAAAGGTCTATCACTAACCAATCTTTTAATCCTATCAAGGTTCATATGACCTAGACTTAAATACCATAGGTAGGTTTCATCTTTTGAAAATTTTACTCTTTTATGATTAGGTTCCATTGATTCCGTGTCTAACAAGTGAAAGATATTTTTATGCAAGTAGAATAAACCGTTTTCCAATGTACCTTTGCAAACAAATTCGTTACTCTTACTAATAATTAAAGATTTATTAAAAGTAACCGAATATCCAAATTTATTTAAACAAGAAACTGAAATTAAATTCCTCTTGAATTAGGGTACATAATAAACATCTAATAAATCTAAATGTCTTTAAGAATCTAAACTAATTCTAATATCTCCCACTACACTAGAAGACACTAGCACTCCATTGCCTAAACGCAAGTTGAAATCATTCTTATTCTGTCTAATCCTTTGACCATTTTCACCACAAATAAAACACTTCCCTTTGATCTTGGTTACTTTCGTGGTCTTTTTCTAGGTAGGCCCAAGTTGCTTTTTCTTCTGTTGTCTCTTGACCTTCTTATGGGTCTTAACAGTAGCAACTTACCAACCATATAAATATCTTGACCCTTGCCTTTCAAAAGGATTTTCTCGGTGCTTTGAACATCTTACATCAGGCCTTACAAGGTGTATTCCTTACTGTTCAAGGTGTAGTCCAACTTGAACTGATCAAAGGAATCTGATAGTGAGTTGACGATCATGTCAATTTTTGTCTCACCATCTATCCTAGCACCACTGAGTTTAGTAATGTTGAGATGTACTATGACTTTCATCATGTGATCTTTCACAGCTTATCCATGCCTCTCTCTTAGTCGTCTTGGACTTCATACCAAACATCTCTTCCAGAGATATCCTTATATCGGCAGCAGTCTCCATTCTTTCATGTTGCTGTTGTAACACGTCGGAGATAGTGGCCACAATGTAATATTTAGCCATCTCATCTGAAGACTTACATTGCTGACACTCATATCTTTGCTCCTCAGTAGATTCATTAGTAGGAGTAGGGGGTTTAGGAGTACACATAATGAACTTATGCTTTTCAACCTACAACAACAACCCAATATTCCTTTTTCATGTAACAAAATTATCACAAGTTAAAGTATTATCTTTTAGGATGTTGATTAGGGATGGGGTCATGATTTCTTTATAATAAAAAAAATTATATAAGTAAACAATCAAGATATAGCACTTTTGAATATTAATCTTGAATTAAACAAAGTAATTCAATCGTAAAATTCAACGGTGATCCAACACCCATAAATGTCACGCCTCTTTTGGGAGTTCACACCATTTACTAGTTGGACTAGGTCCCACCTAATTGTTAGTATAACAAACTGCGTTTTCAATTTTTAACCTTGCAATTTTATTAACGAGAACTCTTTGAAGGATATTAATAAAATCACATTGAGTGTGTTACCAAGTTATCGGCCTTTAATATATTCCTTCATGAATGTCCCTCCTTAGAAAGTATATATCAGTTGGGCCAATTGTATGGTCTATCATTATGAGGAAATATCTTGCTAAATTCCATTCATGAATACCCCATAGGGGTTATTACATGACACATAAAGGTAAACTAAACTTAGAGGCTATAGGTGTTGGGATTATGCTCGATAGCAAGAGTGTAATAATGTAATTGACAATCTTTTCATATTAATAAAGTGATTTCTAGTTTAACAAATCTAATAGCATTTATAGTTTAATTATTATAATTGTCAAAAGTAAATAATCATAAGGTCAAAAGACTATGAGAAAAGAAGAATTGTTCATACATCTAGATATGTATGAGGTAGACACAATTCTTTAGTTAGTCTTGAATAATATTCACAACTTAAGATAAAAGGTTGGGCGCCTTTATCTTGTCAAAGTTGTAGATTCTTTTGCTAGCATTTGAACGGGATCAAATGTGTTACGATGAGTCTAAAATCATCAAAGTGAGCTATTTTTAGGCAAAAGAATCTATTGAACTGGGTGCATTGAATAGGATCACAATGAAATACTTTATCTAGAACCGTCAATGGATAAAAGTTTTCATTTGAAGACAATCAGAGAGTCTATATCAATCGGAGGTTATACACAGAAGGAAGGTATCGATTTTGAAGAAACCTTCTCTTTTGTGGCCATGCTTAAATCCATTAGGATACTCTTATCCATTGCGGCATCTCTAGACCTAGAGATTTGGAAAAAATGGGTGTCAAGACAGCTTTCCTTAATGGAAGTCTTGACGAAAGCATCTACATAATACAGCTAGAAGGATTCACTGAAAAAGGCCAAATAGAAAGGGTATGTAAGTTGCAAAGATCCATATATGGATTGAAGCATGCATCCAGATCATGGAACATAAGGTTCGATCAAGCCATGAAAAGTTTTGGATATATTCAAAACCTTGACAAACCTTGTGTATACAAAAGGATTAAATGCAACAAGTTGGTTTTCCTAGTTCTTTACGTTGATGATATACTACTCATCGAAAACGATGTAGGTGTATTGACATCAATAAAAGAATGGTTAGCAAAAAAAATTGATATGAAGGACTTAGGAGAAGCAAGTTATATTCTTGGTATCCAAGTCATATGGGATAGAAAGAATAGAACGATTGTATTATCCTAAGCTTCATACATAGATAAAATCTTATCTAGGTTTTCCGTGAAAGATTCCAAGAAAGGTATGTTACCTTTCAGACATGGAATCAAACTTTCTAAGGAACAAGTTCCAAAGAATGAGCATGAAAAGCAATTCATGAGTAGGGTACCATATGTATCAGCTGTTGGAAGTCTCATGTATGCAATGCTCTGCACTAGACCAGATATTTGTTTTGTTGTGGGCATAATTAGCAGGTTTTAATCTAAACCTGGTCCAGATCATTGGACAACAGTCAAGCATATTTTCAAGTACCTTAGGAGAACGAGAGATTATATGCTTGTATACTCTGGAGGGGATTTAATTCCCGTTGGGTATATAGATTCTGATTTTCAGTCAGATTCTGACTCCAAGAGATCAACATCAGGATCTGTGTTTACTATTAGAGGAAGGGCAGTCATATGGAGGAGTATCAAGCAATCTTGTATTGCCGATTCCACCATGGAAATCGAGTAAGTTGCCGCATGCAAGGCTGTTAAAGAGGCAGTCTGCCTCTACCAATTCTTGATTGACTTGGAAGTGGTTCCTAATGCGAATAAGCAGATCACTATCTATTGTAACAATAGTGGAGCAGTGGCTAATTCGAGAGAACCAAGAAGTCATAAGAGAGGGAAACACATTGAGAGAAAGCATCACCTTCTAAGGAAAATTGTGCATAGGGGTGACGTGACGATTACTAAGATCGCATCAGCAGAAAATCTAGTGAATCCCTTTACAAAGACTATTCCACAAAAGAGTTTTGATAGGCATGTAGAGAACATGGGGATGAGAGATATGACACATTTGCTATAGAGCTAGTGGGAGATTGTTGGGATTATGCTCGATAGCAAGAGTGTAATAATGTAATTGACAATCTTTTCATATTAATAAAGTGATATCTAGTTTAGAAAATCTTATAGCATTTATAGTTTAATTATTATAATTGTCAAAAGTAAATAATCATAAGGTCAAAAGACTATGAGAAAAGAAGAATTGTTCATACATCTAGATATGTATTAGGTAGACACAATTCTTTAGTTAGTCTTGAATAATATTCACAACTTAAGATAAAAGGTTGGGCGCCTTTATCTTGTCAAAGTTGTAGATTCTTTTGCTAGCATTTGAACGGGATCAAATGTGTTACGATGAGTCTAAAATCATCAAAGTGAGCTATTTTTAGGCAAAAGAATCTATTGAACTGGGTGCATTGAATAGGATCACAATGAAATACTTTATCTAGAACCGTTAATGGATAAAAGTTTTCATTTGAAGACAATCAGAGAGTCTATATCAATCGGAGGTTATACACAGAAGGAAGGTATCGATTTTGAAGAAACCTTCTCTTTTGTGGCCATGCTTAAATCCATTAGGATACTCTTATCCATTGCGGCATCTCTAGACCTAGAGATTTGGAAAAAATGGATGTCAAGACAGCTTTCCTTAATGGAAGTCTTGACGAAAGCATCTACATAATACAACCAGAAGGATTCACTGAAAAAGGCCAAATGGAAAGGGTATGCAAGTTGCAAAGATCCATATATGGATTGAAGCATGCATCCAGATCATGGAACATAAGGTTCAATCAAGCCATGAAAAGTTTTGGATATATTCAAAATCTTGACAAACCTTGTGTATACAAAAGGATTAAATGCAACAAGTTGGTTTTCCTAGTTCTTTACGTTGATGATATACTACTCATCGAAAACGATGTAGGTGTATTGACATCAATAAAAGAATGGTTAGCAAAAAAAATTGAGATGAAGGACTTAGGAGAAGCAAGTTATATTCTTGGTATCCAAGTCATAAGGGATAGAAAGAATAGAACGATTGTATTATCCTAAGCTTCATACATAGATAAAATCTTATCTAGGTTTTCCGTGAAAGATTCCAAGAAAGGTATGTTACCTTTCAGACATGAAATCAAACTTTCTAAAGAACAAGTTCCAAAGAATGAGCATGAAAAGCAATTCATGAGTAGGGTACCATATGTATCGGCTGTTGGAAGTCTCATGTATGCAATGCTCTGCACTAGACCAGATATTTGTTTTGTTGTAGGCATAATTAGCAGGTTTTAATCTAAACCTGGTCCTGATCATTGGACAACAGTCAAGCATATTTTCAAGTTTCTTAGGAGAACGAGAGATTATATGCTTGTATACTCTGGAGGGGATTTAATTCCCGTTGGGTATATAGATTCTGATTTTCAGTCAGATTCTGACTCCAAGAGATCAACATCAGGATCTGTGTTTACTATTAGAGGAAGGGCAGTCATATGGAGGAGTATCAAGCAATCTTGTATTGCCGATTCCACCATGGAAACCGAAAAAGTTACCGCATGCAAGGCTGTTAAAGAGGCAGTCTGGCTCTACCAATTCTTGATTGACTTGGAAGTGGTTCCTAATGCGAATAAGAAGATCACTATCTATTGTGACAATATTGGAGCAGTGGCTAATTCGAGAGAACCAAGAAGTCATAAGAGAGGGAAACACATGGAGAGAAAGCATCACCTTCTAAGGAAAATTGTGCATATGGGTGACGTGACGATTACTAAGATCGCATCAGCAGAAAATCTAGTGAATCCCTTTACAAAGACTCTTCCACAAAAGAGTTTTGATGGGCACGTAGAGAACATGGGGATGAGAGATATGACACATTTGCTATAGAGCTAGTGGGATATTGTTGGGATTATGCTCGATAGCAAGAGTGTAATAATGTAATTGACAATCTTTTCATATTAATAAAGTGATATCTAGTTTAACAAATCTTATAGCATTTATAGTTTAATTATTATAATTGTCAAAAGTAAATAATCATAAAGTCAAAAGACTATGAAAAAAGAAGAATTGTTCATACATCTAGATATGTATGAGGTAGACACAATTCTTTAGTTAGTCTTGAATAATATTCATAACTTAAGATAAAATGTTGGGCGCCCTTATCTTCTCAATGTTGTAGATTCTTTTGCTAGCATTTGAATGGGATCAAATGTGTTAAGATGAGTTAAAAATCATCAAAGTGTGGTGTCTTTGGGCTAAAGAATCTAGTGCACTGGATGCAATGAATATGATCACAATGAAACACTTTATCTAGAACTGTCAATGGATAAAAGTTTTCTTTTGAAGACAATCAGAGAGTCTATATCAATCCTAAGAAAAATGATGGACTTATGGTTGCAAGTGTTATCATTTGAGATATCAATGACTACGATTATATAGCATAGTCTATCCTCGATAGTTTGGTGGTATTCATTTGTTAATCGATAGAGGATTTCATTTATAGATATGGAAATCGTGGCTCCATTTATTAAATGAGAGTAGATTACTATCTTATGGATGTTTTGAGGTATTGGATATTAAATCTTAACGTTAAGTTTTCAATAGTGTCTATTGAAACATGGCTTCTGGAAAAGTCAAAATAGCCAAGTTCAAAATGTGGTCATATGAGTAAATATGGTAACTTGGAGAGCTATAGACGGTCTATGAGCTTTTGGCGATTACTGGTATTCTTCACGAGGATACACTTTCTCCAATAAGGTTGTCTAGGGTATGAATGAGTAACATCAACTTATTCTATCTTTATTTAGAAGTTCAATTTTAGTTCTTTAGTGGAATGAACTAAAATTAAATAGATTGGACCTAAGTGAATCATTTGTTGATTGTGATTGGGTTGTGTCTATTAGAGCTCAAATCTAGATAGCCCACCAAGATCCCCATTCCACACGAATTTGCATGGATCACTTGATATATTCTACCAGACCAATTTAGGAGTCCATCTAGAATTGTATTGAGGCTTGTGGACTTGTTTCTTTTTGTAAGAATGGGTCTAGTTCACATGTGGAATTTTTATAAAGGTCAATTGGATTTAATAAGATAAGAAAATATTATATTGGCCCATATATATGTGTTGGGTGGCAAGGCAATTTAGAATAGCTTAATTATATTATATTATTTTATTATTTTATTAAATGGAAATTAATTAATTTGGTAATTAATTAATTATTTTATTAAAAGTCAAAATCTTTTTCCAAGTAGGAGATGGTCTCCTAAAATAATACTATTGTTGGTAGTATAATTATTGTTAAAGACTATATTTGATAGGTATATAAATAAAAGGAATTATTTATCTAATCAAATTAGGAAGTCTTTAATATGGTTACAAATACACTATTGATTTGAATTAGGAGTCTTGGTGTAGGATAGAATTCCTTTTTGAAAAGGATTCTTAACCACGAAGTAAATCTATTTAAGGAAATGATTATTAACTACCAAGTAAATTCTTCTTAGGAAAAGAATTAAGTCTCCTAATTATATTCTATGAATTTTTTGCTAGCTATGTATATATAAGATGAGGATAGAATTCCTTTTAGATAAGGATTCTTAACTACCAAATAAATCCATCTAAGGAAAGGATTTTTGCCCACCAAGTAAATCCTTCTTAGGAGAGGATTTGGCCTCCTATATATACTACCTATAAATTTCGACCAAGCCTTAGTTTTTGGTGTGAGAAGTTTTTTATTTGTTTTTTTTATTGTTATAAAAAAAAATTCGTCCAACTCATTGTGTGAAGAATTCGGCCAAGTATAGAGAAAAGAGGGAACATTTTGTTTTCGATAGTACACTAGTATCTTTTGCATCAAAAGGGTTTTGTGTATAACATTGAATCAAGGTTCACACGAGTTTCAATCAAATTGATTGATAATTCAAAAGTGACCGGACGTTCTTGGTTTTTCTCTTGAAGGATTATTGTGACTAACAAAGAAGAAGATTTTGTTTGTTTCCATCATCAGGGATACAATTTAAAGAAAGGGAGCCCACACTCCTATGTGATTCACGTTTGTGACTAGATTGAAAGATCTTATGGATTCAATTCGACGCTAGTTCAATCGTCATGCAAAAAAAGATACGATACTTTTTATATTTTCACGCTTCCGTTGCCTTTTGAACTGTTTTTTCCCTCCAATAGGTGTTCCAAAACACCTTATCCCACTCAATTATTTAAGGCGTGTGATCAAATTCCATATAATGAAACCAAGTTATCTAGATGCCAATTAGATACCTAAACTATTCAATGCATGTTCATACCAAAAGAGATATATGAGTGACACTCCTATTCTTTATGACATGTTATCAAATAATGACAAACACTGCAATACATAAAAAATTTAAATAGCTACAATTTTGGTCAATCTTAGAAAAGTAAGTAAATTACATATGTCTTGGAATACAAAAAATTCCTTCTTGGCGAACAAGTCTTCATGCATCCATCGTCGTTTGGACCCTTGGCTGCCTCTCATTGGCCTGTGCACCCCACAACCCCATAAAGGGCTGTCATGCGCAACCCTTGCCTTCTATAGGGCTGACATGCTCATTTGTACGCACGTTTGTTGCTATGACTCGCACGATCCCAAACTTGTTCCGGTTGCTTCCAATTCGTCAAATCTTCGAGTCTTCGATACTTGAATGTATTACAGAAGAATTTTAAATAATAAAATGCTGCAGTACTTTTAATACAATATAGTCCAGTTTTTTTTAATACAATATTTTTCTAAAGTAATTTTATTACAATAGCAAAATAAAAAAAAACTTAGCAACTACCAAGAAGGAAATTATGGTGATGATAGGCCACCCTTCTTTTTACAGTCCCAAACAAAAATACATCGAAATTCTATGGCCAAAATTGAGCAATAACAATCCACATATAAATCATATATATATATGATTATATATATATATATATATATATATATATATATATATATTATATATCCATACATTCCAATGTAAATATATATACGAATACCTAGAGTGCCATCTCTTTCTAAAACATGGATATATACAATAAAAAGAAAAAGATTCACACACACACACACACACACACACATACACACACACACACACATACATCAATTAATCAAGGGAAACACTTGGCTCTGATACCAAATGTAGAGATAAATCGGTTCAAAACGCGGAAGCGTAAAATTAGGGTTTGGTATATTAAAAAATTTCCACTTTAACAGAAAGAACCTTAACCCTATATTAATTGACGTATATTAAAAGTATCGTACCTTTTTCTCATGATGATTGAACTAGTGTCGATTTGAATCTGCAAGATCTTCCAATCCAATCATGAACGTGAATCACCTATAAGTGTGGGCTCCCTTTCTTTAAATTGTATACCTGAGAATGGAAACAAACAAAATCTTTTTCTTTGTTAGTCACAATAATCCTCCAAGAAAAAATACAAAGAACGTTAAGTCACTTGTAAATTATCAATCAATTTGATTGAAACTCGCGTGAACCTTGATTTGATGTTGTACATAAAAAACTTTTGATGTAAAGGCTACTAGTGCACTATCGAAAACAAAACGTTCTTTCTTCCTTTTCTTCTTTGCCGAATTTTCACACTATCTCTATGAGTTGACCGAATTTTGTCTAGAGCAAGAAACTAAATTTTTCTCTCCCAAAATTTTATGGTGGCTGAAATCTTTCTTTTTGAAAATTATGTGCTTGGCCGAAATTAATTGGTTTATATATAGATGCACAAATTCTTTCCTAAAGAGGATTTACTTGGTGGGCAAGAATCCCATCTCTAGGTGGATTTACTTGGTGACAAATAATCCTTTTTCAAATAAGATTTTTTTCAATAACAAGACTCCTAATCCAACTCAAATAGTGTACTTATTCAATAACCAATTATTGAATATAATTAAATTGTTACTAAATCAAAAACTTCCTAATAGAAATCAAATACTTCCTAATTTGACTAGAAAAATAAATTCCTATTATTTATCTACTTACCAAATATAGTATTTGATACTTATCAAATATAATATTTTATACTTATCATATTACCAACAATAATATGACTCTAGGAGACCATCTCCTACTAGGAAAAATATTTTGAATTTTAATTAAATAGTTAAATAATTAATAAATTAATTAATTTCTATTTAATTAAATAATAAAATAAAAAACAATATATAAGACTAATAGATAGTCCCTTGCTGCCAAGCCAATATATATGGGCCAATATTGTTTTTTCTATTTTATTAAATCCGTTGGACCTTAATAAAAAATTCACATGTGAACTAGACCCATTCTTACTAAAAAAGAAACATGTCCACATGCCTTGATACAATTCTAGATTAATTTAAGCTCCAATAAACATAACCTAATCACAATCAACAAAAGATTCACTTAGGTCCGATATATTAATTTTAGTTCATTCCACTAAAGAACAAAAATTGAACTCTTAAATAAAGATAGAATAAGTTAATATTTCTCATTCATAACCTAGAGAATCGTACTGGAGATAGTGTTTCCCTGTGAAGAATACCAGTAATCGTCAAGAGCTCATATACCACCTATAGCTCTCCTAGTTACCATATTTACTCATATGACCACATTTTGAACTTTGATATTTTGACTTGTCCAGAAGCCATATTTCAATAGATGTTATTGAAAACTTAATGTTAAGATTTAATATTTAATACCTCAAAACATCCATATGATGATATTCTAGTCTCATTTAATAAATGGAGCTGAAATTTCCTTAGAAGTGTGTGTTTGTAAACCTACAGGGGGGGAGGGGAATTGGTTTTAATCGAATCAATTACCAACTTTTTGATTAATCAATATTCCAAATATCACCCCAAATTATTAATCATTCAATTAAACTAATTATGCTTAAAACAATAAATGACACACGATATATATGTGGAAACCCTTCGACATGGGAAAAAACCACGGGCTATCCTTCTAGCCACATCCGATCCTCAAATCCACTATTATAATGATGTTTACAACCTAAGTTGACCATTTAGTCACATTGCAAGGTTACTAACCCACCACTACTACCCAACGGGCCTTAATCGTGATCCTTGATCAATGCTTGCGAACCCAACCTTGGTTGCAAGACTTCACTTGCTTGAGCACTACACACCGTAGTCACAAGAATTAACCTCAATGAAGAGTCAAGGAAACCTAAGTGAATATGTTGAAATATTCAAACATGCAAGTAGTTCTAGGCTACACTAAATGCTTATCTAGGAATTCAAAGATGTCAATAAATGCAATCCCTAGATATCAATGTCTAAATGCAAGTGCAAGAAGACCTAACTAGACAGAGCTATGAGAGACTAATATCTAGTTATCAACCAAAAGCCAATCAACAAAAGTTGTCATTAACAATGGCAAAGAACAATCAGTGCAATCAATAAATGCAATCAGTTGGACCTAAACAATATCTAAATGCAAAGCATAGAGATTAAGCTAGAAGGGTAAAATCATCCTAAATACTAGTTATCACAAACGAACATCTCAACCAACAATCAACAAACCAAACATGTTATAAATGCAATTAAACATAAAAGCATACATTCAATAAGCAATAAATGCTATTCCTAGGTAAACATGGCCTAGTAATGAAACAACAAGTTCTAGGGCATGTAGAGATTACCTAGTCAATTAAAACAAGAGGAATCCATGCTTGGAAGATGCAAGACGATGCTAGATGCTCATGGATTGAAGGTTGGTTGAGTCAAAATGAGTTATTGGGAGATCTCTCTCATTAGAAATTACTTTTTCTCTCTCTAAGGATAGATTTTTAGAGCTCTGGGTCTGATTTGGGGAAGAATATGATGTATTTATAGTGTCCAAATCAAACTACAATGTTTTGGGAAAGAAAAAAAAATGATTTCCTAGCTTAAGAAGCGACCTTAGGGTGACCTGGATGATAGGTCACTTCAAGGTCGATTTGATCTTGGGTTTGGGAGCCAAAATAGGCTTGAAAAAGCGACTTGGAAGTCAGATCGCCCTGAGGTCGCTTTGCTCTCGGGAAAAACGCTACAGCACAACAACTCCATATTCGAGCTACCCTAAACATGACCAAACGACATCCAAACCTTTCGTATAGTATACCGTTGGAAAGGTATGGAAGTATAATTTCTACTTCAATTTATAAAACATAATTTTGATGTCTGTAGAAAGTGTTATAGTCAAATGAGTGACCGGAGGTCAGATTTGGACAACAACAAGAGTGCCCAAACTCATGGAAACAACCATGTGACCAAAGGCCAAAACCAAGAGAAGAATGAGACCTTCTCATATGGTCACTCAATGTGCTAAGACAAGCACACCACCATGCAAGCGTGAACACATACAAAACCACACTATGAATTCACATAGACAACAATGAAGCACACATGCATAACAAACCAAATGCAAGTGCGTGAGTGTGTGCGAGCAACAAATAATGCATATTAATACAAATGCATAATATGTGAGTGTGTGCATCTAAAATCTCTTCAAAGAAAGTTAAGCAAGTGATATACCTTTGAAGCTTGAGCTTGGTCACAAACAAAGACGGCCTAAACTACCCTTACATGTCAATCCCCAAATGTAGTTTGTCAATCGAAATAAGCCAATAAAAAACTGAGGAACTTACAGAAGCCACGATGTCCATATCTATAAATGAATTCCTCTATCGATTAACAAATGAATACCACCAAACTATCGAGGATAGACTATGCTATATAATCATACTCATTGATAGCTCAAATGATAACACTTGTAACTATAAGTCCATCATTTATCTTAGGATTGAGATAGACTCTTCGATTGTCTTCAAGTGAAAACTTTTATCCATTGACGATTCTGGATAAAGTATTTCACTATGATCCTATTCAACGCACCCAGTGCACTAGAATCTTTTTCCCAAGGACACCACACTTTGATTATTTTAGACTCATCATAACACATTTGATCATACTCAAATGCTAGCAAAAGAAGCTACAACTTTGACAAGATAAAGGCACCCAACCTTTATCTTAAGTTGTGAATATTATTTAAGACTAACTAAAGAATTGTGTTTACCTCATACATATCGATATGTATGAACAATTCTTCTTTTCTCATAGTCTTTTGACCTTATGATTATTTACTTTTGACAATTATTATAATTAAACTATAAATGCTATAATATTTGTTAAACTATAAATCACATTTTTAATATGAAAAGATTGTCAAATACATTATTACACTCTTACTATCGAGCATAATCCCAATAGCCCAGCCTATAAATACACCCTTTTGCCTCTTTCACACAAGGATACTATAATATAAAATCTAGATCATAGATCTTACAGCATAAAAGAGAGAGAGGAGATCTCGAAGCTTTCCATGGTGGTGTACCACCAACACCTCTACCCATCTTTAAAGAAGATGCAAAGGAGAAAGGAGGCTCTTTGCAGCAAAAACTGAGCCAAGCAATATCAATGGATATGGAAAGCTTTTAGAGGAGTTTTCTTCAATGGTTTACTCTATTACTTTTCTTCTTTTTTTCATTGTTGTGTAACCCTATATGGGAATATTTGTAAACCTACACTTGTGGTTATTTATGTATGGTTGTTATTGGATTTGAACTTCGATGATCATTTAGGCATAAATTTGAGTAGTCGCTCCATTGAATGGGGGAAGCTTATGCGTAACCTTGATAGGATAGCTTTGGTTCAATGTTCTTGTGCTTAATGCGTCTAGATCTAGACATAATTGCTCATTCCATAACTTTGGTTGAGTGATGAATTGATTTCGGTTTCCACAATCAAGAGAACGAACCCTTTACTTGAATTGAATGGCTTTCACATGTTCCTCAACCTACATGATTTGCATTTTATGTTTGGTGAACTCATTTCCCATATGTGACCAACATCTAGCATCTCTCCAGGCCACCATTATTTTCATAACTTAGGGTGATTACTTTTAGGAGTAGATTAACTTAATTAATACTAAATTAATATAGAAAGGCAAACACCCGGTTACATTTCTATCCTTAGTTTTAAGTAATTTAGTTTAGGTTCATTTCACTTACCTCTCACACATCGCTTTATGCTTACACTTCACACACATTGTTCTCATACCACATCCTCATTCCATTTAACTTGCTTTCATAAACACTAGAAATAAAGATAGTTGACAAATTCCACCTCTCAATGGAACCCTTGCTTACTTGCTATACTAGTCCTTTAACTCGTTGCATTTACAAAGTAATTAGAATAGATAAATCTTTTTGTCGACTTAACAACGGTTGATCAATCACTTGTGTTTAACTCTTTGAAGAGATGTAGTTGCACACACACACAACTCATGCATGTTCATATCTTGTGTATTTTGTGTATTTCTTGTAGGTGAATTTTCATGTTTTAACTCTCTTCATGCATGCTTATCACCATTGCATCTTGTTTGATCATTGTCTTGTCATTTCAGCCTTTAGGATGCATTTGTGTTTAGGGTCATTGTTCACTCGCCTGTGAAGCGCTACTCGTACAACGCTTATTAGAGGGTTTGGCCTTTTTCTTGTCACCATTGTACATACCGTTGTTCGAATAACTGTTCAGTCGTACTATGAACAATGTGTTAAACAATGGTTCTAGACCCAATAGAAATGCTTCTGGTTTGTTGGTTTCTTGCTTTTTGTACAACGGGTTTCTAGATTTTTGGACTAAGTTTTCCAGGTCAACTGTTGTACAATCGCCCTACGTACGACGCTTGTACAAAGCTCATGCCTATTTTTTCGAAATGAGACAGTTTCGTCTTGACCTCATATATATGCATTGTCTTCTCTCTAGTTTGTTTTTAAGAGTCTAAAATCCAATATTTGATAGACTAAGTGCTTTCAAGAGAGAGACTCCCAATAACTCACCTTTACTTTACCAAACCCATTCCCATAAGCATCTAGCATAATTCTTGCATATTCATCATGGTTCTTCTTCTTTTCTTTAACTAGGCAAAATGAACATGCCCTAGAACTCTTTGCTTCACTTTTGGATTCATGCTTGCCTACGATTAGCATTTATTTTGTTGGTTAAATGCATGACTCTTTTCTTAATGTGGTTTCTAATATGTTTGAGTCTTTTTATGTTGGTTGAGATTTGTTATTCCTTGATAGCTTGTATTGGGGACATTATTACCCTTATAACTAAATTGATATCTATGCTTGTTTTAATTGCCATCAATGAATCTCGAGATAAGTATTTAGTGTAGCCTAACATTAATTGCATATTAGAATATTGTTACATATTCACATAGGTTGTTTATCTCTTCGTTGATTGTTAAGTCTTGTCTCTAAGTGGATTAGTGCATAAGCAATTAGTATAGGATAGCTATAAAAGGTGTCGTGGTTAGTATTGGTGTGTTACATTCCAAGAATGGTTTGACTTGAGGTCAATGTAGATTGTAAACATCATTGCATGTAGTGGATTTGAGGACTGTGTGTGGCTAGGTGGATAGTCGGTGAGTTTTGTATAGTTGGATGGTTTCTTATGTAAATCAATTGGCATGTTTTTTTTATTGTTTTCCATATTGTTTTTTATTGTTTGATTGGTTATTATCATGCCTTAAAAAGTTGGTAATCAATCACTTAATACCTATTCACCAATCCCCCTCTAGGTTGTTTAGACACACCAAAGTTTTTTTTCAATTGGTATCAGAGCAAGATCCTAGACATACTTAGGTGATCCTTGCTTTTATTTGTGTGTCTTGCATTTGTGCATTTGATTTGTTGCATTTGAGTGGGAATGGAGGTGCAACCTAGGGAGCCTTAAGTACAATAAATTTCCTAAGATGGATATTTAGCAACCTACAGTGGGGGGGAGGATAGTAGGTTGAATCCAAGTTCAATAACGTTTTTGAACTTTGATTGTTGCACAAACAAATTATCCAAGCATTACAAATGATGAATACTTTACGAAGATCAAAGTAAACCACCAAGTTCAATAACGTTTTTGAACTTTGATTGTTGCACAAACAAATTATCCAAGCATTACAAATGATGAATACTTGATGAAGATCAAAGTAAACCAAAATATATGGACTTTAATTAGCTTTGGAACAAATTGGACTTGTTCTTCTTTGAAAGACAATCAATTTTGGCTATTGAATCACAAAAATTGGATTTGATATGAGTGAGATATCATAAAAGCAAAAAATGAAAAGTTCTTACATTTTTTTGTAGAATTTTTGAAGATATATAGGAAGGAACTGACGTGGAGAGAAGCAAATCTCAGGTGGCAAACAACACCTCTCAATATCAGTATCCTATGGAGGCACATGGTCTCTACAGAGGTAGAGGGAAGTTCTTCCCGTGAGGCTTAAGCACCTCAACGGGAGAGGGGATGTTTGTCAGTTTGCCACCACACTTCTCTTTTGCTCCCTTTTACGCTCCCTTCGAGTTCTAAGACTGTTCTCAAGCCTCCGAACTTAGAATTTGAATCCGTTTTGAGATTACAAACCCTAACTTACTCACAAACATGGACCTTTACAAAACTTTGACAAAAATTATGGAAAACAATTCGATACACAAAGATAAAAACAATGTACGATAAACATACCAAAAGTTTCATAACTTTCAACTCGGAACTCAAAAACTTATGAATGAGTAATCGAAACGTTTGGAACTTAATAATGAATAATATGAGAACATGTTCAATTTCAATATCAATAAAACACAAACAAAAAAATACAAGAACACACAAGTATATCATTTCCTAGTTATAATCTTAGAACATACATTGTTTTTTAAAAATTGTCAATTCAAATCTAATGCATGTGCTTACGGTTTCATGTGTGTGAATATGTTATACCAATTGCACACAATGATGTGGGGGCACATATGAATACAATATGTGTAAATGTACTTATACCTTATAAGAGGATAAAGAATCTGGACTCCTTAGAATCCGAGCAAGCATCTTTGCTTTTGAATATGAACTTTGCATGTGAAGTTGCTTTCCTTATTTGAGGCTCATATCAAACATGAACCTCCAAAGCAACTAATCAATAAAAACAAAGAGAGGTTTGCTACGGAATTAAGCCAACACCAATCTAAAACCTAACAATCTTCCTCTTTAGCTATTCCATGGCAAAACCTCAACCTCACCAAACAATGATCACTCAAAAATACTCATTAATTATCGCATTCACACATCCTCACATTACAAAGAGATCCCTAGACTAAAAAGTCTTCATGTCTTCATGAGTCTTCAAGAATCCCTTCTTTAATCATCAAAGCATCTATGAGGAAACAAGAACATCTTCTACATGGAAGATTGGTAATATATATTCATAAACGCAATAATCAAACACATAAACTCCCCATATCTCATATAACATCTCAATGCAAAACATCTGGTCTTAACAACTCCCTCTTAGTCAAGCAACACATTTCCCCCTTTTTTGTTAAGGAATAGTCAAAGAAAATAACAAGGGATAATCACGGGAAAATAGGCAAATATATGTGATAAGTATCATGCAATTTTTTAATGCAATTTTTTTTTTGTTAAGATAAATCATGTGAACTTATTATTAGTGGTGTAAAAATGGACTGGCCCGGCCCATTAGGCACGCATTGGCCAGTCCATTTCTAGAAACAGGCCTGGCTGGGCCTGGCACGCTATGGTGTCTGTGTGCCGTGCCAGGCCGGCCCGCCGGGCCCCTCTCGCGGGCCGGGCGGGCCTGGTCCGGCGGGTTAATTTTTTGGTCCAATTTTTTTTCCAAATTACGTTTTTTTGGATTTAGGGTATAGGGTTTAGGATTTATAGTTTATGGTTAAGGGTTTAGAATTTAAAATGAATGAAGAGAACGAACAATTTTTAGGATTTGAAATGAATAAAGAGAACGAACAATTTGTTAATTATTTATTTATTTTTCACTTATGGAATTCAGTAATACATATCTACATGATTGCCTCATTAAAAACCTTACCAAGAAAAACCCAGTGGGATAAAAACTTGGTAAGGGAAAAAGAGTGCAACCGTTTTACAACTTACAAGTAAATAATAAATACATATGTAAAAGTATAACCTAGTTCTGGCCCTAGCCACTACCTGAAGGGTCATCAATATATAGATTGTCGAGATTTAGATTAAGTTCTTTATCTACAGTTAGATTTTGTAACATTTTTTTAGCATGCTCCCAATCCCGAAGGCATGTTAATACCTCTACCATCTCTGGAGACAAACAGCTTCTTCTTGGTTCAATTATGCGTCCACTGGTGCTGAAAGCTTGTTCTGAAGACACCATTGACACTGGAATAACCAGTACGTCACGTGCTAAGTGTGACAGAACTGGATACCTGTACGTATAGGTCTTCCACCATAACAACAAATCAAACTCTTCCTTGTCTTCAACAACATCGAACTGTGCTTCAAGGTACCTAATAAGTTCGGTACAAGAAGATGAGCTAGATCTTTACCCTGAAGAAGTACTTGCTGATTTGACTTTTTTGCGTCGTTTCAGAAGGCTCCAACTTGTTTGCTTCGGCTCTGTCTCCGGTCGTGTTGATTGGGGGATGTCAATGTTGCCAAACCTGGTCTTATAAATACGAAAAATCTCGAACAACTTGGTTCGAATGTCAATAATTTGTTCTGAATAATCTATTGACAAATTAATACCAATAAACTTAAGCAAAACTTCTAAACCAGATAATTTAACCCTGGGATCTATTATAGCACTTAAGGCATAAAGTAGGGGAATGTTAGCCCAATATTTTTTCAACTTTGTCTCCATGACAACAACTGCAGCGCCTAGATGCTCATCTTCTCTATAACTGTTTAACAGTTCAGACATTTCCACTATCTGATGGATTGCCTGGGAAGATGTGGGGTAATATACCCCGGAAAGAGTTACAGTGGCATTGTATAAAATTTTTAAAAATTGAACAAAAATCTTTGCCACATACCAATCGTCTGTGGTAATTAATTTTGGACTAAGTTGTCCTGTTTCGGTCAATTTCATGTTATAAAAATATGTAATGGTTGTATCATATTCCAAACAATTTTGCAACATTAAATAAGTAGAGTTCCACCTTACCGGCATATCAGTTTGGAATCGTTAGGATTTGAGACCGTTTAATTTACAATGTCTCTTGAATTCACTAAATCTAGGATTAGAACTGCAAATCCAAGAAATGGCATCTCTGATGCGATCTATTTGGTTGCTTACCTGCTTTAAACCAGCTTGTACAACTAAATTTATAATATGGCATGCACACCGTTGATGGAAGAAATAACCTCCATCTTGCGGGATATTTCTTGCAACAAACAATGCAATAGAGCTAGTATTTGTAGATGCATTATCAAATGTGATTGAAAGAATGCGATGCGTGATTTCATAAGTTTCTAAAACTTCCATTATGACATTAAAAATGTTTTCTGCGGTATATGCAAAATCCATATGACGAAAACCAAAAATTCTTTTTGTTATCCTCCAATCAGAATCTAAATAGTGTCCCTTGACACATAAATAGTCCTGTTTGGAACATGCATTCCAAATATCAGAAGTTAATGCAACAGAGACACTTAAATGCTGTATTTCAGCAACTAAGTCATCCCTTTTGGTTTCAAACAATCGTATCAAATCATTTCTAGTGGTGGTTATAGAAACAGGTTCATATTGGGGGTTATATGCATATGTAATTAATTCTTTATAAAATGGACCCTCACCAATACTGATCGGTTGATCAGTTTGTGCA
This sequence comes from Dipteronia dyeriana, assembly GCA_032871835.1. NCBI lineage: Eukaryota > Viridiplantae > Streptophyta > Magnoliopsida > Sapindales > Sapindaceae > Dipteronia > Dipteronia dyeriana. The sequence continues at coordinate 79,802,812 of CM065296.1, read as the reverse complement.
ATGTATCGTGCCAAGCACTCTCTAGCGTGCATGGCGTCGATCTGCCACATCGTAACGGACCCGTCTGGGTGCCGTTGAAGTTGTGTCTGGGTTGTAGTGTCTACCTGTCCATGTGCAGGCATACATTTGTGCATATGCCGTCTCAAATGTCCGGTTCCCCCTGTACTTAAAGCATAATTCTTATGGCAAAACTTACATTTAGCTCTAAGGCCAGAAGTCCCGTTTGGGAGTGTCATTTGGACTATGTTGAAACATTGCCACACATCTGATGTTAATTTTCTAGGACGTGATGTTGGTGTAACGCCGGAACCAGAACGTCCCGCTTGAGTATGGGTCGGTTCTGAAATATCAAATTCATCGTTGAGCATATTCAAAACTTCCGGAAAATAAGGCTGCTGGTTAGGATCCATTATCTGAATAAAAATATGAGCACTATTGTAGTTAATAGTCAAATTAAAAATCAATATTTACTAACAGTAGTCTTAATTTACTAACAATAATTACTATAACTAATACGACACTTACAATAATTAATTTACTTAAAAACAAATTAAATAAAGAAAAAAATCATAATCTACTAACAAAAATTTTTAAATTCACTAGTTCACTACTACAAATAAAATTGATAAATTTACTAACATAATATACTAACATAAAATTGATGATTTGAACCACTACTCTTAAATTTACTAACATAATCTATAAATGAAAATTTTTAATTTATGAAAAAAACAATATCAAACGTAATTACTACACTTAACATTCATCATTTACTTATTACAAAAAGTAATTTCAGTAATACAAATTAACTTTCTAAATTTATTAATAACAAATATTAAAATTACTACTAAACTTAAAAATCTTAATAAACTAAACAAATAATATTAACATTAAAGCCCAAAAATTGATAAACTAACTAACTAAATAGATAATATTTTCATTAAGTAACTCAAATCTAAACATAAACATATAAATTTACTATGAGAATATGTTAGACCAGAAGTAATAACAAAATTGTACCTTTAAAATTTGGTGTGTTGGTGGAAAACGTAGAGAATTTTGTAGAGAGAGTAATAACCAAATTGAATGAAAAAGTTTAGAGAATTGGAGAATATATTAGAGATTGAGATTTGAGAGAATGATAGAGAGAGAGAGTTAATGGAAAATGAAATGGATGGAAGTATTTATAGAAAAATTTGATTTGTGGGTCAAAATATAATTTAAAAGATTTTAGAGGGGGTTTTGGTAATTTTTGTTTCCTCCAACGGCTAGAATCTATTCCAGCCGTTGGAGGATTTTTGAAAAAAAAAAAAACATTTGGGCCGAACGGACCGGCGGATCTTTCCGCCAGGCCGGTCCGACAGGCCTGGCACGCCGGATTGGCGTGCCAGGCGGGCCGGCCTGCCGGGCCTCCTCCCAGCTGCCCTGCACGCGGCCTAGCCCTCTTCCTTCATGGGCCATTCCCAGAATGGCACTTGAACTTCCTAAGCCGGCCGGACCGGCCTGTCACCATCCGGCCCATTTTTACACCACAACTTTTTATAGAAGAGACAATGCCTAGCATACAATGCTCCCCCTTAATAAATGCTCTATGTAAGATCAAGATAGGATATTTTTCACAATGATATCTATACAATCACATAATCAAGCAATTTCCAAAGAAATTCAACAAGATAAGCTCCACAAACTATGAGAGATACACTAAGATTTTCAATCTCTCTCATAACTCTTCTAAAATTGCTAGCAAATCAAATTCACTTACAAGTAAAACAAGTATGCATGTGAGATTGCTTTAAGCATATATAAAGGAGTTATTGGACCATCAACATGCAAACTAAATCAATATCTATTCATCTTAAGCTTTTCCAATCAAGGTCAAATCGATTATCATCTGAAATTTTTGCTTTAAGAGAATAGATTTCAACATATGAGCATGTGTGTGCATGTGGCTCGTCATCCAATTTCTATTTTTCAGCCCGAGAAATTATTTTCAACTATGCTTCTTTAAGCTTTGAATCAATTTTTTTTATTATTGATTCTTTTCAACACTTCTCTGATTTTGGCTTGAATTTTTCTTTAAAACTTCATGACGGCTTTAACTCATCATATTAGTGTAGCCCTGTCCTACATTGTGCATTTGCATAACCATTATATGTAGTATTTTTTTTGAAGGTGCTCATTGAGTTCTATATAGTTATCGATGCTGAATGGAAACTAACCATAAATCATCTTTCATGTACTAGGCAAAAGACTATTAGGTGCATCCATAACTTACATATTTTCAAACTCAACTTACTCAAACTAAACATATGAGAGAAGAAATATGTGCACTTTTTAAAAACAAAGATTTAAGGCTTAAAATCGTTTGATCTAAAAGCAATACAAAGAGATTTACTTAAGATCATTACTTCTTAAGAGAGTAGCTTTCAAAGAATATGAAGCTCAAATTTTCCAAAGACGCCACTCATCAATCAAACAATTACAAAAAAATAAATAATAATTCATGCATCATGTATAAGATCTTGTGAATAGTTCCAGTAAATGATCTCTAGATGGAAATTTTTAAGGAGAACCATATGTATCTTTACCAAGGCTCTTTAATATAATATGCCACATGATGTCATGCACAAAGAGTTGATACGATGAAAATGAAAGAAAGCTTTAAGTGTACAAAAATACCTTAGCAAGCTTTTTCATCAATGTGAGGTCTCCGTTTTTTTATGAGCTCTCTTGGCTTGTTTGTCCTCATGAAAACAAGTTGTTGGTATGTCATCCCAAGAGATTAAAGATAAAACATCTCAACTCAAACGAACATATAAAAATGACTTTCTATAAACATCTTAACAATTAACTATCACCATGTTGATTTCAAAAATGGACTTCTATAAAGTCCATCAACAATTTTTTACTATCAAAGTGAAAGTATGAGAACATTAAGTTCATGTATTGACTAGAGACACCAAGCTTGAGTAATAGATCTAACATAATACCGAATAGCTTTGTCAAGCATCAAACTTAGAACTCTTATCAAACTTATGTTCTACTCAATCAAGTATGAGAGCACTCACCTTTGACCATGTTGGTCTTAGGTGCACCTATGCAAACAACATCTTGATCATTATTCAAGGCAATATTATATCTGGAAGATAAATCATCAATTATCTTCTTCATGAACATATCACTTATATTAAACTCATCATTATTGCCACGGATAAAAATTTCATTAAGATTAGGTAAATGTCCATCATGCCTTCTCACAATCTCATCCACACATTCTTCTTGACATTCTTCTTCTCATGTTTATGATTTGTATGCACAACATTAGAAGATTTATCAATATCAGAATGTTTAGAAGAATGACTAGGAACCTTTTTCATATCATGCTTCTTATTCCAAACTTTCCTAATAAGTTTCTTCACATGATAAAGATCAATATGTGTATTTTTCAAAGCCTCAAAGCTATTATCATGTTTAAAAACTTTCAAAGAAGATTTATTATCTCACTGGCATGCATGTAATTCTTCTTATCCTAAACTTTCCTTGTTGATTTCTTTTTATTAACATGTTCATCATGCATAGTCTCTAATGCCTTAGCATGTTTAGAAACAACCAAATGAAATCTTTTCATTTCACTAGCATGCATCTAATTTCCTAGTTTGCATTGTCTAATATACTTGTAGCATTTAGATTTGATATGCCCTACAACATTGCAAAAAATGACAAACCATAATAAACTTAGAGATGTTATGTCTAGCTCTAGACTTAAACTCATGCTGAGGAGAAATATTAGTTAATTTTTCAACATCTTTATCAAATTTCACTTTTCCTAGTTTGCATTGCCTAATATATTCATAACATTTCAGCCTAATATGGCCAACCACATTACAATAATGACAAACCGAAATGAATTGAGAAAAGTTACATTTTGGGTATGCATGATTTGGTTGAGAAGTTAGTTAAGAAGTTCCATTGCTCTTCTTATCTTTGTCTTTGATTTTGGAAGGACTAGTAGTTGAGTCTTTCTTCTTCTTGGGCTTTCTTGACTTGATCTTGGTTATAGGAGTCTTCTTAACTTCTTCTACAAAATCCAAGCCACTCATATCTCCATGATGCTTTCCAAGTGTTATTACTTCATCAAGCTTAATGGCTCCAATTTTCATGCCATTAATAGACTCTTTAAGAGCTTTGACTTTATCTTTAAGCTCACAATCCTTTGTCTTCTGGATAGTCAAAGTGCTATCTTTTTGCTTAATCTCTCCCTCCATGGAAAACAACTTCGTAGTAAAGTCTTCTTTTAAATCATCTATCTCTTGAGCACTTTCCTCAGTCTTTGAAAAGTACTTTTCAATGGTCTTTTATGCTCCTTGATGATTTCACTTTGCTTGCTTATCTTCTTCAATGACATCTTCTTTTTATTGTTGAGAGCTTCAATTATAACCACTGAATTGGCATTGATCAACTTCAACTTGTTAATCTCTTCATTCTTCTTGACATTTTCACTAGTTAGTTGAAGTAGGGACGCATATGGATGCAATGTGTGAGTGTGCCTAAAAGCCTTGCAAGAGGAAAAAGGTATAAAATACCTATGATTATGCAATAAAGCTTGCTCCTCTTGAAGGCTCCATTTTGTTTAAAAAGTTATCATTCTTCTTAGAAACATGAATCATAGTAGACCTAGACAACTAATCAATTACAAAGAAAATATTGTTTTGATATGGAATTATGCCAACACAACTCAAAACCCTGACACTTGCACGTAATTCCTATGGATGAAACAATTTTTTATGGATTATGGCTTTGATCAAGGCACTCTTGTGATAACTTGAGTGCCATTAATATTTTCAAGAATCTTGTTCAGCACTTGACAAGTGCCGTTTTGTATATGTAAAAGAGCATGTCAAATAAAATTTATAAAATCCCAAAATGTGCTCAAAAATGCTTTTCAAACAAATATAATGGCAATTCGGGTATCATTCACAAGAATCGATCGCATAGTAGTGACTAAATCACACTCCAGCACTAAAATAAAATAAAAGTAATTGAGATTGATTTTATAATTAACCACTAAATGCAACAACAACAAAACTAAACTATCATGCAGCTAGTACTAAAAAGAAAGTGATATGAAAAGATCAAATATGATAAGGTAATGGGAGATGATGCAATCACTACATAAACGATGGGCAATTCATATAACCTTTAAAAACTTAGCTGATTAGGTTGTAATTTGTAAATATGAATGAAACATTAATAAAAAAAATGTAGTTTATTCATTCTATAAATTTGTCTCATACATTTATATCATGTGTACTTAACATCCAAGATTGTCGAATGTAATCTCTAACTAAGTATATGAGTGTCAAATAAAGAGGAATACAGTTTCATATGAGCAATCTAAAGAGTCCGTAGATAACAAATAGAGCTGGGTACTTTATTTGTGGTTAATCTACAACTACTGTCCATTATGTAATGTACGGTGGTCTTATCCTAGACTTTTCATATGGAGATATGAGAATGGAGGTACCTTATATGATGTGATCATATAGGATTGGGCCACGATCTATTTGAATCTCTCACCAAGATTTGGTACATGATGAGGTTCACATATATCGACAAATGATGGCTACATATGGGTGATCTTAATCCAGAGTGTCTAATCGATTCTTTCAGGTTAGATTATGGTTTTTTTTACCATGGGTGAGATCAGAGTTGCATTCCTAGTCAATAACTTTCTATGTTGGAATAACGGTTTGGCTTGTGGCTAGGATGGTCTGTACACAATAGTGGAATCCACACATTCTTGTGTAAAGTATATAGTAGTTCCCTTAAGAGTTGATTAGGGGGCGTGAACAATATGAGCACTATCCTAATCACTGAGCTCTAATTATGAACTACTTGTGGAGGATCATTTCATATGCATTAGTTACGTTAATGAATAACTATAATTTCTGTTAGTATAATATATTTACAGTTACGAGAGTGCAACCTCGGTTTTTTAATGGAATAACTTTGAGGTTAATAACCATGGAATATTAATTAAAGAGTTTAATTAATTATTTCTAAGTATTATTGGAGCTCAAAACTGTGGGTCTATTAGGTCCCTTTGGTAGCCTAGTTGTTTAAAGATACTAAAGGTCACAGTAAATAAATAGGATTGTCCAATTAATTTTGTTACGAAAATGACTTGTATTTATTTGAGTAATATACTTCGTATACTCCCTACTTGTTTTCTAAGACTCTATTAAATGGAAGGGTTGATCATGAGTACACCTCTAAAGTGAAACCCGGTCTTAACAATCTCAATTTTTTTTTATCAAATATCAAGTTAGTGGCCAATACTCCCTAGGTTAGTCATTAGTGAGAGGTTAAGAATCAACGCCATTCACCTTAGGTTGATCATATCTTAAAGAGATTTCGACCCATAATTGGTAGATACGCATTCAAGGAAAATCTCAAGTGTGTGGTCAATACTATACACCCTAGGTTGGTCACTCATGAGGGATATATAACCAATACTATACACCCTATGTTGGTTGCAATAGAATTTTGAACATTCGTGAGAGTGATTTACATGCCCATTATTTTCTTAGTATATACGTCAATTCGTTAGCCTCACTATTATATTTTACGAAATATATACAATCACGATTAAGTGGCCTAAGGCCAACCCAATTGGGGGGGGGGGGGGGGGGTGAATAGATTTTGCACATTTTTCAATGAATTAAAACAAATCAATGTTTGTCCTTCTAGATAGCCTCTATCACAACACATAAAGTAAATGAAAGCACATATAGACTATTGACAAGCATTCTCAAATAATCATGTTAAGTCAAAAGTCATCAACTTGCAAGTGAAGTAACAACACTCAAGCCACAAACCAACAAGAACTTGTATACATGTATATATTTAGATAGTAACTTATCATGAACACACGATTTAATTTACAAGAATAAGGATATATAAAACTGTTAAGTGGAAATTTACTCAAGATGAGAAATTCCAACTAACACTCTCGAGACCAGTACCACGGAGATGGTGGCCGAGGTCTGTACCTTAGAAACCTGACCTATTAGGATATTAATGTATATTCGAATGATAACATGGTGGCAAATGAGAATTTTATTATTGATCACTCGTGGTTTACATAAATCTCTCATATACACTCATAACCTCTCTAGGACATTGGAGGGTGGAAATCTCGTGCTTGTTGAATAGTAGATATATGGGCGGCCGTGTTCTGATCACATAATTTAGGCCCTCTTCACTCTCTTTTTCTTTTCGTCTCCCCTTTGTTCCATGCTTGGCCTTATTTATACCCTGTCCAAGTAGGTTTAAACATGTAAATATCCTGCCATGATCCTATGAATCCGTTCCCTTCTTATCGGGCGGGATCCATTATTTGAATGTTGTTGACTTCGAATTGTTAACGGATTCGAGGATATATTTGACAAAAATAAGTTTGTTTCCTATTTGGAATCAAACTCTTGTCTTACATGTATGTAGAATTTAATGTTCGTTATAACGTAGATATGATATTGTGTGTATTCATGGCATGATTCTTCACGGAGGTCATCGAGTTAGCTGCTCGTTATTTCGTAGAGCGAGGTAGATCCAAGCTTTAATTCTGGTCTCAAAAGCATGGGACGGCTTTGTGGGCACTTACTAGGGGTAGTATAGATTAGGCGTGATTCGTTTTTCATATCTAGGTAGGCTACATGCATCCCTTAGTGAATTGGAACATTATCTATATCATGAATCTGATCCACTTAGAGGCTCTCTTTTCGTATCTAACAGGGACATCAGGATTCTGGAGAGGTAGGTGGGCTTCTGGCTTAGGCTACGTGTTAAATTTGACCTCGGAAAGCCTTGACCAGGATGGAGTCTTGACCTTTCCTTACATTCATGTGGTGTTTCTGGAGGCAGGCCCCTAGAAAGTGGGGTTCCAAGATAGGTGATCTCGAGATGCTCGGATAACCACTCATCGGGCTTTGCTCGAACTCTAGTGTTCGCATGTTCGACTTGGTCGTGTTGAGCTTCATCGCTGATAGTTCTAAAGCTCGATAACCATTCCTCACTTCTGAGGGGTTGGGTTGTCCGGGGTTCAATGAATGGTGAATTCGAGCTTCGATCCGAGCTAGGAGAGTGGAATATTTCTCTTTGGTCTCCTAGCCAAATTTCGCTATTAACAGAAGTCCCCTCTGACTTGAACACCGGTGGTAGAGTTGGGGTTAGAGTCAGATACCTTGTTTTTTAACTGAGAAATTTTCCTTTTTTTACCGTTACCAAATCTGGGTGGAAATCTTCACATTTAATGTGTGAGTGACGTGCCATGGGAAGATTGGTAAGTTCCCTAAAATAATCCAGCTATGTTACAGCCGCTCCACGATTCGAGGTGATCTTACTAAAGATTTTATTGATGTCACCAGCTCCTCCACCTCTATTTAATCCTGGATTCCTCAACTCTCTGGTCACACTTCACTTTTATATTTCAAATCTTCAAAACTCCCTTTCTTTCACTACCTTTGACTAGCTATTCACTATTTCCTTTGTTCTTCAAACCCTCCATCCAACAATGTCGAACACTTTTGACAACATTGAGGCCATGGTTGAGTGTACTAGTTACCCCAATTTGGTTCCTAGGAAGCAGACGAGAGAAAATTCAAGTGACGAGGGCACTTCCTAGCTTCGTTAGCACCGTCGCTCTAGTGGGAATGTTTTGATCGGTTCCTGCTTCTCCAATTAACCCGACAACCCTCTGTACTTGGTCGATAAAGATTCTGACGTAGGAGAGAGGGAAGACACTGCTGGGGGGGGGGGGGGGGGGTCAAGTCACGGTGGCTGGTCCTCTTCCGGTGAGGCTTCAGCTCTATGACTTTATGGTCATTCCCAATTCCACTGTTGATCCAGATTCCCTCAATCGTATAAGATCCAAGTATAGTATTCCTGACAACGTCTCCCTTACAATCCCTTAAAGAAACTATGACATTTTTAACCCTTCCAAGGGTGTCCTCCCAATTCATGTTACGGCCCTCGAGAATGGGGTCAGGCTTCCTCTCCATCCTACCCTGCAGCGGGCCCTCAAAGCCCTTCAACTAGCCCTTCTCCAGTTGATGCCCGACTTCTAGAGGCACCTAATTGGCTTTCTCGTGTTGTGGTGGAAGCAGTATGAGCTAAGCAAGATAACGAGGGAGCCTAAGGCAGAGGAGCTGGCTTTCCTCTTTTAAATTGGGAGCCTGACGGGGGCCCATTGATGTCAGTTCTACGCCAAGCCCAAGAACAAGCTCAACTTTATCATCACTGGAGCTTCAAGAAAGGACCCATCCTGGAAAGAGGAATGGATATTTGCTGGCGATGATTGGGGGAGCTCGATCTTCATAGGTGGGTACGAGTTTACGGTCCCCACTACTTTCAACAACAAACCATCGTGGGATCAGGACTCCTTGCCCACCGAATCTGAAATGGTGTTGAGGACTATCCTCGTATAGAACTACTTGAACTTGAAGTATCCAACTGCTGATCCCTTCAATTTCCACAAGGTGAATCGATACCTGTGGATTTCCGATGCTACCTCTAGTAAGTAATCCCAAGTAATTATGCTTCGTTCCGTTAACTGTCTCATTTCTGACATCTTTTTCTTTTATTTTTAACGGTTTTGTTGTTGCTCCAGCTTCCGGTGAAGCCCAGCAGACTCGTACCCCTTCTCCTCATGCTAGACTTCTTCGGGAAGACCTCAGCCCCCTTGGCCACCTTAGAGAAAAGAGGGCCTACTGATCCAGCTGGCGTTTTGCCTTTTTCGATTCCCTCACCTTTCTAGGTGAGCTCTAAGATGGCTATTCTTGCATCACGGGCTACAAGAGTTCTAAATCTAGGAGGGCCCGCTATCGAGGCTAAAAATACGACCACCTCTGCTCCTTCATCAGTGGCCCCTGCTACAACTACTGCTTATTCAGTCACATTACCCATTACCTCAGCTGTTCCATCTGAGCCTCAAGCAGTTCAGGCTTCAAGGGATCTCGAGGCTGGTATCCCTGAGGTTCTCCCTACCCGCCCCCACCATTAGTCGGGCTCGGTTTGTCAGGATGAAGTTTTGAAGCAGTTCGTTACGTCTTGCCTGGGTGGTTGGCTTTCTAGGATGGCTTCAATGCCTATGGACATCCTGCTTACCAACGGGTTTTCCCTCTTAGCCGAGGTAGTCATCGTCTTTATTTTCTCATGAAATAGTTTGATTTGTCGTTTCTTAACTTGAACTCCCTTTACAAGCCTTTAAATTCAAGTAGCCATAGGACACTAGGTATCTTCTCTCCGCGACCGAGCAGCCAGAGATGAAACTGAAGCTGGGTGAGCCATGGGATTGTTGGCACTGGCTCAAGCCTTGGTACAAGAGATTACCTCTAGCCAGAGAGGGATTGAAGCACAAGTGGTTGAGCTTCAATGCAACCATGAGAGGTTGAAACGGTCCTTCGATCAAGAAACCCTTTGGTCTCAGCGTCGAGCCAGCCAGCGGGGTAATTAGAAGGAAAAAGCGAAGGCATTAGATGTTGAAAACCAAGATCTGCAAGCCCAAGCTGCCAAGCTTCAGGTTGAGGTGGATGCCTCCTTTAGTGAAGGATACTTCTATGCCTCCTACCAAGTTGTTGAAGCCCTCCATTCCCCTTTCGACCTATCAATTATTGCTAACTGGGATAGGGAGGAGATTATGTCGAAGGTTGTAGAGATGTCTCGTCTTGAGGGTGATGGAGCTGAAGCTAGAGGTCCGGTAAACCCAACCTGAGGGAGACCTTCCAGGAGCCTAAGGTGAGACCCAAAACCCCTAGAAAAAGATTAGACGTTGAACCAAGTCGGGCAGAATCTCTGGCAAACATTCTTTACGCCGCCATCCCTCCTAAGGTTATAACAGTTGTTAATAAGGTCTTAGAGGAAAACCCCGCTGAGTAGCAGGAAATCGGGAATCCTCCGACGGTAGAGGTAGTAAAGAAGGCCTTCCAAAATGAGCAGGTACCAGAAGAAGAAGCAGGGGGCTAGGTTCACTAAGAAGAGGGAGCCGCAGAAGGGAACCATGAGGAAGTAGAAACCTGATGTAATTTATTCAAATTAATTTTGGCAGTCCAGGGCATTAAAAGGGTTATCCACCTTTTTCCTCGTCTCGAGATTTGGATGACAGTTATGCTCTTACAATCAGACCCTTCTTGGTAGGGGTGGTACCCTGCCGAGGCATTAGGAATAGCGAGGGTGCTTCCCTGGGTATCCCTGGTCTTGGGATGATAATGTCAAATTTCCCATGTAGACCCAAATCACTATAGAACATAGTTCATGGGGATTAAAAACTAGGTAGAGGTAGCATGCTCACGAGTCCCCTGTTTAGGGGTAGAATTTTCTCAAGTGATCTGCATTCCAAGTATGATCGATGAGTCAGACATTCATGTCCTCGAGCTTGTATGCCCTGTTACAGACCACCACCTTTACTAAGTAAGGTCCCTCCCAGTTGGGTCCCAGGACCCCGACTGACCTCTTTCTGGTATTCAATGTCACTTGCCTGAGAACTAGGTCCCCTTTCTTAAAGTTTCAGGCTTTAACCCTCATGTTAAAGTATCTAGCAATCTTACTTTGGTAAATTGCTACCTTCTCTGCTACCCGATCTTGTTTTTCTTCCAAGAGATCCAAGCTAGCTCAGAGCTTATCCTCATTGCTTCCCTGTTCACAATGTTGAACTTTGAAGGAGGTCAGTTTTTGCTTATTGGGAAGAACTGCTTCAACTCCGAAGGCTAAAGAATAAGTCATTTCTCTGGTGGCCGTTCTCCTCATAGTGTGGCAAGCCCAGAGGACCTCAAGAAGCTCCTCGACCCATCTGCCCTTTTTTTATTGTAGCTTATTTTTCAACAGCTTCTTAATAGTCTTATTGGTGGATTCCACCAGCTTGTTAGTTTGAGGGTGGGCTACTGAAGTGAATCTAAAGTTGATTCCCAAGTCCTCGCAAAAGTCCCTTAACCGGCCATCATCAAACTGCTTACCGAGGTCAGCTACAATGACAAGAGGGGTCCCGAACCTACAAATTACATTTTTTTTTATTAATCTTGTTGTATTTTCTTCCAAAATCTGGGGGAGCGGTCCGATTTTAACCCATCTTGTGAAATATTCAATCGCCATGATAGCATGCTTGGCTTGACCAGGAGCAATAGGAAGTAGTCTAATCAAGTCGACTCCCTAAATAGCAAAGAAGTAAGGTGAGCTAAGGGATGACGACTGCTCCGATGAGAGGTGACTCAAGTTTACGATCTTCTGACATGCTTCGCAGGATTGTACTAAATTCTTTGCATCTTGATGGATGTTTGGCCCATAATACCTCATGCGGAGTACCTGATATACCAGATCCTCCCCACCAATGTGGTTTCCATATTCCCTAGAGTGAACCTCTCTCATTGACCATTTAGCATCATTAGAATGTAAACATTGAAGAAGAGGAAGGGATCTACCCCTCATGTATAAGTAACCATCTACCAAGCAATATCGGACTGAGAGCCTCTTAATTCTCCTAGCTTGGTCGGCCTACCCGGGGAGCCTTTATTCCTGAAGATAATCCACTATTGGGTCCATCCAGCATGGTTGCTGATCCAGGGTATAAGCCTTCTTACCCGCTACTGTGTTGGGTAGGGGGATCACTTGAAGAGAGACTCTCTGTGGTAAGGTCTGGCCACCATTCACAGCTATCTTGGCTAGGACGTCAGCTCAACGATTCTGTTGTCGAGGTACCTGCTCAATCTTAAATCCTTTTAATTTACTCTTAAGTTGTTGAACTAGCTTTAGGTAGGCAACCATGTTATCCCCTTTTGCTTGATAATCCCTAGAGACTTGGTTGACTATGACTAACGAGTCACTCCTGACCTGTAGGTAATCGACCCTGAGCTATGCGGCTGCCCTTATTCCGGCTAAGAGGACTTCATACTCTGTCTCATTGTTAGTGGCTTTTAACTCAAATCTAAAACTTTGGCAGCACTCAGCCCCTTCTGGGTCAAGTAGAACTATGCCCGCTCCTCCTTCAGCTTGCCCGGACGCTCCATCTGTGTAGAGGATCCATGACTTGAAACCTTCCGGCTAGCTGTTAGATTCTAGAATCCTCTCAGGGGCTATGTTTGTCACTACGGAGGTCACTTGGCTTGGGGGAACTGAGAGCTCTGCTACAAAGTCTGCCAAAGCCTGGGCTTTAATTACGGTCCTGGGTTTATACCTTAATCAAACTGGGTAAGCTCTAGGGCCCATAAAACCAACCTTCCGGATACATCCGACCTTTGGAAGAATTGGCGAGGGGGTTGGTCCATCACTACTGTTATTGAGTGAGCTTGAGAGTAGGGACAGATCTTCCTCGCCGAGGTTTCTAAGGCATAGGCGAGCTTCTCTAGAAGGGTGTAATTCTTTTCTGGTTTGGTTAGAGCATGACTCATGTAGTAGATAGGCCACTAGACCCTATCTCCATATTCTTTGACCAAGGCTCCATTTAATGCAGTGTCTGAAACGGCCAAGTAGATTGCAGTTCTTCTCCAGGACTTGGCTTGACCAGTAGCGAAGGGCTTGTCTGATATTTCTTCAAGGCTTGAAAAGTTTTTTCACTTTTCTAGTCCCATTTCATGTTTCTTCCCTACTTTATGGCTTTGCAGAATGGGAGACAATTATCGGTAGACTGAGAAATGAACCTGTTGAGCACTGCTACCTGCCTGGTTAAGACTTGAACCTGTTTAAGTGTTGTGGGGGACTCTAGATCTAGGATAGCCTTAATCTCTTCTAGGTTAGCCTCTATGCCTCTCTCATGAACCATGAAGCCTAGAAACTTAACTGCAGTTACCCCAAAAGTGCATTTAGAGAGGTTCAATCTCATCTCGTTCTCCCTCAGGATTACGAAAGTTTTACGAAGGTCGTCCATATGGCTTTCATCGGTTGATGACTAGGTAATCATGTCATCGATGTACACCTCTATTAATCTTCCAATTTTGGTCTTGAATAGCTGATTAACCAATGGTTGATATGTAGCCCCCGCGTTCTTAAGCCTGAATGGCATCACATTGTAGAAATACTGACCCCACCTGGTGATGAAACTGGTATTTTCGTAGTAGGTGGGGTGCATCATAATCTGGTTGTATCCTAAAAATGCATTCATGAAGCTTAAGAGCTTGTTTCCTGAGGTGGAGTCAACTAATTGATCAATTTCCAGTAGAGGGAAACTGTCTTTCGGGCATGCCCATTTGAGGTCGATATAGTCGACGCAAATGTGCCACTTCCCATTCGACTTTATGACCATGACGACGTTGGCGATACATTCGGGGTAGCGTGCTTCTCTGATGAAGCCTGCTCGGGCGAATCTGTTCACTTCTTCTTGAACCACAACATTTCTTTCGGCGTTAAATTGACACATTTTCTGTTTGACGGGCTTGTAGGTCGGATCCACTACCAATCGGTGAGTAGCCAAAGACATCAGGATTTCGGGCATCTCGTCATAACTCCTGTTAGGTTTTAGATTTGTGTTGGCTAGATTCCATAATAAAACGCTCTTTGTTTGTATTGCTTAGTTGCTAAGGTGGTTCATGACTTCTTATTGATTGATGTCTTTTGATTAAGAAGCATGACTAAGATGATTTTGATATCATTTTGTGGTTTGTTGATTTGATTTTCAAGTTTAGCTAGATTTGTGCTAAACTTGATAAACATCAAATTGTTTCTAGAAATCTTTTGTTCTTATGCTTGATTGACTATTTCCAGATTTAATTTGATTTTCTAAGAACTAGGTCTATATCAATTGATATATTCATTTCATTGATTTGGTTCTTATTTGATAACATGCTTAGGTTGTCTAGATGCATTTGTGATTGATCTTTAAAAGCATAATCTAGTAATCTAGTTGCATGTCCATAGAATTTGTTGATCATCATTTTCTATGTTGAGTGCTTGTTTGCGTTCTGCATTCATGATCACTTAGAAGCCTTGTGAAGAGGTAGAAAGTCTCATATCTTAGAGTGATTCTTTGATTTGAGCAATTGTAAGTTTTAGCTAGAGTCAGGAGGACTTGGATAGCTAACAAAGTGGAAGTCTCGACAAGAGGTGTGAAACCTCTTTTTGTTGAGCAAGGAAGTCTTGGCAAGAGATGTGATGCCTCAGATTGTCAAGCAAGGAAGTCTTGGCTAGAGGTGTGAAGCCTTGGATAGTCAATCAAGAAGTCTTTCTTAGGGTCGGGAGGATCCGATAGTTGAGCAAGAAATCTTCCTAGAGACAGGGGGTCTTGGATAGGAAGTCGGCTTAGTAGATCACTAGGTTCAAGATAGAGTTAGAGTGAGAGCTTATAGAGCATGTGATTGCTTGAAAGTGTAACTCTATTTGAAATAGTAGATTTGCTTTTGCCGTTGGTTATGGTATCAACCCGTGGATGTTTCCTCTTAGGAGGTTTTACCACATAAATATCTTGTGTTGATTTTTAGCATATTTAATTTCTTCACTTAGTTGATTTTTGTCGCTTGAACATTTGCTTTGTCATATATCATTTTGGATATTGTACTAAGTGTTGTATATGATTGCTTGTGTGTTTAAAGAAGATTAAAATTTGAGCATATACCTATTCACCCTCCCTCTAGGTATATTTTACACTATAATTGGTTAAGGGAATTTACAATTTGTATCAGCGCTGGTGTCTAGAAGTAATTAGATAGGTCCATTTTATAGTGTTTGTTGTTTTTGTGCTATGGGTGATTCTATGTTGGAAGGTGCATCTAGTGCTAGACCTCCACTCTTGAATAGTGGTAACTACTCCTTTTGGAAAATTAGGATGAGAGCCTACATTAGATCCATCAATGAAAAGGCATGGATGAGTATCGAGGAAGGTTATGAGATACCTACCAAAAGGTAAGAAGATATCACTATGATTTTGAAGCTGAGAGCCGAATGGACGGCTATTGAATTTGATAATGCTAAGTGGCATCATAGGGCAATGAATGCAATATTTGGTGGTGTAGATGGTACTCAATTTATCTACATCCAAAACCTAGAATCGGTAAAGTAAGCATTGGATACTTTGCAAACTATCAATGAGGGTACATTGGCGGTTCGAAGGTCAAGAGTACAAATGCTTACTTCTCAATTTGAAAGTCTTTTTATGGATGAGGATGAGAAGTTAGTAGACTTTCAAACTAGACTCTTGAATATCACCAATCAAAGTCATACTTTGGGAGACCCTTATCCACAAGAGAGAATTAATTGGAAAATCTGAAGATCCTTACCTAAGAGATTTAAGGAAAAGGTGACCGCAATTGAAGAGAGCAAAAACGTCGATCTTATGAGGGTTGATGAGCTTTTTGGGTCTCTACAAGCATATGAGATTGGGTTCAAGCCAAGGTTTGAGGATAAAAGAATAAAACTCAAAGTGACTAATGAGAAGAGTGAAGATGATATGGTTAGTATGGTGATAGCTTTCAAGAAATTTCTAAAGAACATATGTTCTAAGAGAGAGGAAGTTGATAAAAAGATCACTCTAAAAGAAAAAGTAGATTGTAAGGATAAATCTAAGAAGAAGCTAATTTGATGTCTTGAATGCAATGGGATTGGATTTATTTCTACCAAGAGTGCTAATGAGAAGAAAGAGTCTAAGAAAGGCTTAGCAATGGCGGCTACTTGGAGTGATGTAAGTGATGTGGAAGAGGAAAAGGAGTCCTCGGGTATTCATGAATATTCTAGAAATTGTGTTGCTCATGTGGCCATATATGAAGGAGGATTTGAGGATAGCAGTGAAGAATCCTCAAGTAGTGAGGAAAGTGAATACTCTTCAAGTAATGAAGATAGTGAATTCTTCTCACATCATGATGAAACAAGCTTAAATGACAAGATCCTTCAACTAACTAGTGAAAATGTCGAGAAGAATGATGAGAACTATAAGTAAAAGTTGATCAATGCCAATTTAGTGGTGATAATCAAAACTCTTGAAAATGAGAAGAATATGTCTTTGGAGAAGATAAACAAGCAACGTGAAGTCATTAAGAAGCATAAAGAAACCATTGAAAAATATTTTTCAAAGATAGAAGAAAGTGCTCAAGAGCTAGATGATTTGAAAGAAGACTTTACTATGAAGTTGTTTATCATGGAAGGAGAGAATAAGTAAAAATAGAATAAAGAGCTTAAATACAAAATCCTTAATCTAGAGAATAACTTGAATGATAGTAATGAAAGACTAGGAATTTTGAAACAAGAAGTTGAGCAAAGAGATGATTCTCTTGATCGTGCTCAAAGACTTGAAAATGTGCTTAGAGTCAAAATTAGTAAGCATGAGCGTCAAAAGAAGATGCTTAGTGATATCCTTGATGAGGCTAACAAGATGATAGGTAAGATGTCATCTAGTGCTAGTAAAGTAGAAACTCTCATCAAGATTGGTAAGCATCCTAGTGACAAAAGAGGATTAGGTTATGTGAATGAAAAGGTTACACCTTCATCTAACAATTCTACTTTTGTCAAAGCAAGTGGTAAAGTGAATGTAGGTACTCTCTCTAACGGTGAAGCCATGGATGCAACCAAAGGTGCCTCAACATCAACAATGAGCAACAAAGGAAATTCTCAACAAGGTCAAAAACAAAAATTATCATTTTCTCATGCAAAAGACAAAGCATCAAGGAATGGACATCAAAGAGGTAACAATGTGAGAAGGTATACTACTTCAAATGCTCAAGCTAAAGGTAACCCTCTCAAATTTGTACCTATTTGCCATTTTTGTAACATGGTAGGACATATAAGACCTAGATGCTATGAATACATTCGTAAATGCAAATATGAGAATGATTTTTATGATATGTCTTTGATGAATGGTCCTAGGCAATCATCCATGTATGAATCTAGATCTAGACCTAGGAAGACCTTGGAAAAGCATGTTGAGAAAAATATTGTTGATGACTTGCTTGTGAAAACACATGTTTTGCCTCATACTACTATGCATAAGAAGGTTGATAATGCTTTATTTGACTTGTTTGAAAATGTGACTAATAAAGTCAATTTGCATGATAGTAAGCCAAAGAATAAGTCAAAGCATGTTGTTAGTAGTAATGCGAAGCATGGTGTTAAGAAAATTTGGATTAGAAAAGGCTCAAGTACTATTTCTTCCAAAACCAAAGACAAAGACAAGAAGAGCTATGGAATTTCTCAACCAAAGCATGCACACTCAAAAGGTAATTTTTCTAAATTTATTCCGGTTTGTCATTATTGTAATGTGATTGGTCACATTAGGCCTAGATGTTATGAATATATTAGACAATGCAAACTAGGAAATAATATGCATGCTAGTGAGTTGAACAAATCTTCTATGAAAGATTCTAAACATGATAATTGTTTTGATGTTTTGAAAAATGTGCATATTGGTCATGATCATGTCAAGAAACTTACTTGGAAAGTTTGGATTAAAAATCATGATGTGAAAAAGGTTCCTAGTCCTTCTTCTAAACATGTTGATATTGATAAATCTTTGAATTTTGTGCATAATAATGATAAACATGTGAAGAAGAATGTCAAGAAGATTTGTATGGATGAGAATGTGAAAAAGCATGATGGTCATATATCATGCATTGATGAAATATTTGTACATGGCAATAACAATGAGTTTAAAATGAGTGATATTTTCATGAAGAAGATAGTTGATGATTTATCTTCAAGATTTCATATTGCCATGAGTAATGATCATGATGTTATTTGTGTTAGTTCACCTAAGACTAATATGGTCAAAGGTGGGTGCTCTCATACTTGATTGAGTAGCACATATGAGAATATTTTTTTTGCTCTTGTTTGATAAGAGTTCTAAGTTTGAAGCTTGACTAAGTCATTTGTAATATTCTCGATTCACTATTCAAACTTGGTATCTCTTATCAATACATGGACTTAATATTCTCATACTTTTACTATGATGGTCAAAATTTGTTGGTTGACTTTAGAGAAGTCCAATTTCGAAATCTATTTGGTGTAATTTGTTAAGACTTTTGGAGAAAGCCATTTCATATGTTTGTTTAAGTTGAGATGTTTAGTCTTTATTCTCTTGGGAAGACACACCAACAACTTGTTGTCATGAGGACAAACAAGCCAAGAGAGCTCATAAAAAGGGTAAAGACTTTACGTTGACGAAAAAACTTGCTAGGTATATCTCTACTCTAATTCTTGCTTTCTTGATTCATCTTTTCAACTCTATGTATGCATTACATCATGTAGCATGTCATATTAGAGAATGAGTATAGCTTTCATATGGTTCTTGATGACATTTGCTCTCTAAAGATCATTTAGTGATTTGTTAACAATGATCTTATATATGATGTGTGAAATGCTTGTTTGATTGATGAGTGGCATACTTTTGAAAAAAAATATGAGCTTCATATTCAATGAAAGAGAAGTAAAGATCTTAAGTAAGTCTCTTTGTATTGCTTTTAGATCATGTGCTTTTAAGCCTTAAAAAATTGGTTTTCAAAAGTGCACACTTTGCTTCTCTCATATGTTTAGTTTGAGTAAGTTAAGTTTGAAGATATGTGAGTTATGGATGCACCTTGAAGTCTTTTGCCTAGTACATTTAAGATGACCTATGGTTAGTATCCACTTTGCTTTGGCAACTACATAAAACTCAATGAGCACTTTCAGGAAAAGGGCTACACACTTTGGTTGCGAAGCCACCTAATGTAGGAAAGGGCTACACCGTTGTGATGAGTGAAAGCCGTCATGAAGTGTATATTTTTATGTTTTAAAAAAATCAAAGAAGTGTTGCAAAGAATAAAAAAAAAAGCTTTGATTCAAAGCCTAAAAAGAAATGGAGGAAGGCTTAAAGGAGTATAGTTGAAAATTGTGATTGCTCGGGTTGAAAAACAGAAATGGGATTACGAGCCACATGCACACACACGCTCATATGTTGAAATCTATTCTCTTAAAAGTACAAATTTCCGGATGATAATCGGTTTGACCTTTTTTGGAAAAGCTTAGGATGAATAGATGTTGATATGGTTTGCATGTTGATGATCCAATTACTATTTTATATATGTTTGAAGCAAATCCACACACATACTTATTTTGCTTACAAGTGAATTTGATTTGCTAGCAATTTTAGAAGAATTATGAGAGAGATTGAAAATCTTGGTGTATCTCTTATAGTTTGTGGAGCTTATTTTGTTGAATTTCTTTAAAATTGCATGATTGTGTGATTGTGTGGATATCATTGTGAACAATATCCTACCTTAATCTTAGATAGAGCACTTATCAAGGGGGAGCATAGTATGCTAGACTTTGTTCTCTTTTATGATAAGTTCACATGATTTTATTTTGATAAAAACATGACATAATTGAACATTGAGAATGCATGTTACTTATCTCATATATTTGACTCAATTCCCTTGATTATCCCTTGTTTGTCTCTTTGACTATTCCTTGACAAAAAGGGGGAGAAATGTATACCTCACCATGTGTGGAAAAAATGTATCTCTTTGTGGATTATTGATATTCTTGTATTAAGGGGGAGAGTTCTTTTCTTAAGGGGGAGTAAAGAATTCTTGTATTTTGAGGTTAAGGAACTAAAGGGAGTGCTTTAAAGTGAAATTTTATATGAGATAAATGATTTCTTGTTTGACTTTTGTGGATATTTCTTACCAATCTTCTTTGTAGAAGATCTCTTGTTTGTTTGGTTGTGCTTGTCTCATAGGTGCCTTGATGATTAAAAAGGAGAATCTTAAAGACTCATGAAGACTTGAAGATATGTTAGTTTAGGGTTCTCATTGTAGTGTGAGGATGTGAGAATGCAATCAACTATGAGTGATCATTGTATGGTGAAGTTAAGGTTTTGTCATGGAATAGCCAAAGGGGTAGATTGTTAGGTTTTAGATTTGTGTTGGCTTGATTCCATAACAAAACGTTCTTTGTTTGTATTGCTTAGTTGCTTAGGTTGTTCGTGATTAGATCGGTCTTCAATGATGGAAAGCGACTTCGCATGCAAAGTTCGTCTTCAAGAGGATATATGCTTACTTGGATGCTAAGGTATCAAGATACTTCCTCCTCTTGCAAGGTGTAGGCGCACACACACACAATTCATACATTTGTGTCCCTGCATCGTAGCGCATCATTTGGTATAACACTATCACACACTTGAAGTTGAATGCTCATGCATTGGTATGAAAGTAACATGTTTTGGAAAATGCATGATTGGAGACTATCTCTATGTAGTTTGCATTCTTGTGTGAAATGTGATTATTTGTTTATATGCTTGTATAACATGTATCTTGAACTTTATTTTATTCTTAGATTATTCATGATTGAGTTCCATTCATTTCGGCTACTCATACTATTGATTTCGAGTTCTTAATCAAAAGATACTAAACTTTCAACTCATGTTGCATATATTGTCTTCGTCTTCATATATTGAGTTGAATTCTTATTTTCTGGGTTGAGTATCTT
Source organism: Dipteronia dyeriana (assembly GCA_032871835.1). NCBI lineage: Eukaryota > Viridiplantae > Streptophyta > Magnoliopsida > Sapindales > Sapindaceae > Dipteronia > Dipteronia dyeriana. Next base: position 79,781,386 of record CM065296.1, on the reverse strand, counting down.
ATATTTACATGTATTTGAGGGAGTCCCGGTTTGTAATCTTCAAACGGATTGAATTCGGAGTTCGTAACCCAAAGAACGGTTGAAGAACGCGAGAGGAGCGCAAGGGGCGAGGTGCGATGGCTCAAAGCCATCACCATGCACCATCCCGAGATGGCGCGTGGCCATCTCGACCTCAAGAGTGTTCTGTCCTGAGATGCCCATGCGCCATCTCGGGGAGACACTAAAGAAGAGGGGTAAAAATGTCTTTTGGCTTTTCACTCTTTATAACCTCTCATTCCCTCTCATTCATCATAAGTTGAGAAAAAACGAATTTGAAGAACAAGTGCAGAAATTTTCTCTCAACATTTTGATTTTTGTTTTTGTGATAACTTCTTCATTTCAACTCCGAATCACTTGATTCAAAAACTGATTTTGAGTGTCTTGAAGATATATACAAACCCCAAGCATTTACAGAACCAAAGGATGTCTAAATATTTCGTTGTGATCAGATCTTCAGTTCGTGATTTTCATCCTTGTTGGTAAAATCATCTTCTTCTCAGTTTTCTTCTTAGGTCTTCTTATCGATTGATGTCTTTTGATTAAGAAGCATGACTAAGATGATTTTGATATCATTTTTTGGTTTGTTGATTTGATTTTCAAGTTTAGCTAGATTTGTGATAAGTTGATTGATTTGTGCTAAACTTGATAAACATGAAATTGTTTCTAGAAATCTTTTGTTCTTATGCTTGATTGACTATTTATAGATTTAATTTCATTTTCTAAGAACTAGGTCTATATCAATTGGTATATTCATTTCATTGATTTGGTTCTTAGTTGATAACATGCTTAGGTTGTCTAGATGCATTTGTGATTGATCTTTGAAAGCATAATCTAGTCATCTAGTTGCATGTCCATAGAATTTGTTGATCATCATTTTCTATGTTGAGTGCTTGTTTGCGTTTTGCATTCATGATCACTTAGAATCCTTGTGAAGAGGTAGAAAGTCTCATATCTTAGAGTGATTCTTTGATTTGAGCAATTGTAAGTCTCAGCTAGAGTCAGGAGGACTTGGATAGCTTAGCAAGGAAGTCTTGGCAAGAGGTGTGAAGCCTCAGATTGTCAAGCAAGGAAGTCTTGGCTAGAGGTGTGAAGCCTTGGATAGTCAAGCAAGAAGTCTTTCCTAGGGTCGGGAGGATCCGCATAAGTGAGTAAGAAATCTTCCTAGAGACAGGGGGTCTTAGATAGGAAGTCGGCTTAGTAGATCACTAGGTTCAAGATAGAGTGAGAGTGAGAGCTTGTAGAGCATGTGTGATTGCTTGAGAGTGTAATTCTATTTCAAATAGTGGATTTGCTTTTGCCGGTGGTTGTGGTATCAACCCATGGATGTTTCCTCTTAGGAGGTTTTACCACGTAAATATCTTGTGTTGATTTTTAACATCTTTAATTTCTTCACTTAGTTGATTTGTGTTGCTTGAACATTTGTTTGTCATATATCATTTTGGATATTGTACTAAGTGTTGTATAAGATTGCTGGTGTTTTTAAAGAATATTAAAATTTAAGCATATACCAATTCACCCCCCCTCTAGGTATATTTTACACTATAATTTGTTAAGGGAATTTACAACTCCAAGCAAAGATTTCATTGAATTCTTTAAGGAGCCCGATCAAACCCTCATTCACTCCCGGTTCAAGGAAGGCTCCGACTTTGACGACCTTTGAGGGATCACCCATCCGGATGGGAATATCTTCCAGCTTATTTGTTGGATGATCGCGGGCCCATTCTCTTCTAAGCTCCTCTTCATCTAGCATCGCGGGGTCATCTTCCGGGTGATTTACGGGTTTTATATCTTCCAAGGTCAATACAAGTGTTGCCCCATCCTGGATCGTTGTTACCTGGGCAAGTTGCTTTGCTAGAGCTACTGGGTTGGCAAACAATACATAGCATCTCCTGGCTACCTGCTGGTCACCCCGTACCTCCCCTGCAATGTCTCTTACTGGGAATTTTAGGACGTTGTGGTGGATGGATAGGACCCCCCTTAAAGATGATAGGAAAGGTCTTCCCAGTATCACATTATAGGCCGATGAGGTATCTACCACCATAAATTTCGTCATAAGATTTTGCTGGAGGGGGGATGTTCCAACAATTACCAGGAGGATCTTCGATCCATCAGGTATGATTGAAAGTTCCCTAAAAACGTGTGTGTCTATAAACCTAGAGGGGGGAGGGGGTGAATAGGTTTTAGTTAAGCCACCCAATAAAACAAACATACAACATCAAGTGCAAATTGCGAAAATATAAATAACACAATATGTATACGTGGAAACCCTCCAAATGGGAAAAACCACGGGCTGTTAAGTGCGCCAAACTCAATCACAGAAATCCACTATATGAGTAAAAAGTTACACCCTCAAGTGATACTCGGACTCTCACTCTTGACAACCTCAGACTATGGCCACTACCACTCACCACTCTTGGTTCAATTACTAGTGATATCCCATGATCTATTACTCTTGGCGTGAGCACCTCCTACTCTACCCCTCGGGCCTTTTACTGTGGATACCCAACCAATTGCTTGCCAACCTACCCTTGGTTGCAAGATTTGACTTGCTTGTACAACTTTACCTAGAAGCCACAAGACTTTGGCTCTATGAGGAGTATATGATCTAAGTGAACAATCAAAGAATGCTTAATGCAAAATATGTTAGACCAAACATACAATGCTTAACTAGGTGTAGATAATGCAATACAATAACCTAGTTATCAAACAATGCCTACATGCCCATACATAAGGACTCAATTAGATGCAAAAGGATTCTAGCACCCTAATTGTCAATAAAAGTCCAACCAACACAAGTTGTCACAACATATAATCAATGGTAATATTTTGCAATAAATAAATGCAATCAACGAGGCATACACATAAATATCCATAAACTAGACTAGATGCACAAAATCAACCTAATCATCAATTATGTATACATGAACATTCATGGATTAGCTATTTAGGCATAAATGACATAATAATGCAAGCTATCACAATAAAAACTCTAAACATGTCATAACTTCAATGAATATGAAATTAATATGAAGAAATGCTAATCTAAGTAATAAATGACATGTCTTGGTAAGGTAGAACAATAAATGAACATTAATGGAGGTTCTACTTACCAATAAAAAAAACTCATGCTTTGAATGATGCTTGAATGCAAGATGAAGATGGATTTTGAGTTTGGAGAGTCAAAAACAAAACTTGAAGCTTTCTCTCTCTAATGGAGGTTCTCTCACTCTAAAAACGTATTCTTTGAGCTCTTAAGAAGCAAGGAAGAAGAAGATAACATATATGTAAAAGCCCTAGACAAAACAACGTCGTTTTGGACTTGGGAAACAAAATCCCGTCATGACCGCTGGGCATACCACTAGCCAAGCAAGTGTCTAGGCAGCTGTCCGGGCAGTAGTGCACAGCTGGACATTACCGCTGCCTAGGTCGCTGGCTAGGCATGTGCAGCAAAAGCGGTCTAGACCGCGGTATAGGCATGACAACATAATAGCTCGATATTCGAGTGCCCCAAAACATGACTAAACGACATCTAAACCTTTCATATATTATACCGTTGGAAAGGAATGGAAGTATAATTTCTACTCCAATTTACTTAACATAATTTAGATGTCTTTATAAAAAGTTATGGTAATTTTAGTGACCAAAGGTCAGAAAAAGACAACAACAAAGATGCCTTGTTTTTGTGGTCAATTTGGAAATTTCAAAACCAATCCAAAAGGTCATGAAATATTACTAATAATATACTGTTGGAAAGGTATGTGTGTCTAGTTTGTACAGAAATTTTCAAAACTAATTTTGAATCATTTTATAAAAAGATATGGTCATAAGACCATACAAAGATCAGTTTTGAAAAACATTTAAATCATTGAGATACAATTCTATTGAAACTAGACACCTTACTCTATATAACCAAACCAAGGGAAGAATGAGACCTTCTCATATGGTCACTCAACACGCTAAAACAAGCACACCATCATGCAAGCGTGAACACAACACAATACCACACTTAAATCTATAAATGAAGTGCAAGTGTGATTGTGAAGAGATGCACACATATAAACAATATCAACACAAATGCAAGATCAACAAAGCATGCATGAGGTGGTAGTGTGCACCTAAACTCTTCAAGAGGTAAAGTCAAGTGAATATACCTTTTGCTCTTGAAGTCATGGAGATGCTTGGAAGCTTTCCAATGAGGACCTAAGTTACCCATTACACAATCATCCCCAATGTGGTGTGGTTTGTCATGAAATAAGCCAATCATAAAATTAAGGTCCTCACAATCTCCCCCTTTGGCTATTTCAAGACAAAACAACCGCTCACAAATAAATCCTCACAAAAAAATAAGTAAAGCTATTGTCCAATAGATTAATTCTACATTACAAAGGAGATCCTACAATCTAAATCTTCAATATCTTCAATCTCTTTGTAGAATTATCATTATAACTACACATAATAGCAGGAAGCACTTTCCAAGAACAAGTGCACTTGAGGTGAACAAATATATAAAGCAATTGCACTCAATAAAACAATATGAAAAAATGCATGTGAAATGCTCCCCCTAAATGGGTTACTCTCTTTTATGATCTCTCCTGAAAACATAACCAATGCTCCCCGTATATTTCTCATGACTTCTCCCCTTTTTTGTCATGAGATAGACAAAGGAGCTCCCCTTATCGGGTTGCTTTAGCAAAGAGAGCCATTGGCACAATTACAATGCATAATCATATAAATGAACTTTATACAACATAAGTAATTAAGAGAGATTCAAGGAGTTTGATTTAAAGAAAAATGTGTGACAAGGATGCTTTGCAAGCAAGACATGTTGCGTTCAAATCCAAAAGAAATGGTATTTGGCAAAGCAAACACCAAAATGGTTTTCAAAAGAATTCAAACCAATTTGTACCCTTTGGTCATAAGCAAACAAGATATAAGTTCCAAAAATTTCAAAATAAAGCAACTATATCAATCCTTAAAGGCAAATCAAGACATGAGCGACTATTGCACCATTTTTGATTTTTTTGGATAATTATCCGTATGATAGTAGTCTTGTTTCACCATTAAGAAAAGATAGAAGACTAATTTGGATATAAGATCCTTATTAATTGCATGGATACAAGATCCTTATTGATTAGTGATCTCATTTGTACTCACACACATTTGCATTAAAGCAATCAAACTCAATTCATGCATATCATTTTAAAGCATGTCATTAAAAGCAAGTTCACATGTCATGGAGATAAATTATAGGTCATTCAAATGTACTTTCCCAATTAAATCTCCTAGTCTAAAAATGCATGTTTGAACATAAATATGACATGGATTGCAAACAAAGCAATGGTGCACACTTATTAAAAAAAACATATAAGCATATGTGCAACCAAGAATCTCAAGCAATTATCAGAAGATTATAAAACAAATTAACTTTTTTCAAATAGCAAATCATGCAAGTTCGCTCTCTTTGCTTGAGCTCCCCAAATGGGGTCAAATCCAACCAAATCAATGGGAGGTATGAACCCCTATAGGCTTACCAAGTCCAAAGGATCTAGTTACATCTACGGGTGTTTCATGAGCACTAAGGCAAGCGGGTTCATTCTTTCTAACCCACCTAGGTTCCACTTTATCATTTTTAGTTGTCAAAGACATGTTTCTAAGTTCCCTAGGTTCATGCAAACCTGCCCTAACATTCAACCATTTTTCTTTCATTCTCTCTAACCTACACCTCTTAATATATTTAAAGCATTTTGGTCTTAAGTGACCAATCATACCACAAAAATGACAAGTAGGTACAAATTAAGAATTTACACCATTTCATTGTGATCTCATCCATTCATCACCATATTGACGAGGTTGTCTTTGATGGTGCATCAGTTTGCTTCTCCTTGGAGCTTGAGCCGATCGGTAGCACCTTTGTGGTCTAGCTTCTTGAGGTGGTTGAGCCGGTTGATCTTGCCTTATTGGTTGGTCATGCTTCTTGTGGTCACCTCCTTTCCTCATAGTTGGTTTGTTGAAGGAGGTGATTGACTTCTCAAGAACTTGTCCTTTCTTCTTGAATTGCCTAGGCTTTGGTTGAGTTGCCAAGGCTTGTGTGGACTTTTCTTGAGTTGAAGATTTCTGAGATGAAGCTTTGATCTTGCAATGAGCTTGAGGTTATTTGACCTTGGCCTTCTTTAAATCTTCAAGGCACCTCATCTCTCTATCCTTGACAATTTTCAAGGAGTTTTCTTTGTTGGCAAGCTCACCTTTCATTGCCTTCATCCTTTGGTGGCAATCTTCAATCTTCTTCTTATACTTTGACGCATCAATCTTGTCCATCATCAAGGAGTCATCAATGGAGGTCACTTTCTTTATGGTCTTCAATTTGGAGACAAGAATGGAGATGTCTTCCATTTGATCTTCCATGATCACTTTGTACCAATGAAGTTGATTTTGACTATTTTGCTTGCTATCTTCAAGGGTACGGATCTTTTCCTCCGAGGAAATCTTCCACATTCTCAAAGTCTCATTCTTCTTGGAGAGCTCTTCATTTTGCTTTAAAACTTTGAGAAGGGTCACTTGACATTCCTCAATTGAGTCAATTCCCTCAATAAGATCTTTACCTTGATCACTTGTTACCGAACCAAAATCTTCCACATAGGAAGCACCCAAGGCCGTGAACTTAATTACATGCTCTTCACTATTCTTGAGCAAGGTCTTCTTGTTTACCACCTTCACTTTGGAGTTCATCCTTTTCCCTTCCTTCACTTTAGAGGTCATATTCTTCTTGTGAGATTTTATGAATCTCCTAAATCTCTCAACCATGAGAGTCATCTCCTCATCAGAGTCATATTTATTCCTCTCAACTTTGGAGGTCAAATCTCCCTCTTTCATTTCAATGCCACTCATATTATTTAATGAATGAGATGAATGCAAATGAATGCAACAAACAAATGCAAACAAATGCAAGACACACAAACAAGAGCTTGAATCACCTAAGTATGTCTAGGAACCCGCTTTGATACCAATTTAAAGTTCCCTAAAAACGTGTGTATCTATAAACCTAGAAGGGGGGGGGGGGGGGGGGGTGGAGGGGGGTGAATAGGTTTAAATAAATTTAATTGCCTTTTTTTCTTGATTATTCAAAATTCATAATTCACCCAATAAAACAAACATACAACATCAAGTGTAAAGTGCAGAAATATAAATAACACAAGATATATACTTGGAAATCCTCCAAATGGGAAAAACCATGGCCTATTAAGTGCACCACACTCGATCGTAGAAATCCACTATATGAGTAAAAAGTTACACTCTCAAGTGATGCTCGGACTCTCACTCTCGACAACCTCAGACTATGGCCACTACCACTCACCACTCTTGGTTCAATCCCTAGTGATATCCCCTGATCTATTACTCTTGGCGTGAGCACCTCCTACTCTACCCCTCAGGCCTTTAACAGTGGATACCCAACCTACCCTTGGTTGCAAGACTTCACTTGGTTGTACAAGTTCACCTAGAAGCCACAAGACTTTGACTCTAAGAAGAGTATATGGTCTAAGTGAACAATCAATGAATGGTCAATGCAAAATATGTTAGACCAAACATACAATGCTTAACTATGTGTAGATAATGCAATACAATAACCTAGTTATCAAACAATGCCTACATGCCCATACATAAGGACTCAATTAGATGCAAAAGGACTCTAGCAACCTAATTGTCAATAAAAGTCCAACCAACACAAGTTATCACAACATATAATCAATGGCAATATTTTGTAATCAATAAATGCAATCAATGAGGCATACACATAAATGTTCATAAACTAGACTAGATGCACAAGGTCAACCTAAACATCAATTATGTATACATGAACATTAATGGGTTAGATATTTAGGCATAAATGACCTAACAATGCAAGCTATCACAAAGCTAATTAATATGAAGACATGTCATAACTTCAAAGAATATGCAATTAATATGAAGAAATGCTAATCTAAGTAATAAATGACATGTCTTGGTAAGGTAGAACAACAAATGAACATTAATGGAGGTTCTACTTACCAATAAAAAAAACCCATGCTTTGAATGATGCTTGAATGCAAGATGAAGATGGGTTTTGAGTTTAGAGAGTCAAAAACAAAACTTGAAGCTTTCTCTCACTAATGGAGGTTCTCACTCTAAAAATGTATTCTTTAAGCTCTTAAGAAGCAAAGAAGAAGAAGAGAATATATATATCAAAGCCCTAGACAAAACAACATCGTTTTGGATTTGAGAAATGAAATTCTGTCATAACAGCTGTGCATACCGCTATCCAGGCAAATGTCTAGAAAGATGTCTAGGCAGTAGAGCATGGCTGGACATTACCAGTGCCTAGGTCGCTAGCTAGGCATGTGCACCAGAAGCGGTCTAGACCGCTTAGTACACATCTGACAGCACAACAGCTCAAGCTTCGAGTGACCCAAAACATGACCAAATGACATCTAAACCTTTTGTGTATTATACCATTAGAATGGTATGGAAGTATAATTTCTACTCCAATTTACAAAAAATAATTTGGATGTCTGTAGAATAAGTTATGGTCATTTTAGTGACCTAAGGTTAGAAACGGACAACAACAAAGATGCTCTATTTTTATGGTCACTTCAGATATTTCAAAACAAATCCCAAAGGTTATGAAATATTACGAATAATATACCGTTAGAAAGGTATGGGTGTCTAATTTGTACAGATATTTTCAAAACTCATTTTGAATCCTTTTATAAAAAGATATGGTCATAAGACCATACAAAGCTCAGTTTTGAAAAACATTTAAATCATTGAAATACAACTCTTTTTAAACTAGACACCTTACTCCATATAACCAAACCAAGAGAAGAATGAGACCTTCTCATATGGACACTCAACGACCTGAAACAAGCATACCATTGTGCAAGCATACCATTGTGCAAGCACGAACACAACACAATACCACACTCAAATATATAAATGAAGTGCAAGTGTTATCGTGAATATATGCACACATATAAACAATATCAACACAAAAGCAATATCAACAAAGCATGCATGGGGTGTGTGTGTGTGCACCTAAACTCTTTAAGAGGCAAAGTCAAGTGAATATACCTTTTGCTCTTGAAATCATGGAGATGCTTGGAAGCTTGCCAATGAGGACCTAAGCTACCCATTGCACAGTCATTCCCAATATAGTGTGGCTTGTCATGAAATAAGACAATTATAAAATCAAGGTCCTTACAATGATCAAGTCCAGTGAATCCATACATCGGGGTGGTGCAACTATTGTAGCACTATTGTTTCAAATTTAGTTTCTCCAAAGTATCTTTGAAGAGGATATCGATGTTGCTGCCTATGTCAACAAGCACACGGTGTACCATGCAGTTGGCAATTTGTACCCTGTTCATCACGGGATCTTCATGAGGCTGCACGGTGTTGTAGACATCTGCTTCGGTGAAAATGATATGTGACAACTGAGAAGGGTTGGTCGGGCTTTGGTTGACCTTGAAGATACCTCACCTTTCATCTACACGAAGGATCTTTCTCGTGTGGTTTTCCTTTAATTATTAGAGGTACCGGCTAGAGTGGGTCCTCCGCTGATGGTATGTATCACCTCGATTTGTTGCATCAAATCTGTTTGTTCCTCCTTTTTTCTTATCAGCGTGCTCACAGATCTCGGCTTGCACTTCCCTTATAGTATGAATGTTATCTCTGACCTGCTGTAAGAATTCTACCAAACATCCCCACCTTATTAAAGCCTTGATCTGGTTTCACAGGTTATAGCACTCTGAAGTGTTATCTTCCACCTCTTCATGAAAGTCACTATACTTATAACGGTTCCTCTTATCGTTAGGGGCTTTAATGGGTGCGGGCTTCTGTAGTAACCCCTTATCCCGAATGGCGAGATAGATTGTTTCACGGGATACATTTAAGGGGGGTGTAATGATCATATCCTCTTTCATCTTGAGCTATCAGGGACACTATATTGGAGAAGGGGAAGCCCACAGAGGAGTTCATTTTGCTAGATAACGTTCTGATTTAGGTTGATAAATGGGGAAGCGATACGTCGACCTATTAAGGGGTCTGTTCTGGATTTCCTTAGATTGCTCTGGCTTGGGGGCTTCCTTTTTCTATCGCTTTAAGGCTCTCATATCATCGTGTTCCATCTTGACCTTGAGTTATTCGTCGGCTTCAATTTACTCTAGAGCCCGAACATAGGCTTCTTGGTAGATCTCTGGAGGTCGCTTGGTAAAAGACCAAAAAAGTTTGCCTGCCCATAGGTTTCTCCTAAAATTGGTGAGGGTTTCTTTCTTAGTGAAAACCTCCATCTGGATGACTTCCTTATGGAAATGCTCGACATATGCCCGAAGGGTTTCCCCTCTCTCCGAGATCATATACTGTAGATGGATTGGATTCTTTAATCGGGGTTTAACGACCTGGAATTATGACCATTAATCAATTGACAGCTTTGTGAAGGAATCCACACTGTCGGCGGGTAGCTTTCTGAACCAGGTCCTAGCGTAATCTTCAGCGTAGTTGGGAACATCCGGCACAAGGTGGCCTTAATCGTGTTCTGGACCTCTAACTATTGGATAAAGCTCTCTAATTTGATCAAGGGATCCTCTATTCAGGAGAATCAATCAGTTGGCATTTTGAATTTTAGCGGAAGATCTGCCTCCCAGGTTCTTCTCGTGAAAGGAGTATTCATCTCAGTTAGAGGATCTTTCTTTTCTTCCTTGTACTTTCCCTTCTTCATCAGTTGGATCTCTTTCTGAAGCTCTGCCAACTGGTCTCTCAGGCGTTTGTTCTCGGGTTTTCTTGAATTAATCTCGGATTCCTCGCTGTCAGACCCTTCTGATAAGCTGGCGACATCTACCCAACTCCTTATACGAATGGGATCTGCTTGGGGGCTTTGCTGGCTTTCTTTCTCTTTAACCCAGTCTTCCTTTCTTGCAGTAGTTGGGTGAAGAAACTCTCGTCGCTCCAGGGGAAGGACTTCCGCCACGGACTTAACTTTCCTGGGTTGGTAACGCGGCGGCGCTTTGGGAAGGGGTGGCATGGGCTCCAACTTATTTCGGATCGAGGGCTGGGGTCTCATTCAATTACGAGCAGGCTCCGGAGGGGTAGGTCTCAGGCGATCAAAAGAGGGTTGCTGAGTCCCGAGCCTGCTTGGTTCTCCTCGATTGCAGAGGTTTTCTTGCTGGTCAGTAATACCCTTAACGAGTAGTCGAAGGCGGACATTTTCCATACAGGGCACCACTTGTTGGTCAAGAGCGACCTGGCTTCCAAAATGGGGATTCAAAGCTTGCACAGTGGCTGGCTGGTCTGAAACCTGGCCATGGTTCCCGGATTTTCTTTTTTTCTTCAGGACCTTTCCTGTTGACGCAACTGAAGGTTGTACCGATGCGCCTGGCTATCCTTTGGAGGAACGGAGCCTCATGATTACTGTAAAACAACAAACTTGTGAATGTAAAAATTGTGGTGTGGAAAGTTTCCCACAGATGGCGCCAGAAAGAGTTAACGGGAAGTTTGCTCAAGATGAGAAATTCCAACTAACACCCTCGAGACCATTACCACAGAGATGATGGCCGAGGTCGGTACCTTAGATACATGACCTATTAGGATAGTAATGTATATTCAAATGATAACATGGTGGCAAATGAGAAATTTATTACTGATCAATCATGGTTTATATAAATCTGTCATATACACTCACAACCTCTCTAGGACATTTGAGGGTGGAAATCTCGTGCTTGTTAAATAGTAGATATATGGGCGGTCGTGTTCTGATCATAAAATTTAGGCCCTCTTCACTCATTTTTTCTTATCATCTCTCCTTTTGTTACGTGCTTGGCCTTATTTATACCCGGTCCAAGTAGGCTTAAACTTGTAAATATCCTACCACGATCCTATGAATCCGTTCCCTCCTTATCAGGCGGGGTCATTATTTGAAAGTTGTTGAGTTCGAACTGATAATGGATTCGAGGATATCAATGATGAAGATAAGTTTGTTTCCTTTTTGGAATCAAACTCTTATCTTACACGTATGCAGAATTAATGTTTGTTATAACATAGATATGATATTGTGTGTATTCATGGCATGAGTTTTTTTGGAGGTCATCGAGTTAGCTGCTCGTTGTTTCGTAGAGCGAGGTAGATCCAAGCTTTAGTTCTAGTCTTAGAAGCTTGGGACGACTTTGTGGGAACTTACTGGGGGTAGTATAGATTAGGCGAGATTCTTCTTTCATGTCTAGGTAGGCTACATGCATCCCTTAGCGAATTAGAACATTAGCTATAACATGAATCTGATCCACTTAGAGACTCTCTCTTCGTATCTGACGGGGACAACGGGTTTCTAGAGAGGTTGGTGTGCTTCTAGCTTAGGATACGAGTTAAATCTGACCTCCGGAACCCTTGACCTAGAAGGAGCTCGCTTTGTTTGTCGGGCTTCACTTCGAGCGTTTCTTGAGCTTGGAGACCTTTCATTGCTTTTATGGGGTGTTTCTGGAGGCATGCCCCTAGAAAGCGGGGTTTCAGGATAGGTGATCTCGAGATGCTCGGATAACCACGCATCGGGCTTTGCCCGAACTCCAGTGTTTGTATGAGGGTTCGACCTGGTCATGTAGACCTTCATCGCTGATAGTTTTTAAGCCTGATGACCCTTCCTCATTTCTGCGGGATAGATTTATGGCATGTCCGGGGTTCAATGATTGGTGAATTCGGGCTTCGATCCTGGCAAAGAGAGTGGACAATTTCTATTTGGTCCCCTAGCCAAATTTCGCTATTAACAGAAACTATGATCAAATTAACCATTTGCATATCACACTTTTACAAATCTGGTTATCCAAAGATATCTAGAAGAAATGATTCCAACAAGATTCATACAAACACATATACAAATATAAAGAGATAGAGATAGAGACACTTGACCTATGATTTTTACATGGTAAAACCTCCAAAGAGGAAACATCCACTGGTTGAATCCACAACAACCAGGAAACTGTAATCCACTATAACAAATAAAAGATACACACTCAATGAAGTGACCAATCCTATGATTCACTCTCCAAATTATCAACTTCTATTCTACACTCGGGCCTAGTGAATTACATTGCCTACTTCCTATCCAAGATGTGACAATAACACCTCTAGCAAGCAACTTCATATCCAAGACGCTTATGCCTCTCAGAAGATTCCATGTATAACTATTTGGATCCTCCTGATCCTAGTCAAGACTCCTTGCTTAGCTATCCAGATCCTCCCGACCCCTAAACAAGACTTCTTGCTTAGCTATCCAGATCCTCTCGATCCTAGTTAAGACTTCCATGCTTGATAATCTGGATCCTCCTGATCCTAACCAAGACTACTTGCTTAGCTATCCAAGTCCTCCTAATCCTAATCAAAACTTTATGCCATTTACAAGGACTTTCTAGGTCTGATCATGATTGCAAAACCCAAAAAAGCACGAAACATAGAACAAGTTGATCAACATATTCTATGGAAATTAGAAATAAACAATTAGCACACAATGTAAGATTTTTTAGTTTGCAATCCTAAAACAATTCAATCATACAAATGATGCATGTACATATGAAATGTGTGGATTAAGTACACTTTATGAGAAACTAGACATATGCATCAAAGTGCACAAATCAAAGTTGACTAGTTACCGTACATGAATAATATTCTTGATGTGAAAAAACTAAAACACATTTAATTCCTAGATAAATTCATGCAACTAAAACTTGAATCAAACTTTATACATTAAGCACATATTCAACGTTTTTGTAACAAATAAAAACATGCTAGATTCATAAGATATGATCAATTAAAATCTAGTAAATATTTAAAGCATATTTTTCTCATAATAGTCAATTAAAATTGTTAACGGGAAATTTGTTTAGGATGAGAAACCCCTATTAACACCCTCGAGACTACTTCCACGGAGGTGGTGGCCGAGGTTGGTACCTTTGGCACCTTGGTGATCTTGTATGAATATGAAGGAGGATGAAATAATAGGTAGGAGACAAGCCATCCCGCTCGTCGGGCTTCGTGCTTATGAAGTAGATCTGGGGAGCACGAGGTTCCCTTGCTGGTACTGGGGGTGATCCTGGACCTTGTTCCTCGGTCGAGGTCAGAGCCCGACCTGGTACCCAGAGCTTGGTTCTGGAGTCCGATTGCTTGCTGTAATACCCTGACCTCGATAACAAGTAAGAAGAGGGGCTTATCTAGCTCCAGTGTCGGACAGCTCTATTTTTTCCATAGAGAGGATACAGGAGAGCTCCTGGACTCCCTTCGAACTGGTTTGGTGGTTTCTCTTCTTTTTGATGTGCGACTTTGGCAAGTAATTGAGAGGATAAGAGCTTTAGGTCCAACGAGGAAGGAATCTAGATTCGGTTCCTCAGGTCTTTGTTGTTGTTTCCCGATCTCATGTAAGAAAGATTAGAGAGCTAGGACCAATGGGGTCGGTACCGAGCTCGCATACACACATGCGTAATACAGTAGATAATAGGAAAAACACAAGTCTTATGTAGATGGAGCTGGACTGACCAAGGGGGGAAAAAGCATCACGAGTGATCACATGCTGAAAAACCCCTAGGTACTATCCAAAGGAAGGAGGAATACCCGTCCTTGTATATATATATATATATATATATATATATATATATATCATGTGATGCTCTGAGGAGGTTACAAAAATGTCAAAGTAGTACAACGTATATGCTTCGGGGAGCTTACAACAATGAGTGTTTACCGATACCTGTATTTTCCTGGTCGGGGTACACATACAATGATGATTTATAGAGAACTTTAAACGAAGCATGTGTCTTCTCAGATAATGGATGACCTCGAATGTTGAATATCGAGTCTGTCTTGGAGTATGTATTTTAGCGTCTTCTGTCATCGATTGGATACCTCTCAATATGCCTTTTACAAGCATATTTATACATGGTGACTACCTTGGTGTGCAAGTTCAGGACTCTTCAATTAGTCTTCATTTCCTTATCGAATACGATTCTTCCTTTAATGTAGTTGATCGGCTTGTAGCTAATATCTTGGAGAAGATATGATTGTTTCCTCTTCGAACTCTTCCTTCATTGATAGATGGGATTTTCTGTTATAGTTGCCCCCAATAATCGGTTGTGGAGGATATGTTGTAGGAAAATGTATTTGTTTCCTCTTTGGACTCTTTCACTAATAGTGGCCATTAAAGAGTTGAATATTCTCTTATTAATGGCGTTGATCATGTCATTAATTGGGTTGACTACCTCTATTAATATAGTTGACCTCATTAATAGGGTTGACTACCTCCATTAATGCGATTGACCTCAATGAATAGGGTTGACTACCTCTATTAATACGATTGACCTTATTAATGGCAATCGTGAAAGTAAACCCTCTCTCTTGAAGGAGAACTGTGGATCAATATTCTGGTGGCGCGGTACCTTACTGATATCATTCTTCCTACCTTATGGAGAAGCCCTACCCTGAATGGGTCCCGAAGCTGGTATCCCAGTACTTGGGTATCGATCTGTGGGCGAGATACCTTAAGGCACCTGTCTGGTTGTATGGAGATTGATTCGACCTTACAAGGCTTTCAGTGGAGCTAGATTTGACCGTGTTGGAATCCAACGGGATAGCAAAGCTTGGCTGGCAAGCCCTAGTAAGATGTTCGCCATAAACAAGCGGTCTTGGCTTGCTTCTGGAAGGGTGGAGAGGTACGCTCGAGTACTGCTCTTGCTACTTGATTTAACCATGCCAGGATCTACAGTAGATCTTGGCGCTTTTGGTGATGATGAGGCTTTACGGGCTTCTTCCTTTTATGCTCGGACAGGTCGAGATTATACCTCAACAAGGAAGGAGGGCTTTTCCAAGACAAGTTCAACACCTTGAAGGTCTCCTAATAAAAGTAAAGATAGTAGCAAGCTCTAGGAGAGTGTCATGAGATACCTTGATGTCTAGGGACCCGTCCTTTCACGTCGACCTAGCTTCAAGCTTTTTTCCTGATATATGAAGCTTGATGCGATCTCGTCAGGCTTTATTTGGTAAGCTAGGACACGTGCGAGATGCGCAGATGGTATGAACGGCCTCGCCTTGCTCATGTAGGATCTCATGGTAGCTCGACCTCGGGGACCTTGATACCCATCATATAAGCCCGAATTTGGACCCTTGTAAGAAAGCTGGGAAGTGGAAAATTCTTCTTTGGTCCCTACCCAAATTTTGCTATTAACAGAAGTCCCCTCTGACTTGAACACCGGTAAGTATTTGGGGTTGGAGTCTTGATCTTGTACTATATAAAGAATTTTTCTTGTCCCTTCTTATTGGTAACCAGTATTGTTCCTAGTGTTTGGCTTAATGAACCGGGGTATTAGTTATTCCTGCTTTAGGAATCTTGGTACATTAGGCGAGAAAGATCCTGGTAGGCAACTATGGCCACTTTCTCACCACGTCTTTTTACATAGGTAAAATATAGGCGAATTCGGCAAACCTACAAAACATATGAAAGATGGTGGACCACAGAAGGGGATATTCCCATTTTGGAATTTTCGACGCTCTAGTCAGTGTAAAATTTGGTAAGCGAGAAAAGGTCACAAACCATATTGCTAGATCATATTGGATGAAGCTCCAGTGGCTAATTTGAGAGCCTGAAATTTTTGTTCCTAGAAATGGTAGACAACTATGCCATCCAGACCTTTCCTAGCGAGGTTGGCCCGGCCGTGGCAGCAGGATAACCTTTTGGTAGTCCTGACCTCGTGATCTAGCAGGCAACTATGCTCTTACTCTTAGATCATTCTTAGGGGTGGTAGCCTGACCAAGGCATCAGAAGGGCTATCTAGCTATATACTGGTATTTTGATCAGGATGGTAACTATGCACTTACAATCATATCCTTCGTGGGGGTCTAGCCCGACCAAGGCATCAGGAGCGCTATCTAGCTATATCCTGGTATTTTGATCCGGATGGCAACTATACTATTATACTCAGACCCTTCTTGGGGGTCGTAGCTCGACCAAGGCATCATGAGTGCTATCTAGCTATATCGTGGTATTTTGTTCTGGATGGTAACTATGCACTTACAATCGGATCCTTCTTGGGGGTCGTAGCCAGACCAAGGCATTATGAGCGCTATCTAGCTATATCCTAGTATTTTGATCCGGATGGCAGCTATGCTCTTATACTCAGACCCTTCTTGCGGGGCATAGCCAGACCAAGGCATCAGAAGTGCTATCTAGCTATATCCTAGTATTTTGATCCGGATGGCAACTATGCACTTACAATCGGATCCTTCTTGGGGTCGTAGCCAGACCAAGGCATCAAGAGTGCTATCTAGCTATATCCTGGTATTTTGATCCGGATATCAACTATGCACTTACAATCGGATCCTTCTTGGGGGTCATAGCCCGACTTGGGGGTCATAGCCCGACCAAGGCATCATGAGCGCTATCTAGCTATATCCTGGTACTTTGATCCGGATGGAAACTATACACTTACAATCGGATCCTTCTTGGGGTTCATAGCCCGACCAAGGCATCAGCAGTGCTATCTAGCTAAATCTTGGTATTTTGATCCGAATGGTAACTATGCGATTATAATCAGATCCTTCTTGGGGGTCGTAGCCAGACCAAGGCATCATGAGCGCTATCTAGCTATATCTAGGTCTCAAGATCTGGTTGGAAACCATGCTCTTACACTCAGATTCTTTTTGGGGGTTGTAGCCCGACCAAGGCATCAGGAGCGCTATCTAGCTATATCTTGATATTTTGATCCGGATGGTAACTATGCACTTACAATCGGATCCTTCTTGGAGGTCATAGCCCGACCAAGGCATCAGGAGTGCTATCTAGCTATATCATGGTATTTTGATCAGGATGGCAACTATTCTTTTATACTCAGACTCTTCTTGGGGGGCGTAGCCCGACCAAGTCATCAGGAGTGTTATCTAGCTATATCCTGGTATTTTGATCCGGATGGCAACTATGCACTTACAATCGGATCCTTCTTGGGGGTCGTAGCCCGACCAAGGAATCATGAGCGCTATCTAGCTATATCCTGGTATTTTGATCCGGATGGCAACTATGCACTTATGAAATTCCCTTTATCTTTATACTGTGAATATGCCTAGAGGGGGGGGGGGGGTGAATGGGTATAAGCTCCTATCTTTATCTTCTTTTACAAACAATGCAATTCTAACAATACTTAATAAAATTGCAAACAAAGACACACAATATTTACGTGGTAAAACCTCCAAAGAGAAAACATCCACGGGTTAATACCACAACCACCGGCAAAAGCAAATCCACTATTTCAAATAGAGTTACACACTCAAGCAATCACACATGCTCTACAAACTCTCACTCTCACTCTATCTTGAACCTAGTGATCTACTAAGCTGACTTCCTATCCAAGACCCTCTGTCTCTAGGAATATTTCTTTCTCACCTATCCGAATCTTCCCGATCCTAGGCAAGACTTCTTGCTCGACTATCCGAGTCCTCCCGACTCTAGTCAAGACTTCCTTGCTCAACAATCTGAGGTCTCAAACCTCTTGTCAAGACTTCCTCTTGCTTAGCTATCCAAGTCCTCCCGACTCTAGCTAAGACTTACAATTGCTCAAATCAAAGAATCACTATAAGATATGAGACTTTCTACCTCTTCACAAGGCATCTAAGTGATCATGAATGCAAAACGCAAACAAGGACTCAACATAGAAAATGATGATCAACAAATTCTATGGACATGCAACTAGACGACTAGATTATGCTTTCAAAGATCAATCACAAATGCATCTAGAAAACTTAAGCATGTTATCAACTAAGAACATAGATATGAAAATATAGACATCAATTGAAACAAAACCTAGTTCTTAGAAAATGAAATTAGATCTAGAAACAATCAATCAAGCATAAGAACAAAGGATTTCTAGAAACAATTTCATGTTTATAGTTTAGCACAAATCATTCAATATATCACAAATCTACCAAAACTTAAAAATCAAATCAACAAACTACAAAATGATATCAAAATCATCCTAGTCATGCTTCTTAATCAAATAACATCAATCAAGAAGAAAACTAAGAAGAAGATGATTTTACCAACAAGGATGCAATCACGAACTGAAGATCAGATCACAACAAACAATGCAGACATCCTTTGGTTCTGGAAATGCTTGGAGTTTGTATAACTCTTCAATACACTCGAAATCAGTTTTTGAATCAAGTGATTCGGAGTAGAAATGAAGAAGTTATCACAAAAACAAAAATAAAAAATGTTGAGAGAAAGTTTTCTGCACTTGTTCTTCAATTTCAATTTTCTCTACATGTAATGAATGAGAGGGAATGAGAGTTTTAAAGATTAAGAAGCCAAAGGACCATTTTGCCCTTCCTTCATTAGTGTCTCCCCGAGGTCACGTGTGGGCATCTGGGGGCAGAGCACTCTTGTGGTCGAGATGGCCACGCGCCATCTCGGGATGGTGCATGGTGATGGCTTAAGCCATCGCACCTCACCCCTTGCACTCTCCTCGCATTCTTCGACCGTTCTTTGGCCTCCGAACTCCAAATTGAATCCGTTTGAAGATTAAAAACCGGTGCTCTCTCACAGATATGGAAATATAAGATACTCAACCCAAAAAATAATAATTTGACTCGATATATGAAGACGAAGACAATGTATGAAACATGAGTTGAAAGTGTAGTATCTTTTGATTTAGAACTTGAAATCAATAGAATGAGTAACCGAAATGACCGGAACTCAATCATGAAAAATCTAAGACTAAAATAAAGTTCAAGATCCATGTTATATACATATATAAACAAACAAACACATTTCACACAAGAATGCAAACTACATAGAGATAGTCTCCAATCATGCATTTTCTAAAACATGTTACTTTTATACCAAATGCATGAGCATTCAACTTCAAGTGTGTGAATCTGTTATACCAAATGATGTGCTACAATTCAGGGACACCAATGTATGAATTGTGTGTGTGTGCACATTTAATGATGCACAACAAAGTAAGGACACATGAATGAATTGTGTGTGTGCGCATATAATGATGCACAACTAAGTAGGGACATATATGAATGAATTGTGTGTGTGTGTGCCTACGCCTTGCAAGAGGAAGAAGGGTCTCGATACCTTAGCATCCAAGAATAGTACCAATCCTCTTGAAGACAAACTTTGCATCATAAGAAGTTGTTTTTCTTCCTTGAAGCTCTTATCATCACGAACCACTTAAGCAACAGATCATTACAAAGAAATGAAGTTTTGTTATGGAATCAAGCAAACACAAATCTAGAACCTAACAACTAACAATCAGATCCTTTTTAGGGGTCATAGCCCGACCAAGGCATCAAGAGCGCTATCTAGCTATATACTGGTATTTTGATCCAGATGGCAACTACACACTTACAATCGGATCCTTCTTGGGGGTTGTAGCCTGACCAAGGCATCAGAAGCGCTATCAAGCTATATCCTGGTATTTTAATCTGAATGGTAACAATGCAATTATAATCAGACCCTTCTTGGGGGTCGTAGCCCGACCAAGGCATCATGAGCACTCTCTAGCTATATCTTGGTCTCAAGATTTGGATGGAAACTATGCTCTTACACTCAGATTCTTCTTGGGGGTCGTAGCCTGACCAAGTCATCAGGAGCGCTATCTAGCTATATCCTGATATTTTGATCTGGATGGCAACTATGCACTTCCAATCGGATCCTTCTTGGGGGAGGTCACCCTACCAAGGTATCAGCGGTTATGAGGGGGCTTCTTCGATCAATCCCTGGTCTCGAGATCTGGATGATAACTATGCTCTTATACTTAGAACCTTATTGGCGGGGGGTAGTGCCCGGCTGAGGCATCAAAGGTATTGAGGGGGCTTCCCTGACCAGTCTCTGGTCTTGAGGAGATCACTATCGAAATACTATGGCGATCCTCCTGAAGGGAGTCATCCAATCCAGGGCATTAGGAGGGCTATATAGCTCTCCTAGTTAAGGTGATCACATAAGATCTATTACGGATACCGAAATCGAAGGAGATACAAACTCATGCCGAGCCGATACGAAGTTGTATCAATGCATGGTGGTATCGGTTGATAACCAGTCTCGCTGTAGGAGATTTTTCACGAGCAGAATCTCTTGAGATGATCTGCATTATGAATGTAGATAGTAGAATGGCTCTCTGCAAAAGACGTTTTTTTATTGCGAACTAGGGGAAATGGTCTCACTCTAGGGTCATCACCCTTTCATTAGAGTACTAAGAAAATATTGAGCTTCTAGTCCCTAGGTGATGTAACCGGTTTGGAAGTTCGCTTGGGGTAGATGAGAGTTTTCAACAATCGTAATAGAGCTCGAGACCCCACTGTGAACGAATCAGGACCTTTGGGTGCTCTTTGAATGGATCGAGACCTCGATGGCTCACTAGGGCATTGGAAGACCCAATACAAATGGAGAGGAGCCTATGGTATGATGATCTTCGAGAGCAAGTTGGTGTTTGCTAAGGTCAAGCTCGTGCAAGCCAAGGAGGATGGTTACTTCTTCACAACCTTCCAGGTAGAGCTGGCTCTACTTCCCCCCTTCGACTTAAGAGTCATTGATGGACGGAAAAGAGAAGGGATTAAGAAGAAAACTGCTAAGATGGTTATGCTTGTTCCCATCGTAGTGGGCAAGTCTTGGGTTGCTGAAGCAGACCCGAGCTCGAAATCCCATGGTGCAGTAGATGATCAATCTGAAGAGGGAGCTTTTCCCTTAAAAAAAGACCACAGCTGAGGTGGTTTTTTATATGGCAGGTGAGCCCCGGTTGATCTAGAAGTATATATTTTGGATGGAGAATACTACTCTCTTAGGTGACGTCAAACCAAAAAGAGGAGAAGCTGACCACGGTCGATAAAACTAACCTGGGATGAGGATTGGGATCACGGTAGCTCGCTAGGGCAATGAATGGCCCGGTACAAATGGAGTGGAGCTACCAGTCTGGTACTAGATACAAGGAGGCTCTAAGACTTGTAGTGGTGCTGCTGTTGCTCCAGAGGTATACTCAAGCACGTAGGAGGCCTTACTGAATATGGGAAGCCTCCGGGCTTATCTCGAATGAACCAAGATTTTGGTGGCTTGCGAGGGCACTGAATGGAGCAAAGCCACCGATATTATGCTATTTAGGAGTAGGTTGTTACTGCTAAAGTCGAGCTTGACTAGACCAATGAGGTGATGATCAAGATAATGAAGGGATCACTTGTCTTGAGCAAAGCCATGACCAGAGCTGAGGTAATCACAACTAAAATACAGGTAGATAGAGCAAATTCAGTATGCATATGATATAGAGAGACTCGAATCCGTGCTCCTTACCCTGTAAGGACTGCTCTGAAGGAGATCATGGAGAGAGCTAAGAGTTTATTAGGTCCACTCTCACTGAAGTCGGTCCATCTCAAGCCACATGGTGCACTGATGATGATGATGACCTGTTGTCTATCTCCACATTCATGACAGGCCATACTAGGGTAGAAACTATCTCAAAGTACCCAAGGTATGAGAGGTAAGAGAGGTAGAAGAGACCTCGATTAATCCAACTGAGGAGATGAAGGCCAAAGCTGATTGAAGTTGATCCAACTAAAGTGGTAGAAGCTGGCTCGGAAGTAGTAGTGTTAAGGGATGATGACTCATCCTTCAACCAAGCAATGAGACTAAGGAGGAAGTAGCTGCTACTGTTGATGAGACTAACCAGAAAGGTAGATTGGGACCAAGGTAGCTCGCTAGGGTGATGAATGGCCCCATACAAGTGGAGAGGAGGCACCGACCTAGTAACTATCCAGAGACATGCTTGAGATCCTAGAAGTTTCCCGCGACTGAGTAGGAACCATGGTGACTCACTTAAGGATTGGACTACCCAATATAAATGGAGAGGGGCAACCTGTCTGGTACCGGCCTAGAGGCATACTTGGGATCCAAGAAGCCCCTAGCAACTGAGTGAATGCTCTGGACCACGTAAAATGTGGGAAGCCTCTAGGTTGTCCTCGATCAGATCTGGCTTCGGTGGCTTGCTAGGATGGTGAATGGCCCGGTACATATGGAGCAAAGCCATAGGTCTGGTACTGGTCCAGAAGCATGCTTGGGATCCTAGAAGTCCCCAGTAAATAAGAGAAATTACTGGACCCTCCTGGAATGAACCAAGAATTTAGTGGCTCACTTGGGCATTGACCAGCCAGGTTTAAGAAGTGAGGAACCACTTGGCCTAACAGTGAGGCTGTTACTCCAAAGGTTTGCTTAGGCATGTAGGAGGCCTTACCAAGAGTGGGAACCTCTAGGCTCTCCTCGATCAGATTGGCTTCGGTGGCTTGCTAGGGTGATGAATGACTCAGTACATATAGAGCAAAACAACCGGTCTCGTAGTGGTGCTACTGCTCTAGAAACTTGCTTAGGCACGTAAAAAGCCTTACCAAATATGGGAAGCTTCTGAGAACTCCTCAATCGGATCGGGCTTCGGTGGCTTGCTAGAGTGGTGAATGGCCCGGTAAACATGGAGCAAAGCCACTGGTCTGGTACTGGTCCGGTACTGGTTCGGTACTGGTCCAGAAGCATGCTTGGGATCCTAAAAGTCCTCAGCAACTGAGAGAAAGCTCTGGACCCTCCTTGAGTGAACCAAGAGTTTAGTGGCTCACTTGAGCGTTGACTGTCCCGGTGCACGAGGTGTGGAACCACTAATCTTCTACTGGTCATGCTGCTCTAGAAGCTACACAACTGAGTTGGCTTCTTAGATTCATGAGTCGACTTGCTACCGCTATCTAGGAGCTTCTGAAGGGCAGATACGATGACATGAAGGGTCCCGTATGACCAGGTCCAAGTCCAACGGATCTACTGGATCAGAGGTCTACCGGTAGCAAAGCAAATCTTTTGTAAAGAAGCAGAAGAGGTGCAGTTCTACTATATAGGAGCTTTTGATGTATCAGAATAGTTCAGCTATATAAGAGATCTTCAAGCGGGGAGCTACTATATTGGAGCTCCACGATTATCTGAGCAGGTTCGCTTCATAGGAGTAGCATAATGAATTGGTTCTACCAGGAACTCGTTAAATGATAAAATGAGCACCACATGCGATGCATAGGCGATTTAGACAAGTTTGGAGAAAAGACATCGTATATAGTAAATGATATTCCATAAATATGAATTGTTACCTCGACAGTATAATGATACTCATGTAGAGACATAAAGGCTTTAAAAAGGTGTGTGGAAACTTCCCACAAACGGCGCTAGAGAGTGTTAACAGGAAATTTGTTTCGGATGAGAAATCCTTATTAACACCCTTGAGACCACTACCACAAAGGTGGTGGCCGGGGTTGGTACCTTTGGTACCTTGGTGATCTTGTATGAATATGAAGGAAGATGAAACAATAGGTAGGAGACAATCCATTCCGCTCGTTGGGCTTCGTGCTTATGAAATAGATCTGGCGAGCTCGAGGTTCCCTTGCTGGTACGAAGGGGTGATCCTGGACCATGTTCCTCGATCGGGGTCGGAGCCTGTCCTGGTACCCAGAGCCTGGTTCTAGAGCCTGATTGCTTGCTGTAATACCCCGACCTAGATAGCAACTAAGAAGGGGGGCTTATCTAGCTCCAGTGTTAGAGAGCTCGATTTATTCCATAGAGAGGATACAGGAGAGCTCATCGACTCCCTTCGAACTGGTCTGGGTGGTTTCTCTTCATCTTGATGTGTGACTCTGGCATGTAGATGAGAGGATAAGAGCGTTAGGTCCAGCGAGGAAGGAATCTAGATTCGATTCCTTACGTCTTCATTGTTGTTTACCGATCTAATGTAAGAAAGATTAGAGATCTAGGACCAATGGGGTCGGTACCTAGCTCGCATACACAAATGTGCAATACAGTAGATAATAGGAAAAACACAAGTCTTACATAGATGGAGGTGGACTAACCAAGGGGGAAAAAGCATCACGAGTGATCACATGCTGTAAAACCCTTAGGCAGTATCCAGAGAAAGGAGGAATACCCTTCCTTGTATATATATATATATATATATATATATATATATATATATATATATATCATACGATGCTCCGAAGAGGTTACAAAGATGTCAAAGTATTACAACATATATGCTCAGGGGATCTTACAACAATGAGTGTTTACCGATACCTGTATTTTCCTGGTCGGGGTACATATACAATGATGATCTGTAGAGAACTTTAAATGAAGCATGTGTCTTCTCAAATAACGGATGACCTCGAATGTTGAATATCGAGTCTGTCTTGGAGTATGTATTTTAGCGTCTTCTTTCGTCGATTGGATACCTCTCAATATTCCTTTTTCAGGAATATTTATACATGGTGACTACCTTGGCATGCAAGTCTAGGACTCTTCAATTAGTCTTCGTTTCCTTATCGAATACGATTCTTCCTTTAATGTAGTTGATCGGCTTGTAGCTAATATCTTGGAAATGATATGATTGTTTCCTCTTCGGACTCTTCCTTCCTTGATAGGCTGGATTTTCTATTATAGTTGCCCCCAATAATCGGTTGTGGAGGATATCTTGGAGGAAAAGGTATTTGTTTCCTCTTTGGACACTTTCACTAATGATGGCCACTAAAGAGTTGAATATTCTCTTATTAATGGAATTGATCATGTCATTAATTGGGTTTACTATCTCTATTAATATAGTTGACCTCATTAATAGGGTTGACTACCTCCATTAATAGTGTTGACCTCATTATTTAGGGCTGACTACCTCTATTAATATGATTGACCTCATTAATGGCAATCATGAAAGTCAACCCTCTCTCTTGGAGGAGAACTCTGGTTCAATATTCTGGTGGCTCAGTACTTTACTGATATCATTCTTCCTACCTTACGAGGGAGGCGTATCCCGAATGGGTCCCAAAACAGGTATCCCATCACTTGGGTATCGATCTGAGGGTGAGATACCTTAAGGTACCAGTCTGGTTGTATGGAGCTTGATTCGAACTTACAAGGCTTTCGGTGGAGCTCGATTTGATCGTGCAGGAATTCGAAGGGGTATCAAAGATTGGCTGGCAATCCCTGGTAAGATGTTCGCCATAAACAGGAGGCCTTGGCTTGCTTCTGGAAGGGTGGAGAGGTACGCTCAGGTACTGCTCTTGCTACTTGATTTAACCATGCCAGGATCTACAGTGGATCTTGGCGCTTTTGGTGACGATGAGGCTTTACGGGCTGGTTCCATTTATGCTCGGATAGGTCGAGATTATACCTCAATGAGGCAGGAGGGCCTTTGCAAGACAAGCTCGGCTCTTTAAAGGTCTCCTAGTGAAAGTAGAGATAGTAGCAAGCTCCAGGAGAGTGTCACGAGATACCTTGATGTCGAGGGACCCAGGTCCTTTCACGTCGACCTAGCTTCTGGCTTTTATCCCGGTATAAGGATCTTGACGCGTTCTCGTCAGGCTTTATTTGGTAAGCCTTGACACGTGCAAGATGCTCAAATGGTATGGGCGGCTTCGCCTTTCTCATGTAGGATCACGTGGTAGCTCGACCTCGAGGACCTTGATAACCCGTCATATAAGCCCGAATTTGGACCCTTGCAGGAAAGCTGGGAAGTGGAATATATTTCTTTGATCCCTAGCCAAATTTTGCTATTAACAAAAACCAAAATAGATCTAACTACAAAATCAAATGTGTTGATCCTAGCATATGTAGAGACTATTTATCATTAAAATCAATCAATTGAAGCACAAATAGTCATAGATTGATAGCTTGCACAATACAAAACACAAGCATGTTAAAACATAAGTTTTAAGAAAACCTAACTCAACATACATGTTTCTAATCAAGTTCAAAGTAGCTTTAAAAAAGCCTTAAAGTCTAATCAAAGTATGCATAAGTAACATACATATATAGAATAAGAAAACCCAAGGTAATTGAAGACTTAGAAGATCAAAACTCAAGAGATGAATCAATACCTTTAGAATAATGTGCAGTTTTGGGTTTTGGTAAACAATCACCAAAAATCTTGAACAAATGACCTCAAAATCTTTGGAGATGATAGAGGACTCTCCTACTAAGATTCTCCAACCTGAATCACTCGAGTCGGACTCTGAATGAGAAATTTATTGTGTTTGGAAGTTGAGAAAATTTCTGCACTTGTTTTTTCAAAATTACTTCTTAAAAACAAATGAGAAGGGAAGTGGTATTTGAAATAGTGAAATAAGAGGGAAATGAACCAACCAATGAAGGGCTGCCAACTCAAAATCCCATGGAGGCACGTGGCCTCCACAAGGGTAGAGCAGATCCCTTCCCGTGGAGGCCACAAGCCTCCACGTGGAAGGGGTACAAATGGCAACTTTGCCATTACCTTCTCCCTCGCTTACCATTCACGTTCTTCAACCGTATTTTGGCCTCCAAAGTCTAATTTTTATTCCATTTTCAGAATACGAACCGTGACTCCAACACGCACATGGGTGTTGAGAATGGATAGGACCTGAAACTTTGTTTCTTCCTATAGCCTTATGATGAACACTAACACAAAAACACGTGAGTGGAGAAGAAAATCAACGTGAGTTAGTAATCATACAAAGACATATAATGAAACCATGTATCATAAAGCATATCAAGAGAATATAAGTTAAATACCATGCAATAAAATATTCAAAGTATTGAATAATCAATGTGCCAACAAATAAACCAATTAAAGCATGTGAACATATCATATAAGAGAACAAAGTCTAGCAAAAAATGCTCCTCCTTGATAAATTATCTATCAAAGATCAAGATAGAATATTGTTAACAATGATATTCACACAATCACACATTCAAGCAATTTTAAATTAAATTCAACAAAATAAGCTCTACAATTTATGAGAGATACACCAAGATTTTCAATCTCTCTCACAATTCTTCTTAACTGCTAGAATATCAAAATACTTATAAGAAAAAGTGTGTATGTGTGAATTATATTTCAAGCATATGTAGATGAGTAATTTGATAATCAAAATGCAAATCATATCCATATCTATTCATCTTATGCTTTTCCATAAAAGGTCAAACTGATTATCATTCGAAAATTTTGCTTTTAAGAGAATAGAATTCAACATATTAGCATCTGTGTGCATGTGGCTCATCATTCCATTTTTTTCTTTCAACTAGAGCAAACTTGATTTTCAACTGTACTACTTTAAGCCCTTTTTTTCTTATTCAACGCTCGAATCAAAGATTTTTTCTATTGACTCATTTCAATACTTCTTTGATATTTCTGACTTAAACATATCAGATTTACGATGGTTGTCACTCATCATTTTAGTTGTGCAGCCATTTTCATGAAGGTGCTCGTTGTGTTCTATGTAGTTGCCGAAGCAAAATAGATACTAACCGTAGGTCATCTTAAATATACTAGTCTTGAGACTTCAAGGTATATCCACAACTTATATGAAAAATCCCTTAAACCTTTATTGTATCAGATATACCTAGAGGGGGGGGGGGGTGGTGAATAGCTATATCTCAAAATATTTGGAATCTTTTTGTTCTTTATAAGAAATACAAATATACCAAGAAACTTAAACAAGTTGATTGATTCAACAAATTGAATATGATATCAAATAAGCAATGAATGAATCAGCACAATTCGATAATGTAAGGAAAAAAAAAAGCAAACATCAACACATAGATTTTAACGTGATAAAACCTCCAAAGAGAAAACATCCACAGGTTGCTACCACAACAACCTTTAAAAACTTCCACTAGTAAGTTATTGACAGTGATTTTTGGATTAAGATTAATTGATCACTCGTCGACAAGTGAACGTGATTAAACAACCAAACTAAGAATTGAAATAAATAAAGAGCAAATAAGGCATAAGACTTTATGTGGTAAAACCCTAAGGTAGAGAAACGCCCACGGTTTTCGGCAACGGTGAGAAGAAATTCACTAAATTAAGAATAATTACACATACAATCCCTCTTGCACCCTTGTAACCTTAACTGACATTCACTATTTTTATGTGTGTTATTGGGGTCTATTTATACATGCACAAAACCCTAATTCTTGATGTACAAATAAGGAAAGTTCCCATAATTAAATTCTTAATTAATGGAGTCCTGTTCTTCCTTCTTTTGCGTTGATTGTGTTTCGACTGTATTAGATCTCTTGCCTAATCGGGACTTTGATATCAATAAGGAAATTTACTACGTCATCAAAGTATACTTGTAGACACCATATTTAAGTAGGGCTCATTCTCTTCGTGTTTGAGTCATAACTTCATTAAATATATGTGTTGTCCATGTGTCTCACAACTGAACACTTGTTACACCTGACCATATTTACTTCCCCCGATCAACAGTTTAACCCGATCACATTCCTTTCCCCGACCATCTTGACAATCCCGATTGGGTCTTCTTATCCGGTCATTTGTGTTATCTTGGTCGGAGGGTTTGATGGATTTTATATGGTCAGCTTGGGGTTGGTTCGATTTGGGTGACTTTTAGTTACGTGGCACCCTCAACTCCCGTCTTTTGTTTACTTGTCGTATCATCCAAATTACTCAAATAACAATACCCCCTTAAACATACAAGACTGAGTATCTCATTCCAGATGGAACTCGCTCGGTGAAATGTGTTTAATTTATTCATTTTTATTGTTCTGTAGGTCATTAATGCGTATTAAAATTTTAATAGCTAAGCGTTAACGTTAATCACATCCGTTTTGACTAACACAAGCTTTTGGCCACTTTTTAAATTTCGAACGGCGTGTGATTTTTGGGTTTCGTTTCCACTCTCTCCTGGTGATGTTTGCATGCTCTGATGATGTCATCCATTCATATATATAATTCGAAACTTTTCATTTTCCTCTCACGACTTCATTACTTCCTCCATAAAAAACCCTAATATTTTTTTCTTCTCCAAATCTCAAGTTTTTCAAGTTTCTTTTCTTTCTAGATATCTCAGTTCATGTTCCGTTGCTCTCACCGATATTCTAGTTATGGATCCCAGCCTCCGTTATCAATATTTTCAACTTCTTATGCCTGCCATCGAGGCTGGCAATAAAGAGAATATCGCTAGGATTGAATTTATTCTTTAGGGTCACTTTAACGCATATACTCCTTCATTTCAACTTGTTGCTTTAAATGTAGATTGCTCCAATGCTCTCCCTGAGTTTTTTCCTTTATCTGTTAATCTTCCTGCTTGTACTTCTATTGGTATTAGCCTAGATATGTCGAAGGTAACGAGTTCAAGACAATCTGCTAGAGCTTTGCCCAGGGAAACTACACGTCTTGTGAGCAATTTGAAGATTTTCTCATAAAAGCTTAAGATGAAAGAATTCCCAAGAGAATAATGAGCGCACATGCTAAAGTTTACTGCAGATCACCCATGTGGCTTTGATTACGAGATCAATGTGGTGACTGAAAATGAACTAGAGAAATTTACGGATCAGTTTGACCTTCTGTGTTTAGTGTAACTGATTTACAATGGTTAACGTGTTGTTTGGAATCCTGCTTCTGGTGAGGATGCCATTTATAGTGCCATGTTTTCCTCTGGGTGACCATACCCATTCAACCCTTCATCGCTCGATTTATTACAGATATAGGCATTGCTCCTGCTCAAGTCACCCCTAACTCGTACCGGGTGCTGATTATTTTATGATGCCTTAGGAAGAAGATCAGGGACAAGAACCATCTAACCCCCTAGAAGATACGTAACTTTTATACCCTAGGCCGATCAAATGCAGGAGGCACCTTCTATCTTCTATCAACCTCCTCAAGCAGCTGGATTCCCTATGGTTTCAATGACAAACCTTTCCTTCCCACTTTTAAGGACCGTAAGGACTTTATCTAAACTTTCCCTTATTTGAACAAATACTAGAAGAAGAACTTGTTCTTCATCAACGACGATTAGGGCGATATCATGGTGTTTGATCTTAACCAGCTGCTAACCAATAGCAGTGTCCTGAGGCACTTCTGTAGCCCTGAACTATGGAGTAAGACTGCTCTTATGATGACTTGGAACAAGGTAAACACTGTTGTCAGGGTGACTAAGACTTACTGGGAGGTTAGGGACCGCTGTGATCTGTACACGGAGAAATAGCTAATTGAGTTAAAGCTTTTCCCAACTATCTATACTCGATGCAAGCGTTGTAAGTTCTGATCCCAATATTATTTATTTTTTGTAGTGTATAATTATTCTTATGGCCTTTTACTAGATTTTCTTTTCATTGCACGAGATGGACGATGTTGTAGGTGAGTAAGTAAAGAAGGCTAAATATCTGGATCGGGTTAGTGGGAAAACAACTGTTGATCAGGTGGCTAAGGGAATTGCTCCCCCCTTGAACATGACTTAGTGGAGCACATATATGAGCCTGATCATGACTCTTTGGTGGCTTTTGCTGCACAAGCTGAAGTGAGCAGTCGTGATGCCCTTTCCCCTCGAAATAGTAAAAGAGGGGTTTGCATGGGCAAGGTCTACCCAATAAGGATATGACCGAGATAGGTCTAGTAGGGAGAGATCTAGTAGAGATAGGCCCAATAGGGGGAGATTCATTAAAGAGGAATCCAGTGGAGAGGTTTCTGGTGGTAAAGTGGCTAAGACTATAGTGGGATCCTCCACCCCTAAGGCTAATAGAATGAAGGCTTCATCTGTTTCTGATCTAGTACCATCCCTGTTGGGGGTTGACCCTATCATCCAGCATGAGGAAGATGAGGATGATCAGGAGACCCTAACTAACTTAATTTAACGGGAGCAATGGTCGAAGAGAAGTGGTGATTGAGCGACTGTAATATCTGCTTCTCTCTTATCGATTCTGGCCAAGAGAGTTAAACCATCTTGGCAAGGACTAGTGATATGATCGAATCACAACTGACAACACCTTCCTCTCATCCTGAGCCTTATCAGGTTTAGGCTAATCGTGTTTCTGATATGCCCATACAACACTCAGGAAAGACCCCCATGCAATTCTCTGTTAAACGTCAAATAGTTTTCACCGACTCTAACTGTGATGATGGTGGGCCTAATTCAAGGAGTAGTTCATTGACGAAGAAATGCTTGATGTCACTGGGAAGTAAGCAATTATTCCTTTATTTAAGTCGAGGTAAAGTGTAGCAGTCAAGCTGGTTGAGAATGTAAGGATGAGCCAATCTTGAGATGCTCCCACTAGCAAACCTCCTGCATCCCTTCCTCTTGATGGTATTAGTGAAGGTCAAGCCCCTAAAAGGTAGGGGTAGGGGCCCCCATAACTGTCTTTTTAACTGGAAAGGGTAAAATGCAAAGTACTGCAGACCCAACCGTTCCAACAGTACCCATAACAACCTCTTTCTCTTGTCATGATGGGTCCACTCCCTCAAATTCCATAGTTGCTCCTATTTATAGGTTTTTCTGGCTCCTTAGTATGAGTATCTCTCGTGCCAACCCCTTTTCCATGCTTTGAACCATGTCAGCTAGCGACGGGTATTGGAGGGAAGCCAGAGCTGCTAGTGCCTCCGAGCGAATCCGTATGATCTTCAACAATGGAGTTTTTAAAAGTGCTTTCTGTGTTACCTTTCACCTATTTATGTACCAGGGTTCTTAGTTTTGACTTCTTCATTCAGGCTGTGGAGGAATTGATCTGGGCTTTAGTTGACCAAAAACAACAAGCTGTAGAGATATCTCGGTTTAAGAGACCTCTTGCTGAAAAAGATGACCCTCTCAAGTCCTCCTCTACCAGTGCATCAAAAATCAGGCAGTACGAGGAGATACCGAAGACTCATGTTGCTACTGAGGTTGCTTTGAGGAAAACTATTGCCAATGTTCAGGGAAGGGCCTCTACAGTTGAGACAACTCTTAGAGAGCTCAACACAAGGATTGTTGAGCTAGAGAAGAGGGTTATAATGATAGGATTATAAAGTTTTAAACTTGAATCAAGGGTCATCCTAGCTGAAAAATGGTAGACAAATTCAAAGAGGAGACCTAGATTGCCTAAAATACCCTTACATCTGCACATCAAGTTATGTTTGAGGCACAACAGGCATCTGAGGAGGCTCAGATCAATTATAAGCACCTGGAAAAAGATCTAGAACAACAACAAGTTAGTATGGACATGCTCTCTGAAGTGGCCAAGAAAGCATTTGAAGTCCAAAATATGGACCGTTATAAGAGGTCTCTAGCCTTCGATACTGTCATGCTGAGAGAACTTGAAAGAGGGTTGGCCACTACTCAAGTGTTCTTTGGTAGCAAGAAGAGGTCCATGGGGGAGGCTAGCCGAAAATGGGACATGACTATCTAGAGTTATAAAAATGAGTCCCTAGAAGCCAGTAAAAATCAAAGGATTAGGTGAATGGTCTATTGCAGATCCATTGGGAAAGACCCTCTACATATGCACCTAGAGCTTCCCTCAGAATCTTCTCTAGTGGCCTTCCATACCGGTAAAGAGAATGGTGTCCTGACAAAGGGAATTGATGTTGGCCCCTTGTTAGACACAAATTATTCTCCATTTTTGGCTGACAACCTAGAAGATGACATCAACTGGCCGGACTTTGGAGACCTGACCAATGATTATGAGGGTGATGGCTTTCCTCCTAATAGATCCAGACCTAGAGGTCCTTTGAGCACTTTGGATGCTTGACCCTTTAGCCCTACTCTCTCTGTACGTTGTTCATGTAACCACAATTTTATAATCTTTTGATTTTATGATATTAATAATACCATGTTTTTCATTTTTGCTAATTGTACTTAGACAAGTAACTTGGCATGAATTTAATATTTTGCTATATGATCGGGATACAGAAGCTTGAACCAGATTAAATGACGTACTAAAAACCAAACATTCTAGGAATTGCTATAGCCGCTAGTTAACTTGAACTATGTACACCAGTTCGTACCAAGTTAACTATCTTAGCTATAACCAAATCCTTGCATATGGTGCAAATCACTTTGTAATTTAATCTCTCGTTTACTGTTATGCTAAATCAAATAACCCATCTTTGTCCAATCAATTTCTGTCATGTTGGGGTTATCCGTTAGTTTCAACTTTACGCGCCTTGTGGCACTACACTAGCTGCTCTACTTCAACTGAATATTTTCATGTGGTCAAGTTCGTTAAGTAACATTAGCTATTCTTCTAATTGTGCCAGGCAATATGATTTTAGCTTGACTTACTATCTATACCTTGTGCTACATAACTAAAATCGCCTGTTAATTATCATGTTGGAATCGAACGGTCTAATTTTGACTGAGCGTTTTCATTAATGGTCGTAGTCATGAATTAACTCGTACTCTGTGTGTTGCTTTACACCATGTCACTAACTTAACTAAGATCATATTAGCACGTCTGGTTGCGACAGTTTCTTGGTTAGTCATTCGTTTCTAAGTCAAGCTCAATTTGGATATACCATCCTTAACCAAGTAGGCCTAGCATGGAAAAGACTGTTTATTAACTTAAACTATATTAAGTTTATCGTTCCAACTTCGACCAATTAACTATACGTAATGGGATTGTCGTGACCTCTTTTTAGGCAACATCGGGTAGACCATTTATGTTGGCCCGATCGATTACTTTAACCCCTGATCGATTTGCTGATTTTATTCATTTGTCTAGTTATGTTCTTTTATAGACCATTTACATGGTATATAGTTTATAGACGCTTATCTTTTATCGGTCAACTAAGTCATTGAGACATCTCCCAATAGTGTATTGATCAAGATACAGTGTAATGGAGTGGCTTATATAATACAAACTCCACAAAATCTTAAATTTTATTAGCAATTGTTTCTAGCATTGATATTTTGTTCCCTATTCAACTCTTGGCGCATCCTATCAGATCCTTATAGCTTAAAGGCGCCCTAATAGTGTTTCATTACACCCAGTTAGTTTTAGTGAGTGTAAATGTCATTTACGGTGTATGTTTTTGGCCCCCTCACTGGGCCTCCCTGGAGCTCCTATCTAGACTGAGTGATTTCTAGGTGCCTCGGGATTGCTTTTAAAAACAAAAGCACATTTAGAATATCTTTATTGACTTAATGAAATTGTGTTAGGATTATGCTCGATAGCAAGAGTGTAATATTGTAATTAACAATCTTTTCATATGAATTAATGATTTCTAGTTTAACAAATCTTATAGCATTTATGGTTTAATTATTATAATTGTCAAAAGTAAATAATCATAAGGTCAAAAGACTATGAGAAAAGAAGAATTGTTCATACATCTAGATATGTATGAGGTAGACACAATTCTTTAGTTAGTCTTGAATAATATTCACAACTTAAGATAGAAGGTTGGGTGCCTTTATCTTGTCAAAGCTGTAGATTCTATTCCTAGCATTTTAGTGGGATCAAATGTGTTATGATGAGTCTAAAATCATCAAAGTGTGGTGTCTTTGGGCAATAAAAATCTAGTGCACTGGGTGCATTAAATAGGATCAAAATGAAATACTTTATCCAGAACCGTCAATGGATAAAAGTTTTCATTTGAAGACAATCAAAGAGTCTATCTCAATCCCAAGATAAATGATGGACTTATGGTTGCAAGTGTTATCATTTACGCTATCAATGAGCGCGATTATATAGCATAGTCTATCCTCGATAGTTTGGCGGTATTCATTTGTTAATCGATAGAGGACTTCATTTATAGATATGGACATCGTGGCTCCATTTATTGAATGAGAGTAGAATACCATCATAAGGATGTTTTGAGGTATTGGATATTAAATCTTAATGTTAAGTTTTCAATAGTGTATATTGAAACATGGCTTCTGGACAAGTCAAAATATCCAAGTTCAAAATGTGGTCATATGAGTAAATATGGTAACATGGAGAGCTATATGTGGTCTATGAGCTCTTAGCGATTACTGGTATTCTTCACGAGAATACACTTTTCTCTAATAAGGTTGTCTAGGGTATGAATGAGTAACATCAACTTATTCTATCTTTATTTAAGAGTTCAATTTAAGTTCTTTAGTGGAATGAACTAAAATTAAATAGATCGGACCTAAGTGAATCATTTGTTGATTGTGACTGGGTTGTGTCTATTAAAGCTCAAATTTAAATAGCCCGCCAAGATCCCCAATCCACAGGAACTTGCATGGATCACTTGATATATTCTACCAGACCAATTTAGGGGTCCACCTAGAATTGTATTAAGGCATGTGAACTTATTTCTTTTTGTAAGAATAGGTCTAGTTCACATGTGGACATTTTTATTAAGGTCTAATGGATTTAATAAAATAAGAAAAATAATATATGGCCCTTATATATGGTATGGGCGGCAAGGCTATTGAGAATAGATTAAATATATTATTTTATTTTATTATTTAATTAATTGGAAATTAATTAATTTGTTGATTAATTAATTATTTATTTAAAAGTCAAAATCTTTTTCTTAGTAGGAGATTGTCTCCTAAAACTATACTATTGTTTGTAGTATAGTTAATGTTAAAGACTATATTTGATAAGTAGATAAATAAAAGGAATTATTTATCTAATCAAATTAGAAAGTCTTTAATATGGTTACAAATACATTATTGAGTAGGATTATGAGTCTTGGTTGAGGATAGAATTCCTTTTTGAATAGGATTCGTAACCACCAAGTAAATCTACCTAAGGAAAGGATTCTTAACTAACAAGTAAATCCTTCTTAGGAAAGGATTTGTGATCCTAATCTATATCATATAAAATTCGGCCAGCCCATATATATATATACAAAAAGATAGAATTCCTTTAAGATAAGAATTCTTAACTACCAAATAAATCCACCTAAGGAAAAGATTCTTGCCAACCAAGAAAATCCTTCTTAGGAAAGGATTTATGATCCTATATATATGTGTGTGTGATTTTCGACCAGCCCTAAGAATTCTATGATGAAAATTTTGGCCATGCCTAGGTAATTTTCAAGAGAGAATTTGGCATAGCAAGAGAGAATTTTGAGGGAGAAAAATTAGTTTTTGCTCTAGACAAAATCCAACCAACTCATAGAAAAAGGGTGTGGAATTCGGCCAATGAGAAAAGAAAAAAAGAGAACGTTTTTGTTTTCAATAGTACACTAGTATCCTTTACATCAAAAGGGTTTTGTGTACAACATTGAATCAAGGTTCACGAGAGTTTCAATTAAATTGATTGATAATTCACAAGTGACCGGACGTTCTTGGATTTTTCTCTTGGAGGATACTTGTAACTAACAAAGAAAAGTTTTTGCTTTGTCTCCATCCTCAGGTATACAATAAAAAGTAAGGGAGGCCACACTCCAATGTAATTCACGTTCGTGATTGGATTGGAAGATCTTGCAGAATCAATTCGACATTTGTTCAATCGTCACGAGAAAAATGTACGATACTTTATATACGTCAATTAATCTAGGGTTAAGGTTCTCGTTGCATAAAGGGATATTTTTATTTATATGCAAGCCCTAAATTCATTTTTTCTCACGCTTCCGTATTGTTTTGAACCTGTTTTTTCCCTACAATTGGTATCAGAGCCAGGTTGTACCCTTGATTAATTGATGTATGTGTTAGTGAATCTTTTTCTTTTTATTGTATATATGCATGTTTTAGAAAGAGATGGCACTCTAGGTATTCGCATATATATATATATATATATATATATATATATATATTTACATTGGAATGTATGGATATATATTTGTTTTATATGTGGTTTGTTATTGCTCAATTTTTATCCTAGAATTTCAATGTATTTTGTTTTGGGATTGTAACAAGAAGGGTGGTCTATCATCGCCATAATTTCCTTCTTGGTAGTTGCTTAGTTTTTTTTATTTTGTTGTTGTAATAAAAAAACTGCAGTATTTTATTATTTAAATTCTTCTGTAATACATTCAAGTTTTGAAGACTCAAAGGTTTGAAGAATTAGGAGCAACCAAAAAGATTTTGGGACTGTGCGAGCCGTAACAACAAATGTGCTTGCGAAGAGCGTGCAACCACGTTTGTTGTGGCATGGGCTGCGCACGGCAGCCCTTCTGGTAGCCATAAGCTGCGCATGGCAGCCCTTTATGGGTTTGTGGCATGCGCACAGCCATGGGTAAGGGCGAGTGGTGCGCACGCCCATGGGAGGTAGCCGAGGGAGTCCTAACGACGAAGGTAGGGTGAAGACTTGTTCGCCAAAAAAAGGAATTCTTGTATTCCAAGATATATGTAATTTACTTGTTTTTCTAGGATGGACCGAAATTGTAGCTATTTATATTTTTTGTAAATATTGCAATGTTTGTCATTGTTTGATAACATGTCATGTAGAATAGGAGTGCCACTCATATATCTCTTTTGGTATAAACATGCATTGAATGGTTTAAGTATCTAAATTGGCATCTAGAAAACTTGGTAAATCATTCTTTGTAATTCGATCATACGAATTAAACAATTGAGTTGGAGAAGGTGTTTTGGAACATCTACGGCCTCCAAATTTAGTTGAGCTTTATGTTTCGTGAATAACCTCCTAAGAGGTATTCATGAATGGAATTTAGCAAGATACTTCCTTACAAGGATAGACTAGGCAATTAGCCCAAACGATATCTACTCCCAAAGGAGGGATATTCGTGAGGGATTATATTGAAGGTCGATAGCTTGGTAACACACTCAATGTGAGTTTATTAATATCCTCCCAAGAGTTCTTGTTAATAAAATCACAAGGCAAAAATAGAAAACGTTGGTTATTATGTTAACAATTAGGTGGGACCTAGTCCAACTAGTAAATGTTACGAACTCCCAAAGGAGGCGTGACATTTATGGGTGTTGGATCACCGTTGAATTTTTACGATTGAATTATTTCATTTAATTCAAGATAAATATTCAAAAGTGCTTTATCATGATTACTTATATAATTTTTGTTATTAAAAAGAAATCATAACCCCATCCCTTATCAATATCCTAAAAAGATAATAATTTAAACTAATTATGTCACATGGAAAAGGAATATTGGGTTGTTGTTGCAAGTTGACAAGTATAAGTTCATTATGTATATTCCTTAACCGCCAAACTAATGAATCTACTCAGGAGCAAAGAGATGAGTATCAGTAGTTGAAGTCTTTAGATGAGATGGCTAAATGTATGTTACATTATGATCATCATCTCCAACGTGTTGCAACAGCAACATGAAGAAATGGAGACTGCTGCCGATATTATAATGTCTCTAGACAGGAACTTATATGGTTTGTAAAGTTGCTATGGTTAAGACTCGTTAAAAGGTCAAGAAACAACAGAGGAAAAAGCAACTTGGGCCTTCTTAGAAGGAGACCAACAAAGTAACCAAGATCAAAGGGAAGTGTTTCCTTTGTGGTTAAAAGGGTTAAAGGAATAGACTGAATAAGATTGAATTCAACTTGCATTTTGGCAATGGAGTATTGGTGTCTACTAGTGTAGTGGGAGATATTAGAATCAATTTAGATTCTAGTAGGCATTTAGATTTAATAGACGTTTATTATGTACCTCAATTCAAGAGGAATTTAACTTCAGTTTCTTGTTTAAATAAATTTAGTTATTCAGTTACTTTTAATAAAGCTTGTATTATTAGTAAGAATGACAAAATTATTTGCAAACGTACATTGAAAATTGGTTTATTCTATTTGCATGGAAATATCTCTCACTTTTTAGTCACGGAATCAATGGAACCTAATCATAAAAGAGTAAAATTATCAAAAGATGAAACCTACCTATGGCATTTGCGGTTAGGTCATATCAACCTTAATAGGATTAAAAGATTGGTATGTGATGGACCTCTGAGTGACTTAAAGGTTGATGATCTACCAACTTGTTAATCTTGTTTGGAAGGTAAAATGACCAAAAGGTCGTTTACGACCAAAGGCGAAAGAGCCATCGAATGTTTAGGATTGATACATACTGATGAGTGTGGGCATATGAGCATTCAAGCTAGAGGTGGATGTAAGTACTTCATCACTTTCACGGATGATCACTCAAGATTTGGCTATGTGTATCTCATGATACATAAGTCAGCTGCTTTTGATATGTTCAAAGCATTTAAAGCTGAAGTAGAAAACCAGCTTGAGAAAGGTATTGAGGTCCGATCGTGGTGGAGAATATCTTATTGATAGTGGAATAAATTCTCAGTTTTCTGCACTAGGCACACCTCAACAAAATGGGGTTGCAGAAAGGAGAAATAAAACTCTTTTGGATATGGTTAGGTCTATATTGAGTTATTCAACGCTCCCTATTTCTTTTTGGGGATATGCTTTACAAACTACCATGTATATTCTAAAGGATGTACCATCTAAGTCGGTTCCTAAAACATCACATGAGTTGTGGACCAGGCGAAAGCCTAGTTTATAACACTTTAGGATATTTGGATATCCTGCGCACGTGTTAAAAGGAAAGACAGAAAAGATGGAGTCCCGTTCAGAAACATGCATATTTGTAGGGTATCCAAAAAGAACAAAAAGATATTATTTTTATAGTCCTTCAGATCTTAAAGTATTTGTTTCAACAAATGCCAAATATCTAGAAGAGGACTACATGAATAATTTTGTGTCTAAAAGTAGAATTGTCCTAAATGAGGTTTTAGGAGATACAATTCCACAAGAGGTATCGCAACCAAGCCCAATTGTAAGATCCGTACCAACACAAGATCAACAATCTACCATACCTCATCATATTGGGAGGGTTGTTAGACAGCCCGAGAGATACATTGGTCTAGGAGAATCTGTAGAGAATCTTTTGGACGACGATAAACCCTAAACGTACAAAGAAGCAATAGAAGATATTGATTGTCACTATTGGCAAAAGGCAATGCAATCCGAAATTGAATCTATGTTAAAAAACAAAGTCTGGTCTCTTATAGACTTGCCTAAAGGGATGAAACACATCGAGTGCAAGTGGGTATACAAGAGGAAAAGAGGAATGGATAGTAAGGTGGAAACCTTTAAAGCTAGATTGGTAGCTAAAGGTTGTACACAGAAGGAAGGTATCGATTGTAAAGAAACCTTCTCTCCTGTGGCCATGCTTAAATCCATTAGGATACTCTTATCCATTGTGGCATCTCTAGACCTAAAGATTTGGCAAATGGATGTCAAGACAACTTTCCTTAATGGAAGTCTTGATAAAAGCATCTATATGATGCAACCAGAAGGATTCATTGAAAAGGGCCAAGACGAAGGGGTATGCAACTTGCAAAGATCCAACTTGCAAAGATTGAAGCAAGCATCCAGATCCTGGAA
The DNA here is from genome assembly GCA_032871835.1 of Dipteronia dyeriana. Taxonomy (NCBI): domain Eukaryota; kingdom Viridiplantae; phylum Streptophyta; class Magnoliopsida; order Sapindales; family Sapindaceae; genus Dipteronia; species Dipteronia dyeriana. Next base: position 79,740,257 of record CM065296.1, on the reverse strand, counting down.
TATAAGGTTCGATCAAACTGTAAAAGGTTTTTGATTTATTCAAAACCTTGATGAACCTTGTGTATATAAAAGGATTAAAGGCGACAAGTTGGTTTTCCTAGTTCTTTACGTTGATGATATACTACTAATCGGAAACGATGTAGGTGTATTGACATCAATAAAATAATGGTTAGCAAAACAATTTGATATAAATGACTTAGGAGAAGCAAGTTATATTCTTGGTATCCAAATCATAAGGGATAGAAAGAATAGAACGATTGCATTATCCCAAGCTTCATACATAGATAAAATCTTGTCTAGGTTCTCCATGCAAGATTCCAAGAAAGGTATGTTACCTTTCAGACATGGAATCAACCTTTCTAGGGAACAAGTTCCTAAGAATGAGCATGAAGAGCAATTCATGAGAAACATTCCATATGCTTCGGCAGTAGGAAGTCTCAAGTATGCAATACTCTGAACTAGACCAGATATTTGTTTTGCTGTGGGCATAGTTAGCAGGTTTCAATCGAAGCCTGATCCTGATCACTGAATGACTGTCAAGCATATTTTCAAGTATCTTAGGAGAATGAGAGATTATATGCTTGTATACTCTAGAGGGGATTTAATTCCCGTTGGAAATATAGATTCTGATTTTCAGTCAGATTTTGACTCTAGGAGATCAACATCAGGATCTGTGTTTACTATTGGAGGAGGGGCAGTTATATGGAGGAGTATTAAGCAATCTTGTATTGCCGATTACACCATGGAATCCGAGTATGTTGCAGCATGCAAGGCTGATAAAGAGGCTGTCTGGCTCCGCCAATTCCTGATTGACTTGGAAGTGGTTCCTGATGCGAATAAGCAGATCACTATCTATTGTGACAATAGTAGAGCAGTGGCTAATTCGAGAGAACCAAGAAGTTATAAGAGAGGGAAACACATTGAAAGAAAGTATCATCTTCTAAGGGAAATTATGCATAGGGGTGACGTGACGATTACCAAAATCGCGTCAGTGGAAAATCTAGCGGATCCCTTTACAAAGGCTCTTCTTCAAAAGAGTTTTGATGGCATCTAGAGAACATGAGGATGGGAGTTATGACATATTTGCTATAGAAAAAGTGGGAGATTGTAATTAACAATCTTTTCATATGAATAAAGTGATTTCTAGTTTAACAAATCTTATAGCATTTATAGTTTAATTATTATAATTGTCAAAAGTAAATAATCATAAGGTCAAAAGACTATAAGAAAAGAAGAATTGTTTATACATCTAGATATGTATGAGGTAGACACGATTCTTTAGTTAGTCTTGAATAATATTCACAACTTAAGATAGAAGGTTGGGAGTCTTATTCTTGTCAAAGCTGTGGATTCTATTGCTAGCATTTTAGTGGGATCAAATGTGTAATGATGAGTCTAAAATCATCAAAGTGTGGTGTCTTTGGGCAATAAGAATCTAGTGCTCTGGGTGCATTGAATAGGATCAAAATGAAATACTTTATCAAGAACAATCAATGGAATGAACTAAAATAAGAATCTAGTGCTCTGGGTGTATTCTAATGAAGAATACGTTATGATTACTGGTATTCTTCAAGAGAATACACTTTTCTCCAATAAGGTTGTCTAGGGTATGAATGAGTAACATCAACTTATTCTATCTTTATTTGAGAGTTCAATTTTAGTTTTTTAGTGGAATGAACTAAAATTAAATAGATCGGACCTAAGTGAATCATTTGTTGATTGTGATTGGGTTGTGTCTATTGGAGTTTAAATTTAGATATCTCGCAAAGATCTCCAATTCACACGAACTTGCATGGATCACTTGATATATTCTACCGGACTAATTTAGGGGTCCATCTCGAATTGTATTAAGGCATGTGAACTTATTTCTTTTTGTAAGATTAGGTCTAGTTCACAAGTGGACTTTTTTATTAAGATCCAATGGATTTAATAAAATGAATTATTTATCTAATCGAATTAGGAAGTCTTTAATATGGTTACAAATACACTATTGAGTTGGATTAGAAGTCTTGGTGTAGGATAGAATTCTTTTTAGAAAAGGATTCTTAACCACCAAGTAAATCTACCTAAGAAAAGGATTCTTAACTTCGAAGTAAATCCTTCTTAGAAAAGGATTTGTGATCCTAATCTATATCATATAAAATTCATCCAGCCCATATATATATACAAAAGGATTGAATTCCATTAAGATAAGGATTCTTAACTGCCAAATAAATCCACCTAAGGAAAGGATTCTTGCCAACCAAGTAAATCCTTATTAGGAAAGGATTTATGATCCTATATATATATATGTGTGTGATTTTCGGCCAGCCCTAAGAATTCTATGATGAAAATTTCGGCCATGCCTAGGTAATTTTCAAGAGAGAATTTGGCATAACAAGAGAGAATTTTGAGGGAGAAAAATTAGTTTTTGCTCTTGACAAAATTCAATCAACTCATATAAAAAGGGTGTGGAATTCAGCCAAGGAGAAAATAAAAAAAAGTTAACGTTTTTGTTTTCAATAGTACACTAGTATCCTTTACATCAAAAGGGTTTTGTGTACAACATTGAATCAAGGTTCACGCGAGTTTCAATCAAATTGATTGATAATTCACATGTGACCGGACGTTCTTGGACTTTTTTCTTGGAGGATATTTGTAACTAACAAAGAAAAGGTTTTACTTTGTCTCCATCCTCATGTATACAATAAAAAGTAAGGGAGCCCACACTCCAAGGTGATTCACGTTCGTGATTGGATTGGAAGATCTTGCAGATTCAATTCGATGCTTGTTCAATCGTCATGAGAAAAAGGTACGATACTTTTATATACGTCAACTAATCTATGGTTAAGGTTCTCGTTGCATAAAGGGAAAAGTTTTATTTATACGCAAACCCTAAATTCTTTTTTTCTCACGCTTCCGTTCCGTTTTGAACCCACTTTTCCCTACAAATTGTTCTCTCAACAGGTTAGCTAACGAGGCAAACTTGTTTCAAAGCTAAACTAAGGAAACTTATTTCTAAACTAAAAAGAAATTTTAAAATTGAGAAACCTATAGGGGTAGAACATCTTCAGGTACTCATCATTGCATGGCCTAGGCAACTCACTCCCTTCTGGTCAGGAAAGGCGGTATGCTCCATGAACGAGAAATTCAAACACTTGGTATTGTCCTTCCCATTTATTTGCTAGCGATCCATTTGATCCCTCCCATGTATTAGGTGACACCCTCCTCAGAACTAGATCTCCGAGTTGGAATCTCCTGACTCGGACATGTGAGTTGTAGTACCTAGTTGCCCTTTGCTGATAGGTAGTGTTTCTTATCCTCGACATATCCTTTTTCTCCTCCAACTCGTCTAGATTCTCTTCCAACATTTCCACATTTGCCTAAGGATGAAAGAGTTGTACCCTTGGTGAATTATGGATTACTTCAACCGAGATTACTGCCTCAGTCAGAATGCTAGTGAATAAGGGTTCTCTCTTGTAGAAGTCCTCTCTATGGTCTGATATGCACATAAGATTTTATGTAGCTTGTCTGCCTAATTCCCTTTTCTAGCGTCCAACTTTTCCTTTAGAGTATGCTTAATTATCTTGTTTACTGCTTCAGTCTGGCTATTAGTATGAGGATGGGCTAGTCTGGTATAATAATTCTTTATGCAGAAGTCCTGAAACATGTTCCTAAAATTGTCATGATTGAATTGGGCCCCATTATCCGTAATTATTGTATCCAAGATTCCAAAACGGTAAATGAGGTGAGCAACTGGGATAGTCTTTGACCTTATACTGATAGCAACTGATGTTAATTTTGATAAAGCATCTTCCTTCTCATTCTTTTCCCTCAGGATCTGTGTAATCCTATAAGCATTGAATCTACTAATCAATATCCAGACTATCCCAAGATAAGCATCCATATGGTTGCCTTTAGCCTGATACTCATCCAAGATTTGGATTACGACCACCTACGAGTCACTGAATATCTCTAACTCATCTACCCCTAGAGATGTGCAAACCATAAGTCCTGCCAAAGGTGTCTTATACTCGACCATGTTTTTAGTGGCTTTAAAGTCAAACCACAAGACACATTCTACCAGATCACCTTCTAGAGTTAATATTACTACGGTGACCCCACTGTCGTGCATGTTTGACTATCCATCTATATGAAGATTCCAGATAAATTCTTCCTTCTCTTTCAGCATCTTGATTACGTTGTCGCTTGATTCGGTGAACTCAATGACTTGGTCAGCTATAACTTACCCCTTTATTGAGACTCTTGGCAGTTATGTTATGTCAAATTCACTCACCTCCAGTGCCCATTTGGTTAGCCTCATAGACACCTCAGGTTTAGATAGAATCTGCTTCGGTGGGCAGTCTATGTAGACCTCAATCTTGTGAGATTATAAGGTCTCAGTTTTCTTACTGTTGTTGCTAGTGCCAATACCATCTATTCGGATGGCGAGTATCTTGTTTTAATTGGTAATAATGCTTTCATTGTGTAATACACAGGAATTTGTACCCCCTCGTCCAACCTGACCAACACTGACCCTGTTGCCACAACTGTGACCGACATGTATAGGTAGAGCACTTCTCCTTCCAAGAGTTTAGAAAGAACCAATGTTTTACCAAGGGTTTCTTTGATCTTTCGGAATGCCTGCTCACATTCATCGTTCTATTCTACCTCCTTGCCCTTCTTGATTGCTCTAAAAAAGGAAAAGCATTTGTCCGTTAACTTGCTAATATATCGATTCAGGGTTGCTAAGCAGCCTGTTAGCTTTTGAACTTCTTTTAGGGTTTTTGGGGACTTCTTCTCATCAAATGTTTTTATTTTCTCCAGGTTTACATCGATTCCTCTCTGATAAACTTGGAAACCGAGGAATTTTCTCAAAGGCACCTCGAAAACATATTTCTTTGGATTGAGCTTCATGTCGAATCTTCTTAGCACCCTAAATGTCTCCCTAAGATCTTTTACTTATTTTTCAGATGTTGTGCTCTTTGTCAGTATGTCGTTCACATACACCTCCATATTTATACGGATCTATCGAGCGAACGTCTTGTTTACTAGTCTCTGGTAGGTCACCCCGGCATTCTTAAGATCAAAAGGCATAACTTTATCACAGTATAACCCATGATCAGTTGTTAATGAGGTTTTGTATTCACCGGGTTCAAGCATTAGGATTTTGTTGTAACCCGAGTAAGTATCCATGAAGCTGAACAATTCATGACCGGTTGTTGTATCTACCAGCTGGTCGATTCGGGGCAACGGGAAGCTATCTTTTGGACATGCTTTATTACGGTGGGTGAAATATACGCACATCCTTCATTGGCAACCCATTCATGATACTTCACCTCCCTTATGGATCCTACTACCAACAGTTTCACTACTTTTTCTTTGATTGCCTTGCGTCTCTCCGGGTTAAACAGCCTTCTATTCTGAATGACTGGTTTCCGATCAGGACAAACCGTTAAGTAAATAAAAATTATCTTCGGATCGATCCCAAGCATATCTTTGTGTTTCCAAGAGAACACGTCCTTATACTCTTTTAACAGGCTAATCATTCCATCCCGAATTTGTTGGGATTACACTCAATAGCAAGAGTGTAATAATGTAATTAAAAATCTTTAAATATTAATAAATTGATTTCTAGTTTAACAAATCTTACAGCATTTATAGTTTAATTATGATAATTGTCAAAAGTAAATAATCATAAGGTCAAAAGACTATGAGAAAAAAAGAATTGTTCGTACATCTTGATATGTACGAGGCAGAAACAATTCTTTAGTTAGTCTAGAACAATACTTACAACTTAAGATAAAGATTGGGTACATTTATCTTGTTAAAGTTGGGGATTCTTTTGTTAGCATTTGAGTGGGATCAAATGTGTTACGATGAATCTAAAATCATCAAAGTGTTGTGTCTTTGGGCAAAAGAATCTAGTGCACTAGGTGTATTGAATATGATCACAGTGAAATACTTTACCCATAACTGTCAATGGATAAAAGTTTTCACTTGAAGACAATCGAAGAGTATATCTCAATCTTGAGATAAATGATGGACTTATTGTTACAATTGTTATCATTCAAGCTATTAATGAGTACAATTATACAGCATAGTCTATGCTCGATAGTTTGATGATATTCATTTGTCAATCAATAGAGGAATTCATTTGTAGATACGGTCATCGTGGCTCTGTTTATTAAATCTAAATGTTAAGTTTTCAGTAGTGTCTATTATAATATGGCTTCTGGACAAGTCAAAGTATCTAAGTTCAAAATGTGGTCATATGAGTAAATATGGTAACTAGGAGAGCTATAGGCGGTCTATGAGCTCGTGGCGATTATTGGTATTCTTCACGAGGATACACTATCTCCATTAAGATTGTCTGGGGTATGAATGAGGAACATTACCTTATTCTTTTTTTATTTAAGAGTTAAATATTATTTCTTTAGTTGAATGATCTAAAATTAATAGATCGGGCCTCATTGAATCATTTGTTGATTGTGATTAGGTTTTGTCTATTGCAACTTGAATTTTTATAGCCCGCCAAGATCTCCAATTCACATGAACTTGCATGCATTACCTGATATATTCTATTGGACCAATTTTTGGGTCCATCTAAAATTGTTTTTGGATTTAGAAATCCAATAGTTTTGAAGAGGTACGGTCATGTGTGATCAAGACACGTGGGAACTCTTCAAAATACCTTGAATGGGCAACCAAGGATGTGAGAATCCTTAGGCGGCCCTAATGGAGTGCGATTAGTATTCCATTAATACATTAAGAATATAATTTTTATATTTTAATTAAATGGGCTACTAAATTATATTAATGTATTAATTTAAGGCATGTGGACTTGTTTCTTTTTTAGTAAGAATAGGTATATTTAACATGTGGACTTTTTATTGAAGTCCAATAAATTAAATAAAATGGAAAAACAATATATGGCCCACATATATATGGTATGGGTAGCAAGGCTATGGATATAAGCCTAATATACTATTTTAATTTATTATTTAAATAAATAGAAATTATTTAATTATTTAATTAAAAGATAAAATCTTTTTCCTAGTAGGAGAATGTCTCCTAGTGATGTACTATTGCTGGTAGTATAATAAGTATCAAATACTTTAAATGATAAGTAAAAGAAATTTATTTATCTAGTCAAATTAGGAAGTATTTGATATCGATCAAAACTCGAATTGACTATTGGTCAAATTGGAAAGTTTTTGATAAAGTCACAATTTAATTTATATTCAATAATTGGTTATTGAATAAATACACTATTGAGTTGGAATACCAGTCTTGGTGTGGAAAAGAATTCTTATTTGAGTAAGGATTCCTTGCCACCAAGTAAATCCTCCTAAGGAGAGGATTTGGTCACCTACATATACTCCCATCGATGAATTATTCCAAGCCTAATAATGTATATATAGCGTTCGGCTAAGAGAGGTCTTGGAACCTTAGAATTTTGAGTGATGAAAATTCGGTTCTTGCTCTAGATAAATTCTTCCAAATATAAGATAGATGTATGTAGAATTCGGTCAAGCATAAAGAAAAAAGGGAACATTTTTGTTTACGATAGTGTACTAGTATCCTTTACAACAAAAGGGTTTTGGGTATATGAATCGAATCGGAATCAAATTGATCTATAATTCACAAGTAACCAAACGTTCTTTGGGTTTCTATGGGAGGATTATTGTGACTTAAAAAAGAAAAAGATTTTGTTTGTTTCCATCCTCAGGTATACGATTCAAAGAATGGAAGCCCACACTCCCAGGTGATTAACGTTCACGACTGGATTGGAAGTTCTTACAGATTCAATTCAGCACAACTTAAAATCGTCACGAGAAAAAGGTATGATACTTTTATTATATGTTAATTAATCAAGGGTTAAGGTACATTCGCTTAAAGGATTTTTTTTAAAAATATACTAAACCTATTTTTTCCACTTCCACAGTGCGATTTTTCCTATAGAATTTCCCCTGTCAACTAAGCCACATGTTTTATGATCTGATCAGGGTTACCCTCGTTAATTAAGACTTCCTTAGTTAGCTCGTCTTTTTAGGCCTTCCCATCTTTCAGAGATACCTCACTTGGGTCAAGGTCCAATTGGGTTGGCATTTCTGCCACATCATCTCCTTCACCTACCTTCGATTCTTTTTTATCTCTTTAGATATCTATCTGTATCACGTATGGTTCTGCTTTTTCCCTATACACAACTAGATTGGCCTTTCTTGCCCAATTTTAAGAACTTTTTTATGACACCTACACTAGCTTCTGTTGGGAACTTCACTGTCAGGGCATAGGTGGCAGTTACAACTTTTGATTTGTTAAGGAAATGCCTGCCCAACAATACGTTGAATGGCCAGTTTTCCATATTTATGACCATAAAATCCAACAATACTGTCTTGGTACAGGGAAAGCTCCCAATCTCTATAGGTAACTTCATTGTTCCCAACGATCTTACTTCTGCTCCCCTAAAGCCTCTCATTGGGACTTTGAGCGGCTGTAGGTCTTTTATTTGCAATATGAGCTGGTTGAATACTTCCACACTCAAGATATCCGCTGAGCTCCTATTATCTATTAGCATTCTTCTCACTTCCCTATAATCCATACGAACTGACACAAAAATCGCAATGTTCGGCCTTACCTCCAATCAAAGTGTGTTTGCCTTAGTGAAGATTATTGGGTCCCATCCTTGCTTGAACTTTTCTTATCAGGGCCTAGCAGATTTACTTCTACATTCCTCTAACTGTCTATGGCTTCTCTAACCTCAGTCTTTCTGTCTCGACTGCTACCCCTAGTGCGCGGCAAACAAAAGATGGTGTTGATTGCCATACTATCTGAATTTCTTATGGGACTCCTTTGGCTTCTAACGCGCTCTTCCTTCTAGGTGTCCTTATATTAGTCATCCCCACATCTAAAGTCTATTTCCTTAAGATATCCCTCTTTGATTAGCTTTTCGATATAATCCCTCAACTAAAAACATTAAGAGGTTTCATGGCCACTCTCTTGGTGAAATCTGCAATATTTAGTGGTGTCTCTCCTTGCAAAACTCGACTGTCTTGGTGGTTTTTTTTTTTATAGATTCTTATCTTCTATCACATTCAAGATCTACTCTTGTCTTCTACAAAATAGGGGGTAATTGGTGTATTGCCTTTTAAAGAGCTTTCCACCATTATCATCATCCTTACATCCATCCTTACCTTTTCCTCTGTTGCCTTTCTAGTCCCTTTTGCCACTATTCTTCGAGTCACCATCTCTGTGTTTCTGGCTGCTTTCGGGTTGACCCTCATGTATGAGTTCTCCACCATGTGCTATACATTCCTCCTCCGCCATGGCATATCCTCTAACGTAATCTACCATACTTGCCTACATGGTCGATCGCTTCTATCTCAAACTTAGCGTCAAGTGGTTGTGCTGTAGATTGTTCGTAAATACGGATACTACCGTGTCATCATTTGGATCCTGTACTTCTGACATTTCTTGCGAGAACCTAGTTAGGTAATACTTCAAATTCTTGCCATTTCTTTACTTTAAGGTTGACAAGGCTGATATGGATTTAGTTCGCTAGAAAATTCCCATGAACTGCATGGTGAAAGCTTGTACTAGTTCATCGAAGTTTCTAATGGATCCGACTGAAATTCCTCCAAACCACCTGGATCTCTGATCTCTCAAAGTTTGTCGGAACATCCGACACATGAAACCATCATCTTAATCATATTGTACGATTGCAATTTGATACCTCATTACATGCTTCTGCTAGTTAATGTTGACCTTGAATTGTTCCACATATGGCAACCTGAATTTATCCGAAAAGCGGGATTGCCTTATGGTTTTAGCAAATGGACATTCAGAGTTATCGATCAACGGGTTTCCCTAACTTTATCTTAACTCAAAGGTCTCTATTCTTCTAAGAAGAACCTCTTGATCCCCTTTCTGGTTCTTCATGTCCATCAAATTTATAACGGAAGGTAGAGTCTGTATTGGTCCCTAGGGACACACCAACGGATATGGGCACCGTACGGGTCACATTTGATTACAGGGGTTGGCTCATTATGACCTATAAGGGAATTTTCATCATCATTCGAATCCGAACAGGATTTTTTCCTTTAGCTACCATGCCTATCTACCTGCTCAGGTGAGTTTCTCCACCATCGTACCTCCCCAAACCTTCTCATGAGCTGGACTCCCAATGCTCTCTAATTCTCCAGTTTTCTGGATGGTCGTCCCTTATTTCACAATGCTCTGCCCTATCACTTCCAAATTTTTGAGGTGCTCTTGGAGTGGTTGCCACTATTTCAATACGTACCCTAGGATCCTAGGCCACCACCGTCATAAAGAGTTGATATGGTGAACTCAGTTTGGCAGTGGCTGTTATACTGATTCCCTATCTAGCGGCATCATCAATGACTTAGGGATTCCTGGATTTACCGGAACGTATTTAGGGAAAAACTAGTGGTTACGTCTGTGGATGTAACAGTATCAGGTCTGATTGATGGTAGAGTTCTTGAGGGAAAATTTTCTTCGGTGGTATTGACATCAACATGATTCGGGATGTTAGCACTGCACGAGGCATCGGTATTACGTGGAGATAGACTTCTGTCTTCGCTAGTGGTCATGATATCATTTCTCATAAATTTTTTCCTGCTAATTAGCCAAACTCAATGCTAACAGAGGTTCACCCCCCTTCTTCTTGCTCCAGTTGTTATCAGTGAGTTTTTGATTAAGAATAATTGATCACTCGTTGAACAAGTGAACGTATGTAAACAGTAAAACTAAGAATTGAAATTAATAAAAAGCTAATAAGGCGCAAGAATTTAAGTGGTAAAACCCCCAAGGTGAGGAAACGTCTACGGTTGCCTGCAAAAGCGAGGAGAAATTCACTAAATTGAGAATAATTACAGACACAATCTCTCTTGCACCCTTGTAAGCTTAATTGGCGTGCACTCTTTTTATGGGTGTTATTGAGGTCCTTTTATACATGCATAGAACCCTAATTAATGATGTACAAGTAAGAAAAGTTCCCGTAATTAAATGAAACTCTAACTTATTGGGGTCCTGTTATCTTTCTTTCTTGTTTTGCGGTGATTGTGTTGCGACTGTATTAGATCTCTTGCCTAATCTGGACTTTGATATCTATAAGGAAATTTACTTCCTCATCAAAGTATACTTCTAGAAACTTTGTTTCAGTAGGGCTCATTCTCTATGTGTTTGAGTCGTAACTTCATTAAATCTTTGTGTTGTCCACGTGTCCCGCAACTGACCGCTTGTTATACCTGACAAAATTTATTTCCCCCGATCGATGGTTTTACCCGATCATAACCATTCCCCCGACCATCTTGACAATCCCGATCGGGGCTTCTTATCCGATCGTTTGTGTTATCTCCGTCAGGGGGTTTTATGGGTTTTCTTTGGTCAACATGGGTAGGTTCGATCTGGTTGACTTTTGGTGATGTGGCATCCCTGACTCTTGTCTTTTGATGATGTGTCATATCATCCAAATTACGTAAGGAAAATAAGATAAAAGGTACAATCAATCAAGTGTTCACTCCTCCTAAAAAGCTACCCTTCAACCTTACACAATGAAAGAAATGCCACTTTGCACAAATCAAAGAATCACTCTTCAAAATGTGGCTTCCAATGCTCAACTTGAAGAATCACTCTCTAAATGAGACTTCCAATGCTTAGCTATCCAAATCACCTTGACCCTAGCCAAGACTTACGATAAACAAGACAAAGATTGACTCTAAGACATGTGACTTCCAACGCACTGAACACGCTTTTTTTGGTCATTAAGAAATTGCAAATTCAAAAGATATTTATAAATTTGTTCCAACGTAATGTGCTCTACAGTTTTGAAACTTAGTAAAGCGGTAAACTAGGGTATCGTGCACAGGGAGGCGTTATCCGTCAATTATCTCTCGTTTTGGTGATTATTCAAAGCAATGTAAATAAGAACATGGCAAGGGTGAGAGTGGTGTGTGTGAAGTGTAAGATCAAGAGTAATGAAAAGAAACAAATAAAGGAAACAATAGAGAATATGGAGGGATAAGAATAGTGTTTAAAATGATAAGTAAAAATATTATGGATAGGAGAGATGCAAGAAAATGGATACATGTGGTACTAATTACCACCAAAATTATCAGTGCCACCTAAAATATCTAACTGCATAGACACTTATATATTGGGTTCAACCTAGCCTTTAGCACAACCTTTAGAGATGGCAATGAGAACGTCGACTAGTCCTATATTGCTACTCACTAAGAGTGTATCACATGAGCAACTACTAAGGACACGTCTAAGAATATATATTAAATAAACAATAGATTGACCATCGATCGCTACTCACATGTCACATGTACGCTACAACCAACAGAGGCACTATGCATAAATGGACCCTCGACCACTAATAGTTGAGAGGGAATCATACGAGCAACGACTAAGAGTCATGACCAGAATGCTACTCCCTGAGAGTGTATCATACGAGCAACACTCTAGGGTCATGTAAGCATGTAGGTTAATGGAACTGAAACCTACAAAGGCATATGGTATGCTCTTCATGTGTTCCACCCAAACTAACAAAAACACTCAAGCCAATCCAAAACATGCATTTCGAATAACCTATCGCTACATGAGCAATCATGGGATGCTTAATTAATCTATTCCTAAATTACATTAATCCACTCCTAATCCCAATCATAGACTGTAGGGAAAAAACCACACGCAGCAGAAGCGTGAGAAAATTTATTAAATCAGGGTTTCGGTATAAATAAAAATTTTCCCTTTTAATAACAAAAACCTTAAGCCTAGATTAATTGATGTATATAAAAAGTATCGTACCTTTTTTGTCGTGACGATTGAACTAGTGGCGAATTAAATCCACAAGATCTTCCAATCCAATCACGAACATGAATCACCTAGGAGTGTGGGGTCCCTTTCTTAAAATTGTATACCTGAGGATGGAAACAAACAAAATCTTCTTCTTTGTTAGTCCCAATAATCCTCCAAGAGAAAAACCAAGAACGTCCGACCACTTGTGAATTATCAATCAATTTGATTGAAACGGCGTGAACCTTGATTTGATGTTGTACACAAAACCCTTTTGATGCAAAGGATACTAGTGTACTATCGAAAACAAAAACATTCCCTCTTTTCTTTATGCTTGGCCGAATTCATCACACAATGAGTTGGACGAAGTTTTTTTTATATAACAATAAAAAACAAATAAAAAACAACTTCTCACACCAATAATTCATACTTGGTCGATTTTAATAGGTATTATTTGGAGGAGACTAAATCCTCTCCTAAGAAGGATTTACTTGGTGGTTAGGAATCCTATCCTTAGGTGGATTTACTTGGTGGTTAAGAATCCTATTCCAAAAGGAATTCTTTCCTACATCAAGACTCCTAATACAACTCATTAGTGTATTTGTAACCATATTAAAGACTTCCTAATTTGATTAGATAAATAATTTCTTTTATTTATCTACTTTTAAAATATAGTCTTTAATATTAATTATACTACCAACAATAGTATAATTTTAGGAGACCATCTCCTACTAGGAAAAAGATTTTGACTTTTAATTAAATAATTAATGAATCAACAAATTAATTAATTTTCATTTAATTAAATAATAAAATAACAATAATATATTTAAGCTATTCTTATTAGCCTTGCCGCCCAACTCATATATATGGACCATATATTATTTTTCTTATTTTATTAAATCCATTGGACCTTAATAAAAAGTCCACATGTGAACTAGACCCATTCTTACAAAAAAAAACATGTTCACATGCCTCAATACAATTCTATATAGACCCCTAAATTCATCCGGTAGAATATATCAAGTGATCCATGTAAGTTCGTGTGGATTGGGGATCTTGGCGGGCTATCTAAATTTAAGCTCCAATAGACAAAACCCAATCACAATCAACAAATGATTCACGTAGGTTCGATATATTAAATTTTAGTTCATTCCACTAAAGAACTAAAATTGAACTCTTAAATAAAGATAGAATAAGTTGATGTTACTCATTCATACCCTAGATAGCCTTATTGGAGGAAGTGTATCCTCGTGAAGAATACCCGTAATCGCGAAGAGCTTATAGACCGCCTATAGCTTTCCAAGTTACCATATTTACTCAAAATACCACATTTTTAACTTGGATATTTTGACTTTTCCAGAAGCCATGTTTCAATAGACACTATTGAAATGTTAACGTTAAGATTTAATATCCAATACCTCAAAATATCCATATGATGGTATTCTACTCTCATTTAATAAATGGAGCCACGATGTCCATATCTATAAATTAAGTCCTTTATCGATTAACAAATGAATACCACCAAACTATCGAGGATAGACTGTGCTTTATAATCGTACTCATTGATAGCTCAAATGATATCACTTGCAACCATAAGTCCATCATTTATCTCAGGATTGAGATAGACTCTTCGATAGTCTTCAAATGAAAACTTTTATCAACTGACAGTTCTAGATAAAGTATTTCATTGTGATCCTATTCAATGCACCCAGTGCACTAGATTCTTTTGTCCAAAGACACCACACTTTGATGATTTTAGACTCATCATATCACATTTGATCCCACTCAAATACTAGCAAAAGAATCTACAACTTTAACAAGATAAAGGTGCCCAACCTTTATCTCTTCTTTTCTCATAGTCTTTTGACCTTATGATTATTTACTTTTGACAATTATAATAATTAAACTAAAATGATATAAGATTTGTTAAACTAGAAATCACTTTATTAATATGAAAAGATTGTCAAACACATTATTATACTCTTGTTATCGAGCATAATCCTAACATAAACACACATCAACATCTACTCTACTTGCCATGATTATAAAGACAAGAGCTATCCCAAAACATGAATCAAGAGTAAGGTTGTCAATCTTACTCAATACAAGTCAGGTACAAGTCATTCAAATTAAAGGAACTAGTATTAGGGTTTACATATTTCCCAAATGGGGATGCACATCAAAGAAGAAAATAGCAAGAGAAGAGTAAATAGAAGAAACCCAAGGGTGTCAATCACGAATCTCTAAGCTCGGAGAAGATCCCAATTGTTATATCGGTTCTCCAAGCTCTATTGAAGCTCATTCTCCTCATAAACAAGGAAGGGTGCTCTTTCCTCTTGAATTTCCTCAAAATAAGAGAGGCCATAAGTAGAAGGTTATGGTGAGGAGTTATCCATGGAGGAAAACCTTCATGGATGCCTTTGGTAGCCACTTTCTCTCTTAATTTCTTGAAGAAGATGTAGTTTGTAATCGATGGATTAATTGGATGAAATAATTGATTAGATAATAGGTCTTATGGAAAAAGTGATGTATTTATAGGTTTCAGAGGTTGGGGCACGAAACAGGCATGATAGGTTAACTTTGCTCTTCTGTAAAACGTGACTTTTGCCCAACTGGAACGCATAGTCGGTAGGTTGTGCGTTGGTAAGAACCCGTGCGGTAACCCGAGCATGTCCCTGATCCTTCCTGATCTACTCTCGGTTTTGTTGATATGCACGGTTGGTGCATTGGTTTTATGTGGGTAAGGACACGTGCAGTGGCCTACATACTATGCCCATTTCCTTGAGATCCATTGAATGCTGCAATCACTATAAAACGAGCCACTATACATAAAAATATGCTCGTAAACAAGCTAAAGGACATGAAATTGAGGGCAAAAATATATTACAATTTTGTTTCGATCAAATGCCCCCAAACCAAACCTTTGCTCGTCCTCGAGCAAACAAAAATACACAAGACACAACAAACATGAGTCTATCTAAAAAATTTCTAACACAAAGAAAATAATTCAAGTGTCACATTTCCAACTAGTTGTGGGATGTAGGATGCAAGGATGTGTGATAGAGAAGAGTAGACACATGTAAAATATTCTAAGGCAACTTACAGGCACTCATGAGAAACTTGCATAATCACGAATCCCACACCTAAAAGGGTTCTCATATTAGGAACTACTCACTCTCACACCTCAAAAGTAATTCATTTTGACTCTAAGCCTTACATGGATACTCTCTTTTCTTTTCGCTAGGAGTCCTATGTTCACACTCATACAAGGTGTGCAAGATGAAATTTATGCATAGGAATCTAATGCATTGCATACATTTGTCATCAAAAGAATTCCAATGTCTTGGTGAACTAGCCTATGAAAACAATCAAATGTCTTGGACGTGGAAGATCATGCTTCAACAAATATTCCCAATTTAGATTTCTTTGTAGATCAATTCGAACTTCCCTTTGGTTGTAATAGGGCCATGGGGTTAAATGAGGAGATATAATGAAATGGGAAAAATTGAGTTCAAAAATCAAATAAGGCCATGGGGTTAAATGAGGAGATAGAATGAAATGGGAAAAATTCAGTTCAAAAATCACTAATCATGCTAAGACACTAACATTACAAACCCATACATATAGCTATACTTTCTTCCCATTTATGAACACTAGCACCTAGGCTTAACTTTCACATTCATTGTGCTACACATGAGTACTTTACTTTGTCAGTACTTGACATTTAATATTCGAGACTCTTTGTGCATTTCTTTTTTTTTTCCTTTTCTCTTTTGCACGTTTTACATTTATCAATTTAAGCTCATAAGTGTGCATTTTTTCGCACTTTTACATTTGTAATCCATTTTCCTTGCACATTTACAAATATTGCCTAAGTACACGCTATATTTACATTTTAGAGCTTTTCACCATTCAACCACAACACCTACATATCCTCACAAGATTGATAACAAGGGAAGGCATGTGTTTGACTATGGGCTATATGGTTATATTATGGTACAAAATTAAAGGGATATGTGTTTGGCCTCGTGTTTGGCCTTGGAGCACACATAAATGAATTGGAAATGTGTTTAGGCTGAATCGGTCATTAATGCACACACATTACCTAAGATCATTTCCACAATTCCATCTATCAAGAGGATGTAAGCATCCATCAAGCAATCCACAAGAATATAATTCAATGTAATGTCCTATGGCAAATGATGCACATAATGAGAAAAGTGTAAAAGATAACACAGTGATAGCACTTAAATGCACTCTTTAAGGCTTATTTTATGTAAAATCTTTAGGTAGTCTTCACTATTAGAACAAGGTGCTTGAGCACCAAGTCCCCTCAACTTGAACACTAAAAGAATGGGACTAGCCCATGAAGTGCAAGTGAGACCCTAGAGTGACTAAGAGCTACAACATGAAGCACACCAAGCATAAATAAACTCACCACAAACACACGCTCAAAGCATCAAAAATAAGCTAATTAAAGCTCGGAAATTTTGTCCATACAACAATTTGAAAAACATTGACACTAAAAAGACTCAAGACTCAAAACGATGACTCACAAAGGTGTTTACACCCCTAAACCTAAACTCAACATTGTCATCGATGTTAGACATGAGAGTCTGGCTTAGTGGTGTGCACCTAACATAACTTAAACATGATTCAACATATAAAACAAGGCAAACAATGCACTTAGAAATTAATAACAAGAGCACATAAACTCATGCTCAAACCTACATCACACATTTACCAAAATTGACGGAATGTGGGCATAACAACCCCCAAACCGAATCTAACTAGATGTATCAAGACCTTTACAAAAATAATGCATGCATACAAAACCCCCAAACCGAATTGGGCTATATATGCCAATTTATTATGTACACTCACATGCAATCATCCATAAGAGCCTTCAGCTCATTCAATAAAATAAATAAATAAATCAATTATTCCACAAATCAAATATCATATTTTACAAGTAATCTATCAAAATTGTGAATAAGAGTCTTCGGCTCATTCATCATGAATATTAACAATAAAATTAAGGATATATACCCCAAAAATATTCAATCATGCAATCTCCACCAATTATTTACTAAACCAAATAAAAATGAAAATCAGAAAAAAGAAATTAGAAATGCAATCTCATGTGGGTTGCCTCCCACATGCGCTCTATCTATCGTCTGGGTAAGACGTTGTTATGGCATATCGGCTCTTGAACTCCAAATTGCAACCTCCTTTCATGAGATGAGGTTCTTGCTCTTTCTATGAGCACTCTTGGCTTGCTTATCCCGTATAGTCTCACAAGTTATTGGTGTTTCTTCCCAGGAGATAAAGAAACCTCGTTTTAAGCACATGCTGCAAAAACTGCTTCCTTAAGAAGCTATAGCTAATCTATACACTCATAAATCCTATTAGAAATTTCAGGCAAGTAAAACTTTTTCACGACATGCCCATTGCCATGCCAAAGCTCGATATACCATTTATTAAAGAAAAAGAAACTTAAGCAAACTAAACAATTCCACACTAGATTCCCCCCCCCCCCCCTCCCCTCCCAAACCTAGGTCTTCCTATACATTTAAGCTCATACTAAAAAGTTGAAGGATAAGAACTTAGTTTGCAAGAGAAAAAAGAAACTGTGCAATTTTAAAAGTATAAAAAAATTAAAACAAACATACCATTTTTATCATGAAGTACATAGGCAGTTTACGCCTCAATGTCAACAACCACACACACAAGCATAATTTAAAACAGCAAACCATTCCCAAAGCATTTAAGCACATATATCGGTGTACCCTCATCAACTCACTCTCACATGCTTTGACAATACGCAAATTACCCATAAATTTTAAGCTATGCCCTATAAATAGGGTAATATAAAAAGATAGAGACAGTGAGAGGAATTGATACCGAAAATCCATTTCTAGGAAGAAGCTTGTAGAGATCCCATATCTAGCTGCGTTCTGACCTCTTTTCACTTGGTGCTATTCGTGACCCTTATCGTGTCCTTGGTTGTATCAACCACTTAGGTCATATTGGTGCTGCCGTTTAAGTTGTCATGGTGCAATAAATGCACTCATTGTTCTCTTGAGTTGTTGGTTTTGGCATCTTTGATTGTTGGTCCCTACTCCAACATTGAGTGATAGCTCGACAACCTGAAATTTTTTCTTTCATTGCATAAAAACAACTCAACCAACATCACATGCATATGTAAACAAACAAAAAGAGAAATGATGAACAAATAATATAAAAACAAAAACAAGACTGGTACCCCAAAACCAATCCTAAACATTACATGCCCAACATTGAAAAGATTGAGTTGAGAGGCGATTACTTTCACCATGCATACAAAAGAAATAAAGGCAAACAAACAAAAAACCAAAAACAAGAGAAATATTTGCATTACTACATTATTTGCTACAACTTGAAACAATCAACGAATGGGCCACCTCCCCGGTAGCGGTGCCATTTTTAAAGCGCTTGTCCGTCGTTAAGAAATTGGTAATTCAAAAGATATTTATAAATATGTTCCTTCGCAATGTGCTCTAAAGTTTTGAAAACTTGGTAAATCGGTAAGCGAGGGTATCATCCACAATGAGGTGTTATCCGTCAATTGTCTATCATTTTAGTGATTACTGTAAGCAATGTAAATAAAAACATGGCAAGGATGAGAGTGTTGTGTGTGAAGTGTAAGATCAAGAGTAATGAAAAGAAATAAATAAAGGGAAACATAAGAGAATATGGAGGGATGTGAATTGTGATTAAAATGAAAAGTTAAAATATGATGGATAGGAGAGATGCAAGAGAATGGATACATATGGTTCTCATGACCACCCAAAATATCTGCCCCACATAAAATAACTAACCGTAATGACACTCCTATATTGGGTTCAACCTAGCCTTTAGCATAACCTCTAGATATGGCAATGGGAGACTCGATTGGTCCTATATTGCTACTCACTGTGAGTGTATCATGAGCAACTACTATGGACACGGTTAAGCACATATAATAAATAAACATAAGATCGACCAAAGATCGCTACTCACCTGTCACGTGAAAGTAACAAGCAATGGAGGCATTAAGCATAAATTGACCCTCAACCACTACTCACCGAGAGGGTATCATACAAGCAGTGACCAAGAGTTGCAACCCGAATGCTACTCGATGAGAATATTTCGTACGAGCAGCACTCAAAGGTCACGTAAGCATATAGGTTAATGGAACTGAAACCCATAAAGGCAGAGGGTATGCTTTTCATGAGTTCCACCAAAATAAACAAAAGCACTCAAGCTAATCCAAAACATGCATTTCGAATAACCCATCGACATATGAGCAATCATGGGATGCTTAATTAATCTACTCCTAAATTACATTAATCTAATCCTAACCCCAATCATAAACACACATCAACATCTACTCTACATGCCATGAATGTAAAGAAACGAGCTATCCCTAAACATGTATCAAGAGTTGGGTTGTCAATCCTACTTAATTCAAGTCAACAATCAATTAAGTGCAATTGAATGGGATAATAAAAAAAGAAATAAAATTCAAGTCAATCAAATAAATGGAACTAGTATAAGGGTTTACATGTTTCCCAAAGGAGGATACATATCAAAGAAGAAAATAACAAGTGAAGAGTCAATAAAAGAAACCCAAGGGTGTCAATCTTTGATCTCTAAGCTCAAAGAGGGCCCCAATTGTCATCTCGGATCTCAAAGCTCCATTGAAGCTCCTTCTCCTCAAAGAAAAGGTAGGATGCTCTTTCCTCTTGAATCTTCTCCAAAGATGGGTGGTTGTTTGTTTAAGGTGATGGTGAGAAGGCATCCATGGAGGAAAACCTCTATGGATGCCTTTGGAAGCTTCTCTCTCTCTTTCTTAATTCAGTGAAGAAGATGAAGTGCATAATGGATGGATTAATTTGATGAAAAAATTGATTAGCTAATGGGCCTTATAGCAAAAGTGATGTATTTATTGGTTTGAGAGGCTAGGGCAAGAAATAGGTGTGATAGGTCGACATTGCCCTTCTAAAATTGTGACTTTAACCTAACTTGAGCGTGCAATGCGTGGGTTATGCACAGGTAAGGACCCGTATAGTTACCCTCGCATGTCCCTAATCCTTCCTGATATGCTCTTGGTTTGGCTCATATATGCGGTTGGTGCGCTGGTTGTGCACGGGTAAGGACCCGCACACTGGGCCCATTTGTTTGACAATTATGCTCGTTTACGCTTGAAAATCCTGGTTTCCATCTCCAGCACTAGAAATCCATTGAATGCCTATAATCACCATAAAATGAGCCATTAGCCATAAAAATATGCTTGGAAACGAGCTAAAGGATATAGAATTAGGGGCCAAAATGTATGACAATTTTTGTCTGATCTAGCTCAAACCAAAGAATCACTCCAAGGAATGTGACTTCCAATGCCTAACTTGATGAATCATTCTCCAAAAGTGACTTTCAATGCTTAATCCAAAGAATCACTCTAAGGAAGAAACTTCCGACCTCTTCACAAGGCAAGTGATCTAAGTGAATACAAATGATGCAAACACATTCAACATAGCATATGTGATTAATATATTCTATGGAAACTATAAATGAATCTAAAAGCACAAATCACATGTATTATAGTTTAAAAGAAATATGTAATCTAGAAAATGATGCATGTACATATCAAATATGCTATTTCTACAAATATTCAGTCAATATAACCTAGCATGTGTATACATTTATTAGAGTATTGAATTCTAAGAGTGCTAGATTGAGCTTCAATTTACATGACCACACACGCATGTAAATTGAAGCTCAATCTAGCACTCATAGAGTTCAATACTCTAATAAGTGTATACACAACAAACAAACTTATTTGGAAGATGAAAACCCAAGGCAATTGAAGATTTAAAACTCAAAAAGCAAAAGAGAAATGAATACCTCAAGTGAAAACTATGCAGTCCCATTTTTGTGTGTTAAGCTATTATAAAACTCGATCAAATGACTCCAAACTCATGTGAAAAGGATAGAGGACTGGTAGATTAGAATCTCTAACTTTAATCACTAAAATCAGACTCTAAATGAAAAATATATAGCGTTTGGAAGATAAGAAAGTTGGAGAGAAAATTTTCTGCACAAGTTTTTCTTATATTGGAAAAGAATGAGAGGGAAATGAGATAATTAAAGGAAATTTTAAAGAAGGAATTAAATAACCAATAGGAGGAGGCCACCTCTGCTTTCCATGGAGGTGTGTGGCCCTCCACGAGGGCAGAGGACAGCCTTTCCCGTGAGGCTTCACACGCCTCCACAGGAAAGTTGCATGGCCACTCTCCTTCCTTCTTTGATTCTCTTTTAGTTCTTCGACCATATCTCTGGCTTCCATACTCCGATTTTGAATCCATTTTCGAATTGTGAACTAGGAATCTCTCTTTCATAAAAAAACAAGAAATTTATTTCAAAAATATATAGAATTCAATCTTGAAAATCAAAGACGAATACCATGCGCGATAAAATCATGAAAAGTTTATGAACTTCCTAATTTTAACTCAAAACTTATTGAATGAATAATCGAAACGTCTGGAACTCAATGCAGAATATAATAAGAAAATATTTAAGTTCAATATCATATAAATACAATAAAATGAACACAAGAACACACAAGTATGCAATTTCCTAGATATAACACTAGAACATGCAATTTACCAAATTGTCAACTTTTTAATCTAATGCATGTGCATACATGAATAGGTGTGTGCATGTGTTATACCAAATTTTGCACTATGATGCCGGGACACAAGTGTGTGATATGTGTGTGTTTGCCTATGCCTTACAAGAGGAAGAGGAAGAGAAATCTCAATACCATACCATACAAGTAGCCACATTTTCCTCTTGAAGACAAGGTTTAATGAGAAGTTGCATTCCACATTTGAATCTCAAATAAACCATGAAATACCTAAGCAACTAAACATTACAAAGAAAGAGAGTTTTGTTATGGAATCAAGCCAACACAAATCTAAAACCTAACAATCTCTCCCTTTGGATATTCCATGACAAAACCTCAACCTCACCATACAATAATCACTCATGGTTGATAACATTCTCTCATCCTCACATTACAAAGTGATACATAGACTAAAGTGTTTTCATGTCTTCATGAGTTTTTAAAAGTCTCTTCTTTGCTCATTAAAGTACCTATGAGATAAGCACAATCAAACAAACAAGGGATCTTCCAAAGAAAATTGGTGAGATATATTCACATAAAAAAACAAGAAACTAGACTCCCTATCTCATATACACAAGATTTTTTTTCTCCCCCTAGGACTACCCCTTAGGACAAGAGTTCTCTCCCTTAAGACAAGAGATACATCCTTCACATGGTGAGGAATACGTTTCTCCCCCTTTTTGTCAAAGAATAGACAAGGGATGCATAATAGAAATATGAGAAAATATGCAAACAAGTTTCATAGAGAACTAAGTTAAACAAACAAAGTTCCCCCTTAACATATGCTCTACATTTTGATGAACAAGTAAACTTGTTCACAAGGGAATCACACAATCACACATTTCAAGCAATAAGAGAAAATATATCATTACTTTTCAAAGTCAAAGTGAGAATCATAGATTTTCATTAACCTCTCAAAAATAATCTCTAATTGCTAATGAATCAAGCACATTGAGCAAAAATGTTTATGTTTGGAATGCTTCAAGTTTATATAAAAGGAGCAATTGTAATATCAACATGCAAATGACAACAACACCTATTCATCTAAAGCTTGTCCAATAAATGTCAAACCAATTATCATCCAAATTTTTTTCTTTATAAAGAATAGATCTCAACATATGAGCGTGTGTGTGCATGTGGTTCGTCATCCCATTTCTATGTTTAAACCCGACCAATCAAAATTTCCAACTATACTCCATTTAAGCCTTCTTCCTTTTCTTTATAGGCTTTGAATCAAAGATTTTTTTTAATTATTGATTCATTACAACAATTCTTTGATATATATATATATATATATATATATGTTAGTATTATGCTCGATAGCAAGAGTGTAATATTGTAATTAACAATCTTTTCATATGAATAAAGTGATTTCTAGTTTATCAAATCTTATAGCATTTATAGTTTAATTATTATAATTGTCAAAAGTAAATAATCGTAAGGTCAAAAGACTATGAGAAAAGAAGAATTGTTCATACATCAAGATATGTATGAGGTAGACACAATTCTTTAGTTAGTCTTGAATAATATTCACAACTTAAGATAAAAGGCTGGGCGCCTTTATCTTGTCAAAGTTGTAGATTCTTTTGCTAGCATTTGAGTGGGATCAAATGTGTTATGATGAGTCTAAAATCATCAAAGTGTAGAGTCTTTGGGCAAAAGAATCTAGTGCACTGGGTGCATTGAATAGGATCAAAATGAAATACTTTATCTAGAACCGTCAATGGATAAAAGTTTTCATTTGAAGACAATCGGAGAGTCTATCTCAATCCTGAAATAAATGGACTTATGGTTGCAAGTGTTATCATTTGAGCTATCAATGAGTACGATTATATAACATAGTCTATCCTCGATAGTTTGGTGGTATTCATTTGTTAATCGATATAGGACTTCGTTTATAGATATGGACATCGTGGCTCCATTTATTGAATGAGAGTAGAATACCATCGTATGGATGTTTTGAGGTATTGGATATTAAATCTTAACATTAAGTTTTCAATAGTGTCTATTGAGACATGGCTTCTGGACAAGTCAAAATATCCAAGTTCAAAATGTGGTCATATGAGTAAATATGGTAACTTGGAGAGCTATATATGGTCTATGAGCTCTTGGCGATTACTGGTATTCTTCACGAGGTTACACTTTCTCCAATAAGGTTGTCTAGGGTACGAATGAGTAACATCAACTTATTCTATCTTTATTTAAGAGTTCAATTTTAGGTCTTTAGTGGAATGAACTAAAATTAAATAGATCGGACTTAAGTGAATCATGTGTTGATTGTTATTGGGTTGTGTCTGTTGGAGCTAAAACTTAGATAGCCCGCCAAGATCCCCAATCCACACGAACTTGTATGGATCACTTGATATATTCTACCAGACAAATTTAGGGGGTCCATCTAGAATTGTATTAAGGCATGAGAACTTGTTTCTTTTTGTAAAAATAGGTCTAGTTCACATGTGGACTTTTTATTAAGATCCAATGGATTTAATAAAATTTGAAAAATAATATATGGCCCACATATATGGTATGGGCGGCAAGGCTATTAAGAATAACTTAAATATATTATTTTTATTTTATTATTTAATTAAATGGAAATTAATTAATTTTTTGATTAATTAATTATTTAATTAAAAGTCAAAATCTTTTTCCTAATAGAAGACGGTCTCCTAAAACTATACTATTCTTGGTAGTATAGTTAATATTAAAGACTCTATTTGATAAGTAGATAAATAAAAAGGAATTATTTATCTAATCAAGTTAGGAAGTCTTTAATATGGTTATAAATACACTATTGAGTTGGATTAGGAGTCTTCGTGTAGGAAAGAATTCCTTTTGGAAAAGGATTCTTGGACACCTAGTAAAACTACTTAATGGTAGAATTCTTCTTTGAAAAGGATTCTTAACCACAAAGTAAATCTACCTAAGGATAGGATTCTTGCACATCACGTAAATCCTTCTTAGGAAAGAATAAACTCTCCTAATTTATATCAAATAGAAATTCGGCCAGCCCATGTGTATATAGGAGAGGATAGATTTCCTTTTAGATAAGGATTCTGAACTACCCAATAAATCCACCTAAGAAAAGGATTCTTGCCAACCAAGTAAATCCTTCTAAAGAGAGGATTTATGATCCTATAGATATGTGTATAAGAAATTCAGCCAGCTCTAAGGCAATTAAGAGGAGAATTTCAGCCATTCCTATTTTTCTAAGAGAAGAATTTTACCATCATAGGAATTTTGAGGGAGAAAAATCTGATTTTACTCTAGACAAAATTCGATCATCTCTAATCAATAGTGTTTGAATTCGGTCAAGAAGAAAAAAAGGGGAACGTTTTTGTTTTCAATAGTACACTAGTATCTTTTACATCATAGGGGTTTTGTGTACAACATTGAATCAAGGTTCACGCGAGTTTCAATCAAATTGATTGATAATTCACAAGTGTCCGGACGTTCTTGGATTTTTTTCTCTTGGAGGATATTTGTAACTAACAAAGAAAAGATTTTGTTTTGTCTCCATCCTAAGGTATACAATTTAAAGAAAGGGAGCCCACACTCCTAGGAGATTCACGTTCGTGATTGGATTGGAAGATCTTGCGGAATCAATTCGGCACTTGTTCTATCGTCACGAGAAAAAGGTACGATACTTTTAAATACGTCAATTAATCTAGGGTTAAGGTTCTCGTTGCATAAAAGGGATTTTTTTTTTTTACAAAAAAACCTAATTTTTCATTTTCTCACGCTGCCGTTGCGTTTTGAACCGTTTTTTCCCTACAATATATAATTTTAATTGTGAAATTTGGCTAGGGGTCAAAGAGAATTTTTCCATTTTCCCGCCACAAGTCTAAACCCATAATCGACAATCATGAAGCCCGGATAGACCATAAAGCCACCCCGCAGGAGCAGGGAAGGTCGGCTCGGCTTTAAAACTACCAAAAAACAAGCCAGACGCGACCAGAACGAGCCCCCACAAGAATACAGGATCCCGGGCTTCTCCGGCCATCTATCGGGGAACCTCGGCTCTAAGGTTGAGCTCTTCAACAACCCCGTGAATGCCAGGAGAAGTCTCTAAGCTCAAGAGACATTTGATAGAAGCCCGCCAGCCTCTCTAGAAGCCTGTTGTCCTTGCTGGACATAAAGGAAGAATCACGCCTAAATCTATACTACCCCAGCTACCTCCTAGGAATGTCTACAAGAACACCTCAAGCCCCCAGGGGTCAGGAAAAATCCGCCTCAAGCTTCTAAAAACAGAGTCGGAGCAGGGATCTAGCTCGCTCTACGGGACGATAGGCAGCTAGCTAGATAACCTCCATGACACACCATGCCGCGATAACATACAAGATCATATCTATGTGGTAACCAACAATTAATTATGTATACGTGCGAGCCAAGAGTTTGATTTCAGAAAGGAAACAAACTCATTCAGATATCATCATTTCCGTTATTCACTCGCGGTCAACCACTTTTAAATAAGGGATCCCACCCGATAAGGAGGGGACAGATTGATAGGATCGTGGTGGGATATCAGCCAATTCAAACCTACTTGGATCAAATATAAATAAATGCACAAAGAACACACAGACGGACCAAAAAAAAAATATACATAGAAACAGAGAAAAGAGAGAAAGAAAAGAAGAGGGGAAGGCCTAAATTCTGTATTCAGAACACGGCCACCTTCGTTTCCACTATTCAAGAGGCATAGAGTTGCCACCACCCTAGAACTTAGAGAGTCTGCGAGCATATAAGAGAGTGATTTGTATTTCGAAGCAGGTAACAATAATAAAAGCTCCCATTTATTGTTACTATGATCCAGCCTCTCGTTTACCTCTTAACAGGTCAGGTATCAATGGTACCGACCCCGGCCACCACTTTCGTGGTAGTGGTCTTGAGGGTGTTAGTAGGAATTTCACATCCCGAGTAAATTTCCCGTTAACACTTTTAGGCGCCGTATGTGGGAAACTCTCACACCACCACCTTTACATTCAAAAGGTTTGTTATTTCATAATAATCATGAGGCTCCGCTCCTCACAAGGGCAGCAGGGCTTATCGGGACAACCTTCTGCTACATCGACATGAAAGGTCCCGAGGAAATGGAGAAAATCCAGGCTCCATAGCCAGGTTCCCACCCAGCTAGCCACTGTACGGGCTCTGGATCCCCCTCTGGGAAGTCAGGTCGAGCTTGACCAACAAGCAGCGCCCTTTGTAGAAAATGTCTGCCTTTGACTACTTGCTGAAGGTATCACCCAACAAGCGAATCTTTGCAATCAGAGGGAGTCAAACAGGCCTGGGGCTAGGCAACCCGCCTTGGATTGCCTGGGACCTGCCCTTCGGGAATCAGCTCATATTAGAGTGGGGCTCCCAACCTCGATTCGGGATAGACTAGGGACCATGCCCCCTTGTTCCCGAAGCGCTGCCACACTACCAACCAAGACAAGTCAAAGTCATGACAGATGTCCTTCCCTGGGAACGGAGAGAGTTTCTCCACCCAACGACTTCAAGGAGAGAAGCCCGAGGTAGAGAAGAAGAAAGTTAGCAAAGCCTCTAGCGGACCCCCTCCGAAGAAGGAACCTGGTGGAGGTTGCCAATTCGTCAGAAGAATCTGATGGTAAAGAAAGAGAGATCAACTCAAGAAATCTGAAAGCAAGCATCTAAGGCACCAGTTGGCAGAGCTTCAGAAAGAGGTCCAATTGATGAAGAAGGGAAAGTACATGGAGGACAAGAAAGATCCTCTAAGTCAAATGAATGCTCCTTTCACCAGAAGCATATGGAGAGAGAGCTCCCGCCTAAGTTCAAAATGCCAACGGACAGATTCTCTAGGACTGAAGATCCCCTGAGCCACTTAGAGAGCTTCGTTCAACAGATGAAGGTCCAGAACACAACCAGGGCCGCTATGTATCGAATGTTCCCCACTTCACTCACAGATTACGCTAAAACCTGGTTTAGGATACTACCTTCTGGTAGCATGGATTCCTTCACCAAGTTATCAACCGATTTCTGCTCATAATTCTAGGGAGTTAAGCCCCGATTGAAGGACCAAATCCATCTACAGTACGTGATCCAGGAGAGAGGGGAAACCCTTCCGGCTTATATCGAGCGTTTCCATAAGAAAGTCATCCAGATGGGGGTCTTCATCGAGAAAGAAACACTCGCCAACTTTAGAATGAACCTATGGGTGGGAAATCTTTTCCGGTCTTTCGTTAAGAGACCTCCAGAAACTCACCAAGAAGCCTATGATTGGGCTCTGAAGCAGATTGAGGTCAACGAACAGCTTAAGGTTAAGAAATAACAAGACGACCTGAGATTCGTAAAGCGACATAAGAAGGAAGCTCCCAGAACTGAGCAAGCTCAATAAAGCCAGAACAAACCCCATATTAAATCAACATACGGCTTCCCCCTTCCTAGGACAACGGCCCCTATAGCTCGCGATGAGAAGGTTACACATACTTAAATGCATCCTGAGAAATAATCTACCTCGTCATTGGGGACAAGGGTTTGTTATAGAAGCCTGCTCCCATGAAAGCCTTGATTAATAAGAGAAATCGTTATAAATATTGCAACTTTCACTAGGACGTAGGGCACAACACTTCAAAATGCTATAACCTGCAGAACCAGATTGAGGCTTTGATAAGGTGAGGATGCTTGGTAGAATTCTTACAACAAGTCAGGGAGAACATTCAGATGGAAGGGAGGTGCAAGCCGAGATCCGAGAACATGCCAAGAAAATGAAGGGAGAACAGACATACCTGATGCAACAGATTCAGATAATATATACAATCAGCGGGGGGGGCCCACTCTGGCCGGCACCTCCAACAGTTCTTAGAGAAACCATGCTAGGAAGGTCCCTCGTACGGATGAGGGGCAGGATATCTTTAAGGTCTACCAGAGACCGACCAACCCCTCCTAGTTGTCATAGATCATTTTCACCGAAACAGATGTCTATAACACTGTGCAGCCTCATGATGACCCTATGGTCATCACGGTACAAATTGCCAACTTTATGGTGCACCGTGAGCTCATCGACACATGTGGCAGGGTTGACGTTCTATTCCAAGATACCTTGGAAAAGCTAAACTTGAAGCAGTGGTGTTACAATAGTTGCACTACTCCATTATATGGGTTCACTAGGGACTCAATCACACCTGTAGGATCAAAATTCCTATCGATGATCATTGGAGCCGCACCTCTCTAGCAAAATATCATGACCGACTTTGTGGTGGTGGATATCCCATCGGCCAACAATCCAATATTAGGGAGGCCATTTCTATCATCCTTGAAAGGGGTCCTTGAAGTTCTTGATAGGAGACAAGGTGGGGGAAGTTCAGGGTGATCAGCAAGCAGCTAGGAAATGCTACTCAGTGTCGGCCAACCTAACAGCTCTAGCAAAACAACTCGCCCAGGTGACGTCGATCCAAGATAGGATAATAGCTGCACTAAACCTGGAAACACGGGTTCCACCGATTGCCCAGAAGACGGCCTCGTATTGCCCGACATGGAAGATAAGAGAAGGGAATGGGCCAGCGGCCATGAAGTGGATAGGTTACAAGAGATTCCTGTTCGAATAAGCGATCCCTCGAAGGTCGTCAAGATCAGAGCTACTCTTGAGCCAGGAATTAAAGAGGGTTTGATTAGGCTCCTCATAGAGTTCAGCGACATTTTTGCTTGGAGTCATACTGAGATGCCGGGGATCCCGATGACATTAGCTACACATTGACTTGCGGTGGATCCGACCTTCAAACCTATTAAACAGAAAAGACACTACTTCAACACTGAAAGAAATGTGGCAGTTCAGGAAGAGGTGGATAAACTAACCCAGGCAGGCTTCATTCGAGAAGCCCGTTACCCCGAGTGGATCGCCAATGGGATCATGGTAACAAAGGCAAATGGGAAGTGGTGCATGTGTGTATACTACACCGACCTCAACCAGGCATGCCCGAAGGACAGTTTCCCTCTGCCAAAAATTGATCAGCATGTCGATTCCACCTCCGGGAACAAGCTCTTGAGCTTCATGGATGCGTTTTCCGACTACAATTAGATTATGATGCATCATACGGACCAAGAAAAGACCAGTTTCATCACCGCGCAAGGCCTGTACTGCTACAAGGTGATGCCTTTCGAGCTCAAAAATGCTGGAGCTACTTACTAGCGGTTAGTCAATCGATTGTTCAAGCCTAAAATCGGAAGGTCGATGGAGGTGTACATCGATGACATGATCACTAAATATTCAACCTCAGGAGGCACCCTAGACGACCTTCATAGAACCTTCATGATCCTAAGGAAAAACCAGATGAGGTTGAACCCTTCCAAAAGCACCTTTGTTGTAACTGCAGGGAAGTTTCTGGGCTTCATGGTCTATTAGAGAGGCATAGAGGCTAACCCGGAAAAGATCATGGCTATCCTGGATCTAGAATCCCCCACATCTCTTAAACGAGTTCAAACCTTGACCGGACAAGTAGCAGCGCTCAATAGGTTCATCACTCGGTCTACCGATAAGTGCCTACCATTCTTCAAAGCTATCAAGCGAGGAAGAAACATGAAATGGGATTAAAAAAGCGAACAAGCTTTCCAAGCTTTGAAAAGATACCTAACAAGCCCTCTACTGCTGGTTAAACCAAATTCTAGAGAAGAGCTCCAAATATACTTGGTCGTTTCAGAAACCGTCGTGAGGTGGGCCTTGGTCAAAGAATGCAGGGATAGGATCCAACGACCTATTTACTATGCGAGTCACATGCTAACCAAGCCCGAAAAGAACTATACTCTATTTGGGAAGCTTGTTTACGCCTTGGTGACCTCGGTAAGGAAACTTCGTCTATACTTCCATGCTCATTCAATAGCAGTGGTGACAGACCAACCCCTCCATCAATTCTTACAAAGGCCAGATGTTTCTGAAAGCCGGTTCTATGGGCCCTAGAGCTTACCCAGTGTGATTTAAAGTATAAGCCTAAGACCGTTATAAAAGCTCAGGCACTAGTAGACTTTGTAGCCGAGCTCTCAATACCTTCAGGCCAGGTAACCCCCATGGTAACAGATGTTAAGCTTGAGAGGATTCCAGAATCTGACAACTGGCCGGAAGGCTACGAGTCGTGGACTCTCTACACTGACGGAGCTTCCGGGGAATCTAGGGGAGGAGCGGGCATAGTCCTCATCGACGCTGAAGGAACTAAGTACTGCCACTGTTTCAGGTTTCAATTTAAAGCCACGAACAATGAGGCGGAGTACGAAGCCCTGCTAGCTGGAATAAAGGCAGTCATAGAACTCAGGGTTGATTACCTGAATGTCAATAGCGACTCTTCACTCGTGGTCAACCAAGTCTCTAGAGATTATCAGGAAAAAGGGGATAACATGATCACATACCTGAAATTTGTTCAACAACTCAAGAACAGATTTAAGGGATTTAGAATCGAGCAGATACATCGACAACTGAATCATTGAGCTGACGTCCTCGCCAAGATAGCTGCATTTGATGGCCACACCTTACCTCACGGAGTCCCTCTTCAAGTAATTCCTCTACCTAGCATTATGACAAGTTAGGAAGCTTATACCTTGGACCAACAACCGTGCTGAATGGATCCAATAATGGAGTATCTACAGGACGGGAAACTCTCAGGGGAGCCCGACCAAGCCAGGAGAGTTAAAAGGCTCTCGGTCCGGTATTGTATGATGGATGGGCATTTATACCGAAGGGGAAAATCCCTTCCCCTGCTCCGATGTCTACACCCTGAAGACGCCAAGTGGGGTTTGAGAGAGGTTCATTCCAGGGAACGCGAGAACCATATTGATGGAGGCCTTGGCATATCAGGTTCTCCGTATAGGGTATTATTGGCCGACCACCAATCAAGATGCGAAGAACTTGGTGCAAACCTGCGAGGCATGCTAGAAGGCCGCAAACTTGAGTCACCTCCCTCCGAAGCGCTTGTCGTCTACGTGGGGAACCAATTTGATTGGACCGCTTCCTACAGCTCCGGGAAAGGCCAAGCATGTTATCGTAGCGATTGACTATTTCACAAGATGGGTCGAAGCCAGACCACTCTTCCAGATATCAGAAAAAAACACAACAAGGTTCATCAAGACTAATGTAGTTTACAGGTTCGAAACCCCCCTTGCCATTATAACCGACCTTGAAAAACAGTTTGATAATAACTGATTCAGAGATTTCTACGAAGGCATGGGAATCGACATTCAGTTTGCTTCGGCAGCCCACCCTCAAGCCAATGGTCTGGTGGAATCCACAAACAAAACCATTAAGAAGTTGTTGAAGAAAAAGCTACAGCAGAAGAAAGGCAGATGGGCAGAGGAGCTTCCCGAGGTATTTTGGGCTTACTGCAGTACAAAGTGAACAGCTACAGGGGAAACACCCTAGTCGCTGGCCTTCAGGGTTGAAGCAGTCCTACCTATAGAGCATATGTTGACCTCCTTTACAGTCCAACATTTCAAATCCGGGAGCAATGAAAGTAAGCTCCGAGCTAGATTGGACTTCCTGGAGGAAAAATAAGATCGAATAGCTGAGAAGGTAGCAATCTACCAAAGTAGGATTGCCAGGTACTTCAACATAAGGGTTAAAGCCCTGAAACTTCAAAGAATGAGACTTAGTTCTTAGGAAAGTAACGTTGAATACCAGAAAGAGGTCAGACGGGGTCCTAGGGCCCAACAGGGAAGGACTACACCTAATAAAGATGGTGATCAGTAATAGGGCATACAAGCTTGAGGATATGAATGGCCTACTCATCGACCATACTTGGAATGAGGATCACCTAAGGAAATTCTAACCTTGAACACGGGACTCAGAAGCAGGCGGCCTCCGACTAGTTCTTTTTTTCTTCTTCGACAATAATGTACTCTATCCTCCATATCAATAAAGCCTGCTTTTCTTGTTTACTCCTTCTTCAGCTATGTCCTAAAATGATTTGGGTCTACATGGAAAATTTGACATTATCACCTCAAGACCAGGGGTAAGCCGGGGAAGCCCCCCACCCACCCCTCGCCACTCCTGATGCCTCGGCCGGGCACTACCCCCTGCCAAGAAGGGTCTGAGTGTAAGAGCATAGTTGCTATCTAGATCTCGAGACCAGGAAATAGCTAGATTGCCCTCCTGATGCCTCAACTGGGCACTACCCCCCGTCAAGAAGGGTTTGAGTGTAAGAGCATAATTGCTATCCAGATCTCGAAACCAGGAAATAGCTAGATAGCTCTTCTAATGCCTTGGTAGGGCTACCACCCCCAAGAAGGGTCTGAGTGTAAGAGCATAGTTGTCATCCAGATCTCGAGACCAAGAAATAGCTAGATAGCCCCTCTAATGCCTTGGTTGGGCTACCACCCTCAGGAAAGACTCGAATTTAAGAACACAGAAGTCTTCTCGAACGCTAACTTAAAAAGAGGGACTAGACAGTTCCTTACTTAATGCCTCGCTTGGGCTACAACCCCTTAAAAGGGTTCAAGGATAAAGGGCTCGATTTACTCTAAATATGCCAATTAGTTCTGGTTACTAGCCCTCCTTGATACGTGGTCACTCACTATAACAGACCTACAATCAAACAAGGGGACTATCGACTAAGGAAGTTGAGCCACAAGATTTGGTTGTCAGGAAGCTTGACACTAACTGTATGTTTTCGCGTTTAAACAGTTTTCTTATCTTGTTGTTCCCCCAAGATAGTTCGTTTCGCTATAAATGTTAGACCTAAAGGAGATTAAGTAAGTACATGTAAGTCGGAGTGAGAGTTAGATCTAAAATTAAAGCTTTATTATTAAGTGGGGGAGCCTATTCCTCAACAAGGCTACAGCAAGCAGGGAGCCCAACTCCTGATTCCGGGCTACAAAAAAGAGAATAAAATGACAAAAGGTCAAACACGGTTAAAGATGGGATGCCAACCCCCTTTTCTGGGCATTCAAAATGATTTACATGGTAACTTAAACTTCTTCGTCTTCCTGAGGACCTCTCGCCTCCTCTTCTACAGAGTGAACCTTACCCCCTACTCCCTTCTCTGGCCGTAACTCATCTTGGTCAGCGGTACCTACTACCACTACCACCTCCCCTTGAGGGTCCACCCCGGCTTCTTCGAGATCAACAGGGTCCTCGTCCACGACTTCATTTATCACCCCCATAACCTTAGGAGGTATGGCTGCATCAAGAAGGTTGGCTATTGACTCGGGCATAATCTCGCCTTCTGCTGACTCCTCCCCTGGAAGCACCCTGAGAGGGTCTCGGGCTTCATCAAAGTCTCCTTCTAGCTCCTCGGATAGGACCCCCTAAAGGATTCGCAAGAACCAGACGCCGGGAAGGTTGGAACATGAGGAGGCAGATCTGGCACCTTCAACCGCTTCTCAGCTCCCTCTCTAGAAGGACCAGCTCTATCATTTTCAGGGCAAGACATCTCTGCAACCTATGGCATACTTTCTTCTTTATCCCAGCTGGAGATGCTGGAGAGATCAAATGGGGAAGGAAGGGCTACTGCAACCTAATAGGAGGCATAGAAGTACCCCTCATTAAAAGTGGCTTCCACCTTGGCTTGGAGATGGGTAATTTAAATATGCAAAGCTTGGTTCTCGATATCCAGAGCCTTCGCCTCTCCCTTCCATTCATCCCACTGGCTAGCTCGTCACTTCGACCGGAGAGTTTCTTGATCAAAAGCCTGCTTCAACCTCTCATGGTCATACTAGAGCTCAGCTAGCTGCGTTTCCATTCCCTGCTGGCTGAGGGTCATCTCCAGGATAAGGGTTTGAGCCCGCGCAAGCAACCCCATGGCTTGCTCAGCCTCATCCTTAGCCTTGTCTGCTCGATTGTAGAGGAAGGCCACCTGGTGTCCCATGGTTACTTGAAACTTGAAGGCCTGCAAAGGAAATTCATGTTAGAAAATGATAAATCAAGCTGCTGAATGAGGAAGTAAAAGCGACGATTACCTCGGCCAGAAGGGCAGACCCTTTAGTAATCATGATATCCACGAGCATCGAGGTCATCCTAGAAAGCCCGCCGTCTGGACAGGATGCAACGAATTGCTTTAGGACCTCGTCCTGACCCGCCAAGCTCCATTGCCGGTGGGGGAGAGAAGGGGTGACCTCAGGAGTATCGGCTTCGAGCTTCTTAGGAACCTGGACTCCGTGGGATACAGCCTGATTAGTAGAAAGGGATAATGTGACTGGAGAAGCATCGTTTGAAGTAGAAACTATTAGTGAGGGGGCAATATTGAACTTATCAGCGGCTTGGGAAGAGGGCCCTCCTCGATTTAGAGTCTTTGCCGCGAAGGCGTTGGAGCAGGAGTAACAAAGGTAGCAGCCTTAATGGTTGACCCCCCTTCCTCAAAGTGGTAAAGAGAGCTCTCGGAGATGATCTGGAAGGAGGAAGAGGGGTCCTTTCTTATCGGTCTTCGCAAGAAGCTGGAGCAACAACAAACACTATTAAAAATAGAAAAAATTGGGAGGGGGGGTCAAGATAATCAGAACTGAACCGTCCAACAATATAAAAACAGGATAGAGCGAAATACTTACGAGGAGTAGCGTCAGAGATCCGCAGGTACTTGTTCACCCTGCGGGGATCAAAGGGGTCAGCAATTGGAAACTTCAAATTTAAGTAAATTTGGGTTAGGATGGTCTTCAGCACTGCTTCAGACTCAGCGAGCAGGTGAAAATACAATCACGGTTAAATGCTCAAGGATAACCTAGAGAGGGGGTGAATAGGTTAGACATCTTTTTCAACTTATTTAGAAACAAACAAAAGTTTGTCCCTCTAGATTGCTTGTATCACAATATATATATTAATTAAAGACAATTAATCAATCTATAAACACAACTAAAGTGTGATACAAACAAGTAATTGTAACACATATACAATCTATATTATAGAAACGAAGTCAACATATATATAAAGAGTTCTATCCACAATATAAATATTAGAGAGATAGGGATAGAGAAAAGTTGACACAAGATATAACGTGGTAAACCTCCGAAAACGAAACATCCACGGGCTAGCAGCCACCGGCAAACAAAATCCACTGGTAGATAAGACAAGTACAATCTCTCAAGTGACCTCTTCACATAGAAATTACCCTCTTATCCTACTCTAGAAGTTGCCGCCCTATGCTCAACAATCCGAGGCTTGACACTTCTTGTCAAGACTTTCTTGCTAACCTTATCCAGATCCTTACGACCCAAGGCAAGACTTCTTGCTCAACTAAGTCCTCACGACTCTAGTCAAGACTTCCTTGCTTACCAATCCGAGTTCTCCCAACTCTAGGCAAGACTTCTTGCTCGACTATCCAAGGCTTCACACCTCTAGCCAAGACTTCATTGCTCAACAATCCAAGGCTTCACACCTCTTGCAAAGACATATTTCTCAACACCAAGGATCTCACACCTATTGTCAAAACTTCCTTCTCATAAGGCATCTAGGTGATCGTGAATGCAAAACACAAACAAGCATGCAACATAGAATGCTATGATCAACACATCCTATTGTAAATACTAGACATGAGCGTGAATGCACAAATCACATATAGTCTATTTAGTCATGCATGTGTAATTAAATCTAGATCATGTAAGAAATTTTCAATATTAATCACATCCTAAATACATGCATATATCTAAACTTGAATCAAAAGATATGTTCAACAAATCACAAGATCAAGTTTAAATCATAAAAACCTAAAACATGCTAAAATCAAATGACAAAGTCGAATAGATCTAAGCAAAAGTTCTAGAGCATATTCCTAATGATAGATTCAACAAATCACATGAAGAGCTCAAAAGAACATAAGTACATGTATTATGTGAGAATTTTGGCCAAGAGAGCCTAATACATGTGAGGAACTATTTTTCACAAAATCAAACAATCAAAGATCACAAAATAGTCCTAGAATCAAAGCTAGCACAATGCAATCCCAAACTTGTGATAACATAGGCAAAATCAAAACCTAACTCAACATGAATGATTTCAATTGAAACTTAACCTAGCTTTGAAAGTGTTCAAAAGACAAATAAAAAAACTCACAATATACAAATATATGTAGAAGAAGAAAACCCAAGGCAATTGACCAAGTTTTAAAAGAAAACTTTGAGAGAAAATCAATACCTTAGTTGATTTAGGTGCAATCACATTTTTGTATGATTAAACACCAAAAACAGCAGCTAGATAAACTCAAACCTTCAGAGAAAAGTTATAGGATGAATAGATGAACACTCTCAACTTTGAATCACTCAAATCAAAGTTCAAATGAAGAGGTCATGGTGTTTGGAAGGTGAGAAAATTTAGAGAGAATTTCTGCACACTTGTTTGAATTTCTTCTTAGAATGAAATGTAAGAGGGAAAAAGATTATAAAGGAGAGGGAAAAACTGAGCCAAATGACGAATTTTCCCCTATTTGATATTGTTCCCTCGAGGTGGCATGTGGGTATCTCAGGGCATCAAGGTTGTGCGGCCGAGATAGCCACGCGACATCTCAGGCTTGCACACCTTCATGGCCTTCGGCTATGGTTCAATTCCCTCGCTCTTCCCTCGCGTTCTTCTACCTTTCTCCGCCATTAGAATTCAGAATTCGAATCCGTTTATGGATTACAAACCTTAACTCTCACATGCACATGGAAATATAAGATACTCAACCCAGAAAATAATAATTCGACTCGAAATACGAATACAAAGACACGGTATGCAACACGAGTTGAACGTGTATTATCTTTTGACTTCAAACTTGAAATCAATAGTATGAGTAACCGAAATGACCGGAACTCAATCAAGAATGATATAAGACTAAATCCAAGTTCAATATCCATGTTATACAAAACATATACACACACAAACACAATTCACACTAGAATGCAAACTACATAGAGGTAGTCTCCAATCATGTATTTTCCAAAACATGTTATTTTCATACCAATGCATGAGCATTCATCTTTAAGTGTGTGAATGTGTTATACATGGTGCACAACGATGTAGGGACATATATGAATGAATTGTATCTTTGTGCCTATAATGGTGTACAACGATGCAGGGACACAAATGTATGATATGCGTGTGTGTGCCTACGCCTTGTAAGAGAATGATAAGGTCTTAGTATACCTTTGTAGAACCATATTGCATCCTTTCTCTTGAAGACTTAGAACTTGCTTTGACTTGTTGTTTCTTCTTCCTTGAAGCTTGAATCATCATGAATCTAAACAACTAAATCATTACAAGTAAACATCATTTTGATATGGAATTAATGCCAACCAAAACTAAAACCTAAAAATCTCATCATTTGGCAAATTCCATGTCAAAACACCTATACATTTACTACAAATATAAAAATGAAAATAGGTCACAAAGTCACTCCCTCACATTACAATGAGTAAGATTCCTATAACTAATCTTCACCAACTCTTGAACAGCATCTTCATCTTCTCTTGAGGCAACCTACAACTCATCTCAAACCATAATGCATATACAAGTGAAAAACAACAAATGGCAACATATAATATGGATAAGAATATACAGTTAAGTCCAAAAATACATGTATCTCCCCCTCAATACATGCCAAATATAAGATTTCTTAACCAAATCTTAAGACTAATTATTACATGCCACTGAAAGTTCAATAGTTCATAAAAACAACATAACAAGGAAACTAAGTAACTAGCAACTCTTAACAACTCTTTCTCCCCCTTTTTGACATGAAATGATGCCAAAAGGTATGAAATATACCATGAGACTCAAATACTAGCTACTAGATCCACCAAAGAAAGATGTGTGTGTAGTTGTCCTAACATAATGCTTAAGAGGTTGTCTTGAACTTGAGGCAATACACTCCTCAAACTCTCTTATTCTATCATCTTGTTTTTCAACTATAGCACTAAGCTCATCAACCTTCTTCTTCAAATGCAAAGCCCAATCTGGAAGAATGTTTAAGCTAGTCTCTTGGCAATCAACTTGTGAACTAAAAAGTCCAAAAGTATCACATGTCTTACCCTTATCCTTATATGACATGTATGACACACGTTTATCACTATACTTTTCCAATGGTTGTACCAACATATCATCTCCACTACTTTGAACACCACCAGCTAAACACAAAGAAGTTATAAACCCCGGTAATGCAAGCTTCTTATCACCTCTAGTTGAGAAAGCCGCATTGTCTAAGTAAAACATAAGCAAATCCCCAAGGTTTATAGGTTGATTAGTCACTAAGGCATATATTATTTTGATCTTGTCTTTATTCAACTCGGTTGAATTCAAAGATCCAATAATATTTGTGCAAATAAAAAGATGCCAAAATGCACTTGCCTTAGTTAACTCATGTTGACTGATATATGCTCTACCTTTCCACTTAAAAGAAGCATTGTCACATAGAGTTCTACCCATGATATTAAGATTCTCAATGATATCAACATCTAAAAAGTTTGAATAAATATCACTAGATAGCCCAAGAAACTTGTTAATGTTTACCGGGTTAACTCTAAACACAACACCCTTAATCTCCATCAAAGCATCCAATGAGGTGGCACTCTCTCTATATTCATGATAAAATTTTCTAACAATAGTGTCATTCACTATTCCTAGCATGCTTACCCATGATTCCCAATTTCTATCCTTAATGCATTTAAGAACATAAGATTCTTTACATTTACCTAAGTCAATGCCTCTTTCTTGAAATATCTTTTTAGTTCCAAAGATCCCTAAATCGTTTGACCATGAAGCTTTGGATCCCTTTGAGATAGACTTGGTTTTCACCATGAGATTCGATTGATTTCCACTTCTGGTAACTTTAGTTCTTCCCATTTGTTCTTGTGAAATACGATGCTATATACACACAACAAAAGTGAGTGAAAGACAAAACAAACATATTAGTCACAAATATAAAAACACAATGACATATGACTTAAGAATGAATCATCATGAAAGGCAAATATAGTGAGTAATATCTTACAAGTATCATTAAGTCAAAATATGCCAACATTTAACAAAATAAAGCATGTGAACATATCATAAAAGAGAACAATGTCTAGCATATAATGCTCCCCCTTGATAAATGCTATAACTAAAATCAATGATAGCATAGAGTTCACAAAGATGTTCACACAATCACACATTCAAGCAATTTGAAGAAATATCAACAAAATAAGCTTTATATGTTGAGAGAGATACACAAAGATTTTTCAAGTTCTCTCATAATTCTTCAACAATTGCAAAGATATTATCATACTCATAAACAAAGTGTGTGTGTGAGAGATATGCTTCAAATATATATCAAGAAGTAGTTTGATAATCAACATGCATATAATTTCCAACAACTATTCATCTTAAGCTTTTTCCATAAAAGGTCAAACCGATTATCATCTGGAATTTTTGCTTTTAAGAGAATAGATTTCAGCACATGAGCGTGTGTGTGCATGTGGCTCGTCATCCCATTTCTGTTTTTCAACCCGAGCTCATTTGATTTTCAACTAAACTCATTTTTTAAGCCTTCCTCCTTTTCTTTTTAAGCTTTGAACCAAAGATTTTTTTTTTATGAATTCCTTTAAACACTTCTTTGATTTTTCCATTTTTTTTCTTACATAAACAAAATTCACTTCATGATGGCTTTCACTCATCACAATGGTGTAGCTCTTTCCAACATTTGGTAGCTTTCACAACCAATGTGTATAGCCCTTTTCATGAAGGTGCTCGTTGAGTTTTAATCAAATTAGGAAGTCTTTAATATGGTTACAAACACACTATTAAGTTGGATTTGGAGTCTTGGTGTAGGATAGAATTCCTTTTTGAAAAGGATTCTTAACCACCAAGTAATTTTACCTAAGTAAACGATTCTTAACAACCAAATAGTTCATTCTTAGGAAAATAATTACTTTTTCTAATACTTATCCTATGAATTTTGGCCAGCTATGTATATATAAGATGATGATAGAATTTCTTTTAGATAAGGATTCTTAACTACCAAATAAATCCACCTAAGGAAAGGATTCTTGCCAACCAAGTAAATCCTTCTTAGGAGAGGATTAATCATCCTATATATATATATGTGTGTTTGAAATTTGGCCAGCCCATAAGAAATTGCAAGAGAAATTTCGGCCAAGCTTGGGAATTTCTAAAGAGAGATTTTGTCCAAGCAAGAGATAAATTTGAGGGAGAAAAATTTGGTTTTTACTCTTGATAAAATTAGACCAACTCTAAGCAATATAGTGTGAATTCGGCCAAGAAGAGAAAAAAGGGGAACGTTTTTATTTTCGATAGTATACTAGTATCCTTTACATCCAAAGGGTTTCGTGTACAACATCAAATCAAGGTTCACACGAGTTTCAATCAAATTGATTGATAATTCACAAGTGACCGGACGTTCTTGATTTTTCTCTTCGAGGATATTTGTAACTAACAAAGAAGATGATTTTGTTTGTTTCCATCCTCAGGTATACAATTTAAAGAAAGGGAGCCCACACTCCAAGGTGATTCACTTTCGCGATTGGATTGTAAGATCTTGCGGATTCAATTCGACGCTAGTTCAATTGTCACAAAAAAAAGGTACGATACTTTTTATATACATCATTTAATCTAGGGTTAAGGTTCTCGTTGCATAAAAGGAATTTTTATTTATTTATACGCAAACCCTAATTTTAATAAATTTTATCACGCTTCCGCTTCGCGGGTTTTTATTTTCCCTACACTTATCTGAATATGCATTTCTTATTTTACAAAATTCAATGTATTTATAACACCTTGGTTTGATATGACCAACGATATTACAAAAATGACAAACAGGAATAAATGATAAGATTGTACCTTATGGATTTGAAGAAGTGGTGAGAGTTTGTGAAGATACCTTGTCCATTTGTTTACCTTTAGGTTTGGGAAGATTGTTATTTGGAGACTGAAAATACGATCACAGTTAAATGCCCAAGGCTAACCTAGAGAGGGGGGGGGGGGGGGTGAATAGGTTAGACACCTTTTTCGACTCCCATAGAAACAAACAAAAGTCCCTCTTGATTGCTTGTATCACAATATATATATATATATTAATTAAAGACAATTAATCAATATATAAACACAACTAAAGTGTGAAACAAACAAGTAATTGTAACACATACACAATCTATTCTATAGAAAGGAAGTCAACATACATAGAGAGTTCTATCCACAATACAAATATTAGAGATATAGGGATAGAGAAAAGTTGACAAAAGATAAAACGTGGTAAACCTTCGAAGAGGAAACATCCACGGGCTAGCAGCCACCGGTAAAAAAAATCCACTAGTAGATAAGACAAGTACAATCTCTCAAGTGAACTCTTCACCTAGAAACTACCCTCCTATCCTACTATAGAAGTTGTCGCCCTATGATCAACAATCCGAGGCTTCACACCTCTTGTCAAGACTTCCTTACTCACCTTATTCGGATCTTCACAACGTAAGGCAAGACTTCTTGCTCAACTAAGTCCTCACGACTCTAGTCAAGACTTCCTTGCTCATCTATCTGAGTTCTCCCAACTCTAGGAAAGAATAGTATGACACTAGGAGACCTTCTCATACTAAGAAAAAGATTTTGACTTTTAATTAAATAATTAAATAATTAATTAATTAAAAAATTTCCATTTTATAATATAAAAAAATAAAACAATATATTAGGCTAATTATTTAAGCATTGCCGACCAAACATATATTTATGGATAATATATTATTTTTTCATTTTATCAAATCCATTGGACTTTAATAAAAAAATCCACATGTGAACTAGACCCATTCTTACTAAAAAAGAAACAAGTCCACTTGCCTTAAATTAATACATTAATATAATTTAAACACTCCATTCGGTTAAAATGTGCAAATTGTATACTAAATGCATTAATGGAATGCTAATCAAGCTCCATTAGGGTCGTCCAAGGATTCCTACATCCTTGGCCACCCATTCCAGGTACTTGAAGAGTTACCGTGTGTCTTGATCACACAGGACCACACCTCTCCAAAACTTTTGGATTTCGAAATCCAAAAAACACTTCTAGACGGACCCAAAGATTGGTTTGGCAGAATATTTCAACTGATCCATGCAAATTCATGTGGATTGGGGATCTTGGCGGGCTATCTAAATTTAAGCTCCAATAGACATAACCTAATCACAATCAACAAATGATTCACTTATGTTCTATCTATTAATTTTAGTTCATT
The DNA here is from genome assembly GCA_032871835.1 of Dipteronia dyeriana. Taxonomy (NCBI): domain Eukaryota; kingdom Viridiplantae; phylum Streptophyta; class Magnoliopsida; order Sapindales; family Sapindaceae; genus Dipteronia; species Dipteronia dyeriana. The sequence goes on along the minus strand of CM065296.1, from coordinate 79,696,642 downwards.
CTACGAAAAAAATAAAATTGAACTCTAAAATAAAGATAGTATAAGTTAATGTTCCGTATTCATAACTTAGACAACTTCACTAGAGAAAGTGTATCCTCGTTAAAAATATCAGTAATCGCCAAGAGCTCATAGACTGCATATAGCTCTCGTAGTTACCATATTTACTCTTATGACCACATTTGTTGGATATTTTAACATATCCATAAGCCATGTTTTAATAGACACTATTGAAAACTTCATATTAAGATTTAATATCCAATATCTAAAAATATCCATATTATGATATTCTACTCATATTTAATAAATGGAGCCACAATGTCCATATCTATAAATGAAGTCCTCTATATAATCGTACTCATTGATAGCTCAAATGATAACACTTGTAACCATAAGTCGTTCATTTATCTCAGGATTGAGATAGACTTTTCGATTGTCCTCAAGTGAAATTTTTTATCCATTGACGGTTCTAGATAAAGTATTTCACTGTAATCCTATTCATTGCACCCAGTGCACTAGATTATTTTGTTCAAAGACACCACATTTTGATGATTTTAGACTTATCATAACATATTTGATCCCGCTCAAATGCTAGCAAACGAATCAACAACTTTAACAAGGTAAGTGCAACCAACTTTTACCTTAAGTTGTGAATATTATTCAAGACTAACTAAATAATTGTGTCTACCTCATACATATCCAGATGTACGAATAATTCCTCTTTTCTTATAGTCTTTTGACCTTATGATTATTTAATTTTGACAATTATAATTATTAAACTATAAATGCTATAAGATTTTTTAAACCAGAAAATTACTTTATTAATATGAAAAAATTGTCAAATACATTATTACACTATTGCTGTTGAGCATAATCCTAACAATCTCCCACATGTTCTATAGCATGTGTGTCATATCTCTCATCCCCATGTTCTATAGATGCCTATCAAAACCCTTCTATGGTAGAGCCTTTGTGAAAGAATCTGCTAGATTTTCTACTGATGTGATCTTGGTAACCATAACGTCACCCCTATGCACAACTTCTCTCAAAAGGTGATACTTCATTTCAATGTGTTTCTCTCTCTTATTACTTCTTGGTTCTCTAGAATTAGCCATTACTCCACTGTTGTCACAATAGATAGTTATTTGCTTATTCAGATTAGGTACCACTTTCACCTCAATCAAGAATAAACACCTCCATATGACTGCACCTCCTCCAAGAGTAAACACATATCCTAATATGGATCTTCTAAAGTAAGAATTCGATTCGAAATCAAAATCTGTATACCCAACAGGAATTAAATCACCTCCAGAATATATAGGCATATGATCTATCATTCTCCAGAGATACTAGAATATATGCTTGAATGTAGTCCAGTGATCAGGACAAGGTTTCGATTGAAACCTGCTAACTATGCCAACATCAAAATAAATATTTGGTCTAGTTCAGGACATTGCAAACATGAGACTTTCAACTGCCAATGCATATGGAGCCTTACTCATGAATTGCTCTTTGTTGACATCGATTTCTGGATTGTATCAGAAAAGCCAACAAGGATTGGATTTCGGCTATTAATTCAAAGAGAAAGAGATTCAGAGAGAGTAACGAAGACACAAGTTTTACGTGGTAAAACTCCGATGACCGGAGAAAAGTCAACGGGTGGTTGAAGGATCAACCAAGCCAAAATCCACTATGAAAATATGATTTTTACAAGATCTCGATCTCTCTTTTTTCTCTATCTTTTTCCGTTGCTTGTTGTGTATGCTATATTGCCTATATCCCTTTTGGGGGGAGATTATAGGTCTATTTATATGTTTATAGAACCCTAATCTGCTTTGTACAAGTAATACAAGATCTTTACATTTAATTGTGATTCAGTTACTTGCTTGAGGTTGATTTGTCTTCTTTCCTGTTTCGGAGTCTTTTATGGAAATCGAGTGGGATTCCAATAGTGCAGTTTTATTTGGACTTGTTTCCTTATAAAAGTGTAGTCTTTGTAGTGAAATCAAGTTGTTTCCTGATTGAGGATTCTTCTAGCTCAGTAGTCTGTTCTCTTTGGGATTCTTTCCTGATGGCTATCTTCGTGTATTTAATGACTTAATCCGTATAAATTAGGCACTAAGTTTTATTATTCGGTTTTCTCATTTATCCCGAGTAAGAATAAAACTTTTCCGTCTTGATTGGCGCTATTTGAGCCAGAGTAGAGGATGCTTTCTTGTCTACCCCGAGTACTTTTAATTGATTTGGAGTAATTTAGTTGATCCCAAGTAGGTCTTGCCATGCTACTGGTTTACTCGGGTTTTCTTCTCTTTAATGATGTCTCATAGGATATTTTTTGAGTGCCTATTTGGGTGACCACTTGGCAATTTTCTCCTTCCTGTCGATGACATGTGTGCTTGGAAAAATTCACATACGACAATACCCCCCTTAAAATATTTTTGCCGAGTAAATTTCATTTCGGGTAAAAGTATTTTAATCATTTTAATTTTTACTCGTTAGAATAGCCATCTTGTCATAATGGCGTGTCTTAATGGTGACCCTATAATTTCGATTCGCTTCATCACGCGAGATCTTAAATGCTGGCGACGTTTTTAAGTTCTGACAGTCGAGGGCTACTTCCTGTTTTGACACGTGTCCCTCGTCTCTTCGTTTTTCAATATCATTTATGAGAAATGATTTTTATGTCTCCCCAAGCGCCGCCTACGTCATCGAGTTTCATCATAAGTTTTTTTTTGTTTGAAATCCTAGGGTTTTGTGCCATCTCCTTTTTAAATTCTTCGCTGAGAGACATCGTTGGTTTATTCTTAAAAGTTTTCAGCAGAAATTTCTTTATCCAGAAGTTCACGATTCTCCGTTTGAAGATCTGGCATCAATCTCATTTCAAGGTTAGTTTTAATGGGGCCACCTTCCCGCCATCGTCTCTTTAAAATCGCTTTTAATGCATTAGAATGTGGGGATTTCCAGTTAGTTTCTTGCATTTAACGATTACTGGGGAATATCCCAATAGATGAACCTCCATTTTTAGAGGTTGATGTTCCTGGGCTTCACCCTGATGTCACTTTTAGCCTTGTATCGAGGTCTTCATATAGTTCTGATTTTGATATTTCTGATCACAGGGTATTTCTTCGAAGGATGGGTAAACATCAGATCAGAAGTGAGGTACACAAGCACGGCTCGAGCAGTGTTCAGATCAGGGAACGGACTGTTAACGAGAATGATGTTGATGAGGTGTCCAGGGCATCTTGTCTTTCGTTTTCTGATACTCACCCGAGTGGCTTTGATACTGAGCCGAATATGGTCGGGCCAGCTGAAATAGAAAAATACAGCTCCCGGTTCGACTTGCCTGACTCGGTCACTTTGGTTCCTGTGGGGGATAGAGCCGTATGGAATCTCCTGAGGGTATGGTCGCGGTTTATGGATCAATGATATGCTGTGGTGTCACACTTCCCTTTCAACCATTTATTGCCTGGTTTTGGCTGAAGCAGGGATAGCCCCAACTCAGTTGGCCCCGAATAGTTATAAAGTCTTGATGTGTATGTGGCATATGTTCAGTAGAATGAACCTTTCACCGCCTTCCCCAAATGAAATTAGGCATTTCTTTACACTGAGGCAGGTTAGCAAGACGGGGACCTATTTTCTTGCATCTACTCCATCGGACGGTTGGGTCCCCAAATAAGCAAAGGTGAATCGAGAGGTCGACACTTCTGATGACCCAAAAAAGAAGGGTTTTTTATGGGGATTCCCTACATCCAACAAGTTCTGGAAGAACAGTTGGTTTTTTGCTGGAGGGGCTCTCACGCTCAACGTTACTGTTGGATCTGAGGAATCCTGGAAGGTGTTGAGTGTTCCCCATTTCTTATGTTCCCCCGAAGGGTGGAACAAGAAAATAATTGATTATAGTGATTCTGAGCTGAAGAGGCTGACTCGGGCAGTTGTTCGTACTCTGGAGAAGAGGAGCAATAGCAACCTTTTTAAAGATGAGGATTCGATAAAGCTCGGCTTCTTCAGACAGATTTCGGACTATCGCAGGCGATGTAAGTAACCCGGTGCCCTTTTTTTTGACATGAATCTTTTTTTTTTTAAGTGTTCGATACAGACATCGACAACGATTTTCAAGCTCGCCAGGTGAAGTTGATTCTGCAGGCGAGTAGAAAAGAAGCTTCCCGTCATGGCGATGAGGGTATTGCTCCACCCGAGCTTGATGAGGAAACCGACGTTGTTGAGGAACTGATCCCCGAGTACATTCATCAAGGTGCTCAGCCTTCTACTCAGGATTTTGCTACTCCAAGTGGCCAAAGCGAGCCAACTAACACCCAACTGCCTGATAATAGGAAGAGGCAATGTAAGAGCCTGTTGGACGGTTTATAGCCGGCGATGGTGGTAACGTCTTAACGGATCAAGTGCCTACAGGTTCTGAATTCTTTGAGTCTTTCCGGGATGATCCAAAAGAAGATCCCGTTGCTGACCTTAACTTCCACCGTTCTCAGGGTGATAAACAAAAAGCAGTTAGTTCACCTTCTCATCCTCTCGAAATTCCTTGGGTAGTCTCATTTATCGACTCCAGTGATGAAGATGTTACGGATGAGATTGCCCCGAGTGTTGGCGCTGGAGCATCAGTAGATGTGGCCGCTTCAGGATCGAGTAGGGCTTCTTCTACCCCCGAGGTTGGATATATGAGGGTTTATCCTTCGGGGGTTCCTTCAAATCTTTCTCCATCCTTAGAACCGAACAGGCTTCTTCTGCCCCTAAGTTTGGAAATCTGGGAGCTGAATCCTCGGGGGTTCCTTTATTCCTTTCTCCCCAGGATATGCTACGGGAGATGTCATCCGATCGGGCTTTTATCGGGATAATTCCCTGACCAAACGTCTTCAAAATGTTTTCAACGGTGCATCTTATGTAAGTTAAATCCGACTCCTCTATTGTTTTGCTCCTGTCAGATTTCTGAATATACTTCTTCGCAGATGGTGGCAGAATTTGCTGAGTTAGTTCAGACGCAGCAATATCAAGCTGAAGGAATAAGGCGTCTGGAGGCTCAGTTGAAGGCGAGTGAGGAAGGTCGTGTTCGAGCTGAATAAGCTTATCAGCAAGAGGTCGGTTCTGTACAGATATTCACCGATGATTGTCTGGCAAAGCAGGTTGAAGCCGATGAGAAGGAATTTTTGGCAGAGGAGAAGGTTGCATCACTTCAACATCTCCTATCTTCTACTGAAGAATCTGTGCTTAAGTTCGACCAGGAGGTGGAGTAGTCAAGGTCGGCATATGACCAAAAAATCGAAGATTTGGAGCGTCAAGTGTTAACAATTGAATCCCTATCCCGAGAGTCCAGGTTGGAACTTAAAGTCCAAGGGGTGGATCATTTTAAAAGACCCCCTGCTTACGATGCCCTACTTCTTTGGGAATTTCAACGCGGGCTAGTTTCGCCTGGCGAGTTCTTTAAAGTTAAGAATAGGGCGACCGAGAAAGCTCGAGCTAATTGGGAGCTATCAATCAAACATTTGGCTTGTTATATATGTCATTTACTTAGATTCAACTTGGCTCTTGACTCTATTCTTTGAGCTTATGCTATATGTCTCTTTTCTTGACATGTATGTCAATGAATGAGTAGGAATTTTTATGTTTTGCATAAGTAAGACTTTAGATTGAAACAAATGATGTAGTGTAACTTAGTGTCTCACTCTTGTTATGGATTGATTTAAGTGAAAAAATACATATGTGTTCTGATTGATTAATCGTGAATGGATCTTTAATTTTAATTCTTGAATAGAGGTAACTTGATTTTTGTATACTTATGCAAGATTAGGTTGTTTGGTGTATTGATCATGCGCTTAATTGGTCTAGACCCAGACACAATTGCTCATTCCATGCCTTTGGTTGAGTGATGAGATTCGATTTCTGGATTCCTTAAGCAACAAAATATTCGTAACAATAGAATATTTGGTTTCAGAATCCTTAATCAAGAGAACTAGCCCTTGAATCCGTTTTAATGATGCTTGAATGTTTATCATCAACATGAATAGCTTGTGTGTTTGGTGAACTTCTGTACCTATTGTAACCACTATCTTGCATCTCTCCAAGCCACATTTATTTTCGCAGCTAGGGTGTTTTGCCTTTAGGAGTAAACTAATTTTAATTGCTTTGTAGTGTAATTGATTTTGAAAGGTAGGCACCCGGTTATATTTCTATCCTTAGTGTGATTTAATTTATTTTAGTTAATTCACACCTCACACACCATCCGTTTTATGCATACATATCACACACACAATTCTCACCTTTTCCATGTTCTATTTACATTACTTTCAATAGCGCTTTAGCAAGAGATAGTTAAACGAATTCCACCTCTATGTGGACTATACCCTCACTTGTAGCTTTACTTGTCTTCAAATATTAGAGCACATTACGTAGGATCAACTTTATAAATATCTTTTGAACCGTAATTCGGTAACTACACAAAAAGCAAGTATCACCCACTTAATTGTTAACTTAACAGCCATCATTTTCAATTTTAGTTTTGCGATTTTATTAACAAGAACTCTTGGGAGGATATGAATAAAATCACATTGAGTGTGTTACCAAGTGATCAACCTTCAATATATTCCCATATGAAAATCCCTTCTTTGAGAGTAGATATCGTTTGAGTCAATTGTCCAATCTATACTTGTAAGTAAGTTTCTTGCTAAATTCCATTCTTGGATAACCCTTAGGGGGTTATCACATGAAACATTAAGTTCAACTAAACTTGGAGGGTATAGGTGTTCCAAAACACCTTCTCCCACTCAATTATTTAAGGCGCGTGACTAAATTCCATAAAATGATTTACCAAGTTATCTAGATGCCAATTAGATACCTAAAACATTCAATACATGTCCATACCAAGAGAGATATATGAGTGGCCTTCCTATTCTATATGACATGTTTTCAAATAATGACAAACATTGCAATATTTACGGAAAAGTTAATAGCCATAATTTTGGTCAATCCTAGAAAGCAAGTAAATTACATTTGTTTTTAAATACAAAAACCTTAATCATAACTTGGTGAACAAGTCTTCAAGCGGCCATCCATCCAAAGGTCTCGTGTCCCGGGATTTACGCACCCGAGGCCTTACGTGCTTGCCCCATTCATAGCACCCTTGCTTCTGAACCATGGGCGTAGGCAAGAGCCTAGCCCTTGCAAGGGCATGTGCTGCCACACCGTAACAAGTGTAGCTGAATGCTCGGTCACGCGCACTTGTTGCCTTGGTGTGCCCGGGCTGCCTCGGGTTACTCCGTTGCTACTTTTTTTTACTTCCAATGCTTCAACTCTTCAAATCTTCAAAACTTGAATATATTACATCAAATTTTTTTATTACAACAAATTTTTTTTTTTAAAAAAAACTAGCAAATTCCAAGAAGGAAATTATGGCAATGATGGGTCACCCTTCTAAGGAAATTATGGCAATGATGGGCCACCCTTCTTGTTAGAATCCCAAAACAAAAATACAATGAAATTCCAGGACCAAAATTGAGCAATAACAAATCACATTATATATATATATATATATCCATAAATTCCAATGTAATTATTTATATGAATTCCTTGAGTGTCATCTCTTTTTAAAACATGCATATTTAATGTAAAAATAAATAGATCCATGGATATATATATTAATTAATCAGGGGAACAACCTGGCTCTAATACCAATTGCAGGAGAAAACGCACGGCAGAAGCGAAAATATCGACTGGTATATTTTAAAAAAAAACTTTAAATGAATGGACCTTAACCCTTAGTTAATTAACATATAAATAAAAGGTATCATACCTTTTTCATGTGACGATTGATGTTCCACCAAATTGAATCTGTAAGACAATCCAATCCAATCACGAATGTGAATCACCTGAGTGTGGGCTCCCTTTCTTTGAATTGTGTACGTGAGGATGGAATGCAAAAAATCTTTTTCTTTTGTTAGTCACAATAATCCTCCTATAGAAAAATGAAGAATATTTGATCACTTGTGAATTCTCATCCTATTGATTGAAACTCGTGTGAACCCGATTCGATGTTGTACACAAAAACTTTTGACGTAAAGGATACTAGTACACTATCGAAAGCAAAACTGTTACCTCTTTTCTCTATGCTTGGCCGAATTCTTCACACTTAGTTCTTATGAGTTGGCCGAATTCTCTCTATAGCAAAACAAAAATGTTCTCTCTCAAACTTCTAGATCTTGGCCAAATTCTCTCTCTAAAACACTAGGGCTTGGAAAAATTCCTTCTCTAAAACATTAGAAGGCCGAATTGCATGATAGGTGTATATATAAGTTGCAAAAATCCTCACACAAGGAGGATTTCTATTTCACTAAGACTCCTATTAACTTTTGGATTCAATATTTTCAAACACATAAATGTATTATTCAATAACTAGTTACTGAAAGCCAATTAAACTGTGACTTTATCAAAACTTTCTAATTTGACCAATTATCAATTAGAGTTTTGATAGATATCAAAAACTTCTTAATTTGAATAGACAAATAAATTCCTTTTATTTATCTACTGATCAAAAAAAGTTTTTGATATTTATCATACTACCAATAATAGTATGACACTAGAAGACTTTCTCCTACTAAGAAAAATATTTTGCTTCTAATTAAATAATTAATTAATTAATTCCTGCTGAATTAAATATTAAAATAAAACAGTTTACTAGGCTAACTTTTTAAGCCTTGCCGTCAAAGCATATATTTATGGACAATATATTATTTTTCCATTTTATTAAATACATTGGAGTTTAATAATAAGTCCACACGTAAGCAAGACCCAATCTTACTAAAAAACAAACAAGTCCACATGTCTTAAATTAATACATTATTATAATTTAAACAACACATTTAATTAAAATGTACAAATTATATTCTTAATTTATTAAAGGAATGCTAATCCCACATCCTTGGCCGCCAATTCCAGGTACTTGAAGAGTTACCACGTATCTTGATCACACATGATTGCATCTATCAAAAATTTTAGAGTCCGAAATCTGACAAATTGTTCTAGATGGACCCAAAGATTGGTCCAGTAGAATTTATCAAGTGATCCATGCAGGTTCGTGTGGATTGGGGACTTTGGCAGTCTATCTAAATTTAAGCTCCAATAGACGTAACCTAATCACAATCAACAAATGATTCACTTAGGTTCAATCAAATAATTTTAGTTCATTCCACTAAAGAACTAAAATTGAACTCTTAAATAAAGATAAAATAAGTTAATGTTCCTCATTCGCACCTTAGACAACTTTATTGGAGAAAGTATATCCTCGTAAAAAATACCAGTAATAGCCAAGAGCTCATAGACGGCCTATAGCTCTCCTAGTAACCATATTTACTCATATGACCACATTTTGAACTTGGATATTTTGACTTGTCTAGAAGCCATATTTCAATAGACAATGTTGAAAATTTTACATTAATATTTAATATACAATACCTCAAAATATCAATATGATGATATTTTACTCACATTTAATAAATTGAGCAATGTTGAGATTATGCTCAATAGCAAGAGTGTAAAAATGTATTTGACAATAATTTCTTGTTATTAACATGATTTATAGTTTAACAAATCTTATAGCATATAGTTTAAATACTGTAATTGTCAAAAGTCTATGAGAAATGAAGAATTGTTTTTACATCTTGATGTGTATGAGGTAGACTCAATTCTTTAGTTAGTCTTGAACAATATTAACGACTTAAGATAAAAGTTGGGCGCCCTTACCTTGTTAAAGTTGCATATTTTTTTACTAGCATTTGAGTTGGATCAAATGTGTTATGATGAGTATAAAATCATTAAAGTGTAGTGCCTTTGGGCTAAAGAATATAGTGCGCTAGGTGCATTGAAAAGGATGAAAGTGAGATACTTTATCCAGAACCGTCAATGGATAAAAGTTTTCAATTGAAGACAATCGGAGGGTCTATCTCACTACTGAGATAAATGATGGACTCATTAAATGTGTTATCATTTGAGCCATTAATGAGTACTTTGATATAACATAGTTTATCCTCGATGGTTTGGTGGTATTCATTTCTTAATCGTTACAGGACTTCATTTATAGATATGGACATCGTGGCTCCATTTATTAAATGTGAGTAGAATATCATTATATGGACATTTTGAGGTATTGGATATTAAATATTAATGTTAAATTTTCAATAGTGTCTATTGAAATAAGGCTTCTAGACAAGTCAAAATATCTAAGTTCAAAATGTGGTCATATGAGAAAGTATGGTAACTAGGAGAGCTATAGGTGGTCTATGAGCTCTTGGCGACTACTGATATTCTTCACATGGATACACTATCTAAATTAAGATTGTCTATGGTACGAATGAGGAACATTAACTTATTCTATATTTATTTAAGAACTCAATTTTAGTTCTTTAGTAGATTGAACTAAAATTAATAGATAGTGTATGAAAAATCGGTTAAAAAACGCAATGGAAGCATGAGAAAATTAGAAAATTAAGGTTTGTATTTCACTTTTTCAATAGCAAGAACCTTAACCCTAGATTAATTGATGTATATAAAAAGTGTCGTACCTTTTTCTCGTGACGATTAAAAAAGCGTCGACTTGAATCTGCAAGATCTTCCAATCCAATCACGAACATGAATCACCTAGGAGTGTTGGCTCCCTTTCTTTAAATTATATACCCGAGGATAGAAACAAACAAAATATTTTTCTTTGTTAGTTACAATTATCCTCCAAGAGAAAAATCCAAGAACGTTTGGTCACTTGTGAATTATCAATCTAATTGATTGAAACTCGCTTGAACCCAATTTGATTTTGTACACAAAACCTTTTTGATGTAAAGGATACTAGTGTACTATCAAAAACAAAAACGTTATCTTTTTCTCTTTTCTCCTAGGCCGAATTCTACACCCTATATCTATGAGTTGATCGAATTTTGTCTAGAGCAAAAACTAAATTTTTTTCCCTCAAAATTCTCTTGTGCTAGGCCAAATTCTCTTCTTGAAAATTGCTTAGCTTGGCCGAAATTCCTCTCATAGAAAACCTTAGGGATGGCCGAATTTCCTAATATATATATATATATATACATATATATATATAGGATCATAAATCCTCTCCCAAAAAGGATTTACTTGGTTGGCAAGAATTCTTTCCTTAGGTGGATTTATTTGGTAGTTTAATCCTTATCTAAACAGAATTCTATCCTATTATATATATATGGGCTGGCCGAAATTTCTATAGAATTCAATTAGGAGACTTAATCTTTTCCTAAGAAGGATTTACTTGGTAGTTAAGAATCCTTTCCTTAGGTGGATTTACTTGGTGTTAAAGAATTCTTTTCAAAAAGGAATTATATCCTACACCAAGACTCCTAATCCAACTCAATAGTGTATTTGTAACCATATTAAAGACTTCCTAATTTGATTAGATAAATAATTCCTTTTATTTATCTACTTATCAAATATAGTCTTTAATATTAATTGTACTACCAACAATAGTATAATTTTAGGAGACCATCTCCTACTAGGAAAAAGATTTGACTTTTAATTAAATAATTATTTAATTAATTTCCATTTAATAAAATAATAAAATAAAATAATAAAATTAAACTATTCTAAATAACCTTGCCGCCCAACTCATATATATGGGTCAATATATTATTTTCTTGTTTTATTAAATCCATTTGACCTTTATAAAAATGTCCACATGTGAACTAGACCCATTCTTATAAAAAGAAACAAGTCCACATGCCTCAATACAATTCTAGATGGACCCCTAAATTGGTCCGGTAGAATATATCAAGTGATCCATGCAAGTTCGTGTGGATTGAGGATCTTGGTGGGCTATCTAGATTTAAGATCCAATAGACACAACCCAATCACAATCAACAAATGATTCACTTAGGTCCGATCTATTTAATTTTAAAAGAACTAAAATTGAGCTCTTAAATATAGATAGAATAAGTTGATGTTACTCATTCATACCCTATACAACCTTATTGGAGAAAGTGTATCCTCGTGAAAAATATCAGTAATCGCCAAGAGCTCATAGACCACTTATAGCTCTCCAAGTTACCATATTTACTCATATGACCACAATTTGAACTTGGATATTTTGACTTGTCCAGAATCCATGTTTCAATAGACACTATTGAAAACTTAACGTTAAGATTTAATATCCAATACCTCAAAACATCCATATGATGATATTCTACACTCATTTAATAAATGGAGCCACGATGTCCATATCTATAAATGAGGTCCTCTATCGATTAACGAATGAATACCACCAAACTATCGAGGATAGACTATGCTATATAATCGTACTCATTGATAGCTCAAATGATAACACTTGAAACCATAAGTCCATCATTTATCTCAAGATTGAGATAGACTCTCCGATTGTCATCAAATGAAAACTTTTATCCATTGACGGTTCTAGATAAAGTATTTCATTGTGATCCTATTCAATGCACCCAGTGCACTAGATTCTTTTTCCCAAAGACACCACACTTTGATTATTTTAGACACATCATAACACATTTGATCCCACTCAAATGTTAGCAAAAGAATCTACAAATTTGACAAGATAAAGGTGCCCAACCTTTTATCTTAAGTTGTGAATATTATTCAAGACTAACTAAAGAATTGTGTCTACCTCATACATATCTAGTTGTATGAACAATTCTTCTTTTCTCATACTCTTTTGGCATTATGATTATTTACTTTTGACAATTATAATAATTAAACTATAAATGCTATAAGATTTGTTAAACTAGAAATCACTTTATTAATATGAAAAGATTGTTAAATACATTATTACACTCTTGCTATCGAGTATAATCCCAACATATAAGACCTAAGTGAATCATTTGTTGATTGTGATTAGGTTATATATGTTGGAGATTAAAGTTCGATAGCCCGATAAGATCCCTTGTCCACACGATTTTGGACCGTTCACTTGATATAATCTACCTAATTAATTTATGTGTTTATCTAGAATTTTTTTTGGATTCTAGAATCCGAAAGCTTTGGAGGGGTGCGGTCATGTATGATCAAGACGTGCGGTAGATCTTCAACATACCCAGAATGAGTGGCCTAGGATGTGGGAATCCTTGGGCGGCCCAAATGGATGCGATTAGCATACTAGTAATACGTTAAGAATATAATTTACACATTTTAATTAAATGGGTGGTTTAAATTACATTATTGTATTAATTTAAGGCATATTGACTTGTTTCTTTTTTAACAAGAAGAGGTCTAGCTCAAATGTGCACTTTTTATTAAAGTCAATGGATTTAATAAAATAGAAAAAAAAAATATATTGCCCATATAAAAGGCTTGGGCGGTATGGGATAATATTATAGCCTAATATATTGTTTTTTTAATTATTTGGTTAAACGGAAATTAATAAATTTATTAATTAGTTCATTATTTAATTAAATGTCAAAATATTTTTCCTAGTAGGAGAAGGACTCCTTGTGTTATATAATTGTTGGTAGTATAATAAGTATCGAAGACACGATTTGTAAGTAAATAAATAAAAGGAATTTATTTGATTTGTCTGGTCAAGTTAGGAAGTATTTGATATCTATCAAAACTCTATTTGAGAATTGGTCAAACTAGAATTTTTTTGATGAAGTCACAATTTAATTTTTATTCAATAATTAGTTATCGGATAAAAACACTAATGAGTTGGAATAGAAGTCTTGGTGTGGGAAAGAATTTTTCTTCGAGTGAGGTTTCTTAGCTAAAACACAAATCCTTAATTTATGGGGATTTGGACACAAGACATAAATCCTCTTTAGGAGAGGGTTCGGCCATGACTTATATATTCTCTAAGTGAGAATTCGGCCAACATAACTTTTTAGAGTAAGAATTCGGTCAAGATTAAAATCTTGAAGAGAGAATTTGGCCACCACCCTAGTTCTTGTGTGAGATATTTTTTTTTATTTGCTTATTTATGTTTAAAAAAAACCTTCATCCAACTTATTGTGTGAAGAATTCGGTCAAGCATAAAGAAAAGAGGGATGCTTTTGTTTTCGATAGTGCATTAGTAGCTTTTACATCAAAAAGCTTTGTGCACAAGATTGAATCAGTTTAATGCTAGTTTCAATCAATAGATTGAGAATTCACAATTGACTAAATGTTCTTCGTTTTTCTCTAGAAGGATTATTGTGACTAACAAAAGGAATAGATTTTGTTTGTTTTCAATCCTAAGGTATATATTTCACAAATGGGAAGCCCACATTCCTAGGTGATTCTTGTTCGTGATTGATTTGAAAGATGTCGCGGATTCAATTCGACGCAACTTCAATCATCATGTGCAAAAGGTACAGTACTTTTATTATATACTAATTAATTAAGGGTTAAGGTCCATTATTCTAAAGGATTTTTTAAATTATACCAATCAAATTTTTCGCTTCCACCAAGTGTTTTTTCAACAGTTGGTATCAGAGTCTGGTTGTACCCTTGATTAATTGATGTATATATACTTGGATCTTTTTCTTTTTATTTTAAATATGCATGTTTTGGAAGGAGATGACACTCTACGTATTCACATATATTCTTACATTGGAATGTATGGATATATATTTTATTTTATAATGTGATTTGTTATTGCTCAATTTTGGTCCTAGAAATTTAGTGTATTTTTGTTTTGGAATTGTAACAATATGGGTAGTCTATTGTCTCCATAATTTCCTTCTTGATAGTTGCTAAGTTTTTTTTATAATTAATTGTTGTAATAAAAATAAATCCTATTGTAATGTATTCAAGTTTTGAAGAAATAAAGAATTGAAGAATTCGAAGCAGAAAAAGTAGCAACAGAGTAACCCGGGGTGGCCGTACAAGTATTCAGGCGTGAAAGTGCCGGGTAACGAGAACTTTGGGTAGAGGTTGCAAGATGACATATTCGCCAAGTTAGGATGAGGGTTTTGATTTCAAACAAACGTAATTTACTTGTTTTTCTAAGACAGACAAAAATTGTGGCTATTTACTTTTCTGTAATTATTGCAATGCTTGTCACTGATAGATAATATGCCATATAGAATAGGAAAGCCACTCATATATCTCTATTGGTATGAACATGCATTGAATGGTTTAGGTATCTAATTGGCTTGTAGATAATTTGGTAAATCATTATATGGAATTCGATCACATGCTTTAAACAATTAAGTGGGAGGAGGTGTTTGGAACGCCTGTGTCCTCCAAGTTTAGTTGAGCTTTATGTTCATGTAATAACCACCCAAGGTGAAATCATGAATGGAATTTAGCAAGATACTACATTACAAGGATAGACTATACAATTGACTCAAACAATATCTATTCTCAAAGAAGGGATATTCGTGAGAGAATATATTGAAGGTCGATAACATTGTAACACACTCAATATGATTTTAATAATATCCTCCTAGGAGTTCTCATTAATGATATTGCAAGGCTAAAGTTGAAAATATTGGTTGTTATGTTAACAATTAGGTGGGACCTAGTCAAACTAGCAGATGGTGTGAACTCCCAAAGGAGGCATGACATTTATGGGTGTTCGATCACCGTTAAATTTTACGATTGAATTTTTTTTATTTAATTCAAGAAAAATATTTGAAAGTGCTTTATCATGATTGTTTACTTATATAATTTTGTTATTACTCATAAATCATGACCCCATCCTGAATCAACATCCTAAAAGATAAAACTTTAACTTGTGATAGTTATGTTTCAAGGAAAAGGAAAATTGGGTTGCTGCTGCAAGTTGAAAAGCATAAGCTTGTTTTGTGTACCTCTAAACCACCAACTCCTACTATTGAATCTAATGAGGAGCAAAGAGATGAGTATCAGTAGTGGAAGACTACAGAAGAGATGACTAAATGTTACATTATGGCCACCATCTTCGACGTGTTACAATAGCAACATGAAGGAATGGAATGTTGTCGATGTAATGATGTCTCTGGAGGGATGTTTACTATGAAGTATTGGATGACTAAAAGAGGCAATGACTACTTTCATGAATCTTAGGATGATACTTGGATAGGCTGTGAGAGATCACATGATGAAAGTCATATCACATATCAACATTGCTGATCTCAATGGAGCTGAGTTATATGGTAAGACAAAAATTGACATGACAGTCAACTCACTGTCAGATTTCTTTGATCAGTTCAAGTTGGACTATACCTTGAACAATAAGGAACACACTTTGTAGAGCCTCATGCAAGATGTTTAAAGCGCCAAGAAAATCTTGGTGAAAGGCAAGGGTCAAGAGATTCATACAGTAGGTAAAGTTGCTACTGGTAAGACCCATAAGAAGGTCAAGAAACAATAGAAAACAAAATGCAACTTGGGCCTACCAAGAAGAAGACCAAGAAAGTAACCATGATCAAAGGGAAGTGTTTACGTTGTGGTGAAAAGGGACATTGGAAAAAGAAATTGCCTAGAATCTCAGGACAAGAAGTAAGAAGGTAATATTAATTATCTTGAAACATGTCTTCTAGCAAATTCTAGAGATTCTCGGACCATAGACTTTAGAGCCACTAATCATGTTTGTTAATCCTTACAGGGGTTTAAGGAAAACATAAGGCTTAATGAAAATGAATTCAACTTGCGATTAAGCAATAGAGCATTGGTGTCTGTCAGTGTAGTGAGAGATATTAGAATTGATTTATATTCTCAAAGGCAATTAGATATAATAAAAGTTTGTTATGTACCTCAATTCAAAAGGAATTTAATTTCAGTTTCTTGTTTAACTAAATTTAGATATTCAGTTACTTTTAATAAAGGTTTTATTATTAGTAGGAATAACAAATTTGTTTGCAAAGATACATTGGAAAATGATTTATTCTATTTGCATGGCATTATCTCCCACCTTTTTGGCACAGAATCGACAGAACCTAATCATAAAAGAGTACAATTATCAAAAGATGAAACCTACATTCGGCATTTGCATCTAGGTCACTTTAACATTGATAAGATCAAAAGATTGGTTAGTGTTGGATGACTTAAAGGTTGGTTAATGACTTAAAGGTTGATGATCTACCAACTTGTAAATATTATTTGGAAGGTAAGATGACCAAAAGGTCGTTGACGACCAATGGCACAAGAGCCACTAAATGTTTAAGATTAATACACACTAATGTGTGTGGTCCTATGAGCATTTAGGCTAGAGGTGGATACGAGTACATCATCACTTTCATGGATTATTACTCGATATTTGGCATTGTGTATCTCAAAAGACATAATTTGGATGTTTTTGACATGTTCAAAGCATTTAAACCTGAAGTAGAAAGTCAACTTGAGAAACACATAAAAATCTTAAGGTCTGATCGTCATAGAGAATATCTATCTGGTGAGTTTCAGCAATATCTTTTTGATAATAGGATAATTTCGCAGTCTTCTCTGCCAAGTACACCTCAACAAAATGGGGTGGCAGAAATGAGAAATAGAACACTATTGGACATGGTAGGTCTATGTTGAGTTATTCAACGCTTCCTAATTCCTTTTGGGGATATGCTTTACAAAATGCAATGTACATTCTAAAGATGTACCATCTAAGTCGGTTCCTAAAATACTGCATGAGTTATGGACTGGGTGAAAGCTTAGTTTACAACACTTATGGATATTTGGATGTCCTGGGCAAATGTTAAAAGAAAAGACAAAAGATGGAGTCCCATTCACAAACATGCATATTTGTAGTGTATCCAAAAGGAACCAAAGGATATTATTTCTATAGTCCTTCAAATTTTAAAGTATTTGTTTCAACAAATGCTATTCTGGAAAATGACTATATAAATGATTTTGTGCCTAAGAGTAGAATTGTCCTGACTGAGCTTTTAGTGGAGACAAATACAAAAGAGGTTTCACAACCTAAGCTAATTGTAAGTTCCATACCAACACAAGATCAACTACCTACCATTCCTCATCATAGTGGGAGGGTTAGTAGACAACCCAATAGATACATCAGTCTAGGATAATCAATGAAGAATCTCCCAGATGACGATGATCCTTACACGTGTGAATAAGCAATAGAGGATGTTGATTGTCATCATTGTCAAAAGGCAATGCAATATGAAATTGAATCTATGTTGAAAAACAAAATTTGGTCTCATGTGGACTTACCTAAAGGGAAAAAAACAATTGGGGGCATGTGGGTATACAAGAGGAATAGGGGAATAGATGTAAAGGTTGAACCCTTTAAAGTTAGGTTGGTAGCTAAAGGTTACACATAGAAGGATGGTATCGATTATGAGAAAACCTTCTCTCATATGGCCATGCTAAAATCCAGTAGGATACTTTTATCCATTGCAGCATCTCTAGATCTAGAGATTTGGCAAATAGACGTCAAGACATTTTTCCTTAACGAAAGTCTTGACAAAAGCATCTATATGATTCAACTAGAAGGATTTATTGAAATAAGCCAAGAGGAAAGGTTATGCAAGTTAGAAAGATCCATATATGGATTGAAGTAAGTATCCAGATCCTAGGATATAAGTTTTGATCAAATTGCTAAAAGTTTGGATTTTTTCAAAACCCTGACGAACCCACAAAATGATCAAAGGTGACAAGTTGGCTATTCTAGTTCTTTACGTTGATGATATACTACTCATCAAAAATGATGTTAGTGTATTGACATTAGTAAAAGAATGGTTGGCGAAATAATTTGATATGAAGGACTTAGGAGAATCAAGTTATATTCTTCGTATCCAAGTAATAAGGTGTAAAGTCCTCATTTATTGATTGGCTTATTTCGTAAACAATCCATATGTTGGGGTTTTTATGAAAGGGTAGCTTAGGCTCTCAAGACCTCAAGAGAAGAAGCATCAGAGGTAAAATTTTAATTGCTTGCTTGCTTTGAAAAGATAGTTGCACACACTCACATCTCATGCATAATTCTTGTTAATATATGTTGTGTGTTTATATATGTCCTTTAATAATTTGGTAACTCTTCTTGCATGTTTATTTTGATCACATCTTCGCATTTGAAATTACATGCATTATGTGTTGCTCTTACACACACACACACACATTCTTCTAGCATTTGAAAATAATTGAGTAGGTGAAGGTGTTTGGAACGCCTATGGCTTCCAAGTTTAGTTGAGCTTTATGTTTTGTGTAATAACTCCAAGGGGTATTCACTAATGGAATTTAGCAAGATAATTCCTTATAAGGATAGACTAGACATTGACTCAAACGAGATCTATGCTTAAAGGAGGGATATTCTTGAGATAATATATTGAAGGTCGATAGCTTGGTAACACACTCAATGTGATTTTATTATTATCCTCCCAAGAGTTCTTGTTAATTAAATCGCAAGGCTAAAATTGAAAACACTGGTTGTTATGTTAACAATTAGGTGGGACCTAATCAAACTAGCAGATGGTACGAACTCCTAAAGGAGGCGTGACATTTATGGGTGTTGGATCACCGTTGAATTATTTTATTTAATTCAAGATAATTATTCGAAAGTGTTTATCATGATTGTTTACTTATATAATTTTTTTATTAATCAAGAAATCATGACCCCATCCCTAATCAACATCCTAAAAGATAATACTTTAACTGGTGATAATTATGTAACATATTAGGGAAAATTGGGTTGTTGTTGCAATTTGGAAAGCATAAGTTTGTTTTATATACCCTAAACCACATGCTCTTACTGATGAATCTACTGAGGTGTAAAAAGAGGAGTATGAGCAGTTGAAGGCATTAGATGAGATGGCCAAATGTTACATTATGGCCACCATCTCCTACGAGTTGCAACAACAACTTAAAAGAATGGAGACTCCTACTGATATAATGATGTCTTTAGTTGAGATGTTTGTTAAGAAGTCTAGGACGACTAAGACAGAGGCAGTGACTGCTTTCATGAATCTTAGTATGAAATCTGGACAGTCTGTGAATGATCACAAGATGAAAATCTTAGCATATCTCAACATTGCTAAACTAATGGTGAGATGAAAATTGACATGACTGTCAACTCACTATCAGATTCTTTTTATTAGTTTAAGTTGGACTGCACCTTGAATAATAAGGAATGCACCTTGTAGGGCCTGATGCAAGATGTCCAAAGTGCCAAAAAAATCCTTTTGAAAGGAAAGGGTCAAGAGAATCATACAGTAGGAAAAGTTGCTACTGTTAAGACCCCGTAAGATGGTCAAGAAACAACAGAAGAAAAAGCAACTAGGACATACCAAGAAAAAGACTATGAAAGAAACCAAGATCAAAGGGAAGTGTTTCCTTTGTGATAAAAGGGACATTGAAATAGAAATTTCCCAAAGTCTTAGGACAAGAAGGAAGAAGGGGTTCAAGGAAACGAAAAGGCTTAATGCGAATTAATTCAACTTGCGTTTAGGCAACAAAGCATTGGTGTTTACTAGTGCAGTAGGAGATATTATAATTAATTTAGATTCGTATAGGCATTTAGATTTAATAGACATTTATTATGTACCTCAGTTCAAGAGGATTTTAATTTCAATTTCTTGTTTAAATAAATTTGGTTATTTGATTATTCAGTTACTTTTAATAAAGGTTTTATTATTATTAGGAATAACAAATCTGGTTGCAAAGGTACATTGGAAAATGGTTTATTCTATTTGCATAGATATATCTCTCACTTGTTAGACACAGAACCTAATCATAATAGAGTAAAATTATCAAAAGATGAAACATACCCATGGCATTTGCATCTAGGTCATATTAACATTGATAGGATCAAAAAATTCGTTAGTGATGGACATTTAAGTGACTTAAAGGTTGATGATCTACCAACTTATGAATCTTGTTTGGAAGGTAAGATGACCAAAAGATCTTTCATGACCAAAAGTTCTTTCATGACCAAAGGCACAAGAGCCACTTAATGTTTAAGATTAATACACATTGATGTGTGTGGTCCTATAAGCATTCAAGCTAGTGGTGGATATGAGTACTTCATCACTTTCATGGATAATTACTCAAGATTTGGCTGTGTGTATGTCATGAGGCAGAAGTTATATGTTTTTGACATGTTCAAAGCATTTAAAGCTGAAGAAGAAAATCAACTTAAGAAACACATAAGAATCTTGAGGTTTGATCGTGGTGGAGAATATCTATCTAGTGAGTTTCAACAATATCTTATTGATAATGGCATAATTTCACAGTCTTCTCTACCAGGTACACCTCAACAAAATGGGGTGGTGGAAATGAGAAATAGAACTCTTTTAGACATAGTTAGGTCTATGCTGAGTCATTCAACACTTCCTAATTCCTCTTGGGGATATGCTTTACAAACTGCTATGTACTTTCTAAACGATGTGCCATCTAAGTCGGTTCGTAAAACACCGTATGAGTTCTGGACTGAGCGAAAGCCTAGTTTACAACACTTAAGGATATTTGGTTATCCTGCTCATGTGTTAAAATGAAAGACAGAAAAGATGGGAGTCTCTTTCAGAAACATGTTATTTGAAGGATATCCAAAAGGAGCTAAAGGCTATAATTTTCATAGTACTTCAGATCTTAAAGTATTTGTTTCGATAATTGCTATATTTTTTGAAAATGTCTATTTGAATATTTTTGTGCCTAAATGAAGAATTGTCTTGAAAGAGCTATCGAGAGATACAATTCCATAAGAGATTTCACAACCTTGCCCAAATGTAAGTTCCGTACCAACACAAGATCAACAACCTACCATTCCTCATCGTAGTGGGAGGGTTAGTAGACAACCCGAAAGATATATCAGTCTAGAAGAATCAATAGAGAATCTCTCGGACGATGATGATCCCTACACGTACAAATAAGCCATGGAAGATGTTGATTGTCGCCATTGGCAAAAGGCAATGCAATCTGAAATTGAGTCAATGTTCAAAAACAAAATTTGGTCTCTTGTGGACTTACCTACAGGGATGAAACCCATTGGGTGCAATTGGGTATACAATAGGAGAAGAGGAATGGATAGAAAGCTGGAAACCTTTAAAGCTAGATTGGTAGCTAAAGGTTACACACAGAAAGAAGGTATTGATTATGAGGAAACCTTCTCTCTTGTGGCCATGCTACGACTACCAAGTTTGCATCAACATAAAATTCAAGGAATCCCTTCATAAAGGCTCTACCACAGAAGAGTTTTGAAGGGTATCTAGAGAACATAGGGATGCAAAATATAACACATTTACTATAGAGCAAATGTGAGATTGTTAGGATTATTCTCAATAGCAAGAGTGTAATAATGTATTTGACGATATTTTCATATTAATAACGTGATTTATAGTTTAACAAATCTTATAGTATTTATAGTTTAATTATTATAATTTTCAAAAGTAACTAATCATAAGGTCAAAAGACTAAGAGAAAAGAAGAAGTGTTTGTACATCTGGATATGTATGAGGTAGATACAATTTTTTAGTTAGTCTTGAACAATACTCACAACTTAAAATAAAGGTTGGGCGCCTTTATCATGTTAAAGTTATAGATTCTTTTGTTAGTATTTGAGTGTGATCAAATGTGTTATGGTAAGTCTAAAATCATCAAAGTGTAGTGTCTTTGGGCAAGAGAATTTTTTGCACTAGGTGCAATGAATAGGATCATAGTGAAATACTTTATCCAAAATCGTCAAAGGATAAAAGTTTTCTTATGAGGACAATCGGAGAGTCTATCTCAATCAATAGATAAATGATGGACTAATGGTTACAACTGCTATCAATTTTGCTATCAATGAGTATAATTATATAGCACAGTTTATCCTCGATCATTTGGTAGTATACTTTTTTTATTCAATAGAGGAATTTATTTATAGATATGGACATCGTGGCTCCATTTATTAAATGTGAGTAGAATTTCATCATACGGATATTTTAGATATTGGATATTAAATCTTAACGTTAAGTTTTCATTAGTGTCTATTGAATTATGGCTTCTGGACAAGTCAAAATATCCAAGTTCAAAATGTGGTCATATGAGTAAATATAGAAAGTAGGAGAGCTATATACAGTCTATAAGCTCTTGGCGATTATTGATATTCTTCACGAGCATACACTATCTCCATTAAGAATGTTTAAGGTACGAATAATGACCATTCACTTATTCTATCTTTGTTTAAGTGTTCAGTTTTCTTTAGTTGAATGACCTGTAATTAATAGATCGGACTAAAGTGAATCATTTATTGATTGTGATTAGGTTATGTCTATTGGAGCCTGAATTTAGATATCCCGCCAAGACCCTAATACACACAAACTTGCATGGAACACTTGATATATTCTATCATACCAATTTCTAGGTCTAGCTAGAATTGATTTTGGATTTCAGAATCCAAAGGTTTTGGAGAGGTGCGGTCATGTGTGATCAAGACACGCAGACACTCTTTAAAATACCTGGAATGGGCGGCCAATGAAAATACAATCACGGTTAAATACTCAAGGCTAACCTAGAGGGGGGGGGGGGGGGTGAATAGGTTAGACACCTTTTTCGACTCTCTTAGAAACAAACAAAAGTTTGTCCGTCTAGATTGCTTGTATCACAATATATATATTAATTAGAGACAATTAATCAATATATAAACACAATTAAAGTGTGATAAAAACAAGTAATTGTAACATATACACAATCTATATTATAGAAAGGAAGTTAACATATATAAAGAGTTCTATCCACAATACAAATATTAGAGAGATAGGGATAGAGACAAGTTGACACAAGATATAACGTGGTAAACCTCTGAAGAGTAAACATCCGCGGGCTAGCAGTCACGGCAAACAAAATCCACTAGTAGATAAGACAAGTACAATCTCTCAAGTGACCTCTTCACCAAGAAACAACCCTCCTATCCTACTCTAGAAGTTGTCGCTCTATGCTCAACAATCCGAGGCTTCACACCTCTTGTCAAGACTTCCTTGCTCACCTTATCCAGATCCTCACGACCCAAGGCAGGATATCTTGCTCAACTAAGTCCTCACGACTCTAGTCAAGAATTCCTTGCT
Source organism: Dipteronia dyeriana (assembly GCA_032871835.1). Lineage (NCBI taxonomy): Eukaryota > Viridiplantae > Streptophyta > Magnoliopsida > Sapindales > Sapindaceae > Dipteronia > Dipteronia dyeriana. The sequence continues at coordinate 79,672,718 of CM065296.1, read as the reverse complement.
CACATATCCGAGTTCTCCAAACTCGAGGCAAGACTTCTTGCTCGAATATCCAAGGCTTCACACCTCTAGCCAAGACTTCCTTGCTCGACAATCCAAGGCTTCACACCTCTTGCCTAGACTTCTTTCTCAACACCATAAGTCTCACACCTATTGTCAAGAATTCCTTCTCACAAGGCATCTGGGTGATCATGAATGCAAAAGGCAAACAAGCACGCAACATAGAATGTTATGATCAACACATCTTATGGAAAATACTAGACATGAGCATGAATGCACAAATCACATATAGTCTAGTTTATCATGCATGTGTAATCAATCTAGATTATGTAAGATATGTTCAATATTAATCACAACCTAGATACATGCATAGATCTATACTTGAATCACAAGATATGTTCAATAAATCACAAGATCAAGTTTAAATCACACAAACCAAAAACATGCTAAAATCATATGACAATGTCAATTAGATTTAAGCTAAAGTTGTAGAGCATATTCCTAATCATAGATTCATAAAAACACAAGAATAGCTCAAAAGAACATAAACACATGTATTATGTGAGAATTTCAGCCAAGAGAGCCTAATATATGTGAGGAACTATTTTTTCTCAATATCAATCAATCAAAGATCATGAAATAGTCCTAGAATCAAAGCTAGCACAATACAATCCCAAACATGTGATAACATAGGCAAAATGAAAACCTAAATCAACATGTATGATTTCAATTGAAAATCTACCTACCTTTGAAAGTGTTCAAAACACAAATCTAAACCATCACAATATACAAATATATGTAGAAGAAGAAAACCAAAGGCAATTGACCAAGTTTTAAAAGAAAACTTTGAGAGAAAATCAATACCTTAGTTGATTTAGGTGCAGTCCCATTTTTGTATGATTAGACACCAAAAGGAAGCAGTATAATTAACTCAAACTTTCAGATAAAAGATGGAGAATAAATATATGAACACTCTCAACGATGATATTTAGATTCTCATGATATCAACATCACTAGATAGCCCAAGAAACTTGTTAATGTTTACCGGGTTAACTCTAAACACAACACCCATAATCTCCATCAAAGGATCCAATAAGGTGGTACTCTCTCTATATTCATAATAAAATTCTCTAACAATAGTGTCATTTACTATTCCTAGCATGCTCACCTAAGATTCCCAATTTCTATCCTCAATGCATTTAAGAACATAAGAATCTTTACATTTATCTAAGTCAATGCCTCTTTCTTGAAATATCTTTTTAGTTGAAAAGATCCCTAAATCCCTTGACCTTGAAGCTTTGGATCCCTTTGAGGTATACTTGGCCTTCACAATGGGATTCAATTGATTTCCACTTCCGGTAACCTTAGTTCTTCCCATTTGTTCTTGTGAAATAAGATGCTATATACATACAACAAAAGTGAGTGAAGGACAAAACAAAAACATTAGTCACAAATATATAAACACAATGACATATGACTTAAGAATGAATCATCATGTAAGACAAATATAGTGAGTAATATCTTACAAGTATCATTAAGTCAAAAAAATGCCATCATGTAACAAAATGAAGCATGTGAACATATCATAAAAGATAACAATGTCTAGCATACAATGCTCCACCTTGATAAATGATATAACTAAAATTCGTGATAGCATAAGGTTCACAAAGATGCTCACACAATCACATATTCAAGCAATTTGAAGAAATATCAACAAAATAAACTTAATATGCTAAGAGAGATACACAAAGATTTTTCAAGTTCTCTCATAATTCTTCAACAATTGCAAAGATATCATCATACTCATAAACAAAGTGTGTGTGTGTGAAATATGCTTCAAATATATATCAAGAAGTAGTTTGATAATCAACAAGCAAATAATTTCCAACAACTATTCATCTTAAGCTTTTTTCATAAAAAGTCAAACCGATTATCATCTAGAATTTTTGCTTTTAAGAGAATAGATTTCAACACATGAGCGTGTGTGTGAATGTGGCTCATTATCCCATTTCTATTTTTCAACCGAGCACATTTGATATTCAACTAAACTCCTTTTTAAGCCTTCCTCCTTTTCTTTTTAGGCTTTGAATGAAAGATTTTTTTATGATTTAATTTTAACACTTCTTTGATTTTTCCATTTTTTTACATAAACAAAATTCACTTCATGATGGCTTTCACTCATCACAATGGTGTAGCTCTTTCCAACATTGGGTAGCTTTCACAACGAAGGTGTGTAGCTCTTTTCATGAAAGTGCTCGTTGAGTTCTATGTAATTGCCGAAGCAAAATGGATACTAACCATAGGTCATTTTTAATGTACTTAAACACAAAAACTTCAAGATGTATCCAATGTTTACATATTAGTACTCTCAACCTACTAGCAAAACAGATAAGAGAAGCAAGGTGCAATTTTTAGAAAACCAAGATTTTATGGCTCGTAAGCACATGATCTAAGAGCAATAAGTAGAGACTTATTCAAGATCATTACTTCTCTAATGAGTAGCTTTCAAAGAATATAAAGTTCATATTTTAAAAAGTAATGCCACTCAATATACCATACACAAACAATCATCAAAGTTAAGGTCAATGTGAACAATATCACTATTAGATCCTAAAATAGCAAATGTCAATGCGAACCATATGTATGCTATACAAAATTCTCTAATATGACATGACATGAGATGTATGTCAAAAATTGAGTCAAAAGATGAATATCTAAGAGAACATGCATTAGAGTATAGAGATACCTTTTTGCACATTATATTAACCAAATATCATACTTTCGCCCTTTTTAATGAGCACTCTTGCCTTGAATGTCCTCATGACACCAAGTTGACGATGTTTCAAAACATAAGTATAAAAAGCATAATATCTCAACTCAATCAACACATATAACAAAAGAACTTCTTCAAAGTTTATCAACAAATTTTGACCATCATAACAAACATGATGTGAGATAACCAAGTTCATATCAATACATGGAGTATTCAAAGCTAGTAATCAAGAATTCTCAACACAATTGATATATAGCCTCAAAGCTATCTCACATATGCTTCTTATTTTAGTGATAAGAGCACTCACCCTTGAACCACTTGTTCTTGGGTGTACCTACACAAACATTTCCAATATCATCATTGATAACAATGTTAAATCTAGAGTAAAGTTCTTCAATGGCTTGATTAACAAGAATATCATTAACACACTCTTTCTTAACATTTTCAACACAAGCTATGTCAAGTTGAACAAGATTAGAATTCTTTCTACTCCACAACTTTTTCTCATACTTAGAAATATTATCATGTTTGTCAACTTTCAAGGCCTTAGCATGTTCAAGTTGAAGTTTAATCTCCTTATCCCTAGATTCATTTCCTAATTTGCATTTTTCAATAAATTTATAACACCTAGGCTTAATATGACCTATTGTGTTGCAATAATGGTAAATTGGAATAAAATATGAGATTGTACCTTTTGGAGTTGAACTAGCTTCACTAGGAGTTTGCAAAGATACCTTGTTTGCCAACTTCTTCTTGGCTTTTGAACTTCTCTTCATGTGTGGTTTCTTATCAATCACGACTTCATCAAAATGTGTAGGAAGTGGTAATTCCAAGAGCTTCTCTTCAACTACCAAGTCATCTTCACCATTATAAGAGTTAACAAGATTCCTAACACTAGACACACTAACCGAATCATTCACTAAGTCCTTGATAGCCTTTTTAGCCTTGTCTATCTCTTTCATCAATTCTTGTTCTCTACTCTTCAAAGAAGATATCACATTATCCTTCTCAAGGTTTATCATTTCATGTTCTCTAAACTTCTTCATAATATCACCTTTCTCACCAAGAAGTCTATGAGTAACAACCACAAACTCATATAGTTGCTTCATGATCAAATCATCCTTTTTAACTACTTCTCTTTGAGCATTGTATCTATCTTCTTCTAGCTTTTCTATCTTTTTCAACAACTCAAGATTAGTAGGAATGGAACTAGAGCTTCCAACATGATTTGTATCAAGGTTCTTGTTCAAAGATATTGTACTACTAACATCTAGTGGAAAATGAGAAGCCGTTAGAGCTACAAAGTTGCTCACCAACTCTTTATCACTTGAAGACTCACTACTAGAGCTCTCATTATCACTAGAATTATCATCACTCCATGCAGCCACCAACACTTTTCCTTTCTTGTCTTTCTTAGATGGCTTCTTGGTGCACTCACTAGCAAAGTGACCAAAACCTTGACAATTATAGCATAGAACCTCTTTCTTATTCATGGCTTGACTATTCTTCACAATCCTTGGAGATGATGTTCTCTTGACTCCCTTTTCCTTAGAAGACTTGCCTTTAGGCTTGACATTCTTGTTTAGAAACTTCTTGAACCTTCTAACCAAGAGTGCCATTTCTTCATTTTCATCATCACTCTCCTCCTCTATAGCATTGAGAGCGATTCCCTTACTTTTGATCTTTGGCTTCAAGCACATCTCATAAGTTTAGAGAGACCCAAGCAACTCATCAATATTCATACTATCCACATCCTTGCTTTCCTTAATGGTCGTCACCTTTGATTTGAATCTCTTAGGAAGAGACCTAAGGATTTTCCAATTTAACCCCATTTTTTAGATAGGTACTCCAAGTGCTTGACATTGGTTAGCTATGTTAAGAAGCCGGAATTGGAAGTCTTCAAATTTTTCTTCCTCACCCATACTTAAACCTTTTAACTGTGATGCCAACATTTGAAGCCTAGATTTCTTCACCGCTAAGGTTCCGTCATTAGTAACTTGGAGAGTATTCTAAGCTTCCTTTGCAGATTCAAGATTTTGAATGTAGGTGAATTGATGCCCAACAAATCCTCCAAAGATGGCATTCATAGCACGATGATGCCATTTAGCAACCTCAAACTCATTTGTTGTCCATTCACTCCTTGGCTTGAGTATCATGGTTATATCCTCTTGAACCTTGGTAGAAGGACTATAACCTTCTTCCATTACCATTCAAGCCCTTTCATCAATAGAGCGGATGTAGGCTTTCATCCTCAACTTCAAATACCCATAGTTAGTGCCACGAAGTAATGGTGGCCTAGTATTTGAGGCTCCTTCCGCCATTACATCATCTTGTAAACCCATGACTTCAAACGCCTTGTAAAAACTGTGAAAGTATCACCCCGGACTCACACTAAGTGCAATCTAGTGTCCTGCTTTGATACCAATTGAAAATATATTCACGGTTACATGCTCAAGGCTAACCTAGAGGGGGGGTGAATAGGTTAGACACCTTTTTCGACTCCTTTAGAAACAAACAAAAGTTTGTCCCTCTAGATTGCTTGTATCACAATATATATATTAATTAAAGACAATTAATCAATATATAAACACAAGTAAAGTGTGATACAAACAAATAATTGTAACACATACACAATCTATATTATAGAAAGGAAGTTAACAAATATAAAGAGTTCTATCCACAATACAAATATTATAGAGATAGTGATAGAGAAAAGTTGACACAAGATATAACGTGATAAACCTCCGAAGAGGAAACATCCACGAGCTAGCAGCCACCGGCAAACAAAATTCACTAGTAGATAAGACAAGTACAATCTCTCAAGTGACCTCTTCACCTAGAAACTACCCTCCTATCCTACTATAGAAGTTGTCGCCCTATGCTCAACAATTTGAGGCTTCACACATCTTGTCAAGACTTCCTTGCTCACCTTATCCAGATCCTCATGACCCAAGGCAAGACTTCTTGCTCAACTAAGTCCTCACGACTCTAGTCAAGACTTCCTTGCTCACCTATCTGAGTTCTCCCAACTATAGGCAAGACTTCTTGCTCGACTATCCAAGGCTTCACACCTCTAGCCAAGACTTCCTTGCTCGACAATCCAAGGCTTCACATCTCTTGTCAAGACTTCATGCTCAACACCATAGGTCTCACACCTATTGTCAAGACTTCCTTCTCACAAAGCATCTAGGTGATCATGAATGTAAAATGCAAACAAGCACGCAACATAGAATGCTATGATCAACACATCCTATGGAAAATACTAGACATGAGCATGAATGCACAAATCACATATAGTCTAGTTTATCATGCATGTGTAATCAATCTAGATTATGTAAGATATGTTCAATATTAATTACAACCTAGATACATGCATAGATCTAAACTTGAATCACAAGATATGTTCAATAAATCACAAGATCAAGTTTAAATCACACAAACCAAAAACATGCTAAAATCATATGACAATGTCAATTAGCTTTAAGCTAAAGTTCTAGAGCATATTCTTAATCATAGATTCATCAAAACACAAGAATAAATCAAAAGAACATAAGCACATGTATTATGTGAGTTTTTCAGCCAAGAGAGCCTAATACATGTGAGGAACTATTTTTCTTAAAATCAATCAATCAAAGATCATGAAATAGTCCTAGATTCAATGATAGCACAATACAATCCCAAACATGTGATAACATAGGCAAAATCAAAACCTAACTCAACATGTATGATTTCAATTGAAACTCAACCTAGCTTTGAAAGTGTTCAAAACACAAATCAAAACACTCACAATCTACAAATATATGTAGAAGAAGAAAAGCCAAGGCAATTGAGCAAGTTTTAAAAGAATACTTTGAGAGAAAATCAATGCCTTAGTTGATTTAGGTGTAGTCCCGTTTTTGTACGGTTTGACACCAACAACAGCAGAAAAATTAACTCAGACCTTTAGAGACAATTTGGAGAATGAATAGATGAACACTCTCAACTTTGAATCACTCAAATCGGAGTTCAAATGAAGAACTTATGGTGTTTGGAAGGTGAGAATATTTAGAGAGAAAATTTCCGCATACTTGATTTGAATTTCTTCTTAGAATGAAATGTGAGAGGGAAAGAGATTATAAAGGAGTGGGAAACTTGGACATGTGAAATGACCATGACAGGAAAGATGAAGCCAAGCAAGCTTGCTATTAGAGATTGTGCGTGGGCATCTCGGGGCAGCAAGCCTTCTGCCCCGAGATGGCCACGCGCCATCTCGGGAAAGAAGTACCTTGCTTGCTTCTTTCTCCTTCGACCTTCCTTCGCGTTCTTTGACCGTTCTCCGGCCTTCAAACTCGAAATTCAAATCCGTTTGCTGATTACAAACCATAACTCTCACACAGACAAGGAAATATAAGATACTCAACCAAGAAAAAAATAATTCGACTCAATATATGAAGACGGAGACAATGTATAAAACATGAGTTGAAAGTATAGTATCTTTTGACTTAGAACTTGAAATCAATAGTATGAGTAACTGAAATGACCGAAACACAATCAAGAATGATTTAAAACAAAATCTAAGTTCAATATCCATGTTATACAAACATATACACACATAAACACAATTCACACTAGAATACAGACTACATAGAGATAGTTTCCAATCATGCATTTTCCAAAATATGTTATTTCCAAACCAATGCATGAGTATTCATCTTTAAGTGTGTGAATGTGTTATACATGGTGCACAACGATGCAGGGACACATATGAATGAATTGTATGTGTGTGCCTATAATGGTGCACAATGATGCAGGGACACAAATGTATGATATGTGTGTGTGTGCCTAAGCCTTGTAAGAGAAAGATAGGGTCTTAGTATACCTTTGTAGAACCATATTGCATCCTTTCTCTTGAAGACTTAGAACTTGCTTTGATTTGTTGTTTCTTCTTTCTTGAAGCTTGAATCATCATGAATCTGAACAACTAAATCATTACAAGTAAACATCATTTTGATATGGAATTAATGCCAACACAAACTAAAACCTAACAGCCAAGGATGTGGGATTCTTTGGGCGGCAGTAGTGGTGTGCGATTAGGATTCCATTAATACATAAAGAATATAATTTTCACATTTCAAATAAATTGGTTGTTTAATTATATTACTGTATTAATTTAGGGCATGTTGACTTGTTTATTATTTTTGTAAGAAAGGGTCTAGTTCACATGTATACTTTTTATTAAAGTCCATAAATTGGAAAAACAATATAAGGCCCATATATAATAAGCTTGGACGGCAAGGGCTAACATAATAGCCTAATATATTGTTTTTTATTTTATTATTTAACTAAATGGAAATTAATTAATTATTCAATTAAATGTCAAAATCTTTTTCCTACTAGGAAAAGGTCTCCTAGTGTCATGTTATTATTTGTAGAATGATAAGTTTCAAATACTTTATTTGATAAGTAGATAAATAAAAGGAATTTATTTATCTAGTCAAATTAGGAAGTATTTAATATCGATCAAAACTGTAATTGACTAGTGATCAAATTATGAATTTTTTGATAAAGTCAGAATTTAATTTATTTTCATTAATTATTTATTGGACATGTAGGAAAAATCCCGGTAGAAGTAGAAAATAGCTTTAGTAAATTTTTTGAAAATTCCCTTTAAAAGAATGAATCTTAACCCTTGATTAATTAACATATAATAACGTATCATACCTTTTTCTCGTGACGATTGAAGTTACAATGAATTGAATCTGTAAGATTTTCCAATTCAATCAAGAACGTGAATCACCTAGGAGTGTGGACTCTCATTCTTTGAATTGTATACTTGAGGATGGAAACATACAAAATCTTTTTCTTTTTTAAGTCACAATAATCCTCCTAAAGAAAACCCAAGAACGTTTGGTCCCCTACGAATTATACATCTATTTGATTGAAACTCACGTGAACCCGATTCAATTTTTGTACACAAAACCCTTTTGATGTAAAGGATACTAGTGCACTATCGAAAACAAAAACGTTTCCTCTTTTCTCTATGTTTGGCCGAATTCTACACACAATGGGTTGGATGAAGTTTTTTTTTAACTATAATAAGCAAATATAAATAAACTTCTCACAAGACTCCAACAAGGCTTGGCAGAAATCTCTATATTGATTTCATTAGCCATGTCCGAATTCTTCAAGGCCATATATATAGGTGGCCAAATCCTCACATATGGAGGATTTACTTGGTGGGCAAGAACCCTCTCTCTAGGTGAATTTACTTGGTGGCCAAGAATCCTCTCTCAAAGAAGAATTCTTTTCACACCAAGACTCCTATTCCAACTCGTTAGTGTATCTATCCAATAACTAATTATTGAATCTAAATTAAATTGTGACTTTATCAAAAAACTTCATAATTTGACAAATTTCAATTAGATTTATGATAGATATTAAATACTTCCTGATTTTACTAGATTAATAAAAAAAAATTATCTATTTATCAAATAAAGTGTTTGATACTTACCATACTACCAACAATAGTATGACACTAGGAGACCTTCTTATACCAGGAAAAAGATTTTAACTTTTAATTAAATAATTAATTAACTAATTAATAAGTTAATTAATTTCCATTTAATTAAATAATAAAGTAAAAAACAGTATATTATGCCATTTATTTAAACCTTACCACCCAAGCTATATACATAGGCCAAATATTGTTTTTTAATTTTTTTTATTAAATCCATTGAACTTTAATAAAAAATTCAACATGTGAACTAGACTCATTCTTTGTAAAAAAAAAAAAACAAGTCCACATGCCTTAAATTCATACATTAATATAATTTAAACAACCCATTTAATTAAAATGTGCAAATTATAATCTTAATGCAATAATATAATGCTAATTGTAACCCATTAGGGCCGCCGAAGGAATCCCATATCCTTGGCCGCCCATTCTAGATATTTTGAAGAGTTCCCGCGTGTCTTGATCACATATGACGGCATCTCTCCAAAACTTTTGGATTCCGAAATCCAAAAACAATTATAGATGGACCCAAAAATTAGTCCAGTAGAATAAATCGAGTATTCCAAGCAAGTTCGTGTGGATTGGGGATCTTGGTGGGCTATCTAAATACAAGCTCAAATAGACATAACTTAATCACTATCAACAAATGATTCACTTAGGTCTAATTCATTAATTTTTGTTCATTCCACTAAAGAAAATTGAACTCTTAAATAAAGATAGAATAAGTGAATGTTCCTTATTCGTACTCTGAACAATCTTAATAGAAATAGTGTATCCTCGTGAAGAATATCAGTAATTGCCAAGAGCTCATAGACCATATATAGCTCTCCTAGTTACCATATTTGCTCATATGTCCACATTTTAAACTAGGATATTTTGACTTGTCCAGAAGCCATATTTAAATAGACATTATTAAAAACTTAATGTTAAGATTTAATGTCCAATACCAAAAATATCCATATGATGGTATTCTACTCACATTTAATAATTGGAGCCATGATGTCCAAATCTAAAAATGAAGTCCTCTATCGATAAACAAATGAATACCACCAAACAATCGGGGATAGACTACACTATATAATCGTACACGTTGATGGCTCAAATGTTAACAATTATAACCATAAGTCCATCATTTATCTCAAAATTGAGATAGACTCTCCCGTTGTCTTCAAGTGAAATATTTTATCCATTGACGGTTCTTGATAAAATATTTCACAGTGATCATATTCAATGTACCTATTGCACCAGATTCTTTTGCCCAAAGACACCACACTATGATGATTTTAGACTCAAAATAACATATTTGATCCCACTCAAAAGCTAGCAAAAGAATCCACAACTTTAATAAGTTTAAGGCTCCCAACCTTTATCTTAAGTTTTGAATATTGTTCAAGACTAAATAATTTTTTTTGTCAACCTCATACATATCCAGATGTACGAACAATTCTTCTATTCTCAAAGTCTTTTAACCTTATGATTATTTACTTTTGACAATTATAATTGTTAAACTATAAATGCTATAAGATTTGTTAAACTAGAAATCAATTTATTAATATGAAAAGATTGTCAAATACACTATTACACTCATGCTATTGAGCATAATCCTAACATCATCAACGTAAAGAACTAGAAAAACCACCTTGTCACCTTCAATCCTTTTGTATACATAGGGTTTGTCAAGGTTTTGAATAAATCCAAAACTTTTCACTGCTTGATCAAACTTATATTCCATGATTTGGATGGGTGCTTCAGTCCCTATATGGATCTTTACAACTTCCATACCTTTTCCTCTTGGCCCTTTTCAATGAATCCTTCTGGTTGTATCATATAGATGATTTTGTCAAGACTTCCATTAAAGAAAGTTGTCTTGGCGTCCATTTGCCAAATCTCTAGGTTTATAGATGCCATAATGGATAAGAGTATCCCAATGGATATAAGCAAGGCCACAAGAGAGATGGTTTCCTCATAATCGATACCTACCTTATATGTGTAACCTTTAACTACCAATCAAGCTTTTAAGGTTTCCACCTTTCCATCCACTTCTCTCTTCCTCTTGTATACCCACTTGGACCTAATACGTTTTATCCATTTAGGCAAGTCCATAAGAGACTAGAATTTGTTTGTGTACATAGATTCAATTTAGGATTGCATTGCCATTTACCAATGGTGACAACCAACAACTTTCATGGATTCCTTGCATGTGTAGAGATCGTTGTCGTCTGGGAGATTCTCTACTATTTGTCCTAGATCGATGTGTCTCTCGGGTTGTCTACTAACCCTCCCGCTATGATGAGGAAAGGTAGGTTGTTAATCTTGTGTTTGTACAGAACTTACAATTGGGCTAGGTTGTGAAACCTCTTATAGAATTGTATCTTCTGAAAGCTCGTTCAAGACAATTCTACTTTTAGGCACACAAAATTTTATAAAGTCTTTTTCCAGAAATTTAGCATTTGCTGAAACAAATACTTTAAGATATGAAGGACTATAGAAATAATATCCTTTGGTTCTTTTTGGATACCCTACAAATATGCATGTTCTTGAACTCCACCTTTTCTGTCTTTCCTTTCAACACGTGCACAGGGTATCCAAATATCCTTAAGTGTTTTAAGGTAGGCTTTCTCCAACTCCATAACTCATGCGGTGTTTTAGGAACCGACTGAGATGACACATCGTTTAGAATGTACATACCAGTTTGTAAAGCATATCCTCAAAATGAATTAGGAAGCGTTAAATAACTCAACATAGACCTAACCATTTCTGAAAGAGTTTTATTTCTCGCTTCTACCACCCCATTTTGTTTAGGAGTACCTAGCATAGAAAACTGAATAATTATCCCATTATCAATAAGATATTACTGAAACTCACCAGTTAGATATTCTCCCCCATGATCAGACCTAAAAATTTTTATATGTTTCTCAAGCTAATTTTCTACTTCAACTTTAAATGCTTAGAACATGTAAAAAGCATCCAACTTATGTCTCATGAGGTACACATAGCCAAATATCAAGTAATCATTCGTGAAAGTGATGAAGTACTCATATCCACCTCCAGCTTGAATGTTCATAGGTCCACACAAATAAGTGTGTATTAATCCTAAACATTCAGTGGCTTTTGTGCCTTTGCTCGTGAACAACCTTTTGGTAATCTTACCTTCTAAACAATATTCACAAGTCGGTAGATCATAAACCTTTAAGTCAGTTAAAGGTTCATCACTAACCAATCTTTTGGTCTTATCTAGGTTAATATGACCTAGGCGCAAATGCCATATGCAGTTTTCTTCTTTTGATAATTTTGCTCTTTTATGATTAGGTTCCGTTGATTCCGTGTGTAACTAGTGAGAGATATTGATTTGAAAAAGAATAAACCATTTTCCAATGTACCTTTGCAAATAAATTTGTTATTCCTATTAATAATAAAACCTTTATTAAAAGTAACCGAATAACCAAATTTATTTAAACAAGAAATTGAAATTAAACTCCTCTTGAATTGAGGTACATAATAAACGTCTATTAAATCTAAATGCCTATAAGAATCTAAATTAATTATAATATTTCTCACTGCATTTGCAGACACTAATGTTATGTTGCCTAAACGCAAGTTGAATTCATTCCCATTAAGCTATTTCTTTTCCTTGAACCTCTTCTTCCTTCTTGTTCTGAGACTTTAGGCAATTTCTTTTCCAATGTTCCTTTTCGTCACAAAGGAAACACTTCTCTTTGATCTTGGTTACTTTCATAGTCTTCTTCTCGGTAGGCTCAAGTTTCTTTTTCTTCTATTTTTTCTTGACCTTCTTACGGGATCTTAACAGTATCAACTTTACCTACCGTATGAATCTCTTGACCCTTACCTTTCACAAGGATTTTCTTGGCACTTTGAACATCTTGCATTAGGCCCTACAAGGTGTATTCTTTATTGTTTAAGGTGTATTCCAACCTGAACTGATCAAAGGAATTCGACAATGAGTTGACTATCATGTCAATTTTTGTCTCACCATCAATCTCAACGCCATTGAGCTAAACAATGTTAAGATTTTTTATGACTTTCATCATATGGTCTTTCATACCCTGTCCATGTTTCATCCTAAGATTCATGAAAGTAGTCACTACTTCTCTCTTAGTTGTCATCGACTTCACAGCAAACATCTCTTCAAGAGACATCATTATATCAGCAACAATCTCCTTTCCTTCACGTTGTTATTGCAATACGTTGGAGATAGTGGCCATAATGTAACACTTGGCCATCTCATCTGAGGCCTTCCACTGCTCATACTAGCCTCTTTGCACCTTAGTAGGAGTATGGGGTTTCAGAGTAGACAGAATAAACTTATGGTTTTTAATTTGTAACAACAACCCAATTTTCCTTTTCCTTATGACATATCGATTATAGATAGGGTCGTAATATTTTTTTTAAAAAAATATATATAAGTAAACAATCGTGATAAAGCATTTTCAAATGTTTATCTTGAATAAAATAAAATAATTCAATTGTAAAATTCAACAACGATCCAACACCCATAAATTTCACACCTCCTTTGGGAGTTCACACCATCTACTTTTTGGACTAGGTCTCACCTCATTGTTAACAATAACACTAGCATTTTCAAATTTAGCCTTACAATTTTATTAACAAGAACTCTTTGGTGGATATTAATAAAACAACAATGAGTGTATTATAAAGTTATCGACCTTTAATATATTCCCTTACGAAGATCCCTCTTTTGAGAGTAGATATCGTTTGAGCCAATTGTCTAATTTATCCTTGAAAGGAAGTATGTTGATAAATTCCATTCATGAATACCCCTTGGGGGGTTATTGCATGAAACATAAAGCTCAACTAAAATTGGAGGCCATAAGCATTCCAAACACCTTCTCCCACTCAATTGTTTAAGGCGTGTGATCGAATTTCATAGAATGATTTGCCAAGTTATCTTGATGCCAATTAGATACCTAAACCATTCAATGCATAACCATACCAAAAGAGATATATGAGTAGCACTTCTATTGTATATGGCATGTAATCGTACAATGACAAATATTACAATATTTAAGAAAATAAATAGCCACAATTTTGGTCCATCCTAGAAAAACAAGTAAATTACATTTGTTTGAAATACAAAACCCTAATCCTATCATGGTGAACAAGTCATCAAGTGGTCACCATCCAAAGGTCTTGTGTCTGGGCACTTGCACACCGGAACCCTTGTACGACTACTCTGGCTTACTCTGTTGCTACTTTTTTTGCTTCGATTTCTTCAATTCTTCGATTTTTCAAAAATTGAATATATTACAACAATTTTTTTTATTACAACATAAAAATAAAAAAACAAAACTTAGTAACTACCAAGAAGGAAATTATGGCAATGATAGGTCACCCTTCTTGTTACAATTCCAAAACAAAAATACATTGAATTTCTAGGACCCAAATTGAGCAATAACAAATCACATTATAAAAACACACACACACACACACACACACACACACACACATATATATATATATATATATATATATATATGTATATATATATATATATATCCATACATTCCAATATAAATATATATATGTGAATACTAGAGTGTCATCTCTTTCTACACGTATATGTACATCAATCAATCAATGGTACAACCTGACTCTCATACCAATTATGAGAAAAATCATGCGGAAGAAGTGGAAAATAGGTTTAGTATATTTAAAAAATTATCCTTTTAAAAGAATGAACCTTAACCCTTGATTAATTAACATAAAATGTAGTATCGTACCTGTTTCTTGTGACGATTGAAGTTACGCCGAACTGAATCCACAAGACCTTCTAATCTTATCACTAAGGTGAATCACCTAGGAGTGTAGGCTACCTTTCTTTGACTTATATACATGAGGATGGAAATAAACAAAATATTTTTCTTTTGTTAGTCACAATAATCCTTCTAGAGAAAACCCAAGAACGTTTGGTCACCTGTGAATTATCAATCTATTTGATTGAAACTCATGTGAACCCGATTCAATCTTTTTAGACAAAACCCTTTTGATGTAAAGGATACTATTGCACTATCGAAATAAAGAATATTCCCTCTTTCTCTATGCTTGGCCGAATTTTACACACAATGGGTTGGATGATTTTTTTTTTAACTATAATATGCAAATATAAAAAACTTCTCACAAGACTCCAACAAGGCTTAGCCGAAATCTCTATATTGATTTCATAAGCCTTGGCCAAATTCTTCAAGGCCATATATATAGGTGGCCAAATCCTCTTCTAAGAAGGATTTACTTGGAGGGCAAGAATCCTCTCTCTATGAGGATTTACTTGGTAGCCAAGATTCCCCTCTCAAAGAAGAATTCTTTTTCACACCAAGACTCATATTCCAACTCGTTAGTGTATCTATCCAATAACTAATAATTGAATATAAATTAAATTGTGACTTTAACAAAAACTTCCTAACTTGACCAATTGTCAATCAAAGTTTTGATAGATATTAAATACTTCATAATTTGGCCTGATAAATAAATTCTTTTTATTTATCTACTTATCAAATATAGTATTTAATACTTATCATACTACCTACAATAGTATGACAATAGGAGACCTCTCCTACTAGAAAAAAGATTTTGACTTTTAAATAAATAAATAATTAATTAATTAATTTATCTATTTCTATTTAATTAAATAATAAAATAAAAAACAGTATATTAGGCCATTTATTTAAGCCTTGCCGCCCAAGCCACATACACGGGCCAAATACTGTTTGTTTTATTTTATTCAATCTAATGGACTTTAATATAAAAGTCCACATGTGAACTATACCGATTCTTACTAAAAGAGAAACAAGTCCACATGCCTTAAATTAATACACTAATATAATTTTAAAAGCCCATTTAATTAAAAAGTAGAAATTATATTCTTAATGTATTAATGAAATGCTTATCGCACCCCATTGGGCCACCCAAGGAATCCCACATCCTTGGTCGCCCAATCCAATTTTTTTAAGATTTCACGCGTGTCTTTGTCACACATGACTGCACCTCTTCAGAACTTTTGGATTCTAAAATCCAAAAACAATTCTTGATGGACCTAAAAATTAGTCCGATAGAATATATCAGGTGATCCATGCAAGTTCGTGTGAATTAAGGATCTTGGCAGGCTATCTAAATTTAATCTTCAATAGACATAACCTAATCACAATCAACAAATGATTTGTCTAGGCCCAATTTATTAATTTTAGTTCATTCCACTAAAGATCTAAAATTGAACTCTTAAATAAAGATATAATAAGTTAATGTTCCTCATTCGTACCCTAGACAATTTGAAATGAGATATTGTATCCTCGTGAATAATACCAGCAATCATACTGAGCTCATAGACCACTTATAGCTCTCCTAGTTACTATATTTACTCATATGACTACATTTTGAACTTGGATATTTTGACTTGTCCAGAAGCCATATTTCAATAAACACTGTTGAAAACTATACGTAAAGATTTAATATTCAGTACCTCAAAATATCCATATATGGCATTCTACTCAAATTTAATAAATGGAGTCATGATGTCCATATCTAAAAATGAAGTCCTATATCGATTAACAAATAAATACCACCAAACCATCGAGGATAGACTATGCTAAACAATAGTACTCATTGATGGCTAAAATGGTAACTCTTGTAAACATAAGTCCATCATTTATCTCAGGAATGAGATAGACTCTCCGATTGTCTTCAAGTGAAAACTTTTATCAATTGAAGGTTCTGGATAAAATATTTCACTGTGATTCTATTCAATGCACCTAATGGACTAGATTATTTTGCCCAAAGATACTACACTTTGATGATTTTAGACCCATCATAACACATTTAACCCCACTGAAATGCTTGCAAAAGAATCTACAACTTTAAAAAGATAAAGACGCCCAATCTTTATCTTATGTTATGAATATTGTTCAAGGATAACTAAAGAATTGTGTCTACTTCATACATATCCAGATGTATGAACAATTCTTCTTTTCTCATAGTCTTTTGACCTTATGATTATTTACTTTTGACAATTATAATAATTAAACTACAAATTCTATAAGATTTGTTAAACTATAATTCACTTTATACATATGAAAAGAACGTAAAATACATTGTTACACTCTTGCTATTGAGCATAATCCCAACAGGATAAATACACTAATGAGTTAGAATATGAGTCTTGGTGTTGAAAAGAATTCCGATAGTTGATAGGAGTCTTGGTAAAAGTAAATCCTTCTAGAGAGAGGATTCTTGGCCACCAAGCAGATCCTTCTAATGGAATTCGGCCAAGACAAAGAAATCTATAGAGAGATTTCAGCTAATGTTGAGAAATCTTGAGAGAAGTTTTTTATTATTTTATTTTGCTTATATGGACTAAAAAAACTTGATCCAACCCATTATGTGAAGAACTCGGCCAAGCATAGAGAAAAGAGGGAATGCTTTAGTTTTTGATAGTGTACTAGTATCCTTTATATCAAAACGTTTTGTGTATAAAAATCGAATCAGGTTTACACGAGATTCAATAGAATAGATTGATAATTCACAAGTGACCAAACATTCTTCGTTTTTTCTCTAGGAGGATTATTGTGACTAACAAAAGGAAAAGTTTTTGTTTGTTTTCCATCCTCATGTATGCAATTCAAATAAAGGGTGCCCACACTCCTAGATGAATTACATTTGTGATTGGATTGGAAGATCTTGTGGATTCAATTCGGTGCAACTTCAATCGCGTATTTTTTTCTACACAGATAAGTTGTGTTTTAGTTATCCAAGATTTATCATATATATTTTCAACTGAAAATCTTTTTTAATTATCCTTTTTCAAATGTATCTAATACATTAAAAAGGATAATAAGTATTTTAAAATAAACTTAAATTCAAATACTTAGATAATTGATTTAATAAAAAAATAATCAAATTATCTTATCTTCATTTAAAAACAAATATCAATCAACACCCTCTATTTAACGATTAATCGTATAATTACATAATTTAATTATTTAATTAATTTAATCATTAATATTCATTAATTCAATTATCTCATTATTCAATTAATTCCCACATAAATTCGTGTCACTTTCGTAACACAATTAATCGAACAATCCACTTAATTAACAGTGACCTTGGTACCTTTAATCAGTCCGGCTAGCGAGAGGACCTAATGGACCCATAGTATTTTGAGCTCTAATAATCCTTATAAGCAATTAATTAAATTCTTTAATTAATATTTCATGTTTATTAACTTCAGTATTATTCCACTAAAAACTCGAAGTTGCGCTATCTCAACTGTAGATGTTTTTACACATGCCAATAATCTCGGTGTCCATCGATATAACTATTGTAGAGAAAAAACAAATCCAAAGCGACAGAAACGGAAAAAGGGGTTTGGCATATTTTAAAATTTCCCTTTAAAAGAAAGAACCTTAACCCTAGATTAATTAACGTATATTAAAAGTATCATACCATTTTCTTGGGTTGATTGAAGTTGCACCAAATTGAATCCGCAAGATCTTCGAACCCAATCGTGAAAATGAATCACCATGGAGTGTGGGCTCTCTTTCTTCTAATTGCATACCTAAGGATGGAAACAAACAAAATATTTTTCTTTTGTTAGTCATAATAATCCTCCAAGAGAAAACCCAATAACGTCTGGTCACTTGTGAATTAACAATCTATTTGACTAAAAATCGCGTGAACCGGATTCGATTTTTGTACACAAAATCCTTTTGATGTACAGGATACTAATGCACTATCGAGCACAAAAACGTTCCCTCTTTTCTTTATTGCTTGGCCGAATTCAACAAACTATCTCTATGAGTTGGCTGAATTTTTTCTATAGCAAAAACTAAATTTTTTTCTCCCAAAATTACATGTTGGCCGAAATTTCTGTTAATGAAAAACTAGAGCTTGGCTAAATTTTAAAGCCATATATACAGGAGACTAAATCCTCTCCTAAAGAGGATTTATTTGGTGGGCAAGATTCCTCTCTCTAGAAGGATTTACTTGGTGACCAAGAATCCTTACTCGAAGAAGATTTCTTTTCAACACCAAGACTCATAATCCAACTCAATACTGTATTTATTCAATAACCAATTATTGAATATAAATATAATTTTGACTATATCAAAACTTCCTAATTTAACCAATTGTCAATTTAGAGTTTTAATAGAAATCAAATACTTTATAATTTGACTAGATAAATAAATTCCATTTATTAATCTACTTAACAAATATAGTATTTGATACTTATCATATTACCAACAATAATATGACACTTGGAGACCTTCTCCAACTAAGAAAAAAAATTTGACTTTTAATTAAACAATTAATTAATTTCTATTTAATTAAATAATAAAAATAAAAAACACTATAATAAACTATTATATATAGGCTTGCCACCTAAGTCCATACATGGGCCTATATATTGTTTTTCCTATTTCACTAAATCCATTGGTCCTTAATAAAAGGTCCACATATGAACTAGACCCATTCTTACTAAAAAAAAACAAGTTCACTTGCCTTAACACAATTCTAAATGGATCCATAAATTGGTCCGGTAGAATATATTAAGTGATCCATGCAAGTTCGTGTGGATTGGAGATCTTGGTGGGCAATCTAAATTTAAGCTCCAATAGATATAACCTAATCACAATCAACAAATGATTTACTTTGGTCCGATCTATTAATTTTAGTTCATTCCACTAAAGATCTATAATTGAACCAAGATAGAATAAGTTAATATTCCTCATTCATACCCTATAAATCTTAATCTAAATAGTGTATTCTCGTGAAGAATACCAGTAACCGCCAAGAGCTTATAGACCTCCTGTAGCTCTCCTAGTTACCATATTTACTCATATGACAACATTTTGAACATGGATATTTTGACTTGTCAAAAAGCCATATTTCAATAGACATTATTGAAAACTTAACGTTAAGATTTAATATCCAATACCTCAAAACATCCATATGATAAAATTCAACTCACATTCAATAAATGGAGCCACGATGTCCATATATATAAACGAAGTCCTCTATCGATTAACAAATGAATATCACCAAACTATCAAGGATATACTATAAACTATAATCATACTCATTGATAGCTCAAACGATAACACTTGCAACCATAAGTCCATCATTTATCTCAGGATTGAGAGACTCTCTGATTGTCTTCAAGTGAAAAAATGTATCCATTGATGGTTTTGGATAAAGTATCTCACTGTGATCCTATTCAATGCATCTAGTGCACTAGATTCCTTTGCCTAAAGACACCACACATTGATGATTTTAAACTCATCATAACACATTTTATCCCACTCAAATGATAGCAAAAGAATCTACAACTTTAAGAGGATAAAGGTTCCCAACCTTTATCTTAAGTTGTGAATATTGTTCAAGACTAACTAAAGAATTGTGTCTGCCTTATACATATCCAGATGTACAAACAATTCTTCTTTTCTCATAGTCTTTTGATTTTATGATTATTTACTTTTGACAATTAAAATAATTAAACTGTAAATGCTATAAGATTTGTTAAAACTAAAAATCACTTTATTAATATGAAACGATTGTCAAAAACATTATTTCACTCTTGCTATTGAGCATAATCCTAATAGCTATTACATATGGTATAATCCCCCACAAGTAGTTCATAAATAGAGTTGGGTCATAATGTTTACTATACCCCTCTAATTACATTTTTTCCATTAAGTACCATTTATTCTCTAATGACCAATAAATCCTACATTCCTCACTGAATTAGAAGAGTGCTTTTTATTGTTCAAGCCCCCTTAAGGGAACTACTATCTACTTCTCGTAAGAATGAGTGGATTTCGCAATTGTGTACAAACCTTTCTAGCCATAAGTCAAACCGCGATTCCAATATACGGAGCATTTTGATCGGGAATGCAACTCTGATCTCACCCATGGTATATCAAAAATCGTAATCTAATCTAAAGAAGTCGATAATACATTCAAGATTAAGATCATCCATATATGGCCTTTGATAGGATTATGCTCAATAGCAAGAGTGTAATAATGTATTCAACAATCTTTTCATATTAATAAAGTGATTTCTAGTTTAACAAATCGTATAGCATTTAAAGTTTAATTATTATAATCATTGAAAGTAAATAATCCTAAGGTTTAAAGACTATAAAAAATAAAGAATACATCTGGATATGTATAAGGTAGACATAATTCTTTAGGTAGTCTTGAACAACATTCACAACTTAAAATAAAGGTAGGGCGCCTTTACCTTGTTAAAGTTGTATATTCTGTTGCTAACATTTGAGTGGGGTCAAATGTGTTATGATGAGTCTAAAATTATCAAAGTGTGGTGTCTTTAGGTAAAGGAATATAGTTCACTAGGTGTATTGAATAGGATCATGGTGAAATACTTTATACAGAACAGTCAACGAAAAAAGTTTTCACTTAAGGACAATCGGATAGTTTATCTCAATCTTGAGAAAAATGATGGATTTATGGTTACAAGTGTTATCATTTAAGCTGACAATGAGTACAGTTATATGGCATAGTCTATCCTCGATGGTTTGGTGGTATTCATTTGTTAATCGATCGAGGACTTCTTTTAGATATTTGGACATCGTGGCTCCATTTATCAAATGTGTGTAGAATATCATCATATGGAATTTTGAGGTATGGGATATTAAATCTTAACGTTAAATTTTCAATAGTGTCTATTGAAACGTGACTTCGGGAAATTCAAAGTATCCAAGTTCAAAATATGGTCATATGAGTAAATATGGTAACAAGGTGAGCTATAAGCGGTCTATGAGCTCTTTGTGATTACTGGTACTTTTCACGAGGATACACTAACTCCAATAAGGTTTTCTAGGGTACGAATGAGGAACATTAATTTATTCTATCTTTATTTATGAGTTCAACTATAGTTCTGTTGACGGTGATTTTTGGATCGTTGAAAAGTCAACCGCCAAACATTAACACGTAGGTAGATCGAAGCTTTAACCAGTGTAGGGTTGAGTAATCAAAGCCACTTTCTCCACATGTATGTGATATGATTTATTAATATTGTTGGGTGAAAATACAAAAAAGTAGAAAATAAAAGATAAATAAAGCATAACACATGTTTTATGTGGTAAAGCCCCAATGCGGGGAAACATTCATGGTTGCCAGCGACAAAGAAAAGAAATTCACTATGAATAAAATGATTACACGCTCAATCTCTCCTTCTCTCTTACTGTTTCTATGCTTTTTTTGTATACATAAATTGTTAGAAAGATCGGTTGATAGATCGGTCGATTGATCCTAAGATCCCTCGATATCTAAATCTCTTCATAGGTGGATCAGATTGAACCCCCTTTACACAATGAGATTATGGGTCTATTTATATGTGCATAGAACCCTAATCCTTATTGTACAAGTATGAAAAGGTGGTGGTGTTTAATTAGGACTTGTTACTTGATGAAGTCGTATTTAACTTCTTTCATATTTTGGAGATCTTGTACATTGAATTAGATTTTTCGTATGATTCTAATTGAGTAGTCCATTAAGGACTTATTTTCTGATTGGTGTGCAATCTTCTTGAAGAGTAAAATTATTACTTTATCTAGACTCTCTGATATGTAGGAGAAAATAATAATAATTCTTTATCCGAATGTGGTCCTAGATTTCTTGCTCAAGTAAGATTATTATCCTTCATATTTGAGTCATAGTTGAACTTGTGTTACTATCTTGAGCATCTCTTGGTTGACTATTTCCCAGCCTGAGTATCTCTTGGTCCACTATTTCCCAACCTGACTAGGCCCTCTTTCCTTGATCGAATTCGCTACCCTATTGGGGTTTAGTCCTATCTTGGCTAATCGGTTTAGTTTGACCACCCCATCCAGTAACATCAACTTTGACTTTGACAAATGTTGACCAGTTGAATATCTTGACCGTGCTTATTTTACCTTATTGGTTCACTCGATTGCTGGCTAATTACTAGGGATTTTTTTTCTTCTCTGATGTCGTTGTCTGCCATGTATTTTGGATTATCCTCTATCTTTGCTAACATGTCTTGATGCCGAAAAATCCCAACAACAACACCCTCCAAATCCATGAGATGTGTTCTTGGTGACTCGACGAATGGGATTTGAATAGTTTTTCCTTTGATTTTTGATGCTCTAACCACATCCATTTTTTTATTCTTCCGTAGACTAATAATCTTCAAGACAATTATGTGGCTGAGATATATATTTGGACCTATTTCTATAAGTGTCTTTGGAACACAAATCAAGTCGCTGAGATGCCTTCGGATACTTTATTGTGACATGAAAATTGCTCTTGGTCTGGTCAGTCCATGGCTAATCTCCAAATGACCATAGTCATCTTTTTTCGTAATCAACTTCTGACTCCTTTTGTTTAGATAGGGTATTTTTGTTTTTATTGGGGCCATTTCCCACTGCCATGGATGGAATGAACACTTTTCTATTCAACTAACTTCGACTTCATACTATTTGACTTTGCTAGACCTTTTTTTTACTGAAGCTTATATCCTCTCGCTCATTTTGGTGAATTTGAAACCCATTTTTAGCGTTATTCATCTTTACTGGAATCCATCTCTGAACATCTTACTAGCGTTTAGATTCTCTTTATCCCGATTCAGCTTTGCCTAGATCTATCTTTGAACGGAACTTACTAACGCTTAGATCCTTTCTAAACGGGATATCTTAGCCTAATCTTGTTTTCTTTGTACTCTTCTACCCGAAACATCTTTTCTTTTCAATGTACTCTGCCACCTAACGCTTTTGTGTCACATACAGGGTATCCTTTAAAAGCAAGTTTTGAAGTTCTTTCAAAGTCTTGGTGCTCGAGATAGCTTGAAAATTTTAAAGTTGAAGACCATAAGAGGAACTGATTAAGGTTTCCTTGAGTAGCGTCTTTCCTCACAAGCTAACAAAAATATAGTAGATTTCGTTGCTCTCAGTAAAGTAAGATGGCGCTCCATCAAGATTATGGTTCTTAGCTTCCACCCCCTAAGGCCATTATCATATACATACATGTTCATGGTGAGTTGTGGGCTCTTGTTCTCTGGGCATTCATGCTGCTTGAAATCTACCCCTTAACATTGTTTGTTATTAAGGTGGTGATGCGATGTGCAGAGTAAGAACCATACTTTAGGAACATTAGCACATTTTTTTTCTTCATTTGTTGGCCTGAATAAGGTTTTTTTTTTACGAGACATTCCAAGCATTCAGACCTTCTTCCTTGTTGATTTTCGATATTTTTTAAATCAGATTCTGTCTTTAACTGACCAGAAACTCAAACCAACCATATTCTATCTTTGTAGGACCATAATTTTGGTCAACTAGAAACTTTGGCTGAACAAACTATATATTTCGATCGAACAGAATCTTTCTTTCGCAGACCAAATTCTTCCTTTTGGCCGATCTTTCTAATAGGTCAGCCTTTGTTTTTGCCAATCTTTCTTAGTGAATGGTCTTTTTTTAGACCTTTCTGCTACTATTTCTGCAAAAGAAAATGATATCTTATATGTATAAATACAAATTAGACTTTTGACTTACTTGTATTCGATTTCGACCATTATTAGCTCTTCTCATAAATTGTTCGAGAGGCTTGCTTAGTATATCTAAGTTTCCATCCACCTTCTGGGGTTCTTACTTGATTTTTAGCAAGCTAAGCCAACCTCAAGTCTTTCATCTCAGGTGGCCCAGATTTTGCATTTGAAAGCCTCCCAACTGTTTTTCTTTTTGTGCGCTTGGCCATTGGAGCCTTGAACATGCACATATTGTACTTAATAGAAATATAACTTAAGCAGAAAAGTTTTTACCCCCCTT
Organism: Dipteronia dyeriana; assembly: GCA_032871835.1. Lineage (NCBI taxonomy): Eukaryota > Viridiplantae > Streptophyta > Magnoliopsida > Sapindales > Sapindaceae > Dipteronia > Dipteronia dyeriana. The sequence goes on along the minus strand of CM065296.1, from coordinate 79,647,625 downwards.
TCTTTTCAGATGGCCCGATCGTTGACAATGCTTTATTTGCACCCAATTAGTTCTAAGGCTAACAGTGCTTTATTTGCATCCAATAAGTTTCTTTTTCGGTCAATCTTTCTGACCAATTTTGTATGCCTGCACACTCATAAACGTGTAAATAATAAAAATATTTAAGTATTTTATTCTTACTGAGTGCATCATTGGTTTCTTTGTTTATGCTGAATACCTTATTTAACTTAATTTGGCCAAGTATCTCATCAACTGGCCTTAAGTTTGAGTAATCCATTGGCTTAATTGGGTCATTTTTTTTACTTGACTGATCTTTCACTAATTAACTGATTACTGCATTCTAATCAAGTATCTCAATAGACTCGATAGTTTGACAAGATATCTTAATAAACCCGATCATATAAGACTGACAATTTATCTTACTAAATTGATCAGTCTTGCTTCGATGGATAATTGGTCTTTGAGTTTGTCCGCTCAGGCTTGCTCACAATGAAGACTTGGTCAAGTGTTGACTAGTTATTTGGTTGACTTTTGGCAACATGACATACTTAGTTACTGGTACTTCAGTAACAATACTGGCTTGTCGGCTGACCAATCTTTGTCAATAACGATACCTTCTTAACTACTTGAGCTGAGCATCTTGATCTACATTCTCAAAGGATCTTCTTAGCAAGCTTTTGAGCATATTATCGATTTAGGCTAAGTAGCTCACTTAACTTAATTGGACCAAGTGCTTAACTGGTCTTAAGTTTGAGTAACATATTGGCTTAGTCAATTTATATGCTTTACTATACCTGATCGATTTGTCCAAGTATCTCGTTACTTTATGACAAACAGAATTTCTAGGCTGGCATTTCTTCAATTAGTCCCCCACTGAGCATTCCATTACCTCACTCTAATCAAGTGTTTCATCAATTCGGTCAGTCTTTATATTTGAGTTTCATTTTCTTTTCTTTTTTTTACTCCGTCAAGCAACGAGATGAGCTTGGCATTAATTTTTTTTTATAACGCTAGGATCTTCTCGCCTATTTGAGTGAATTTGAGACCCTTTATTATTACCGTTTAGCTTCGCTTTGATTCATCCTTGACAGGTTCTTACTAACACTCGGATCCTTCCTTGACGGTGTACTACATTTAGTTACCATGTAACAACCAAATTCCGAGCAAGAAATCTCTCTAATTGATTTTATACATAGTATCTCATCACCCAGTCTAACAAATTATTTTTATTAAACTAGTCACTTCTAGATCTGATCTGTTACCTTGTTGAGCTGATCACTTTGGATCAGATCAGTTATCTTTATCGAACTAATCACCTTCAGACCGATCAGCTATCTCATTATATTGATCACTCTGTGACTAATCACTAATCTTATTATACTTAAACAAATATTATGGTGTGTAATATTAATCAAGAGGGGGGGGGGTGAATAGATTTTAATTAACTTTTACCCAATATTCGTTAAGAGTCAAATTGACAAAAATACCCCTATCTAGTTACAAAGAAATCACAAGTGTAATAAATGAAGAAATAATAAAAACACTTGAGATATACGTGGAAACCCTCGAAATGGGAAAATTCACGGGCCGATGAGTGCGCCACACTAGAACCTCGAATCCACTAATGGCAAGGAATTACAACCTAATCCCGGTTTAATTCACCACCACTACCTAATCCTTGTATAAGTGAACCTAGTTCATCTTGCTTGTGCTTTAAGCGACCTACTCCCGGAAGCAACACAAGACTTACTTCTCAATGAAGAGATAAAGAGTCCTAAGTGAATATATGATGATATTCAATTAACAAACAAGGCTAGGAGACCCTATATGCTTATCTAGGATGATAAGATAACAATTAATGCAATCCTCGATATCAAAAGCTAAATGACATGTTCAAGAAGCTTAGCTAAACTTCGATCAAACAATCCTATAAAGCTATCACAATACAACACACAATCATGGCATCACAACAATCTCTAATTTGTATCTAAGAATGTTCTAAGAGCATACAAATAATTAAAGAGATGGTTTAGCAAGTAAAGCACTTAACTTGTAAGAAGATAGTGAAGAACTTAACAAACAAGATGTGATGAAGCAGCCCTATCTATTGATGCACTCTAAATGAACATAGATGATGCAAGATTAAGATTTAATGCTCATAGGAATGCTTTGAGTGATTCAAAATGAGTTCTTGGAAGTGTTTTTCCTTTGAAAATGTGTTTTAAGGAAACAATATGATATATTGAACTCTTGCGCGACCTTAAGACAATGAGATATATATATATATATATATATATATGAGATCCAAAAAAAGTGATATCATTTTGGAAAAAACGTTCCAGCTTCTTCATTGTGCGCTGGTGAGGTGCGCTGGTCGAGTAGCGCACCACTAGCGCACTGCCTACAAATTTCAATAGGCGCTGGTCGACAGGCGCTGCACAGTGGTGCAACACAAGCGTAAAATCACTGGAATGTTTACGTTGGTGAGGCTACGCTAGACGAGTGGCGCACCACCAGCGCATGCACATATTTAGAACTATGCACGGTTGCATCAGTGCACCTCAGTGGCGCAAGACTAGCGACAGTCCACTGTGAATGTTACGCTGGTGTGGTGCGTTGGTCGAGTAGCGCACCACCAACGCAAGGCCTATTTTTTCAACACTCAAATGCAAAAAAACAATAAGTTCAAGAGTGATGAAATTGCATCCTATTTTAATGCCTAGCATGACATAAAACTTTCATAGCAAGATGCAAATAGGTCAACAAGAGTCATTTAAACTAAAATGCACACAAGAAAACACTCAATATATATGAGCAAGAGTTATGCATGAATATGTGAGTGTGTGCAACTATCTCTTCAAAGTAAGTAAGCACCAGAATTTTACCTTTGGTGCTTCTCCTCTTGAGGTCTTGAGAGCCTAAGCTACCCTTACATGAACTCTAATAATGTAGTTGTTCACGAAATAAGCCAATCAACAAATAAGGACTTTTCAATCTCCTTATTTGGCTATTTCATGACAAAACCACCACTCACATAGATCCTCACAAAACAAAACAGAAAAACACCGAGAAGATATTCTACATTACAAAAAAAAAAAAAACTTCAAGTCTTCAATCTTCTGTAGAACTATCAACCCTACACACAAGGCAAGCACAAGTACGCTTTCCAAACCAAGTGCATGTGAGATGATCAAGTGAATATAAAACAAAAGCATTTGCATTTAAGAATATGAATATGATAACATGCAATGTATGTGAATGCAATGCTCCCCCTCAACGGGTTACTCCCCCTACATGTAATCTCTCCCCTTAAATGTAAACTCCCTTTTCAAACCAACATATGCTACTCTCCTTTAGCCAACACTACTCCCCCTTTTTGTCATGATATAGTCAAAGGAGAAGTCCCCAACCGGGTCACTCAAGGCAAAGAAAGAAAAGAATATACAAGATTGGTGCATAATTATATAAGCCACATTTATGCAATCTCAATTGATAGGAGAGACACAAGGAGATTTATTTGAAGACAATGTGTGAATCAAAAAATGCTTTGCATAAGAGACATGTTGCATTCAAGTCCAAAAACAATGGTATTTGGCAAAGCAAATGACATAGGTTTCCAAAACAATTAAAACCAATTTCACCATTTGTCATGAGAGAAGCACGGATATAGATTGTTCATAGATGTCAAGTTTTAATAGCACTATATCCAACTTCATAAGTGAAACATGGCATGAGCAACTTTGCACCCTACTTGATTTTTTTGGGAGAATACCCGTATGATAATAGCCATGTTCAACTAATAAAGAAAGAGAGACATTGATTAAACATTTTAGTCTCACTAGCATTTTTCACATAATGTGTTGCATTTAACAATTGCAATCATTAAATCATGCTTTATCATTTTTCATTAGCATGTCATTTAAAGAATCATCACGTCATGGAGATAATTATGGGTCATTCAATTATGTACTTCCAATGTATATCTCCTGGTCCAAAAATTCATGTTTGAACATAAATATGACATGGATTGTAGTCAAAGCAAAGTTCACACTTATTGAAGAAAATACAATATAATATATAAGTGCAACCAAGCTACTCAAGCAATCAATAAATGAGCATAAACATTTTTAAGAAAAATGGGATGCAACAAGTATACAATAGCTTTCTTTGCTTGAGTTAACAAATCCCAATATATCTACTAAGAGTCTTGAATCTAGTAGCATCTAAGGGTTTAGTAAATAGATCCGCTAGTTGGTCTTTTGTACCTACATGCTCAAGAACAATGCATTTGCTCTAAACTAATTCTCTAATGAAATGATGACGGATTTCAATATGCTTAGTCCTAGAATGCTGAACCGGATTCTTTGAAATATTAATTGCACTCATGTTATCACAAAAGAGAGTAAGAGTACCTTGATTGAATCCATAGTCGACTAGCATTTGCTTCATCCAAGGGAGTTGTGTGCATCCACTCCTAGCAGCATTGTATTCGGCCTCAGCCGTGGACAAGGAAATCGAATTTTGCTTCTTGCAAAACCAAGAGACAAGGTTGTTCCAAAGGAAAAAGCAACTGCCTAATGTACTTTTCCTATCATCATAATTTCCTACCCAATCTGCATCACTAAAGCCTACAAGACTAGCATTAGTGTCAAAAGAGTACCAAATCCCATAGTTTGATGTCCCATTCACATATCGAATGATTCTCTTAACAGAAGAGAGATGGGACTCCTTAGGATCCGCTTGGTACCTAGCACACACACCCACACTAAAAGAGATATCGGGCCTACTTGTGGTCAAATAGAGCAAGCTACCAATCATACCACGATATAAGGTTTGGTCCACACTTCTACCACTAGCATCCTTGCTTAGCTTCAAAGTGGTGTTCATTGGTGTATCACAATGTTTGGCACTTTCAAGGCCAAATTTCTTCACTAGGTTTTTGACATACTTAGCTTGAGATATGAAAATCCCATCATCCATTTGCTTAATTTGTAAACCTAGAAAGTAACTCAACTCACCAACTAGACTCATTTCAAACTCATGAGACACCACATCAACAAATTGTTGGACTTTGGCGTCATTTGTTGAACCAAAAACTATATCAACAACATAAAATTAAGCTATAAAGAGCTCATCTTTGTCTTTCTTGATGAATAAAGTCTTGTCAACACTACCCCTAGTGTAGCCACTATATATGAGAAATTGAGTGAGACGTTCATACCAAGCCCTAGGTGCTTGTTTCAACCCATACAAAGCTTTCTTGAGGTGATAGACAAGATTAGGGTGGTGAGGATCCATAAACCCTTTGGGTTTCTCAACAAACACTTCCTTTTGCAAGAAGCCTGTGAGGAAGACACTCTTAACATCCATTTGATATAATTTGAACTTGTACAAATAAGAAATGGATAAAAGAAGCCTAATGGACTCAATCCTAGCAACTGGAGCAAATATCTCCTCAAAGTCAATACCCTCAATTTGAGAGTACCCTTATGCTACAAGCCTAGCCTTGTTTCGCACAATGTTGCTATCCTTATCGGTTTTGTTCCTATATACCCACTTGGTGCCTATCACATTGGTGTTCTTGGGCCTAGGAATTAGAGTCCAAACCTTATTCCTTTCAAATTGGTTAAGCTCTTCTTGCATGGTAAGAACCCAAAATTCATCTTTTAAGGCTTCATCAATTTTCTTGGGTTCTATTTAAGAGGTGTAACATGTGTAGCTAATTAGATTATCCATTTGATGCCTAGTCCTAACACCCTCACTAACCTCTCCAATGATGTCTTCTTTGTCATGGAGTTTTCTAACCCATGAAGCAAGTTCTTTTGAGTCCAAGTGAGGAATCCTATCACTAAGTTATGCTATGTCATCATCAAGATTAGCCTTTTTAACATTAGAGATATCAACTACCTTCTCCAAAGGGGAGTCATCAACTAAATCTACCTCCTCCTCATGGTCATTAGTTTTGAGCCTAGTATCATCAATGACAACATTAGATGATTCCATTATGGTCATAGTTCTTAGATTCAAAATTCTATATGCTATATTATTCAAGGCATAGCCAATGAAGATACCCTCATTACTTTTAGCATCAAATTTTCCAAGTTGATCACGGTCATTCAAAATGTAGCATTTGCTTCCAAAGGTGTGGAAATAGCTAACATTTGGCTTCCTACCTTTCCATAACTCATAGGAGGTTTGCCTAGTGTAGGGCCTAAGGAAGACTCTATTTCCTATGTAGCATGTTATATTGACGGCTTCAGCCCAAAGATTCGTAGGGACATTGTTGCTAAGCAACATCATACGGGCCATTTCTTGAAGAATCCTATTTTTCCTCTCAACAACTCCATTTTGTTGAGGTGTCCTAGGAGCTGAAAACTCTTGAGAAATTCCTAGACTATTGCAAAATTTTTCAAAATGGCCATTCTCAAATTCCTTCCCATGTTCACTCATAATTCTCTTAATGCTTTTAATCTTGGAGTTCATTTCATTTTGAATTTTAGAGCAAAGCATTTTAAACTTGTCAAAAGTTTCAGATTTTTCTATAAGGAAATAGGTCCAAATGTACCTAGAGAAGTCATCTACACACACAAAAATGTATCTCTTTTCACCTAAACTCTCAATTTGTATAGGACCCATAAGATCCATGTGAAGATATACTTGCTCTTTTTGTGTATACTTTTGGTTTGCTTCCCTTATTGGCAAGGTCCACAAACACCATTAACCTTTTTCCCAAGCTTGAGAAGGCCTCGCACGATATTGAACTTATCTAAGATTCTTAAATCCCTAAAGTTCATGTGACCAAGTCTTTCATGCCACAACTCTATTTGATCATCCTTGGACATATTACAAGACACACTTCTAGCCTCAAGACAATAGCAATTGTCACTAGACCTCATACCTTTTAATAAGGTTTGTCCAATATGCAATAGGATAGAACAATCATTTTTCCTAAACAAGACGGAGAGTCCATCATCACTAAGATGTGAAATGCTTATCAAATTGGCTTTTAGACCATCAACATCAAAAGTATTGGACAAGGAGGGTAATCCGGGAATGGAAATGGTTCCCTTTCTTTTGACCTTCTTTTTGGATCCATCACCAAAGGTGACATTTCCTCTTTCCTCCATCACAAGAGTCTCAAAGAAACTCTTATTTCCAGTCATGTGCCTAGAGCACCCACTAACCAAATACCAAAAATCACAAGAATGAGCTTTCAAAGCAATTTATGCAACATGGCAAAGGTGTTCATCCTTTCTAATCCGCCTAGGTGCAGTATTTTCCTTTCTAGTGGTTAATGGTACATGGCTCTAGATGTCCTAGGATCATGAAAATGTGTTCCACTTTTCCTAGTGACATGCATCATGGATCTAGATGTCCTAGGATTATGCATCATGGCTCTAGCCTTTTTCTTCTCTATCATGCTTTCAATTCCACACAATTTGATATATCTAAAGCAATTTGGTCTAATGTGACCATTAATACCACAAAAATGACATGTAAGTAAAAAGTTAGGAATTATGCCATATCCTTGAGGATGCATTAGAGCCTTGCTATGTCTTTGTGGTTGTCTTGCATGTTGTTGATGAGCTTTCCTTCTTTATTATTGAAACTTGATTGCTTCCTTGGTTGAGCTTGCATGATAGGTGTCTTCACTTTGTGAGCTTTTGGTTGAGAGAAGTTGACTTGAGGAGCCCTTGTAGGATGAGCTTGAGGTAGGCTTCTTTGTCCCACCTTCAATTGAGCACTACTTGAACACTATCCTAGTTCAAGCTTCTTCCTAGGATTTTGATGAGGAGAGGACCCATTGAAGTTCATGCTTCTTACAAAAATGGTCTTGCTTGGAGTGGAGAACATCTTGTCATCTTCAAACCCAAGCTCCTTCTTGTCACCTGGCCTCTTTCCAACATCTAGCATGTGGTCAAGTTTTTTGGTGCTAGAGTTCATCTTGGCCAACAACTCTCTAGCATCTTCAAGCTCTTTCTTTAACCCTTCTTCACTTCTATTAGATCTCACCAACTCTTCATTTAGTTGGTCAACTTGAGTTGAGAGGTCTAGGTTTTCTTCTTTCAATCTCTTGATTTCATTCTTGTTCTTCAACCTTAAACTCTAAAACCTAGTCATGTAGTCCTTGAGATCTATCCTTTCTACACTTCCACTTATGGATTATGATGAAGATCCATCATCACTTGAGTAGTTTCCCTCTTGGCTCTCATTTTCTTCTTCACTAGCATCTCTACTTCTAAAAGAGGATGAAAAGGCTATGAAGTTAGCCATGAGTTCTTCATCATCCGAAGACTCATCTCCTACATTTGAGTTATCACTCTCACTCCATGTGGCAGCCATCACTTTTTCCTTCTTCTTGACCTTGTGATTTGCACATTCTGGGGCAAAGTGACCTATTCCACCACATTCATAGCATTAGACCCCTTTCTTCTCGGTGTTTTCTTTCCTAGGCTCAAACTTTTTGAAGGGAGCCTTTTTCTTTAAGTCTTGACCCTTGGATCCAAAACCTTTCTTCTCGAACTTGTAGAATTTCTTGATCTTCCTCATTAGCAAAGCCATTTTTTTATCCGAGTCATCACTTTCCTCCTTCTCAACTTTGTAGGCTTTAAAGCAATATCTTTTTGCTTCTTTGATGGTATGGGGTTAGAACATTTCCTACATTCATAAGCTAGAAGCCTCCAAATCACTTCACTAGGCTTCATGTCCTTGTACCCATTATTCTCTTCCAAAGCCGTCACCTTAGACTCAAATCTATCGAGTAGAGATCTCATAATTTTATGCTTGATCTTTCTATCTGAATAAGGATCACCAAGTTGATGACTTTGGTTCACAATGTCCATCAACCTCACTTCAAATTCGTTGAAGCACTCGTTCTCATCCATCTTGAGAAATTCAAATTGTGTTTGGAGAACTTGAAGCTTTGATTCCTTAACCACCTCGGTTCCCTCATGTGCAACTTCTAGGATGTCCCATGCCTCTTTAGCTATCCTAGTATTTTGAACCAACTTATACTGGTTCTCATCCATTGTAGATAGGATGGCATGTATTGCGTTCCTATTCCACTTTGAAGCCTCAAACTCTTGTGCATTACACTGAGCCTTTGGTTTGAGTACATCATCTCCTCCATCTACAGGAGTCGTCATGGGTGGAATGTAGCCATCTTCAACTGCCATCCATGCCCTGTCATGAATTTGGCATATGTACGACTCTATCTTGCCTTTCCAAGAGGCATAACTCAACTTGGTGAGGAGTGGAGGTCTAGTGCTGGAAGCTCCCTCATTGCCACCGTTTCCACTCATTGTGTTTATGAATTAATGATATGAATGCAAGTGAATGAATGGTTAACACAAACACAAAAAATGCAACACACACTAAAATGAGCAAGGATCACCTATGTATGTCTAGGAACCAACTCTGATAGCAATTGAAACAAATATTATGGTGTGTAATATAAATCTAGAGGGGAATGAATAGATTTTAATTAACTTTTACCCAATTTTCATTAAGAGTCAAATTGATAAAAATACCCCTATCTAGTTACAAAGAAATCACAAGTGTAATAAATGCGAAAATAATAAAAACACTTGAGATATACGTGGAAACCCTCCAAAGGGGAAAAACCACGGGCTGATGAGTGTGCCACACTGGAACCTTGAATCCACTAATGGCAAGGAATTACAACCTAATCCCGGTATAAATGAACCTAGTTCATCTTACTTGTGCTTTAAGCTACCTACCCCCAGAAGCAACACAAGACTTACTTCTCAATGAAGAGGTAAAGAGTCCTAAGTGAATATATGATGATATTTAATGAACAAACAAGACTAGGAAACTCTATATGCTTATCTAGGATGATGAGATAACAATTAATGCAATCCTAGATATCAAAAGCTCAATGACATGTTCAAGAAGCTTAGCTAAACAAAGATCAAACAATCCTATAAAGCTATCACAATACAACACTCAATCATGACATCACAACAATCTCTAATTTGTATCTAAGAATGTTCTAAGAGCATACAAATAATTAAAGAGATGGTTTAGCATGTAAAGCACTTAACTTGTAAGAAGATAGTGAAGAACTTACCAAACAAGATGTGATGAACCAGCCCTATCCATTGATGCACTCTAAATGAACTTAGATGATGCAAGATTAAGATTTAATGCTCATGGGAATGCTTTGAGTGATTAAAAATGAGTTCTTGAAAGTGTTTTTCCTTTGAAAATGTGTTCTAAGGAAACAATATGATATATTGAACTCTTGCACGACCTTAAGACAATGAGATATATATATTTATATATATATATATATATGAGATCCAAACAAAGTGATATCGTTTTGGAAAAAAAGTTCCAGCTTCTTCATTGTGCACTGGTCTAGTAGCGCACCACCAGTGCACTGCATAAAAATTTCAATAGGCGTTGGTCGACAGGCGCTGCACAGTGGCGTAACACAAGTGCAAAGTCACTGGAATTTTTGTGCTGGTGAGGTTGCGCTAGACGAGTGGCGCACCACCAGTGCATGCACATATTTCCAACTGTGCTTGGTTGCATCAGCCCACCTCAGTGGTGCAAGACCAGCGACAGTCTACTATGAATGTTGCGCTGGTGGGGTACGCTGGTCGAGTAACGCACCACCAGCGCAAGACCTATTTTTTTCAACACTCAAATGCACATAAACAATAAGTTCAAGAGTGATGAAATTCCATCCTATTTTAATGCCTAGCATGATTTAAAACTTTCATAGCAAGATGTAAATAGGTCAACAAGAGTCATTTAAACTAAAATGCACACAAGAAAACACTCATTATATATGATCAAGAGTTATGCATGAATATGTGAGTGTGTGCAGCTATCTCTTCAAAGTAAGTAAGCGCAAGAATTTTAACTTTGGTGTTTCTCCTCTTTAGGTCTTGAGAGCCTAAGCTACCCTGACATGAACCCCAACAATGTGGTTGTTCATGAAATAATCCAATTAACAAATGAGGACTTTTCATATACTAATCAATTATCTGATTAGTGGTTCCAATTGGCTTTTGCGATGATTCGCTCAGGTCACTTTCGATCAGTCTCGTCATTTGCCATGTAGTTTTTTCTTTTTTAACCTAAGTTAGGTATCTCATTTGACTTAATTGATCCAAGTGTCACTTTGACTTGTTTTAAGTATGAGTAATCCATTGGCTTAGTTAACTGGTTTGCTCGAGTACCTGATTACCTGTTAGCAAACAATGTTCTTAACTAAGTATTTTTTTAATTTTATTTAAAATGAGTGTCTAATTACCTCAGTCTAACCAAACATTTTATTACACTAATTAGTTTTGTGGGTGATCAGTTATCTTGTTAAACTGATCGCTTTGATTCGATCAATTATCTTATTGGTTGAACGTTTTTATTTGATAAAATATCTTATTGGCTTATCGTTTTTATCTGATGAACTATCTTATTGGCTGATCATTTTCGATCTTGAACAACTATCTTATTAGCTGACCGTCTTTGATCAGATCAGTTATCTTGTTAACTGGTCATTTTTTTCTCAATCAGTTACCTCAATAACTGACCAAACTTGGTCAGTCATGATCGCTTTTCTTATTAACCGATCATCTCTGATTGGACGTGTGAACAATCTTTGTCTGCTCACAATCAATCCTGATATTTACCAAGTAATGCTCTTTGGGACCATTTTCATGGTATCTAATTTATAGACGCTTTTCTTTTATCTGTCAACTAAGTCACTAGGACGTCTCCCAGTAATCTGTTGTTCAAGATTCATTGCAACAAGGGTAGCTTATATTTACTAACTTTACAGAAAATGCTGAAGTTTGAATTGGCAACTATTTAAAGTATTAATATTTTTTCCCTTATTCAACTCTTAGCGTATCTAATCAGGTACCTGTGACCTTAAGGTGCTTTAACAGCGCTTTTAATACACCCAATTAGTTTCAGTGAGTGTACATTGTCTTAACGACTTTCGCTTTCAGCCTCCTTACTAGTCTCTTTGAGCACCCTTTGCCTAAGCAAACTCGGGTGTTCAGGCATGTCGTTGTGTAGCAGAGACAAATTTTAAACACTTTTACTTGGATTTTATCTGGAGAATTGCTCGTTTAATGGTCATTTGAGTTTTTTACCATAACCGGACTTGGACCAATCTTTAACACTTCTTTGAGTGTAGATGCCTGTTTGAGCTAGCCCTATTTCTCTATGCTCCCTGTAATCGTTATTCTGTAATGTAATCTAAAGAATCTTAATCCATCTGTGTTTTGTATCTCTGCTACAAAGTTATGACACCCCGAATATTGTCAATCATTCCAAAAGGTGACGATCTTTATGACCCTCCACAAATTGCTACGATCCATTTAATTCCTTTTTTTTCATAAGGAATGACTGGATTTTTGGTCCTGAGCAATCCTTTTATTAAACCGTCCAGATTGAGATGGTCTGCTGCTACTCGACTTTTTCATGTACTGAGAGGTGGTGATTGATCCACGGCTTTTGTCTTATACTCTCACTTCTGTTCTAGTCCATTTTGTTTTACATATATCAGTTATTTTATTACACTGATTACCTTGTGGCTGATCAGTTATCTAATTACATTGATCAGTTATCTTTGATCTTGATAAACTATCTTGTTAGCTGATCAACTTTGGCCCGATCAGTTATCTTATTACACTGATCAAAGTTGGACCGATTAGTTAAATTATTACAGTAATCAACTTTAGACTGATCTTGATCAACTATCTTATTAGCTGATTAACTTTAGCCCGATCAGATATCTTATTACACTGATCAACTTTGGATGGATCAGTTATTTTATTACACTAATCAACTTTAGACTGATCTTGATCAACTATCTTATTAGCTGATCAACTTTGGCACCGATCAAATATCTTATTACACTGATCAAATTTTTACCGATCAGTTATATGTATATATATATTATCCCTCGGACAAATCACCGAGTTGTAGAAGAGACTTTGCTAAAAGCTGAGTTGCAATCGTGATTTTTTTTTTAAATCGTAGCATGCTCCTTTGTTGTGTTGTGCTACCCCTAGCCCCCACCAATTGTTAAAGTAGGTTTTATTCGAATAAGGGTTCTTTTAACATCGCATCCTTTTTTCCTCTACTTTTTTTAAAGCTTTGTGAGTAGCTATTTGCGGTATCTGACAGATTGGTGAGCTAAACTGTAATGGCTAAATACCTCTGTGAACCGAGCAGTTCTGATAAGTTAAGTAGTTCGACCAAACTGAACATTTATGGTAAACCAAATAAGTTAACACTCAGGTTTTGCTACATCGTTCATCGGTTGTATGTGGCAGAGTTATTTCTAAATAAACTTGGTGAGGCTATGGAAGTGAAACATTATCAACTTTTAATTTCCGGTGTTCTTGATTGACTGACTATATTGCTATCCATTTGAGCAACCTGAAGTCTGTGTGAGGTTTCTATGATGCCATTTTATGCTTTCGATAGTCAATTGCTCACTGTTTAGTTGATGTTTGCTTTGATGTGATCACAATTTGGATTCTTCATCGATATTTCAAACTCGGAAAGCCTGTGGGAAGCTATCCTTTTTGAATTGAATCTGATGAACCACTCGTGACTCTGAAGTCTAGTTGTTAATCTTGTAACTTCTTCAGTTATTGTTGGTTTAGCTGATAACGATAGCTTATTTGACTCAGTAAATGATTGACTTATGATGCTTTCTACCATCGTGGGTTCGGTTTTCAACACTCATTGAGGTAAACTTTTCTCTTAGTGCATCTTGCTTCTTCTTTTTTACAAAACTTTATTTGCGATTTTGCTCGCTTACGTATCTCATGATGCTGATACAACAGATAATCCACCTCTAGCACCCTTTTTTTCATTGGGCTTGCTAGTGTCTTGGTGTTTCATCTATTAATGTTGTAGTCGCCAGGATGCTCTAGATTTTTATTGATGTGACCCATTTTAATAAATTCATTAAGATCTGACCTCTCATCTTTGTTGATCTTCTGTCATAGACCATGCCTTCCTTGTTTTTTTATCAGAATCTTTGACGAATCAGATTTTATCTTAGCCGATAAGAAACTTCTGTCAATCAGATTCTCCTTCACCGACTGGATTTTATATTTAGCTGACTGAGAACTCTAATCGACTAGATTCTATCTTTGGTAGACCATATTTTTGGCCAACCAGAATCTTTGGCTGGATAGGTTCTATCTTTGGTCGACCGATAATGTGGTGTCGTCTGGTAATTGACGGACACGGTTACAGTTTGGAGTTTTACCGACCTGTTTGATCAAGATGATTTCGAAATCAACCTTATCTGAGTCAAACTTGGTAAACCTTTCATTTTAAAAATTCTCAGCAAATTGTTAGTCAAAGAACAACATTTAATGATCATTTTAAAGGAGTGACCTTCACTCATGTATTTTTTCAAAACATCTATCTGGCTCCATTTACGGTTCTAGAGTATAAATAATAAGATATGCTTGCTCAGGTAATAAAAGATAATGGTAAGTTATAAACAAATTTTATTCACATAGCATATTAGATATAAAGAAAAGCCATTATATAAACAGGAGAGACCAAACTCGGATTGATGAAGGTGCTTGTTAGCAATGTGAGACCAACGTTACTCTTCCATCTCAGATTGGGTCACTGAGGTTATATGGTCTCTTGGTTTTTAAAAACTTTAAGCGCATCGATATGAAATTCCATTCCAGTGCACTGAGACAAGACTCGATACCTAAGCTAGTATTTTCAACTTTTTACCTATACCAAGCATATGAGTAGTGTTCATACAAATAATAATAATCTAGTACTTAATGAGACAATATATTTGGAAGCAGTCAACTCATGCATGGTACTATTAATGATTATTGTCGAAATTTGACACCTATATATATATAATAGACAACATGCATGTAAGGGCCATAAAAGTTGTCAAACACACTAATTAAGCATGCATTACATGTTCATAGACTTTGTGCACACATATTATGTATTTTGTATGAGAGAAGCATGAATAGATAACATGTAAATTGATAACACACATGTATAATCTCTACAAAATATATTGATAAAACAATAGGATTAATGTTAGGTTTTAGTTTGTGTTGGCATTAATTCCATATCAAAATGATGTTTACTTGTAACGATTTAGTTGTTTAGATTCATGATGATTCAATCTTCAAGGAAGAAGAAACAACAAGTCAAAGCAAGTTCTAAGTCTTCAAGAGAAAGGATGCAATATGGTTCTACAAAGGTATACTAAGACCTTATCTTTCTCTTACAAGGCTTAGGCACACACACACATATCATACCTTTGTGTCCTTGTATCGTTGTGCACCATTATAGACACACACATACAATTCATTCATATGTGTCCCTGCATCATTGTGAACCATGTATAACACATTCACACACTTGAAGATGAATGCTCATGCATTGGTTTGGAAATAACATGTTTTGGAAAATGCATGATTGGAAACTATCTCTATGTAGTTTGCATTCTAGTGTGAATTGTGTTTGTGTGTGTATATGTTTGTATAACATAGATATTGATCTTGGATTCAGTCTTAAATCATTCTTGATTGAGTTCCGGTCATTTCGGTTACTCATACTACTGATTTCAAGTTCTAAGTCAAAAGACACTACACTTTCAACTCATGTTTCATACATTGTCTTTGTCTTCATATATCGAGTCAAATTATTATTTTCTGGGTTAAGTATCTTATATTTAAATGTCCGGGTGAGAGTTATGGTTCTTAATCCATAAATGGATTCGAATTCCGAGTTTGGAGGCCGGAGAACGGTCTAAGAACGCGAGGGAAGCGCGAGGGGAATGCACCATGGCCAAAAGGCCATGAAGGTGTTCATGCCCGAGATGGCGCGTGGCCATCTCGGCCGCACAACCTTGCTGCCCTGAGATGCCCACTCGCCATCTCGGGGGAGAACTAACAAGTGAGGGCAAAATGGTCTTTCTTGCTTTCTTCTTTCCCACTCGTTTATAATCTCTTTCCCTCTCACATTTCATTTTTAGAAGAAATTCAAACAAGTGTGCAGAAATTTTCTCTCTAAATTTTATCACCTTCCAAACACCATAACTTCTTCATTTGAACTCCGATTTGAGTGAATCGAAGTTGAGAGTGTTCATCTATTCATCCTCCATCTTTTCTCTGAAATTTTGAGTTAATTTTACTGCTTTTTTGGCATCTAATCATACAAAAACGGGACTGCACCTAAATCAACTTAGGTATTGATTTTCTCTCAAAGCTTTTTTTTTAAACTTGGTCAATTGACTTGGGTTTTCTTCTTCTACATATATTTGTATATTGTGAGTGTTTTGAACACTTTCAAAGCTAGGTTGAGTTTTGATTGAAATCATACATGTTGAGTTAGGTTTTGATTTTTCCTATGTTATCACATGTTTGGGATTGTATTGTGCTAGCTTTGATTCTAGGACTATTTGATGATCTTTGATTGATTGATTTTAAGAAAAATAGTACCTCACATGATTTAGGCTCTCTTGGCTGAAATTCTCACATAATACAAGTGCTTATGTTCTTTTGAGCTATTCTTGTGTATTGATGAATCTATGACTAGGAATATGCTCTAGAACTTTAGATTAAATCTAATTGACATTGTCATATGATTTTAGCATGTTTTTGGTTTGTGTAATTTAAACTTGATCTTGTGATTTATTGAACATATCTTGTGATTCAAGTTTAGATCTATGCATGTATCTAGGTTTTGATTAATATTGAACATATCTTACATAATCTAGATTGATTACACATGAATGATAAACTAGACTATATGTGATTTGTGCATTCATGCTCATGTCTAGTATTTTCTATAGGATGTGTTGATTATTTCATTCTATGTTGCGTGCTTGTCTACATTTTACATTCATGATCAGCTAGATGCCTTGTGAGAAGGAATTCTTTACAATAGGTGTGAGACCTATGGTGTTGAGCAAGAAGTCTTGGCAAGAGATGTGAAGCCTTGGATTGTCGAGCAAGGAAGTCTTGGCTAGAGTTGGGAGAACTCGGATAGGTTGGCAAGGAAGTGTTGACTAGAGTCGTGAGGACTTAGTTGTGCAAGAAATCTTGTCTTGGGTCATGAGGATCCGAATATGGTGAGCAAGGAAGTCTTGACAAGAGGTGTGAAGCCTTGAATTGTTGAGCATAGGGCGACAACTTCTAGAGTAGGATAGAAGGGTAGTTTCTAGGTGAAGAGGTCACTTGAGAGATTGTACTTGTCTTATCTACTTGTGGATTTTGTTTGCCGGTGGCTTCTTGCCCTTGGATGTTTCCTCTTCGGAGGTTTACCACGTTATATATTGTGTCAACTTTTCTCTATCCCCATCTCTCTAATATTTGTATTGTGGATAGAACTTTTTATATATGTTAACTTCCTTTCTATAATATAGATTGTGTATGTGTTACAATTACTTGTTTGTATCACACTTTACTTGTGTTTATATACTGACTAATTGTCTTTAATTAATATATATTTATTGTGATACAAGCAATCTAGATGGACAAACTTTTGTTTGTTTCTAAGGGAGTCGAAAAAGGTGTCTTACCTATTCGGCCCCCCCCTCCAGGTTAGCCTTGAGCATTTAACCGTGATTGTATTTTCAATTAGTATCAAAGCAGGACACTAGATTGCACTTAGTGTGAGTTCGGGGTGATACTTTCACGGTTTTTGTGAGGCATTTGAAGTCATGATGTAATGGTGGAAGGAGTCCAAATACTAGGCCACCATTACTTCGTGGCACTAACTATGGGTATTGGAAGTTGACTCTATTGATGAAAGGGCTTGGATGGTAGTGGAAGAAGGTTATAGTTCTCCTACCAAGGTTCAGAAGGATGGAACCATGATACTCAAGCCAATGAGTGAATGGACAACAAATGAGTTTGAGGTTGCTAAATGACACCATCGTGCTATGAATGCCATCTTTGGAGGAGTTGATGGGCATCAATTCTCCTACATTTCAAATCTTGAATCCGTAAAAGAAGCTTGGGATACTCTCTAAGTTACTAATGAAGGAACCTTAGCGGTGAAGAAATCTAGGCTTCAAATGTTGGCATCACAATTTGAAGGTTTAAGTATGGGTGAGGAAGAAAATTTTGAAGACTTCCAATTCCGGCTTCTTAACATAGTTAACCAATGTCAAGCACTTGGAGTACCTATCTCAAAAGAGCGTTTAAATTGGAAAATCCTTAGGTCTCTTCCTAAGAGATTAATATCAAAGGTGACGGCCATTAAGGAAAGCAAGGATGTGGATAGTACGAATATTGATGAGTTGCTTGGGTCTCTGCAAACTTATGAGATGTGCTTGAAGCCAAAGATCAAGAGTAAGGGAATTGCTCTCAATGCTATAGAGGAGGAGAGTGATGTTGAAATTGAAGAAATGTCACTCTTTGTTAGAAGGTTCAAGAAGTTTCTAAAGGAAAATGCCAAGCCTAAAGACAAGTATTCTAAGGAAAAGGGAGTCAAGAGAACATCATTTCCAAGGATTGTGAAGAATAGTCAAGCCATGAACAAGAAAGAGGTTCAATGCTATAATTGTTAAGGTTTTAGATACTTTGCAAGTGAGTGCACCAAAAAGCCATCTAAGAAAGACAAGAAAGGCAAAATGTTGGCCGCTACTTGGAGTGATGATAATTCTAGTGACAATGAGAGCTCTAGTAGTGAATCTTCAAGTGATGAAGAGTTGGTGAGCAACTTTATAGCTTTAAAGGCTTCTCATTCTCCACTAGATATTGGTAGTATAATATCTTTGAACAAGAACTGTGATACAAATCATGTTGGAAGCTCTAGTTCCATTCCTACTAATCTTAAGTTGTTGAAAACGATAGAAAATCTTGAAGAAGATAGAGACAATGCTCAAAGAGAAGTAGTTAAAAGGATGATTTGATCAAGAAGCAACTAGATGAGTTTGTGGTTGTTACTCGTAGACTTCTTGGTGAGAAAGGTAATATTATGAAGAAGTTTAGAGAACTTGAAATGATAAACCTTGAGAAGGATAATGTGATATCTTTTTTAAAGAAGAGAGAACTAGAATTGATGGAAGAGATAGACACGGTTAAGGAGGACACGGTTAAAGAGGCTATCAAGGACTTAGTGAATGATTCGGTTAGTGTGTCTAGTGTTAGGAATCTTGTTAACTCTTATAGTGGTGAAGACGACTTGGTAGTTTAAGAGGAGCTCTTGGAAGCACCACTTCCTACACACTTTGATGAAGTCGTGATTAATAAGAAACCACACAACAAGAGAAGATCAAAAGCCAAGAATAAGTTGGCAAACAAGGTATCTTTGCAAACTCCTAGTGAAGCTAGTTCAACTCCAAAAGGTACAATCTCATCTTTTATTCCAATTTGCCATTATTGCAACACAATAGGTCACATTAAGCCTAGGTGTTATAAATTTATTAAAAAATGCAAATTAGGAAATGAATCTAGGGATAAGGAGATTAAAATTCAACTTGAACATGCTAAGGCCTTGAAAGTTGAGAAACATGATAATATTGCTAAGCATGAGAAAAAGTTGTGGAGTAGAAAGAATTATAATCTTGTTCAACTTGACAAAGCTTGTGTTGAAAATGTTAAGGAAGAGTGTGTTAATGATATTCTTGTTAATCAAGTCATTGAAGGACTTTACTCTAGATTTATCATTGTTGTCAAGGATGATATTGGAAATGTTTGTGTAGGTACACCCAAGAATAAGTGGTTCAAGGGTGAGTGCTCTTATCACTAAAATAAGAAGCACATGTGAGATAGCTTTGAGGCTATATATCAATTGTGTTGAGAATTCTTGCTTACTAGCTTTGAATACTCCATGTATTGATATGAACTTGGTTATCTCACATCATGTTTGTTATGTTGGTCAAAATTTGTTGATTAACTTTGAAGAAGTTCTTTTGTTATATGTGTTGATTGAGTTGAGATACTATGTTTTTTATACTCTTGTTGTGAAACATCGTCAACTTGGTGTCATGAGGACATTCAAGGCAAGAGTTCTTATAAAAAGGGCGGAAGTATGATATTTGGTGAATATAATGTGCAAAAAGGTACCTCTATACTCTAATGCATGTTCTCTTAGATATTCATCTTCTGACTCAATTTTTAACATACATCTTATAGAATGTCATATTAGAGAATTTTGTATAGCATACATGTGGTTCTCATTGACATTTGCTATTTTAGGATCTAACAGTGATATTGTTCACATTGATCTTAACTTTGATGATTGTTTGTGTATGGTATATTGAGTGGCATTACTTTTGAAAATATGAGCTTTATATTCTTTGAAAGCTACTCATTAGAGAAGTAATGATCTTGAATAAGTCTCTACTTATTGCTCTTAGATCATGTGTTTATGAGCCATAAAATCTTGGTTTTCTAAAAATTACACCATGCTTCTCTTATATGTTTTGCTAGTAGGTTGAGTTTACTAATATGTAAACATTGAATACACCTTGAAGTTTTTGTGCTTAAGTACATTTAAAATGACCTTTGGTTAGTATCCATCTTGCTTCGGCAATTACATAGAACTCAATAAGCACCTTAATGAAAAGGGATACACACCTTGGTTGTTAAAGCTACCCAATGTTGGAAAGAGCTACACCATTGTGATGAGTGAAAGCCGTCATGAAGTGAATTTCGTTTATGTAAAAAAAATGGAAAAATCAAAG
This sequence comes from Dipteronia dyeriana, assembly GCA_032871835.1. NCBI lineage: Eukaryota > Viridiplantae > Streptophyta > Magnoliopsida > Sapindales > Sapindaceae > Dipteronia > Dipteronia dyeriana. The sequence goes on along the minus strand of CM065296.1, from coordinate 79,626,939 downwards.
AAGTGTTGAAATGAAATCATAAAAAAAAAACTTTGATTCAAAGCCTAAAAAGAAAAGGAGGAAGGCTTAAAAAGGAGTTTAGTTGAAAATCAAATGTGCTCGGGTTGAAAAATAGAAATGGGATGACAAGCCACATGCACACACACGCTAATGTGTTGAAATCTATTCTTTTAAAAGCAAAAATTCCGGATGATAATCGGTTTGACTTTTTATGGAAAAAGCTTAAGATGAATAGTTGTTGGAAATTGTTTGCATGTTGATTATCAAACTACTTTTTGATATATGTTTGAAGCATATTTCTCACACACACACACTTTGTTTATAAGTATGATGATATCTTTGCAATTGTTGAAGAATTATGAGAGAACTTGAAAAATCTTTGTGTATCTCTCTTAGCATATGAAGCTTATTTTGTTGATATTTCTTCAAATTGCTTGAATGTGTGATTCTGTGAATATCTTTGTGAACCTTATGCTATCATGAATTTTAGTTATAACATTTATCAAGGGGGAGCATTGTATGCTAGACATTGTTCTCTTTTATGATATGTTCACATGCTTCATTTTGTAACATGTTGGCATTTTTTGACTTAATGATACTTGTAGAATATTACTCATTATCTTTGTCTTACATGATGATTCATTCTTAAGTCATATGTCATTGTGTTTATATATTTGTGACTAATATTTTTGTTTTGTCCTTCACTCACTTTTGTTGTATATATATAGCATCTTATTTCACAAGAATAAATGGGAAGAATTAAGGTTACCGGAAGTGGAAATCAATTGAATCCTATTGTGAAAGCCAAATCTACCTTAAAGGGATCCAAAGCTTCAAGGTCAAAGGATTTAGGGATCTTTGAAACTAAAAAGATATTTCAAGAGATAGGCATTGACTTAGGTAAATGTAAAGATTCTCATGTTCTTAAATGCATTAAGGACAGAAATTGGGAATCTTGGGTGAGCATGCTAGGAATAGTGAATGACACTATTGTTAGAGAATTTTATCATGAATATAGAGAGAGTGCCACCTAATTGGATGCTTTGATGGAGATTAAGGGTGTTATGTTTAGAGTTAACCCGGTAAGCATTAACAAGTTTCTTGGGATATCTAGTGATATTGATTCAAATTTTCTAGATGTTGATATCATTGAGAAACTTAATATCATGGGTAGAACCCTTTGTGAAAATGCTTCTTTTGAGTGGAAAGGTAGAGCATATATTAGTCAACATGAGTTAACCAAGGCAAGTGCATTGTGGCATCTTTTTATTTGCACAAATATTATTGGATCTTTGAATTCAACCGAGTTGAATAAAGACAAGATCAAAATAGTATATGCCTTGGTGACTAATCAACCTATAAACCTTGGGGATTTGCTTATGTTTTATTTGGATAATGTGGCTTTCTCAACTATAGGAGATAAGAAGCTTGCATTACCGGGGTTTATAACTTCTTTATGTTTAGCTCGTGGTGTTCAAAGTAGTGGAGATGATATGTTGGTACAACCCTTGGAAAAGTATAGTGATAAACGTGTGTCATACACGTCATATAAGAATAAGGGTAAGACATGCGATACTTTTGGACTTTTTAGTTCACAAGTTGATTGTCAAAAGACTATCATAAAGATTCTTCCGGATTGGGCTTTGCATTTGAAGAAGAAGGTTGATGAGCTTAGTGCTATAGTTGAAAAACAAGATGCTAGAACAAAAGTTGGAGGAGTGTATTGCCTCAAGTTCAATACCACCTCTCAAGCATTATGTTAGGTCAACTACACGCACATCTTTCTTTGGTGGATCTAGTAGCTAGTATTTGAGTCTCATGGTATGTTTCTTACCTTTTGGCATCATTTCATGTCAAAAAGGGGGAGAAAGAGTTGTTAAGAGTTTCTAGTTACTTAGTTTCTTTTTTATGTTGTTTTTGTGAACTTTTGAACTTTCAATGGCTTGTAATAATTAGTCTTAAGATTTGATTAAGAATTCTTGTGTTTCCCATGTATTGAGGGGGAGATACATGTATTTGTGGACTTAATTGTATATTCTTATCCATATTATATGTTGCTATTTGATGTTTTTCTCTTGTATATGCATTGTGCTTTGAGATGATTTGTAGGTTGCTTCAAGAGATGATCAAGATGAAGTTCAAGAGTTGGTGAAGATTAGTTATATGAATCTTACTCATTGTAATGTGAGGAAGTGATTTTGTGACCTATATTCATTTTTATATTTGTAGTAAATGTATAGGTGTTTTGACATGGAATTTGCCAACGTGGAAGATTGTTAGGTTTTAGTTTGTGTTGGCATTAATTCCATATCAAAATGATTTTTACTTGTAATGATTTAGTTATTTAGATTCATGATGATTCAGGCTTCAAGGAAGAAGAAACAACAAGTCAAAGCAAGTTCTAAGTCTTCAAGAGAAAGGATGCAATATGGTTCTACAAAGGTATACTAAGACCTTATCTTTCTCTTACATGGCTTAGGCACACACACACATATCATACATTTGTGTCCCTGCATCGTTGTACACCATTATAGGCACACATATACAATTCATTCATATGTGTCCCTGCATCGTTGTGAACCATGTATAACACATTCACACACTTGAAGATGAATGCTCATGCATTGGTTTGGAAATAACATGTTTTGGAAAATGCATGATTGGAAACTATCTCTATGTAGTTTGCATTCTAGTGTGAATTGTGTTTTTGTGTGTATATGTTTGTATAACATGGATATTGAACTTGGATTTAGTCTTAAATCATTCTTGATTGAGTTCCGGTCATTTCGGTTACTCATACTATTGATTTCAAGTTGTAAGTCAAAAGATACTACACTTTCAACTCATGTTTCATACATTGTCTTCATCTTTGTATATCCAGTTGAAATATTATTTTCTGGGTTGAGTATCTTATATTTCAATGTCCGTGTGAGAGTTACGGTTTGTAATCCGCAAACGGTTTGTATTCCGAGTTTTGAGGCTGGAGAACGGTCGAAGAATGCGGGGGAAGCGCGAGGGGAAGGTGTGCATGCCCTAGATGGCGCGTGGCCATCTCGGCCGCACAACCTTGATGCCTAGTGATGCTCACGCATTATCTTGGGGGACCACTAACAAGTGAGGGTGAAATGGTCTTTCTTACTTTCTTCATTCGCACTCCTTTATAATCTCTTTCCCTCTCACATTTCATTCTAAGAAGAAATTCAAACAAGTGTGCAGAAATTTTCTCTCTAAATTTTCTCACATTCCAAACACCATAACTTTTTTATTTGAACTCCGATTTGAGTGATTCGAAGTTGAAAGTGTTTATTTATTCATCCTCCATCTTTTCTCTGAAGGTTTAAGTTAATTTTTCTGCTTTATTTGGTGTCTAATCATACAAAAACTGGACTACATCTAAATCAACTAAGGTATTGATTTTCTCTCAAAGTTTTCTTTTAAAACTTGGTCAATTGCCTTGGGTTTTCTTCTTCTACATATATTTTTATATTGTAAGTGTTTTGATTTGTGTTTTGAATACTTTCAAAGCTAGGTTGAGTTTCAATTGAAATCATACATGTTGAGTTAGGTTTTGATTTTGCCTATGTTATCACATGTTTGGGATTGTATTGTGCTAGCTTTGATTCTAGGACTATTTGATGATCTCTGATTGATTGATTTTGAGAAAAATAGTTCCTCACATGTATTAGGCTCTCTTGGCTAAAATTCTCACATAATACATGTGCTTATGTTCTTTTAAGCTATTCTTGTGTATTGATAAATCTATAACTAGGAATATGCTCTAGAAGTTTAGCTTAAATCTAATTGACATTGTCATATGATTTTAGCATTTTTTGGTTTGTGTGATTTAAACTTGATCTTGTGATTTATTGAACATATCTTGTTATTCAAGTTTAGATCTATGCATGTATCTAGGTTGTGATTAATATTGAACATATCTTACATAATCTAGATTGATTACACATGCATGATAAACTAGACTATATGTGATTTGTGCATTCATGCTTATGTCTAGTATTTTCCATAGGATGTGTTGATCATAGCATTCTATGTTGTGTGCTTGTTTGCATTTTGCATTCATGATCACCTAGATGCCTTGTGAGATGGAAGTTTTGACAATAGGTGTAAGACCTATGGTGTTGAGCAAGAAGTCTTGGCAAAATGTGTGAAGCCTTGGATTGTCGAGCAAGGAAGTCTTGGCTAGAGGTGTGAAGCCTTGGATAGTCGAGCAAGAAGTCTTTCCTGGAGTTGGGAGAACTTGGATATGTGAGCTAGGAAGTCTTGACTAGAGTAGTGTGGACTTAGTTGAGCAAGAAGTCTTGCCTTGGGACGTGTGGATCTGGATAAGGTGAGCAAGGAAGTCTAGACAAGAGGTGTGAAGCCTTAGATTGTTGGGCATAGGGTGACAACTTCCAGAGTAGGATAGGAGGGTAATTTCTAGTTGAAGAGGTCATTTGAGAGATTGTACTTGTCTTATCTACTAGTGGATTTTGTTTGCCGGTGGCTGCTAGCCCGTGGATGTTTCCTCTTCGGAGGTTTACCACGTTATATCTTGTGTCAACTTTTCTCTATCCCTATCTCTCTAATATTTGTATTGTAGATAGAACTCTTTATATATGTTAACTTCCTTTCTATAATATAGATTGTGTATGTGTTACAATTAATTGTTTGTATCACACTTTACTTGTGTTTATATATTGATTAATTGTCTTTAATTAATTTATATATTGTGATACAAGCAATCTAGAAGGACAAACTTTTGTTTGTTTCTAAGGGAGTCGAAAAAGGTGTCTTACCTATTCACCCCCCCCCCCCCCCCCCTCTCTAGGTTAGCCTTGAGCATTTAACCATGATTGTATTTTCAATTAAACATATATAAATCAACTTACCTCAGCTACTAACTGAACTTGGAGTTTAGTCTTTTTATTCCTAGATCCTTCGCAGTTGAATTGGCATTGTGTGTTCTATACCAAGATGGGCTCGGTTTTTGACACATGTCAAGGTGAACTTATCCTCAGACCCCTATTTAATTCGAAGCACAATGTCCTAAAGATTGTCAAATATTCCTTTGGAGGAATTGCATTATGAATCGTGCAACCTTAGAAAGCTCTACGTGTCTAGTTTACAGAAAAAAAATTGGCTTGAGATCTCGTGCTTTCTAGAGAAAGTTATCTCTATTTTCATGTTTGATGGTCAAGTTAGGAAATCCTCAGTGAATCACTTTTTTCAATGTTTTGGGGGCAATAAAATCTTCCACGGGTTGAACCAGATTATGAACTATATATTTCTAGAAAAGCCCTGATGTCTAGATTCCAATGGGTTTTATGTCTTGCAATTTTTACTTAGATAGAGGGAAATATACTTATTTTAGAGTTCAACGGTCGTGCCAGAAACTATCCGCGATTTGTTTTCTTCAGTATTACGGGAGCCACCAACTATTTCTCAAATTGAACTAGAGTATGAACCTTATATGCTTGGAAAAGCTTGGATGACTATTTTCCAATGGTAATTAAGGTTTGTAAATATGAGTTCCATAGTGAGAAATATGCTCACTTTATCACCCACTGGTCAATAATTTTGTGATTCGCGACAACTCAAATCTTTTTTTTTTGGTAAGCTGATGGAATATGAAAGCAATTCCTCTAATGGATTTTTGACATTATGAAGCTTCGTGAATCTTCTTCCTCCGAATTTGGTCACAGCCATGGCTTCTACTTTGGGCTTTCTTGCTTTTCTAATAGTCGTTTGCTAGGGTGTTTTAGATGTAGGATCCATATCAGAATTCTTTGTGGTCTATTCATGAGGGTTCCTCGAAGTTGAGGTCTATGCCCCTCCTTCTAACGCTAGTTGTTGACGATGATTTTTTGATCGTTGAAAAGTCAACTGGCAAACATTAACATATAGGTAGATCAAAGCTTTAACCAAACTAGGGTTGAATAATGAAAGTCTTTTTCTCTATGTGGATATGATACGATTTATTCGTATTTTTGGACGATAATATAGAAAAGTAGAAAATAAAAGATAATCAAGCATAACACATGTTTTATGTGGTAAACCTCTAAAGTGGGGTAACATCCATTGTTGCCAACGATGGCGAGAAGAAATCCACTATGAATAGAATGATTACACACTCAATCTCTCCTTCTCTCTTACTGTTGCTATACTTTTTTTGTATGCATAAACAAATAGATAAATAGATCGATTGATCCAAAGATCCCTCGGTATCTAGATCTCTTCATAGGTTGATCAGCTTGAACCCCTTTACAAAATGAGATTATAGATCTATTTATATGTGCCTAATCCTTGTTGTACAAGTAAGGAAATGTGGTGGTGCTTAATTAGGACTTGTTACTTGATGAATTCGTATTTAACTTCTTTACTTTTTCGGAGTTTTTGTACATTGAATTAGATTCTTCATCGGATTCTAGCTGAGTAGTCCATTTAGGACTTATTTTCTTATTGGTGTGCAATCTTCTAGAATAGTAGAATTATTGCTTGATATGGACTCTCTGATATGCAAGAGGAAATAAAAATATTTCCTTAACGAAATATGGTTCTAGATTTCTTGCTCGTCTAAGATTATTCTTCTTCGTATTTGAGTCGTAGTTAAAATTGTGTTACTATCTTGACTGAGCATCTCTTGGCCGACTGTTTCCAACCTAACTGAGTCCTCTTTCCCCGATCGGTTTTGCTACCTGATTGGGGTTTAGGCCTATCTCGACCTATCGGTTTATTTTGACTACCCAATCTAGTAACATCAACTTTGACTTGAGCGAATGTTGACTGGTTGAATTTCTCGATCGTGCTTATTTTACCCGATCGGTTCACTCGACTGCTTGCTAATTGCTAGGGACTGTTTTATGATGTTGTCTACCATATATTATGGATTATCCGCTATTTTTGCTGACATGTTATACTATCGAAAAATCCCTATAACAAGTTCTTTAGTGGAATGAGCCTGAATTAATAGATCGAACCTAAGTGAGTCATTTGTTAATTGTAATTATATTATGTCTATTGACCTTAAATTTAGATAACCCGCCAAGATCCGAGTTCCACGTGAACTTGCATGGATCACTTGATATATTCTAACGGACTAATTTTTGGGTCCATCTATAATTATTTTTGGATTTTGGAATCCAAAAGTTTTTGGAGAGGTGTTGTCATGTGTGATTCAAGACACGCGATAACTCTTCAAATACCTTGAATGGGCGGCCAATGTTAGTAAAAATGGGTCTAGTTCACATGTGGACATTTTATTAATGTCCAGTGGATTTAAGTAAAAGGAAAAAAAAAATATTGTCCATAGATTAGGCTTGGGCGGCAAGGCCAAAATTATTAGGCTAATATATTGTCTAATTTTATTATTTACTTAAATGGAAGTTATTTAATTAATTAATTAATTACTTAAAAGCCAAATTCTTTTTCTTATTAGGAGAAAGTCTCTTAGTGTCAATCTATTGTTGGTAGTATGATAAGTATAAAAGGATTTATTTGATAAGTAGATAAATAAAAAAGAATTTATTTATCTAGTCAAACTAGGAAGTTTTTGATATCTAACAAAACTCTAATTGACAATTGGTCAAATTAGGATGTTTTGATATTGTCACAATTTAATTAATATTCAATAACTTATTTTTGGATAATATACTTATGAGTTGGAATAGGGTTGAACTTTAAAGTTGAAAGAAGTTTTGGTGAAACACAAATCCTCCATGTGTGAGGATTTTCGTCCACCAATATATATCTATCAAGAGAATCCAGGCAAGACTAATGTTTTAGAGAGTTTTTTTATTTGATTTATTTGCTAAAAAAACTACAATTCAAGAAAAGGTGTGTGAGAATTCAGATAAGAGAAGAAGAAGAAATGGAGCTTTTTGTCTTCAGTAGTACACTAGTAGCTTTTATATCAAAAGGTTTTGTGCACAACATCGAATTAGATTCATGTGAGTTTTTGATCAAAAGATTTAGAATTCAAAAGTGACCGGAAGTTCTTCATTTTCTCTAGGAGGGTTATTGTGACTAACAAAAAGAAAAAGTTTTTTGTTTTTCTATCCTCAGGTACAGAATTCAAATAAAGCCCACACTTCTTGATGATTCATGTTTATGATTGGATTGGAAGATCATGCGGATTGAATTCGACGCAACATCAATCTTCAGGATAAAAAGTATGATACCTTTTATTATATGTTAATTAATCAAGGGTTAAGATCCATTCTTTTAAAGGAAAATATTTGAAATATACCAATCGAATTTTTCGCTTCCACCTCGTGTTTTTTCCTACAATTGGTATAAAAGTCAGGTTTTACCCTCGATTAATTAATATATATATACGTGGATCCATTTCTTTTTATTGTAAATATGGGTGTTTTAGAAAGAGATGGCACTCTAAGTAGTCACATATATAATTACATTGGAATGTATGGATATATATATATATATATATATATATATATATATATATATATGTTTTTATAATGTGATTTGTTATTGCTCGATTTTGGTCCTAGAATTTTGTTGAGTGAAAGTTTGATCAAGGTGAGGAATTCCAATCAACACCCTCAAAACCACTACTCGGTAGGTTGCAGTTAGGGTAGGTACCTCTTACCTAGGTAACAATGTGGTCACAGAAGTATGGTTATGTAAATAGATTATAAACAGAAAAAATATGGAGAAGTGTAATCTGGGATACTGTCTTAGTGAAGGACTTATATAGTGATGTTGATAAAAATCACTCAAACTCTCTAGTTTACAAGGATTGGCGGTGGCGAACTCATCCTTGTCGATAAGTGGACTATACCCTCAGTAATGGCAAAAATCTTACTCAATTCTTTATGAAAAACAGAGAGCTCAATTCGAAATCTCCAGTATACCTTTTTGGACTTAAGATTTCGTTCTTCCCCCTCCTCATCTATCAATCAAATCCTATAATTTAGACAGATCGATTGGTCGTGTTATATGAAGTAATTTGCATTGATGGAACGAACCAAATCACACGTGAATTGCTTGTTTTGATTACGTCATGTTTCCATTTAACTTTAAATACAGATAAATGGTGATACAGTTGACTTGTGTACTATCCTTTATGGTGCTTTAATAGTGTTAGGGTCAACCCTTTATTACGTGTAGATTGTAGAAGAATATAGGTTCTACGTGCGGATGGCGAGGTACCTTGAAGTACCAGTCTAGTGGCATAACACTTAACTGATCATGCCAGAGCTTTCTGGTTAAATTTCTTCTTGCTAGAGGGGTGAGATACATACCTTGGAGGGGTGGCGAGACAACATCGAGGTACTTTGGCCATAGGTAGACAACCTAGTACCCGGGTCCTATGAAGAAGGCACTGAGATAATAACTTGTCTTGGTACCTGGTAGTTTCTGGAGAAGTGAATGTTGATTCTCATCCAAATTGTAATGTCGAGGTACTTAGGTGGATAAGGACCTGAAATCACTAGATAGATTATAACAGGAGGAATTTACCAGGTATCGGGAGGCACTTCTTACCAGGTAATGACATGTGGAAAATTTCTCTTTGATCCCCTACCAAAAATGGCTATCAATAGAAATCCCCTCCAACTTTAACACGGTGACTGGTTGGGGTTGGAGTTTGGCTTCTTGTAACACTTGACGAATTTTACACTTTTGACCTGTTACCAGAATCTGGGAGGAAATCTTCATATTAAATGTATGGTTTGTTTTAAAAAAAACAAAACAGTTTTTAGCATCAAACGTATCTCGAGATTGCCTTTTCTACTGGTTGAAATTATCACCTCCCATACCACGCTCTTTTAGTTGGTTACTGTTTCATTCACTCTGTTAAATAGGCAACCCTCATCATATCCTTCATGCCTTAAAAATCTTCTTTTGTTTATTAAAGTGATTTCCGCATTCTTCATCTTCCTCATTCAATCTTCTGTTTATACTGTTACGACTACCATGTCTACTTCTAACAATGATAGTGTTGACAGAATCGTGGAGGGTGATTCCTCTAGGTTTGCTTATGGAAAGAGAACTCGCAATGAGGATTGTGGTAGAAGTGACGCCCCATACTTCTACATCGCCGCTCAAATCAGAATATCGCTATCAGAGCTAGATTCTCAAACAATTATGATATTCCGATTGAAGTAGTCGAAGAGGACTCTAGGGAGGTGTCGGGTAATATCAGGAGTAATGGAGATCTAGCCGGAGTTGGTTCGAGCTTACCAAGAGCATGTTACTCTTCCCTATAACTTTTACGTCATCCCCAATTCTACCGCTACGACCGACTCAATCTAGTGTCTGAAGACGAGGTTTTCAATTCCCGATAACATTTTGATCACCATCCCACACCGAGAGTATGATGTGTATATACCCTCTCCAGATGAGCTTCTAATTCATGCCGATACTTTTTACAGTGAAGTTAGGCTTCCTCATCATCCTACACTTTACAAGGCATTTTATGCCTTGCAACTCACCCCATCCAACTAACACCAATGTTTTGGAGACACCTGGTTGGTTTTCTTGTGTTGTGGAGGGAGTAGTGTGAGGAGTATAACCTCAACAGAGAATCGAGACAGTACGAGTTGAGGTATGTTTTTCAGGTTACCGTCAATTCTCCTGGTTGAATGGATAATTTTATACCCAGACAAAGAACAATTTGAAGTTTATAGTACCGGGAGCCACGAAGAAGGATACATTCTAGAATAAGGAGTGGGCTATAATTGGTGGTGATTAGGGCAACTCGGTTCATATCAGGGGTATGGAGTTCGAGGTTCCCACTAGATTCAGCGGTAAATCAGTCTGGGAGAAAGTGACCCTCTCTGCACAATCGAAGGTTATCCTGAAGGCCATCGTTGATCGGTCTTTCATCAAGCTGCCGTATCCTACCTCAGATCCTTTTAATACTAGTAGGGTAGACCATTACTTATGTATCTCCCTTGCTTATCTAGGTAGATGAAACTTTCTAAGTCTACTTTATTATGTTTCTTTGTTGATCTTAGTAGACTTTAACCCTTTCTTGTTTCTTACAATTTCTACGATTCCCCAACTAGTCCAAAGAGAGCCTAAGCCTTCTGACAACATGTTCTTCTCTCTACATCCTAGTCCTTTTTATTCTACCTCGATAGGACATGGCAGACACATTTCTGTCCCAATCTGGGTACAAGGGCACCGCTTCCTCAACCATCTAGACCCAAATCCTAGGTGGATGTAATTGCATCTAGATTGGTGATGGCGAGGGGTCAAGACTCTGCTACCCTTTCTGTTACTGCTAGCACTCGTATTGTTGTTTCCTCTTCTACTATTGTTCTCTCTCCCCCACCTGCCAAAATCCCTACATGGGCAAAGGGGGGTGTTAATCTCGTTGTTACTATTGCTACCATTTCTCCATGAGAACAACCTGATCTCAGCCAAGGATTAGTGGCCCAAATGAGGTTTTGGATCTGTTTACAGCTTACTACCCTGGTAGGGGGCTAGGATCCACGAACTCTATAACGGTGGACATTTTGATCACTAAGGGTTCTACCCTCTTGACCGAGGTAAAGCTCCTTACACCCATCTTATTTTACATGTGCATGCTTGATAGCTGGTAAGTACCTAACCTATGTGTTGTAACTTACTTGCCTTTGAATTCATTGTCGTTATGAGCCACCAGGTTATCTCTCTTTTCTGGCATACTGAAACTGTTAAAGCCAAGCTTGGACTAGTCCGGAGGGAGCTCGCTCAATCGCAACGGGAACTCTTAGGTCAAAACGCCATGCCTTCGAGAGGGATGTATGGAGGGGGAAGGTCAAATAACTAGAATGGGATAACTAAGCTCTGCGCGCCCAAGTTGCTAGTTACGCAACCGAGATAGATGCTTCCTTCAGAGATGGCTTCTTCTATGCTGCTTTCCATATGGTAAAAGACCTCCCTTCTCCATTTCAATTGAGCTCCATCAAGAACTAGAACAGATGAAAGATCATGGAGAAGGATAAGAAGATGGTTATCCCTGCTACTAATGAGGCTAGCATATGTCAGGCTGCCGGAGTTAAGGGCATGAAGGATAATGATAAAGCCCAACGGTCAATTTTCTCTCTTCTTCCATGTATCGGGTCTACTAGAGTAGATCCCACCTTGAAGTCCCTTGATGATGTTACAACCCAGACTGAAATAAGAGTTCCTATCTTACCTACTTCTAGTCCTTCTAAGATGGTGGAGGATCATCTTTCTTCCAAGAAAGTGGTGGAGGATCAGGCTACTACCAAGGAGGTGGTAGAATAAGTTGAGTTGGATGTCACTATGAACCTTTAGACCGATCCAGCTCAGGTAGAGGTTCTAGAAGGCGCGACGTAAGCGGAGGTAGAGGAGGATGATGTTGGAGGAGGAGCAAAAGGAGAGGGCAACTAGAAGGAAGATGGTGAATGATCCAGTGTTATGATTTCACTTTGTATGTTGCCCAAAAATATGGATAGGCACCTCGCTTAAACATAAAAATCAGTCATGTAATTGTCGTTCTCTTTTTTTTATATAAAGGCATATAGCCCGGAACTTGGGGATGGGTTCTCCAATTTATGAATGAAACTTTCTTCTCTTTATTCTTTATATTGGTATCTAGCTGATCCCTTCCTTGGTCAAATCTATATAACCCCATATCTATCGCAGGCTTGATCTAGAAATAAGTCACCTGCATACACTTGGCTTAACAATTTCTTGTAATATAAAGAAAGCTTAAAATATTTCAAGCAAAAGAAATCAAGTACACCAGGTAACTAATACCAGACTACTGATCGTGCTAAAAAAAATTTATACTTTGACCCTCATTTTCTTAACTTTGTCTAATTTTCAGGTGTTTTTACGTCTCTTATGGCTATTTAATTGTGTTTTTAGGTGATTAGGTACATTTCGGTTAATTGGATAAAATATACATTTTTATGCGAAAAATGGTCAAAAAGTCAATAAAGCAGTATCAAGTCTGAACGCTGGTCTTGCACGGGTCCCAACCCGCGCACTATGAGGGAAGCAGAAGCCAGGCCAATGCGCGGGTGTACACCAGCGCACCATCGCGCAAGTAACCATGCATTGCACTTTAATCGAGAGGTGAAATCAGGGTAACATTTATATACGTGGGTCCTACACAGCTCTCAACCTGCGTTACTCGCACGACAGGTCTGCCACATCAACGTTTTCAGACCTATTTTTGAAACCCTAAAAATATATCTTGTTCTTATCATCTCATAGAGGAATTTTTGGATCTAAAAAAATCATTCTCTTCTCTTCCAAACACTAACACCTACCAAATCTAACCATCATCCATCATCCATCATCCATCATCCATCATCACCCACTCAATAACACTAGGAGTTGGATTAAAGCATCAAGAAAGAAAATGTTTCTCACCATACGTCTTCTCTATCTCTTTTCTCCTTGTTACTTCATTGTAATTTTCATGAGTAGCTAAACATCCCGCTATGGGATTGATGTGGACACTTGTGGATATTGGGCTTTGTAATAAACTCTGTTTTTAATCTAATTAAATCTATCAATTATGTTCTATTCATTTTTTTAATTGATTCCCGTATTTGATATGTCTTTGATTGTACATTCCTCTCTTAGCTAATTTATTGATGGAATTAATTGGATAGTTGACTAGGTATGCATCTATTTGGTCTTCTTAAACTCGTGTATTGTTTGGGTGATTGGGTATACATCTACTCAATCACCCTAAGCTAAATTGAATGGAAGGGTCAAATGAGAGTACATCCTTAAGTGAGACCCGGATTTAATAATTTCAATTTTAATCTAATATTGAATGGGTGATCAATTCTATACATCTAGGTTGGTTGCTTGTGATAGCTTAAGCATCAACACTATACATCTAGGTTGGTGAATTTATAAAGAGATTAGTCTCTTAATTGGATTGATGTGGAATCATGAACAGTCACTCATGAGTGGCCAATACTATACAACTAGATTGGAAACTCATGAGGGAATACAACAGATGCTATACTTCTAGATTGGTTGCAATCGATTCTTGTGCATTCATTTCATGAGAGTTCGTACAAGCCCATAATTCACTTGTTAGATCATCAATACCTTAGTCTTAACAATCATTTCTAACACCCATCTCATATTAACACTAATTGCATTTAGATTAACTTGCCTAATTTTAGTTTGCATCTTTACAATTAACTTTTCAAAACCAAACCCAATACCATTTACATTTTCATGATCAGCTTTAGTCTCACATTAGTTAACTAGTTTTAGCCATCCGATTCCCCTTTCCCTATGGACGATAACCGACTTGCCATTGTACTTGTTTTGAAACATTTTAGGCATTCTTGTGGTTTTTATAAATATTGTTTGACGAGTGTTTTATAATTATTAAAATAGCTCGGTCAAAATGACGCCGCTGCCGGGGAGAGGTGTTAATTAGGTGGCTAATCTTAGTTATCTATTTTTTATAGTTAAGTGTCTTAGTTGTTTTAGTTTTATTTTTTATCTCTTTACTTCTTTTGTTTTTTTTTTGTTTTTCTTTGTTCAAGTTCGATGGATTTTTATAGGCAAGTAGAGACCGTGGAGTGCAAGATATATGGTGAATTTGGACAATATTTATAGAGTTGTCGGTTAAGAGATAGATTTTTGGAGTTTTGTAGAAAGCAAGCTCAAACATCAATGCTTTGCTGTCAAGAACCGATAGTTAATTAAGAGATTCCTACAGCCCATAGCCGATTTACAACCCATACAACAACTCTAACAACTAAGATGTGAGCATTTACCATGACTCCACATGGACTTACAGTGAGAACATCGCCCTTAAGCAACCTCTATCATATGAAGACAATCAAATGAGCTGTTTTGCTTTGGATGATCTTGAACAAAGTAGCCTTGAGGATGAACAAAACAAGATGATGAAGATGAACGACGAGTTATTGGACATCCTTAAAGAAGCATTTTCAGAAATAAGGTTGTTGAAAAAAATGAATGAAGAACTTCAAGAGAAGATGGTCGAAGTTTACCTAGAAAAAGAAGACATTAGGGAACATTGTGTGAAAAATATGCATCTCTTGAAGGAGTCAAAAGGCAAAGAGGCCTCGGAAGTGTCAAAGAATGACAAACTCCAAGAGCTAAACAAGATGCTCATACATGAAGTGCAAACACTCAGAGTGGAGAATGGTATAGTCAATGAGAAGAATGGTGAAGTCTCTAGCAAGAACAAAGAATTGGAAGAGCAAATCGAGAGACTTGAGGCCACAAAAAGTAAAGCACTAGAAGAGTTTTCGAGCTTCACAAAGGAATCAAGGGATTTCGAATAAAGAACAGTTCTCAAGTCAAAGGAAATCAAATTGGAGATCGAGCTGAAGAACAATGCCTAAGATGAAGCCATGGAAGCTCTCAACTAGAAAGATGAAGCTCTCAAATTAAAAGTGAAGGTGACTTTATCATGAAGTTGAGCAAGGTGGAGCAAAAGGTCAAAGCATTACAAGTGGATCAACTCCAACGACCTCAAAGTCATTCATCAAAGGGGAGTCACTCTACCCTTAATCCTATTTACTATTTTTGTTCTAAAAGAGAGCATGCATCAAGAAGTCCTAGGGATATGAGGAGTCCACCCAGGATAAAGAGAATATGGGTGAGAAAAGATTTAATGAGTCAAGTGAGGAATAAGGGAAAGGAATTGAACGGGAAATTGCCTAAATTTGCTTGGGTAGTCAAGAAGAAAGAGTTTTCCAACTTGGTTGAACAACCCTAAGCATCCCATTGAACAATTTTTGATGTAATCTCCTTATGTTTATTTATGTTTCATGTTTGTTGTTATTTTATTCTATTGTTTTTAGTTGCTTTTGTTAGTTTAGTGTAATAAATTTCGGTGGACATGAGAGATTTGCGGAGAGTGATATTCATTTGGGAGTAAATTTGGTTTGAGATATGTGTTGTGATTGTTAACCTTTGTGAATGAGTATTGCGTTTCAAGGATAGGTTTTTCATCTCTTGGATTTGACACACTGGCCACTTGCAAGTCTTTGAGGGACAAGCAAGCCAAGAGTACCTATAAAAAGGGCGGTAACCTACTCAAAGTTTTAGACAGTTGAACATTCGCATCGGTCTACTCTTTCTATCTCAAACTCTTGCACTTTATCTTGATATATCTTTTGTCTACAAAATTGTGCCTATGAATGGATAAGATTATCATTGAATATTAGTTTTGGTTGTGTGTGAATAGGGTGAGGGGGAATATTTGTGAATGATTGTACAATTTTGGTTTCCATTTTTTTTCTGCATGGATTGATTGATTATTTCATTTTTGGCATGATGAGCCGAAGGCTCTTTAAGATTTTGCATGAAATTTATATAGGTTATTTAATTGCATATATTGCCTCATTTGGTTTTGGGGGTGGTACATATCCACATACTTGTACATGTTTTGAGCATATTGTAAGAAATTGGTTTGGGTGTTGTTTCGTCCCTATTCCATTCAATTTTGTGAATTGTTAATGCTTGATGTTGGTTTATGCTTAAATGTGATATTGAACTTGATTGCCTTATTTTTTTGATGATCCTATTTGAGTCTTTTTTTTTAGGCATCAATTGTGCATGATTAGTGCCTAGGTTTGTTAGAGTCATGTTAGGTGCGTGCCACTAGGCCGGACTCTTTTGTCTTCAACATTAAAGACAATGTTGGGTTTTGGTTTGGGGGTGTAGACGCCTTTATTGAGTCGTCTTTCTATTTTGTTTTTAGTCATTTTAGTCTTTTTTTTGGTCCAAATTTTTCCATTTTGTCACAATGGCCAAATTTTCGAGCTTTAACTAGCTTGAATGTGATGCCTTGAGCGTGTGCTTATGGCGAGTCTATACATGCATTGTGAGCTTGTTTACAAATCTTTGTCACTCATGAGCTATATTTTCATTTTCATGGGCTAGTCTCATCTTTTGTGTGCATGAATTGAGGGGACTCGGTGCTGTTGTGCCTTGTTCTAATAGTGGAGAACCCTTGAATTCACAAACACTAGCCTTTTAAAAGCGTATTGAGTGTTAAATTCTTTATATTCTTTAAACACTCTTCTCGTTATAAGTGCCACATTCCATTTGCATTTATAATGGATTACTTGATGGATGCATTCATTCCCTTGATAGACTAATTATGGAAATGATTTTAGGCAATGTGTGTATTTAACTTAAAAGGCCTAAACACATTCCTTAATCCTTTATGTGTGCATCATAGCCAAATTTACGGCCAAACAATTACCTTTCATTTGGAACCAAAATGTAACCATATAGCCATAGCCAAATACAAGCCTACCTTTATTGCCAATCATGTTGGGTGTATGTGTTGTGTGGTTTGAAAGGCGTAAGCTCTAAAGTAAAGAGAGTGTCTATGTAGGCAACAATGAATTGTGTATGAAATGGCTCAATTTGTAAAAGTGCCAAATTTGCACTTATGAGCTTAAATTGTAAATACGTAATGTGCAAGTGTGTAAAAAAAAAGAAATGAAAAGAAAATCAAAAGAAAGAAAAAGGCAAAGAAAAGAGAAAATGAAAAGAGTCTTAGAAGTAAATGATAAGTACTCATAATGTAGAGTACAATTTTGAAACACAATGTGTGTATGGATGTAAATGCCTATTTGCTAAAGTGTGTAAATGTATATAAGAGTGTTGTATAGGGTGTGTGAGTATATGTAAGCATGATTGGTGATCTTTGAACTCAAATTTTCCCATTTCTTTGTTCACCACATCTAACCCCATGGCCCTATTACAACCAAAAGGGAAAGTTCTATTTGATCTATAATATGTCTTGATGGGAATGTTTGTTGAAGTTTGATCTTCTGCATTCATGGTATAGTGAATCGGTCTTAGGATAGTTCACATACGTAACTCATTTTGAATATGTATTGTATGCAATGCATTAGATTTCTATGCATAAAGTCCATTTTTGCATACCTTGAATGAGTGTGAACTTAGAACTCTAAGTGAAAAAAATAAGAGCAAAACCGGGTGAGGATTAGAGTCAAAGCGAACTATGCTTAAAGTGTGGAGTGAGTAGCTCCCGATATGAGAGTACTCTTAGGTGTGCGATTCGTGGTAGTGCGAATTTACCTCAAGTGCCTTTGAGTTGTTTCAGATTGCTTTGAATATGTTTACTCCACTCTATTACACATCCTTGCATCTCATCACAAAATGGACATACGACTTATTGGATTATTTGATTTTGAGTCATAGGTCAAGTCATTTTTGTTTGAGCCTTTGTTTTGTTTTAGGTTTGCTCCAAGACGAGCAAAGGTTTGGTATGGGGGTATTTGATAGTGCCAAAATTGTTATATATTTTGGCCCTCATTTCCTTAACATGTTGTCTTGTTTTTGGGTCTTTTTATGTCTCTTATGGCTTTTTATTTATGTTTTAAGGTGGTAAGGTACATTCCGGTTAATTGGATAAAAAATACGATCTTATGCGGAAAAAGGTCAAAAAGTTGATGAAGCAGCATCAGGTCTGTGTGCTGGTCTTGGACCCGTGCACTATGAGGGAAGTAGAAGCCAGGCCAATGCAAGGACCTACACCAGCGCACCATCGTGCAAGTGTCCGAGCATTGTACTTTAATCGGGGAGATGAAATCAAGGCAACAGGTATTTGTACGGGTCCTGTGTGGGTCTCAACCCGTGCATTACCCACGTATTTCACGTGACAGGTCTGCCACATCAACATTTTTCAGATCTATTTTGGAAACCCTATATATATATATCTTATTCTTATCATCTCATAGAGGAATTTCTGGATCTAAAAAAAGCACTTTTTTCTCTTCCAAACACTAACACTCACTAAATCTAACCATCTTCCATCAACATCTACTCAAGGACACTAGAAGTTTAGATCAAAGCTTCAAGAAATGAGGAGTTTCTCACCATGGGTCTTCTCTATCTCTTTTGTCCTTGTTTTTTCATTGTAATTGTCATGAGTAGCTAAACATCTCACTAAGGGATTGATGTGAACACTTGTGGATATTGGGCTTTGTAGTGATCTCTATCAATTATGTTCTATTCATTGTTTTAATTGCTTCCCTCAGTTAATTTGTCTTTGATTGTACATTCCTCTATTAGCTAATTGATTGCGGGAATTAATTGTTTAGTTGACTGGGTATACATCCATTTGGTCATCTTAAACTCATGTATTGTTTGGGTGATTGGGTATACATCTACTCAATCTTCCTAAGCAAGATTGAATGGAAGGGTCAAACGAGAGTACATCCCTTTTGTGAGACATGAGCTTAAAAATCTCAATTTTAATCTAATCTTGAACGGGTGATCAATTATATACATCTAGGTTGGTTGCTTGTGATAGGTTAAGCATCAACACTATACATCTAGGTTGGTGAATTTATAAAGAGATTAGTCCCTTAATTAGATAGATATGCATTCATGAACAATCAGTTATGAGTGACCAATACTATACATCTAGATTGGAAACTCATGAGGGAATACAACAGATGCTATACATTTAGATTGGCTGCAATCGATTCTTGTGCATTAATTTCATGAGAGTTCGTACAAGCCCATAATTCACTTGTTGGATCATCAATACCTTAGTCTTAACCATCATTTCTAACACCCATCTCATATTAACACTAATTGCATTTGTAAACATTTTAGGCATTGTTGTAGTTTTTATAAATATTGTTTGACAAGCATTTTATAACAACAAAAATAGCTCGGTCAACTAACGTGGTACTTAATTAGAAAATTATCTTGAAGCTCATCATCAATAACGACCATCCTGTCTAGAAAGTCTTGGAACCAAGCCTTCATATCCGAAAGGCTCTAGTAGTTAGGTGATAAACCAAGCCAACGAATTTTGGTACCTGGGATTCCCTTAAACATGGTTCCCTGTTACCTAGATGGTGTCGTGGTTGTGGCACAAATCATTCCTGCATCAAGATCCTTCTTACTTTGGTAAAAACATTTGTTACAAGAGACGAGGTATCAGTGATCCTCATATGTGTTGTACCCTATTGTTTAGATGATATCGCAATAGAGGTGTCTAACATCTCTACCTCAAGTCCCATATGTATGCCTAACGCAAGAGAATCAGTATAAAACAAGAAAGCTTAGAAACAAAAAAAAAAATTGGCGTGATAAATAACTAGTACCAGGTCACTAAGGTATTCAGTCAAATTGACCCCTGTGGAACCTTATCAACACTGATTATCCTTTATGGGAGAATCAAGGTACCAAGCACTCATATCTTGGGAAATTTGGTATCTAGGCAAGTAACCCAGTCAAATTCATTCATCAAGGTATCCGTCATCCATGTACCTGGATGATCCAGTATCCAGGCGACATTCATTTCGACAAGCAACTATGCACTTACGATCCAGATCCCTCTTTGGGGTGGTTGTCCGACCAAGGCGTCAGGTGTGCCATTTAGTTGTCTTAGTCTCGTGGTTTAGCTGGCAATTATACACTTACAACCAGACTCTTCTTGGGGTAGTAGTCTGACCAAGGCATCAACAATGCCATTTAGATGTCCTGGTCTCGTTGTCTAGCAAGCAACCATACAATTACAACCAGACCCTTCCTGGAGGGTTGCCCAACCAAGGGCATCAGTATGACCATTTTGTTGTCCTAGTCTTATGACCTTGCAAGGCAACTATGCTCTTGCTCTCAGACCCTTCTTGACAGGGGGTGGTACCCAGGCAAGGCATCGGGGTAGCAATGTTACCTTTCCAGGTTTATGGCAATCATGATAAAATTTCATGGAAAAAAACTTGGAGATAGAATAACACAAATGGAGATGGAGAGAAATGGAGAATCTTTATTGAAGATCCGTTGGAGATATATAAGGTTTTCATGGTACACATATCCTATCCTGGTTAGTACCGGTCAATCTTGGAGTCTCCATTCTTTTATGGGTTGAACTTCTTCAAGTGGTCTACATTCCAAGTGTTGTCAATAGTTCGTCCATTCATGTCTTTCATCTTGTAGGCTCCATTATGTACCACTACTTTTAGCAGGTAGGGGCCTTCCCAATTTGGTTCTAGTACCCCGTACGATCGGTTCCTGGTGTTTTGGGTCACTTTCCTGAGTACCAAGTCTCCATCTTTGAAACTATAGGTTCAGACTTTCTTATTGAAGTACCTCGTAACTCGACTTTGGTAGACTACTACTCTTTCTGCCACCCTACCTTTTTTTTCCTCAAAATGGTCTAGTTTGGCCCTCAGCTTGACCTCGTTACTTTCTGGTTTAAAATGTTGGACCCTGAATAAGGTCAGTTTGTGCTTGATAGATATGACCGCATCTACCTCAAAGGCTATAGAGTATGGAATTTCTCTAGTTGTAGTCCTCTTGATGGTGCGGTATGCCCAGAGTAAATTAGGGAACTCACCTGTCGATTTACCCTTATTCTATTATAGCTTCTTCTTAAGGAGCTTCTTGGTAGTTTTGCTTGTAGCTTCTACCAGGCCATTGGTTTGAGGGTAGGCTATAGAGGCGATACGAAACCTAGATCATCAAAGAACTCTATGAACCTTGCATTGTCGAATTGTTTTCCAAGGTCGGTTATGATGATCATCGGTGTCCTAAACCTGCAAACTACATTCTTTTAAATAAAGTTGGTGGTATTCTCCTCTGTTATTTTAGAGAGTGGCTCTCCTTCCACCCACCAGGTGAAGTAATTGATCATGACTATAGCATGCTTAGCTTGTCCAGGAGCGGTAGAGAGAGGCGCAATCAAGTCCCCCCCATAAATAGCAAAGTGGTATGGCGAGTTGATGGAAGAGAGCCATTCTTGTAGTAAGTGGTTTAGATTGGCTGGCTTCTGGATTGGATAAAGTTTCTCACATCATGGTGCATGGTTGGCCAGTAGTATCCCATTTACAACACCTGGTAAGCTAACGCTTTTCCTCCCATGTTGTTGCCATAATTCCCTAAATGCACCTCTTAGAGTGCCTAAACAGCATCATTGGGGTAGAGGCACCAGAGCAGGGGTAGAGACTTACCTTTAAAGTATAAGTATCAATCTATGAAGCAGAACTGAGCCAAGATCCTTTTAAGCTTACAAGCTTGGTCGGGATATTCGAGGAGCTTCTCTCCCTGTAAATAGTCAACTATCGGGTCCATCCAGTACAGGAGTAGGTCCATCGGGTTGACCATCTTACCACTTGCTATACTGGATCAGGAGATAACTTGGAGAGGTACCCCTTTAGGGAGAGCATGGCCTCCACTTGTTGCTATCTTGGCACATACGTCTGCTAGATGGTTCTGCTGGCGAGATATCTGCTCTATCTTGAATCCTTAGAACCGAGCATTGATCTATTGGACCCGTTCAGGGTAGGCTACCATTGTTTTTATTATGCTCCATAGCAAGAGTATAATATTGTATTTGACAATCTTTTCTTATTAATAAAGTGATTTCTAGTTTAACAAATCTTATAGCATTTATAGTTTAATTATTATAATTGTCAAAAGTAAATAATCATAAGGTCAAAAGACTATGAGAAAATAAGAATTGTTCATACATCTAGATATGTATGAGGTAAACACAATTCTTTAGTTAGTCTTGAATAATATTCACAACTTAAGATAAAAGGTTGGGCGACTTTATTTTGTCAAAGTTATAGATTCTTTTGCTAGCATTTGAGTGGGATCAAATATGTTATCATGAGTATAAAATCATCAAAATGTGGTGTCTTTGGGCAAAAGAATTTAGTGCACTTGGTGCATTGAATAGGATCACAATGAAATACTTTATCTAGAACCGTCAATAGATAAAAAAAAATCATTTGAAAACAATCGGAGTGTCTATCTCAATCTTGAGATAAATGATGGACATATGGTTGCAAGTGTTATCACTTGAGCTATCAATGAGTACGATTATATAGAATAGTCTATCCTCGATAGTTTGGTGGTATTCATTTGTTAATTGATAAAGTACTTCATTTATATATATGGACATCGTGGCTTCATTTATTAAATGAGAGTAGAATATCATCATATGGATGTTTTGAGGTATTGGATATTAAATATTAACGTTAATTTTTCAATAGTGTCTATTGAAACATGGCTTCTGGACAAGTCAAAATATCCAAGTTCAAAATGTGGTCATATGAGTAAATATGGTAACTTGGAGAGCTATAGATGGTCTATGAGCTCTTGTCGATTACTGATATTCTTCATGAGGATACATTTTCTCCAATAAGGTTGTCTAGGGTATGAATTAGTAACATCAACTTATTCTATCTTTTTTCAAAAGTTAAATTTTAGTTCTTTAGTAGAATGAACTAAAATTAAATAGATCGGACCTAAGTGAATCATTTATTGATTGTTATTGGGTTGTGTCTAATGGAGCATAAATTTAGATAGCCTGCCAAGATCCCCAATCCACACGAACATGTATGGATCACTTGATATATTCTACCGGACCAATTTAGGGGTCCATCTAGAATTGTATTGGGGTATGTGGACCTATTTCTTTTTGTAAGAATGGGTCTAGTTCACATGTGGACTTTTTATAAAGGTCAAAAGGATTTAATAAAATAATAAAATAATATATTGGCCCGTATGTAAGTGTTGGACGGCAAGGCTATTTAGGATAGCTTAATTATATTATTTTATTTTATTCTTTAATTAAATGGAAATTAATTAATTTGGTGATTAGTTAATTATTTAATTAAAAGTCAAAATCTTTTTCTATTAGAAGATGGTCTCCTAATATTAAACTATTGTTGTTAGTATAATTAATAATAAAGACTATATTTGATAAGTAGATAAATAAAAGAAATTATTTATCTAATCAAATTAGGAAGTCTTTAATATGGTTACAAATACACTATTGAGTTGGATTAGGAGTCTTGGTGTAGGATATAATTCTTTTTAGAAAAGGATTCTTAACCACCAAGTAAATCTACTTAGGGAAAGGATTCTTAACCAGCAAGTATATCCTTCTTAGGAGAGGATTTGGCCTCCTATATATACTACTTGTAAATTTCGACCAAGCTTTAGTTTTTGGTGTGAGAAGTTGTTTTTTATTTGTTTTTTTATTGCTTATAAAAAACAAACTTTGTCCAACTCATTGTGTGAAGAATTCGGCCAAGCATAGAGAAAAGAGGGAACGTTTTTGTTTTCGGTAGTACACTAGTATCCTTTGCATCAAAAGGGTTTTGTGTACAACATCGAATCAAGGTTCACGCGAGTTTCAATCAAATTGATTGATAATTCAAAATTGACCGGACATTCTTGGTTTTTCTCTTGGAGGATTATTGTGACTAACAAAGAAGAAGATTTTGTTTGTTTCCATCCTCAGGTATACAATTTAAAGAAAGGGAGCCCAAGCTCCTTGGTGATTCACGTTCGTGATTGGATTGGAAGATCTTGCGGATTCAATTCGACGCTAGTTCAATCGTCATGAAAAAAAAGGTACGATACTTTTTATATACATAAATTAATCTAGAGTTAAGGTTCTTATTATTAAAAGGGATTATATATATATATACACAAACCCTAATTTTCATTTTCTCACGCTTTCGTTGCGTTTTGAACCATTTTTTTCCCTACAATTGGTATCAGAGCCTTGTTGTACCCTTGATTAATTGATGTATGTGTTTGTGAATCTTTTTCTTTTTATTGTATATATGCATGTTTTAGAAAGAGATGGCACTCTATGTATTCGCATATATATTTACATTGGTATGTATATATATATATATATATATATATATATATATATATATATATATATATATATGTTTTATATGTGGTTTGTTATTGCTCAATTTTGGTCCTAGAATTTCAATGAATTTTGTTTTTGGATTGTAACAAGAAGGTTTGTCTATCATCGCCATAATTTCCTTCTTGGTAGTTGCTAAGTGTTTTTGTTGTTGTTGTAATAATAAAAAAAAATGCAGCATTTTATTGTTTAAATTCTTCTGTAATACATTCAGGTATCGAAGACTCGAAGGTTTGAAGAATTAGGAGCAACAGGAATAAGTTTGGGACCGTGCGAGCCGTAACAACGTGCATGCGTGCGAAGAGCACGCAGCCACGTTTTGTTGTGGCATGGGCTGCGCCCGATAGCCCTATGGAAGCCATGGGTTGTGCATGGCAGCCCATTATGGATTTATGGCATGCCCAAGGAAGGCCCATGGGAGGTAGCTGAGAGAGTCCGGACGACGAAGGTCTCGTGAAGACTTGTTCGCCAAGAAAGGAGTTTTTGTATTCCAAGACATATGTAATTTACTTGTTTTTCTAGGATGGACCAAAATAGTAGCTATTTATATTTTCGTAAATATTACATTGTTTATAATTGTTTGATAACATGTCATATAGAATATGAGTGCCGCTCATAAATCTCTTTTGGTATGAACATGCATTGAATGGTTTAAGTATCTAATTGGCATCTAGATAACTTGGTAAATCATTCTTTGGAATTCGATCACACGCCTTAAATAATTGTGTGGGAGAAGGTGTTTTGGAACACCTGCGGCCTCCAAGTTTAGTTGAGCTTTATGTTTTGTGAATAACCCCCCAAGGGGTATTCATGAATGGAATTTAGCAAGATACTTCCTTACACATTTAGACTATACAATTAGCCCAAACGATATCTACTCCCAAAAGAGGGTTATTTGTAAGGGATTATATTGAAGGTAGATAACTTGGTGTTACACTCAATGTAATTTTATTAATATCCTCCCAAGAGTTCATGTTAATAAAAATTACAAGGCTAAAATTGAAAACGTTGGTTGTTATGTTAACAATTAGGTGGGACCTAGTCCAACTAGTAAATGTTGTGAACTCCTAAAAGAGGCGTGACATTTATAGGTGTTGGATCACCGTTGGATTTTTACGATTGAATTATCTCATTTAATTCAAGATAAATATTCAAAAGTGCTTTATCATGATTATTTACTTATATAATTTTTGTTAAAAAAAATAAATCATGACCGCATCCCTAATCAAATTCCTAAAAGATAATACTTTAACTGATGATAATTTTGTCACATGGAAAAGAAAAATTGGGTTGTTAATACAAATTGAAAAACATAAAATTCGATATGTCTATTCCTTAACAACCGAACTAATGAATCTACTCAAGAGCAAAGAGATGAGTATCAGTAGTGGAAGTCTTCAAATGAGATGGCTAAAGGTATGTTACATTATGGCTACCATCTTCGACGTGTTGCAATAGAAACATTAAGGAATGGAGATTACTGCCGATATAATGATGTCTCTAGAGGAGATGTTTGCTATGAGGTCTAGAAAGACTAGGAGAGAGGCCGTAACCGCTTTTATGAATCTTAGGATAAAACCTCGACAGGCTGTGAAAGATCACATGATGAAAGTCAAAGTACATCTCAACATTGTTGAACTGAATGGTGCTGAGACCAAAATTGTCATGATTGTCAACTCACTATCGGAATCTTTTGATCAATTCAAGTTGGACTACACCTTGAACAATAAGGAATGTACCTTGTATGGCCTGATGCAAGATGATCAAAGCACCAAGAAAATCCTTGTGAAAGTCAAGGGTCAATAGATTCATAAGCTTGGTATGTTGCTACTGTTAAAGACCCGTAAGAAGGTTAAGAAACAACAGAAGAAAAAGTAACTTGGACCTTCATAGAAGGAAACCAAGAAAGTAACCAAGATCAAAGGGAAGTGTTTCCTTTGTGGTGAAAAAGGGTTAAAGGAATAGATTGAATAAAGAATGAATTCAACTTGCATTTAGGCAAATGAGCGTTGGTGTCTACTAGTGTAGTGGGAGATATTAGAATCAATTTAGATTCTTACAGGCATTTAGATTTAATATACGTTTATTATGTACCTCAATTCAAGAGGAATTTAATTTCAGTTTCTTGTTTAAATAATTTGGTTATTCGGTTATTTTTAATAAAGTTTTTATTATTAGTAAGAATGACAAAATTATTTGCAAAGGTACAATGGAAAACGGTTTATTCTATTTGCATGAAAATATCTCTCACTTGTTAGACACGGAATCAACGCAACCTAATCATAAAAGAGTAAAATTATCAAAAGATGAAACCTACCGACGAACTTTGCGCCTTGGTCATATTAACCTTAATAAGATTAAAAGATTGGTAAGTGATAGACCTTCAAGTGACTTAAAGGTCGATGATCTACCAACTTGTGAATCTTGTTTGGAAGGTAAAACGACCAAAGGCACAATAGCCATTGAATGTTTAGGATTGATACACAATGATGTGTGTGGACCTATGAGCATTCAAGCTAGAGGTGGATATGAGTACTTTATCACTTTCACGGATGATCACTTAAGATTTGGATATGTGTATCTCATGAGACATAAGTCAGATGCTTTTGACATGTTCAAAGCATTTAAAGCTGAAGTTGAAATTCAGCTTGAGAAAAGCATAAAAATCTTGAGGTCTGATCGTGGTGGAGAATATCTATCTGGTGAGTTGCAGCAATATCCTATTGTTAATGGGATAATTTCTATGCTTTCTGTACCATGCACACCTCAACAAATCGGGGTGGCAAAAAGGAGAAATAGAACTTTTTTGGACATGGTTAGGTCTATGTTGAGTTATTCAACGCTCCCGAATTCTTTTTGGGGATATGCTTTACAAACTGCCATCTATATTCTAAACGATGTATCATCTAAGTCAGTTCCTAAAACGATTCTATCAAGCCGAGAAAAGATTTTGATTTATTCAAAACCTTGATGAACCTTGCGTATACAAAAGGATTAAAAGCGACAAGTTGGTTTTCCTTGTTCTTTACGTTGATGATATACTACTCATCGGAAACGATGTAAGTGTATTGACATCAATAAAAGAATTTATATTCTTGGTATCCAAGTCATAAGGGATAGAAAGAATAGAACGATTGCATTATCCCAAGCCTCATAAGTAGATAAAATCTTGTCTAGGTTTTCCATGCAAGATTCCAAGAAAGGTATGTTACCTTTCAGACATGGAATCAAACTTTCTAAGGAACAAGTTCCCAAGAATAAGCATGAAGAGCAATTCATGAGTAGGGTTCCATATGCATTGGCAGTTAGAAGTCTTATGTATACAATTCTTTGTATTAGACAAGATATTTGTTTTGTTGTGGGCATAGTTAGCAGGTTTCAATCGAAGCCTGGTCCTGATCACTGGACGACAGTCAAGCATATTTTCAAGTATCTTAGGAGAACGAGAGATTATATGCTTGTATACTCTGGAGGGGATTTATTTCCCGTTTGGTATACTGATTCTGATTTTCAGTCAAATTCTGATTCTAGGAGATCAACATCAGGATCTGTGTTTACTATTGGAAGAGGGGCAGTCATATGGAGGAGTATCAAGCAATCTTGTATTGCTGATTCCACCATGGAAACCGAGTATGTAGCCGCATCCGAGGCTGCTAAAAAGGCTGTCTGGCTCCGCCAATTCTTGATTGACTTGTGAAACAAATATTATGGTGTGTAATATTATTCTAGAGGGGGGGGGGGGGTGAATAGATTTTAAATAAATTTTACCCAACTTTCGTTAAAGGTCAAGTTGAAAAAAATGCCCCTATCTAGTTACAGAAATACCACAAGTGTAATAACTGCGGAAATAGTAAAGACACTTGAGATATACGTGGAAACCCTCCAAATGGGAAAAACCACGAGCTGATGAGTGCGCCACACAAGAACCTCGAATCCACTAATGGCAAGGGAATTACAACCAAATCTCGGTTTAATCCACCACCACTACCTAATCTTGGAATAAGTGAACCTAGTCCACCTTGCTTGCGATTTAAGCTACCTACTCCTGGAAGCAACACAAGTCTTACTTCTCAATGAAAAGATAAAGTGTCCTAATTGAATATATGATGATATTCAAAGAACAAACAAGGCTAGGGAACCCTATATGCATATCTAGGATAATGAGATGACAATTAATGCAATCCTAGATATCAAGAGCTAAATGACGTGTTCAAGAAGCTTAGCTTAACATAGATCAAACAATCCTATGAAGTTATCACAATACAACACTTAATCATGTCATCACAACAATCTCTAATTTGTATCTAGAAAATGTTCTAAGAGCATACAAATAATTAAAGAGATGGCTTAGCAAGTAAAACACTTAACTTGTAAGAAGATAGTAAAGAACTTACCAAACAAGATATGATGAAGCAACCTTATCCATTGATGCACTCTAAATGAACTTAGATGATGCAAGATGAAGTTTTTATGCACATGTGAATGCTTTGGGTGATTAAAAATGAGTTCTTGGAAGAGTTTTCATTTTAAAATGTGTTCTAAGGAAAATATTTGATGTTCTGAACTCTTACACGACCTTAAACCAAAGATATATATATATATATATATATATATATATATATATAAGATCCAAACAAAGTGAGGTCGTTTTGGAAAAAATGTTCCAGCTTCCTCTATGTGCGCTGGTGACCTGCGCTGGTCGAGTAGCGCACCACCAGCGTACAACATAATTTTACAATAGGCACTAGACGAGTGGCGCAACCTAGTGGCGCAACACATGCGATAATCTACTGAAATGTTGCGCTGGTGGGGCTGCGCTAGTCGAGTAGAGCACCACCAGCGCACTGCCTATTTTTCCAACTATGCACAGGTGCAGTGGCACAACACATGTGATGATCCGCTGGAAAGTTACGCTGGTGAGGTGCGCGGGTCGAGTAGCGCACCACCAACGCAAAACCTATTCTTTCAACACTCAAACACACAAAATCAACAAGTTAAAGAGTGATGAAAGTGCATCCTATTCTAATGTCTAGCATGACATGAAACTTTAATTACAAGATGCAAGTAAATCAACAATAGTCATTTAAATCAAAATGCACACAAGTACAAACACTTTACATATATGAATAAGAGTTATGCATGAATATGTGAGTATGTGCACCTATCTCTTCAAAGCAAGTAAGCACAAGACTTTTACCTTATGTGCTTCTCCTCTTGAGGTCTTGAGAGCCTAAGCTACCCTTACATAAACCCCATAAATGTGGTTTGTTCACAAAATAAGCCAATCAACAAATGAGGACTTTACAATTTCCCCCTTTGGCTATTTCGTGAAAAAACCACCACTCACATTGATCCTCACAAAACAAAATAAAGCACCGGGAAGATATTCTACATTAAAAAGAGATAAACATAAAAGAAACTTCAAATCTTCAATCTCTTGTAAAATCATCAACACTACACACAAAACAAACAACAAGTACACTTTCCAAACCAAGAGCATGTGAGATGATCAAGTTGTTAGAAAACAAAAGCATTTGCAAATAAGAATATGAGTAATGCACCACAACATGTAATGCTCCCCCTCAAAGGGTTACTCCCCCTAAATGTAATCTCCCCTAAAACAAGTACTACTCCCCTTAAAGCCAACACATGCTACCAACATGCTACTCCCCTAACACCACAATGCTAGGTTGCTACTCCCTCTTTTTGTCATGATATAGGCAAAGGAGAAGTCCCCAACCGGGTCACTCAAGGTAAAGAAAGAAAGAAGCATACAAGATTGTTGCATAATTATATAAGCCACATTTATGCAACTCAATTAAAAGGAGATAAATAAGGATATTTATTTAAAGAAAATGTGTGAATCAAAAAATGCTTTGCATACAAGACATGTTGCATTCAAGTCCAAAAACAATGGTATTTGGAAAAGCAATGACAAAGGTTTCCAATATAATTCAAACCAATTTCACCATTTGTCATGAGAGAAGCAAGGATATAGAGTTTTTTTTTTATAGATA
The DNA here is from genome assembly GCA_032871835.1 of Dipteronia dyeriana. Classification (NCBI taxonomy): domain Eukaryota; kingdom Viridiplantae; phylum Streptophyta; class Magnoliopsida; order Sapindales; family Sapindaceae; genus Dipteronia; species Dipteronia dyeriana. The sequence goes on along the minus strand of CM065296.1, from coordinate 79,596,258 downwards.
TCAAATTTTAATGGCACTATATCCAACTTTATAAGCTAAACATGGCATGAGCAACTTTGCACCCTATTTGATTTTTCCGGGAGGATACTCATATGATAGTAACCATGTTCAACTAATAAAGAAAGAGTGACATTGATGCAACATTTTAGTCTCACTAGCCTCTTTTCACAAAATATTTTGCATTCAACAATTGCAATCATCAATTCATGCTTTATCATTTTTCATTAGCATGTCATTAAAGAATCATCATGTCATGGAGATAATTATAGCTCATTCAATATGTACTTCCTAAGTAGATCTCCTGGTCCAAAAATGCATGTTTTAACAAAAATATTACATGGATTGTAATCAAAACAAATTTCACACTTATTGAAGAAAATACAATATGTTATAGTTTAAGTGCAACCAAGCTAAAGCAATCAATGAAGGAGCATAAACATTTTTAAAAAAGAATTGCATGCAACAAGTATACAATAGCTCTCTTTGCTTGAGTTCCCCTTATGGGGTCAAAAACCACAACTCATCACTCCATTAAACAAATCCCAATAGATCTACTAAGAGTCTTGAATCGAGTAGCATCTAAGGGTTTAGTAAATAGATCCGTTAGTTTATCATTAGTACCTACATGCTCAAGTACTATGCATTTGTTCTCAACTAGTTCTCTAATAAAATGATTACAAATGTGAATATGCTTAGTTCTAGAATGCTGAACAGGATTCTTGGAAATATTAATTGCACTCATGTTATCACAAAAGAGAGTAAGAGTACCTTGATTGAATCCATAGTCGACTAGCATTTGCTTCATCCAAAGGAGTTTTGTGCATCCAGTCCTAGCAGCTATGTATTCAGCCTCAGCCGTGGACAAGGAAATCAAAATTTGCTTCTTGCAAAACAAAGAGATAAGGTTGTTCACAAGGAAAAAGCAACCGCCCGATGTACTTTTACTATCATCACAATTTCCTACCCAACCTGTATCACTAAAGCCTACAAGACTAGCATTAGTGTCAAAAGAGTACCAAATTCCATAGTTAGATGTCCCATTCACATATTGAATGATTCTCTTAACGGAAGAGAAATGGGACTCCTTAGGATCCGATTGGTACCTAGCACACACACCCACACTAAAAGAGATATTGAGCCTACTTGCAGTCAGATAGAGCAAGCTACCAATCATGCCATGATATAAAGTTTGGTCCACACTTTTACCACTAGCATCCTTGCTTAGCTTCAAAGTGGTACTCATGGGAATATCACAATGTTTGGCACTTTCAAGGCCAAATTTCTTCACTAGGTTTTTGGCATACTTAGCTTGAGATATGAAAATCCCATCATCCATTTGCTTAATTTGTAAACCTAGAAAGTAACTTAGCTCACCAACAAGACTCATATCAAATTCATGAGACATGACATCAATAAATTGTTGGACTTTGGTGTCATTTGTAGAGCCAAAGACTGTATCATCAACATAGATTTGAGCTATAAAGAGCTCATCTTTGTCTTTTTTGATGAATAAAGTCTTGTCAACACTACCCCTAATGTAGCCATTATCTATAAGGAATTTGGTGAGACGCTCATACCAAGCCCTTGGTGCTTGTTTCAACACATATAAAGCTTTGTTGAGGTGATAGACATGATTAGGGTCCGGGTTGCTCAACAAACACTTCCTCTTGCAAGAAACCATTGAGGAAGGCACTCTTAACATCCATTTGATATAATTTGAACTTGTGCAAACAAGAAATGGATAAAAAAAAGCCAATGGACTCAATCCTAGCAACGGGAGCAAATGTCTCCTCAAAGTCAATACCCTTAATTTCAGAGTACCCTTGTGCTACAAGCTTAGCCTTGTTTTGCATAACGTTGCCATCCTCATCGGATTTGTTCCTATATACTCACTTGGTGTCTATGACATTGGTGTTCTTAGGCCTAGGAACTAGAGTCCAAACGTCATTCCTCTCAAATTGATTAAGCTCTTCTTGCATGGCAAGAACCCAAAATTCATCCTTTAAGGCTTCATCAACCTTATTGGGTTCTATTTGAGAGGTGTAGCAAGTGTAGCTAATTAGATTAGCCATTTGATGCCTAGTCCTAACACCCTCACTAACCTCTCCAATGATGTCATCTTTGTCATGGAGTTTCCTAACCCATGGAGCAGGTTCTTTTGAGTTCAATGGAGGAATCCTATCAATAGGTTGTGTTATGTCATCGTCAAGGTTAGTCTTTTCAACATTAGAAACATCAACAACCTTCTCCAAAGGGGAATCATCAACTAGATCTACCTCTTCTTCATGGTCATTAGACTTGAGCCTAGTATCATCAATGACAACATTAGATGATTCCATTACGGTACTAGTTTTTAGATTGAAAACTCTATAGGCTCTACTATTCAAGGCATAGCCAATGAAGATACCCTCATCACTCTTAGCATCAAATTTGCCAAGTTGATCACAGTCATTCAAAATGTAGCATTTGCTTCCAAATATGTGGAAATAGTTAACATTTGGCTTTCTACCTTTCAATAACTCATAGGAGGTTTGCCTAGTATGGGGCCTTAGGAAGACTCTATTTCCTATGTAGCTTGCGGTATTGACGGCCTCGGCCCAAAGATTCCTAGGGACTTTTTTGCTAAGCAACATCACAAGGGCCATTTCTTGAAGAACCCTATTTTTCCTCTCAACAACTCTATTTTGTTAAGGTGTCCCAGGAGCCAAAAACTCATGAGAGATGCCTAAACTATTGCATTAGTTTTCAAAAGAGGCATTCTCAAATTCCTTCCTATGGTCACTCATAATCCTTTTAATGCTTTTAATCTTGGAGTTCATTTCATTTTCAATTTTGGAACAAAGCATTTTAAACTTGTCAATTTCTCTAAGAAAATAAGTCCAAGTGTACCTAGAGAAGTCATGTACAAATACAAAAATGTACCTCTTTCCACCTAAACTCTCGGTTTGCATATAACCCATAAGATCCATGTAGAGAAGCTCTAGAGGTTCATTGGTGGATAAATACTTGCCCTTTTTATGCATACTTTTGGTTTGCTTCCCTTGTTTGCAAGGTCCATAAACACCATTTACCTTTTTCCCATGCTTGGGAAGGCCTCGCAAAACATTGAACTTATCTATGATTCGTAAATCCCTATAGTTCACGTGACTAAGTCTTTCGTGCCACAACTCAATTTGTTCATCCTTGGACACATTGCAAGACACACCTCTAGCCTCAAGACAATAGCAATTGTCACTAGATCTCATACCTTTTAACAAGGTTTGTCCATTAGGCAATAGGATAGAACAATCATTTTTCTTAAACAAGACAGAAAGTTCTTCATCACTAAGATGTGAAATGCTTATCAAATTAGCTAATAAACCATCAACATACAAAGCATTGGACAATGAAGGTAATCCGAGAATGGAAATGGCTCCCTTTCCTTTAACCTTCTTTTTGGATCCATCACCAAAGGTGACATTTCCTCCCTCCTCCATCACAAGAGTCTCAAAGAAACTCTTTTTTCCAGTCATGTGCCTAGAGCACCCGCTATCCAAATACAAAAAATCACAAGAATGAGCTTTCAAGGCAATTTATGCAACATTGAAAACGTGTTCATCCTTTCTAATCCATCTAGGTGCAATATTTTCCTTCCTAGTGGTCAATGGTACATGGGTTCTAAATGTCCTAGGATCATGGAAAGGTGTTCCACTTTTCCCAGTGACATGCATCATGGCTCTAGCCTTTTCTATCATGCTTTCAATTCTACACAATTTGATATATCTAAAGCAATTTAGTCTAATATGACCATCAATACCACAAAAATGACATGTGGAATAAAGTTAAGAATTATACCATATCCTTGAGGATGCATTAGAGCCTTCCCATGTCTTTGTTGTTGTCTTGATTGTTGATGAGGAGCTTTCCTTCTTTGTTGTTGAGAAAGACTTGATTGCTTCCTTAGTTGAGCTTCCATGATAAGTATCTTCCCTTTATGAGCTTTCGTCTGAGGGAAGTTAACTTGAGGAGCCCTTATAGGATGATCTTGAAGTAGGCTTCTTGGTTCCACCTTCACTTGAGTACTACTTGAACACTCTCCTAGATCAAGTTTCTTTCTAGGTGATTGATGAGAAGAGGACCCATTGAAGTTCATGTTTCTTACAAAAATTGTCATGATTGGAGTGGAGGACATCTTGTCATCTTCAAACCCAAGCCCCTTAATGTCACTTGGCCTCTTTCCAACATCTAGCATGTGGTCAAGTTTTTTGGTGCTAGAGTTCATCTTGGCCAACAACTCTTTAGCATCTTCAAGCTCTTTCTTCAACCCTTCTTCACTCCTCTTAGATCTCACCAACTCTTCATTTAGTTGGTCAACTTGAGTTGAGAGGTCTAGGTTTTCTTCTTTTAATCTCTTGATTTCATTCTTGTTCTTTAACCTTTAACTCTCAAACTTAGCCATGTAGTCCTTGAGATCCATCCTATCTACACTTCCATTTGTGGATTATGATGAAGATCCATCATCACTTGAGTAGTTTTCCTCTTAACTTTCATTCTCTTCTTCACCAGCATCTTTTCTCCTAAGAGAGGATGTAAATGCTATGAAGTTAGCCATGAGTTCTTCATCATCCGAAGACTCATCTCCTTCATTAGAGTCATCACTTTCACTCCATATTGCAGCCATCACTTTTCCCTTTTTCTTGACCTTGTGATTTGCACATTCCGGCGCAAAGTGACCTATCACACCACATTCATAGCATTGGACTCCAGCTTCTCGGTCTTTTCTTGCCTATGCTCAAACTTTTTAAAGGGAGCTTTTTTCTTCAAGTCTTGACCCTTGGATCCAAAACCTTTCCTCTCGGACTTGTAGAATTTCTTGGACTTCCACATTAGCAAGACCATTTTTTCATCCAAGTCATCACCCTCCTCCTTCTCAACTTTGAAGGGTTTCAAAGCAATATCCTTTTGCTTTTTCGTTGGTGTGGGGTTAGGACATTTCCTAGATTCATAAGCTAAAAGCCTCTCAATCACTTCACTTGGCTTCATATCCTTATAACCACTATTCTCTCTAAAGCCGTCACCTTAGACTCAAATCTATCGGGTAGAGATCTCATAATCTTCTGCTTGATCTTCCTATCCAAATAAGGATCACCAAGTTGATGACTTTGGTTTACTATGTCCATTAACCTCACTTCAAAGTTATTGAAGCACTCGTTCTTATCCATCTTGAGCAATTCAAATTGTGTTTGGAGAACTTGAAGCTTCGACTCCTTAACCACAACGGTTTCATCATGTACAACTTCTAGGATATCCCATGCCTCCTTAGCTATCTTAGAATTTTGAACCAACTTGTACTGGTTCTCATCCATTGCACATAGGATGGCATGTATTGCCTTCCTATTCCACTTTGATGCCTTAAACTCTTGTGTGTTCCACTGTGCCTATGGCTTGAGTACATCATCTCCTCCATCTGTAGGAGTCATCATGGGTGGAGTGTAGCCATCTTCAACCGCCATCCATGCCCTGTCATGAATTTGGCAAATATACGACTCCATCTTACCTTTCCAAGAGGCATAATTCAATCCGTTGAGAAGTGGAGGTCTAGTGCTAGAAGCTCCCTCGTTGCCACCGTTTCCACTCATTGTGTTTAATGAATGAATGATATGAATGCAAATGTATGAATGATCAATACACACACAAAATGCAATACACACCAAAATGAGCAAGAATCACCTATGTATGTCTAGGAACCTGCTCTGATACTAATTGAAACAAATATCATGGTGTGTAATATTAATCTAGAGGGGGTGAATAGATTTTAAATAAATTTTACCCAATTTTCATTAAAGGTCAAGTTGACGAAAATGCCCCTATCTAGTTACAGAAATACCACAAGTGTAATAAATACGGAAATAGTAAAGACACTTGAGATATACGTGGAAACCCTCCAAATGGGAAAAACCATAGGCTGATAAGTGCGTCACACTAGAACCTCAAATCCACTAATGGAAAAGGAATTACAACCTAATCCCGGTTTAATTCATCACCACTACCTAATCCCGGTATAAGTGAACCTAGTCCATCTTGCTTGCGATTTAAGCTACCTACTCCCGGAAGCAACACAAGTCTTACTTCTCAATGAAGAGATAACGTGTCCTAATTGAATATATGATGATATTCAAAGAACAAACAAGGCTAGGGAACCCTATATGCTTATCTAGGATAATGAGATGACAATTAATGCAATTCAAGATATCAAGAGATAAATTACATGTTCAAGAAGCTTAGCTAAACATAGATCAAACAATCCTATGAAGCTATCACAATACAACACTCATTCATGTCATCACAACAATCTCTAATTTGTACCTAGAAAATGTTCTAAGAGCATACAAATACTTAAAGAGATGGCTTAGCAAGCAAAACACTTAACTTGAAAGAAGATAGTGAAGAACTTACCAAACAAGATGTGATGAAGCAACCCTATCCATTGATGCACTCTAAATGAACTTAGATGATGCAAGATGAAGTTTTTATGCACATGGGAATGCTTTGAGTGATTAAAAATGAGTTCTTGGAAGAGTTTTCCTTTTGAAATGTGTTTTAAGGAAAATATTTGATGTTCTGAACTCTTGCACGACCTTAAACCAAAGAGTTATATATATATGAGATCCAAACAAAGTGAGGTCATTTTGGAAAAACTGTTCCAGCTTCCTCTATGTTCGCTAGTGACGTGTGCTGGTCGAGTTGCGCACCACCAGCGCATAGCCTAATTTTACAATAGGCGCTGGATGAGTGGTGCAGCCCAGTGGCACAACACATGCGACAATCTACTGGAATGTTACGCTGGTAGAGCTGTGCTAGTCGAGTAGTGCACCACAAGCGCACTGCCTATTTTTCCAACTATGCGCGGATGCAGTGGTGCAACTCAGTGGCACAACACATGCGATGATCCACTGGAAAGTTACGCTGGTGAGGTGTGCGTGTCGAGTAGCGTACCACCAACGCATAGCCTATTCTTTCAACACTCAAACACATAAAATCAACAAATTCAAGAGTGATGACAGTGCATCCTATTCTAATGCCTAGCATGACAAAACTTTAATTACAAGATGCAATAAAATCAACAAGAGTCATTTAAATCAAAATGCACACAAGTAAAAACACTCAACATATATTAATAAGAGTTATCCATGAATATATGGGTGTGTGCAACTATCTCTTCAAAGCAAGTAAGCACAATAATTTTACCTTTGGTGCATCTCCTCTTGAGGTCTTGAGAGCCTAAGCAACCCTTACATAAACCCCATAAATATGGTTGTTCACGAAATAAGTCAATCAACAAATGAGGACTTTACAACTTGGAAGTGGTTCCTGATGCGAATAAGCAGATCACTATCTATTGTGACAATAGTGGAGCAGTGGCTAATTCGTGACAACCAATAAGTAATAAGAGAGGGAAACACATTGAAAGAAAATATCACCTTCTAAGGGAAATTGTGCATAGGGGTGACGCGATGATTACCAAGTTCGCGTCAGCAGAAAATCTAGCAGATCCCTTACAAAGGCTCTTCCATAAAAGAGTTTTGATGTGCATCTAGAGAACATGGGGATGAGAGATATGACACATTTGCTATAGAGCAAGTGGGAGAATATTAGGATTATGCTCGATAACAAGAGTATAATATTGTATTTGACATTCTTTTCATATTAATAAAGTGATTTCTAGTTTAACAAATCTTATAGCAATTAAAGTTTAATTATTGTAATTGTCAAGAGTAAATAATCATAAGGTCAAAAGACTATGATAAAAGAAGAATTGTTCATACATCTAGATATATATGAGGTAGACACAGTTCTTTAGTTAGTCTTGAATAATATTCACAACTTAAGATAAAAGGTTGGACGCCTTTATCTTGTTAAAGTTGTAGATTCTTTTGCTAGCATTTTAGTGGGATCAAATGTGTTATGATGAGTATAAAATCATCAAAGTATGGTGTCTTTGGGCAAAAGAATCTAGTGCACTGGGTGCATTGAATAGGATCACAATGAAATACTTTATCTAGAACCGTCAATAGATAAAAGTTTTTCATTTGAAGACAATCGGAGAGTCTATCTCAATCCTGAGATAAATGATGGACTTATGGTTGCAGGTGTTATCATTTGAGCTATCAATAAGTACAATTATATAGCATAGTCTATCCTCGATAGTTTTGTGGTATTCATTTGTTTATCGATAGAGGAATTCATTTATAGATATGGACATCGTGGCTTCATTTATTTAATGAGAGTAGAATATCATCATATGGACGTTTTGAGGTATTGGATATTAAATCTTAACGTTAAGTTTTCAATAGTGTCTATTGACACATGACTTCTGGACAAGTCAAAATATCCAAGTTCAAAATGTGGTCATATGAGTAAATATGGTAACTTGGAGAGCTATAGATGGTCTATGAGCTCTTGGCGATTACTGGTATTTTTCACGAGGATACACTTTCTCCAATAAGGTTGTCTAGGGTACGAATGAGTAACATCAACTCATTCTATCATTATTTAAGAGTTCAATTTTAGTTCTTTAGTGGAATGAGCTAAAATTAAATAGATCGGACCTAAGTGAATCATTTGTTGATTGTGATTGGGTTGTGTGTATTAGAGCTTAATTTTAGATAGCTTGCCAAGATCCCCAATCCACACGAACTTGTATGGATCACTTGATATATTCTACAGGACCAATTTAGGGGTCCATCTAGAATTGTATTGAGGTATGTGGACTTGTTTCTTTTTGTAAGAATGGGTCTAGTTCACATGTGGACTTTGTATAAAGGTCAAATGGATTTAATAAAATAAGAAAATATTATATTGGCCCATATATATGTGTTGGGCGGTAAGGCTATTTAGAATAGCTTAATTATAATATTTTATTTTATTTTATTTTTTAATTAAATAGAAATTAATTAATTTGGTGATTAATTAATTATTTAATTAAAAGTCAAAATCTTTTTCTATTAGGATATGGTCTCCTAATATTATACTATTGTTGGTAGTATAATCAATATTAAAGACTATATTTGATAAGTAGATAAATAAAAGGAATTATTTATATAATCAAATTAGGAAGTTTTTAATATGGGTACAAATACACTATTGAGTTGGATTAGGAGTCTTGGTGTAGGATAGAATTTATTTAAGAAAAGGATTCTTAGCCACCATGTAAATCTACCTAAGGAAATGATTATCGACGACCAAGTAAATCCTTCTTAGGAGTGGATTTGGTCTCCTATATATACTACTTGTAAATTTCGACCAAGCCTTAGTTTTTGGTGTTAGAAGTTGTTTTGTATTTGTTTTTTTATTGCTTACATAAAAAAAATTGTCCAACTCATGAGTGAATAATTCAGCCAGACATAGAGAAAAGAGGGAACATTTTTGTTTTCGATAGTACACTAGTATCCTTCCCATCAAAAGGATTTTGTGTACAATATAAAATCAAGATTCACGCGAGTTTCAATCAAATTGATTGATTATTCAAAATTGACCGGTCGTTCTTGGTTTTTCTCTTGGAGGATTATTGTGACTAACAAAGAAGAAGATTTTGTTTGTTTCCATTCTCAAGTATACAATTTAAAGAAAGGGAGCCCACACTCTAGGTGATTCACGTTCGTGATTGGATTGGAAGATCTTCGGGATTCAATTTGACGCTAGTTCAATCGTCACGAAAAAAAAAAGGAACAATACATTTTATATACATCAATTAATTTAGGTTTAAGGTTCTTGTTATTAAAACGGAATTTTTTTATTTATATATACGTAAACCCTAATTTTCATTTTCTCACGCTTCCGTTGCGTTTTGAACCGTTTTTTCCCTACAACCATGTTGTATCCTTTGGCCTGATAGAGCATGATTACTTGGTGGATGACCAACTGTGAATCACTTATGACATGGAAGTAATCAACTTTAAGCTCGGCTTCGACTCTCATATCTGTTAATAAAGGTTCATACTCGGCATCATTATTAGTGGTGCTGAACTTAAACCGGAAACAACAGTAGCATTCGATCTTTTTAGGATAAGTTAAGATGATTCCAGCTTCGCTACCAGCTTGGTTGGATGCCGCATCTGTATATAGTATCCAAACATCTCAATCAGCTTTTCAGTCTACTAGTTCTTGATCCCTATTGGAGACTGGGCCCAAGCTTGAAGGGGTACCGGGATCATGATTTTTGAAGAACTCAGCCACAAAGTCTGCTGATGCTTGGGCTTTGATGGTAGTCCAAGCTTCGTATTTGACTTCAAATTGGGTGAGTTCAAGAGTCCAAAGTTCCAATCTCCATAACACACTAGGTCTTTGCTAGAATTGGTGAAGAGGTTAACTGGTGGGTTGTAATTGTGTGAGATCGGAAGTAAGGGTGTAGCTTCCTAGCCGAAATTACCAGAGTGAAGACAAGCTTCTCTAGGAGAATGTAATTTCTCTTTGGTTTAGTTAAAGCATGGCTCACATAGTAGATTATTTGATAAGTCCATCCCCACACTCCCGAACCAAGGCCCCACTAACCAATCTGTTTCTGAAGCGGCTAGGTATATTTATAGCTCTTCCTCGGGTATCGACTTGACTAGCAATGGTGGGCTTGCTAGATACCTCTTTAAGGACTGGAAATCTTGTTCACTGTCCTGACCCCACTTCGTGTTTCTCCCATGCTTAATAGCCATAAAAAAAGGGAGGCACTTATCGGTGGACTACGATATGAAGCGGTTGAGAGCAGTTATCCGACTAGTCAAAACCTGTACCTGCTTGAACGAGTAGGGAGATTTAATAACCATGATGGCTTAGATTTCTCTGGGTTGGTTTCTATCCACCTTTCGTGGACCATGAATATGAAAAATTTCCCTACTAAGGTCCAACGGAGGTGGTCTTGAAAGCATTTGGTAGGGTTCAGCCACATATGATTCTCTCTCACTATCTGGAAAGTCCAACTAAGGTTGTCCTTGTGCTGCTCAGCCACTTCGGACTTGCTAATCATGTCATCAATGTAAACCTTTATCATATTTCCTATCTCCTGCTCTAACAAACGATGATAGGTGGCACATTTAATCTTGAGACTAAAGGGCATTACCATTTAGCAATTGAGGCCTTGCTCGGTAATGAAACTGGTCTTGTCCTGGTTAGCGGGGTACATCACGAATTGATTATACCCTGAGAATACGTTCATAGGCTGAGGAGTTTGTTCCCCGTGGTTGAGTATACCAGATGATCAATATTTGGTAGTGGGAAGCTATCCCTCTGGCAGGCGTGGTTGAGATCCGTGTAGTCAACTCACTTGCACCACTTCCCATTGGCTATGGTGAGCATTACCACATTTGTGATCCACTAAGGGTATCGGGATTCCCTAAGAAACCTGGCCTTTAATAACTTGTCAACCTCCTCTTGAACTACAACATTCCTTTTAGGGTTGAAGTGTCGCCACTTTGCTTGACCAGTTTAAAGGTCTTGTCAACTGCTAGTCTATGTGCCACCAAAAAGATAGGGATCCTTGACATCTCATCGTTGCTCCAAGAGAAAATTTCATTGTATTCACGGAGTAGCTTGATCAATCCCTCATTCAATCCAATTTCTAGTGTAGCTTCTATTTTAACCACCTTGGAGGGGTCATCTTCCTTAACCGGTCTTTCTTCCAACTCATTGACCGGGTGGCCATTGGTCTACCCTCTATCTTCCTTTTCTATTTCTTATACTATCATGACCTCTAGCTCAGGCTCTTCCTCTGCTTCTCCCACAGTATCTTGGATTATATGATCCCCAATTGATTGCCTCTGTTCCTGCACTACTATTACCTGCGCGTACTGCTTCGCTAGTGGCGTTGGGTTGGTGGACATTGTGTCGCACTTACACGCTTCTTGTTGATCTCTCCATACCTCGCCCACCTTATCTCCTATCGAAAACTTCAGGACGTTGTGGTAGATTGATAGGACCCCCTTAACAGCTGATAGAAAATGCCTCCCAAGAATAGTGTTGTAGGTCGATAGAGGGTCCACAACCATGAAATCAGTCATGATGTTTTTTTTGTAGTGTAGCCTCTCCTACTATCACCGGTAGGATCTTCGACCCAACTGGTATTAACGAGTCCCCAATAAAGCCAAACAACGGTGTGGTGCAACTGTTGTAGAAGCAATGCTTCAACCTCTCCAAGGTGTCTTTGAAAAGGATGTCCATGCTGCTAACTGTGCTATCAAGATACGGTGGACCAAGCAATTTGCAATCTGTACGGTGACAAGCATGGGGTTGTCATGAGGCTACACAGTGTTGTATACGTCATCCTCGATGAAGATGATCTGGGCTTATTAGGATGATCCTTAAGATCACCAAGCAACTTTGAGATTGTCTCGTCCTCTCTCGATTAAAGGTATTTTCCAGGCATGGTTCATCCTAGTGTAGGGAAAAAACAGTTTAGAAACACAGCGGAAGCGTGACAAAACAAATATTAGGGTTAGCGTATAAATAAATTTTTTCCCTTTTATGCAACAAGAACCTTAACCCTAGATTAATTGATGTATATAAAAGTATCGTACCTTTTTCGCTTGTCGATTGAACAAGCACCAAATTGATTCTGCAAGATCTTCCAATCCAATCACGAACGTGAATCACCTTGGAGTTTGGGCTCCCTTTCTTTAAATTGTATTCTTGAGGATGGAAACAAAGTAAAAATATTTTCTTTGTTAGTTACAAATATCCTCCAAAAGAAAAATCCAAGAACGTCCGGTCACTTGTGAATTATCAATCAATTTGATTGAAACTCGCGTGAACCTTGATTCAATGTTGTACACAAAACCCTTTTGATGTAAAGGATACTAGTATTCTATTGAAAACAAAAACGTTCCTCATTTTTTTCTCTTGTAGGCCGAATTCACACACCCTTTATCTATGAGTTGATCGAAGTTTGTCTAGAGCAAAAACTAATTTTTCTCCCTCAAAATTCTCTTTTGCCAATGGCGATAATCAACATCTTCCATTGTTTCCTTGTACGTATAGGGATCATCGTCGTCCAGATGATTCTCTACAGATTCTTCTAGACCGATGTATCTCTCGGGTTGTCTAACAATCCTCCCACTACCACGAGGTATGGTAGATTGCTAATCTTGTGTTAGTACGAAACTTACAATTGGGCTTGGTTACGAAACCACTTGTGGAATTGTATCTCCTAAATGCTCATTTAGGACAATTCTACATTTTGACACAAAATTATTCATATAGTCCTCTTCTAGAAATTTGGCATTTGTCGAAACAAATACTTTAAGATCTGAAGGACTATAAAAATAATATCCTTTTGTTCCTTTTGGATACCCAAAAAATATGCATGTTTCTGAACTGGACTCCATCTTATCTGTCTTTCCTTTTAACACATGTGCAGGACATCCAAATATCCTTAAGTGTTGTAAACTAGGCTTTCGCCCAGTCCACAACTCATGCGGTGTTTTAGGAACCGACTTAGATGGTGCATCGTTTAGAATATACATGACAGTTTGTAAAGCATATCCCCAAAAAGAACTAGGGAGCGTTGAATAACTCAACATAGACCTAACCATATCCAAAAGAGTTCTATTTCTCTTTTCTGCCACCCCATTTTGTTGAGGTGTGCCTGGTGCAGAAAACTGAGAAATTATTCCATTATCAATAAGATATTGCTGAAACTCACCTGATAGATATTCTCCACCACGATCGGACCTCAAGATTTTTATACGTTTCTCAAGCTAATTTTCTACTTCAGCTTTAAATGCTTTGAACATATCAAAAGCATCCGACTTATGTCTCATGAGATACACATAGCCAAATCTTGAGTGATCATCCATGAAAGTGATAAAGTACACATATCCACCTCTAGCTTGAATGCTCATAGGTCCACACACATTAGTGTGTATCAATCCTAAACATTCGATGGCTCTTGCGCCTTTGGTTGTAAACGACCTTTTGGTCATTTTTCCTTCCAAACAAGATTCACAAGTTGGTAGATCATCAACCTTTAAGTCACTTAGAGGAACGTCACATACCAATCTTTTAATCCTATTAAGGTTGATATGTCCTAAGCGCAAATGCCATAGGCCGGTTTCATCTTTTGATAATTTTACTCTTTTATGATTTGGTTCTGTTGATTCCGTGTCTAACAAGTGAGAGATATTTCCATGCAAATAACATAAACCATTTTTCTATGTACCTTTGCAAACAAATTTGTTATTCTTACTAATAATAAAACCTTTATTAAAAGTAACTGAATATCCAAATTTATTTAGACAAGAGACCGAAATTAAATTCCTCTTTAATATTGGTACATAATAAACGTTTATTAATACTAAATGCCTATAAGAATCAAAATTGATTCTAATATCTCCCACTACACTAGTAGACACCAACGCTCCATTGCCTAAATGCAAGTTGAATTCATTCTTATCCAGTCTATTCCTTTGCACCACAAAAGAAACACTTTCCTTTGATCTTGGTTACTTTCTTGGTCTCCTTCTAAGAAGGCTCAAGCTGCTTTTTCTTCTGTTATCTCTTGACCTTCTAACGGGTCTTAACAGTAGCAACTTTACCAACCATATGAATCTTTGTCTAGAGACATCATAATATCGGCAGCAGTCTCAATTCCTTCATGTTGCTATTGCAACACGTTGGAGATGATGGCCATAATGTAACATACATTTAGCCATCTCTTCTAAAGACTTTCATTACTGATACTCATATCTTTGTTCCTGAGTAGATACATTAGTTTGGTGGTTAAGGAATATACAGAATGAGCTTATACTTTTCAGCTTGCAACAACAACCAATATTCCTTTTCCATGTGACATAATTATCACCAGTTAAAGAATTATCTTTTAGGATATTGATTAGGGATGGGGTCATGATTTATTTGTAATAACAAAAATTATATAAGTAAACAATCATGTTATAGCACTTTTGAATATTTATCTTGAATTAACTAAAATAATTCAATCTTAAAAATTCAACGGTGATCCAACACCCATAAATGTCATGCCTCCTTTGAGAGTACGAATCATTTACTAGTTGGACTAGGTCCCACCTAATTGTTAACATAACAACAAACGTTTTCAATTTTAGCCTTGCAATTTTATTAACAAGAACTATTGGGAGGATATTAATAAAAGTACATTGAGTGTGCTACTAAGTTATCGACCTTCAATGTAATCCCTCACGAATTTCCCTCCTTTGGGAGTAGATATCGTTTGGGCTAATTGTCTAGTCTATCCTTGTAAGGAAGTATCTTGCTAAATTCCATTCATGAATACCTATTGGGAGGCTATTTACGAAACATAAAGCTCAATTAAACTTGGAGGCCGTAGGTGTTCCAGAACACCTTCTCCCACTCAATTGTTTAAGGTATGTGATCGAATTCCAAAGAATGATTTACCAAGTTATCTAGATGCCAATTTAGATACTTAAACAATTCAATGCATGTTCATACCAAAAGAGATATATGAGTGGCACTCTTATTCTATATGACATGTTATCAATCAATGACAAACATTGCAATATTTACAAAAATATAAATAGCTACAATTTTGGTACATCCTAGAAAAACAAGTAAATTACATTTATCTTGGAATACAAGAACTTTTCTTGGTTAACAAGTCTTCACGTGACCTTCGTCTTTCGGACTCCCTCGGCTACCTCCCATGGGCTCGCGCACCCCTCGCCCTTACCCATGGGCATGCGCATGTCACAGGCCCATAAAGGGCTGCCATGCACAGCCCATGGCTACAACAAGGGCTGCCGTGCGCATCCCATGACATAACAAGCGTGGCTGCGCGCTCTTCGCACGCACGTTCGTTGTTATTGCTAGCACGGTCCCAAACTTGTTCCGGTTACTCCTAATTCTTCAAACCTTCGAGTCTTCAAAACTTGAATGTATTATAGAAGAATTTACATAATAAAATACTGCATTTGTTTTTACTATTATTACAACAACAAAGTAAAAAAAAATTAGCAACTACCAAGAAGGAAATTATGGCGATAATAGACCACCCTTCTTGTTACAATCCCAAAACAAAATTACATTGAAATTCTAGGACCAAAATTGAGCAATAAACAATCCACATATAAAACATATATATATATATCCATACATTCCAATGTAAATATATATGTGAATACCTAGAGTGCCATCTCTTTTTAAAACATGCATATATACAATAAAAGAAAAAGATTCACGAACACATACATCAATTAATCAAGGGTACAACCAAGGCATTCATACCAATTGTAGGGAAAAAACGGTTTAGAAACGCAGCGGAAGTGTGAGAAAAACGAAAATTAGGGTTTGCGTATAAATAAAAAATTTCCCTTTTAAGCAACAAGAACCTTAACCCTAGATTAATTGATGTATATAAAAGTATCGTACCTCTTTTGCTTGACGATTGAACAAGCGTCGAATTGATTGCGCAAGATCTTCCAATCCAATCACAAATGTGAATCACCTTGGAGTGTACGCTCCCTTTCTTTAAATTGCATTCTTGAGGATGGAAACAAAGTAAAAATCTTTTCTTTGTTAGTTACAAATATCCTCCAAAAGAAAAATCCAAGAACGTCCGGTCACTTGTGAATTATTAATCAATTTGATTGAAACTTGCCTGAACCTTGATTCAATGTTGTACACAAAACCCTTTTGATGTAAAGGATACTAGTATACTATTGAAAACAAAAACGTTCCCCTTTTTTCTCTTCTAGGCCGAATTCACACACCCTTTATCTATGAGTTGATCGAATTTTGTCTAAGGCAAAAACTAATTTTTCTCCCTCAAAATTCTCTCTTGCTATGCCAAATTCTCTCTTGAAAATTGCCCAGGCATGGCCGAAATTTTCATCAAAAAATTCATAGGGCTGGCCGAAAATCAGGATCATAAATCGTTTCCTAAGAATGATTTACTTGGTTGGCAAGAATCCTTTCCTTAGGTGGATTTATTTGGTAGTTAAGAATCCTTGTCTTAAAGAAATTCTATCCTTTTGTATATATATATGGGCTGGCCGAATTTTATATGATATAGATTAGGATCACAAATCCTTTCCTAGCAACGATTACTTGGTAATTAAGAATCCTTTCCTTAGGTAGATTTACTTGGTGGTTAAGAATCCTTTTCAAAAAGGAATTACATCCTAACACTAAGACTCCTAATCCAACTCAAAAATGTATTTGTAACCATATTAAAGACTTCCTAATTTGATTAGATAAATAACTCCATTTATTTATCTACTTATCAAATATATTCTTTAACATTAACTATACTACCAACAATAGTATAGTTTTAGATGACCATTTCCTATTAGGAAAAGATTTTGACTTTTAATTAAATAATTAATTAATCAACAAATTAATTAATTTCCATTTAATTAAAAAATAATAAAATAAAAATAATATATTTAAGCTATTCACCATAGCCATTGCCGCCCATACCTAGTATAAAGGCCATATATTATTTTTCTTATTTTATTAAATCCATTGGACCTTAATAAAAAGTCCACATGTGAACTAGACCTATTCTTACAAAAAGAAACAAGTTCACATGCCTTATTACAATTCTAGATGGACCCCTAAATTGGTCCGGTAGAATATATCAAGTTATCCATGCAAGTTCGTGTGGATTGGGGATCTTGGCGGGATATCTAAATTTAAGCTCCAATAGACACAACACAATCACAATCAACAAATGATTCATTTAGGTCCAATCTATTTAATTTTAGTTCAGTCCACTAAAGAACTAAAATTGAACTCTTAAATAAAGATAGAATAAGTTGATGTTACTCATTCGTACCCTAGACAACCTTATTGGAGAAAGTGTATCCTCTTGAAGAATACCAGTAATCGCCAAGAGCTCATAGACCGCCTATAGCTCTCCAAGTTACCATATTTACTCATATGATCACATTTTGAACTTGGATATTTTGACTTGTCCAGAAGCCATGTTTCAATAGACACTATTGAAAACTTAACTTTAAGATTTAATATCCAATACCTCAAAACTTCCATATGATGGTATTCTACTCTCATTCAATAAATGGAGCCACGATGTCCATATCTATAAATGAAGTCCTCTATCGATTAACAAATGAATACCACCAAACTATCGAGGATAGACTATGCTATATAATCGTACTTATTGATAACTCAAATGATAACACTTGCAACCATAAGTCTATCATTTATCTCAGGATTAAGATAGACTCTCCGATTATCATCAAATGAAAACTTTTATCCACTGACGGTTCTAGATAAATCATTTCATTTTGATCCTATTCAATGCACCCAGTGCACTAGATTCTTTTGCCCAAAGACACCACACTTTGATGATTTTAGACTCATCATAACACATTTGATCCCACTCAAATGCTAGCAAAAGAATCTACAACTTTGACAAGATAAATGTGCCCAACCTTCTATCTTAAGTTGTGAATTTTATTCAACACTAACTAAAGAATTGTGTCTACCTCATGCATATCTAGATGTATGAACAATTCTTCTTTTCTCATAGTCTTTTGACCTTATGATTATTTACTTTTGGCAATTATAATAATTAAACTATAAATGCTATAAGATTTGTTAAACTAGAAATCACTTTATTCATATGAAAAGATTGTTAATTACAATAATACACTCTTGCTATCGAGCATAATCCTAACACCTAGAACTGTTGGAAGTTCCCAAAACGGTAGGACCCCCATTGATAGCATGAATGACATGGATCTGTTGCATTAGATCCTTGTATTTCACCTTTCTTCTTTCTACATCTTCTTTAATCTCGACCTGTACCTTCTTTTTCGTGTGGATGATGTCCCGCACCTACTGTAGGATTCTTCCAAGCAACCGCCTCTCACCAGAGCCTCAATCTGGGTGATTAAGGCAAATAGAAGTCAATGATCGACATAAAAACCAGATTCTCGAGATGACTGGCAAACCAAATCAAAGAGATTGGGCTTCCAAGTTGAATTATCCTTTATAAGCATATCAAACGGCTTTCAAAACTCCAATCGGTATGATGCCATTTCAGATGATTTTTGGGAAGCCTTGTTACCTACCGGTGAAATTAGAGCTCCATGTATAATGGGCAATTAAGTCACTCAACTTTGACTTAGACCAAGTAGGAGAGCAACAGAAGTTACAACTGAATAACCTTGAAGAAGTTCCGGGATGAGGCATATGAGAATGCAAAGCTCAATAAGGAAAGGTCAAAATGAATACATGATAAGATGATCATTGGAAAAGATTTGCATCCAGGAATGTTGGCCCTTCTTTTCAACTCTCGGCTAAAAATGTTTCCGATAAAGTTGAAGTTAAAATGGTTCGGTCCAAATCGAATCAAGGAAGCTTTTCCCTATGGACGATAGTTCTTGAAGATTTAAAATATGGGGATACTTTCTAGGCTAACGGGCAGCAAGTTAAGCCATATTTGTAAGGGATCGAAGAAGCAAGAGTTCTACAGTAAATTGATCTTATGGAGCCATAGAGCTCCTATGCGTCTTGCCTAGACATTAAATGCAGTGCTTGGTGGTAGGCAAACAAGCTAGGTACACTCTACCCTTGTAAATAGTTCCTTAATTATTTAATTTTTTATGTTGTTTAGTTTAAGAATGTGGTTGCATTGTGATTAGTGGATAAGATGTTATGTATTTTGTGTAGTGGTGGATTTTTAGGATTTTTCATATATGATGGTAGAATATTTAAGTTTTGTATAGAAATAGTGCTTGTGTTGGTACACCCAAGCCTTCAAACTCATGCCCATGTTCTTTATTTATTAAAACATTAGGGACATTGTTGAGTTTAAGTTTGCGGGTGTGTGGGCATAGTGTTGCGAATTGTGCCTTCATGAACAAAATTACATTTTGAATGTGATGATTGTGTTATTGAGGAGTATCATGCATTGCACTAATTTTTTAGTATTGGATAGCGTTGAATCAATCTATGATTGATCACATGTAGTGAGTTAGTCCCTTTTTTCTTTATGACCCAGTGAATGAGATTTTGTTCAAAAATGCTCGGATCATTAGTGGAGACCACCAAAGTGAGAATTTGCTGCTAATTTTCTTATTTTTGAGGGTTGTATCTACTTTTCAAACACTTGTTTAGAAATGTTCTGTGCTTAAGTTGACCTCATCAAGTATACTACATATTAGATGCCATTGAACATGCATGTGGATTGCTTACTAATTTGTAAACCCATGTTAGATTGACTTTCAGATATGATTCTAGGCATGTGTGCTTAGCTACTATATTTTGCACAAACTCTATCCTTGTCACTTATGTGTGCTCCAATTGCCAATTTGAGGCCAAACGTAAACCCTTCATTTCATTATCCACATAAATGTCTAGATGCACTAAACCCATGGAATTACTTAATTGTTGATCATAGATATTGTGAATAACGTGTACTCAGGGAATGATAGAAAATTGCCTAAGTACACGCTATTCACAATTAGCACAAATATCAAAAAGTGAATCTTAACCTAGATGCTTATAGACATATATGTAATGAGCTAGTTGTTAAATTGTCTAGCATGATCAAAAACTCTAGAATTCCACTAAATTCCTTCCATTCATCCCATATTACCCTTAGTCCCATTACAACCTAAGGAAAGCCCTAGTTGATCTTTTTGAAAGTCTAACTTGGGAATACTCATCGATGCATGCTCTTTTCACATTCTAGGTATTTCAACTCTTTCATGAGATCCATCTATAGAAATGTACATCCAATAAAAAGATATATTATGCGAACACATATACATATATTCAATTTCGTATATGTCGGTAATGAGTGAGCTTAGGATTTTGAGAGAAAAATCAACTGAAATCCAGTGAGGATTAGAGTCAAGATGAATTGCATCCATGCATTCCAGTTCAAAATTTTTGAAGGTTTGAAATCATAGTGTGGGATTCGTTTGCGTACAATTTCATATTAAATCACATTTTGCTATTTTCTGTTCACCAACATTCCCATTGATCTCTTTATTCACTTGTACAAAAAAAAAACTCTTTTGAAAATGTTGGTTCATGTAACCTTTTAAGAGTTTATTTTTGCTATTTTTATTTTTAGTAGCTTTGTTCCAGGGCGAGCAAAGGTTAAGTTTAGGAGTTTTGATTGCTCTAAGTTTGTTTATATTTTGAGCTTCTAACCCATCCCTTTTATGTCTGTTTCTCGGATATTTGTATCTTTTAATTATCTTTTTCAATCCTTTGTCGGTATTTTTGTTATTCTAGGGTAATTTAGGACTTGATGAGGAATGGGGAAGAAAATAAAGTTATAATTGCAGTTTTGGAGCAATCTGCAAGTTACACCTTGCAAAAGGAAGTCGCAGATCAAGTCTAGAAGTCTCTACCAGTTCAAGTTGTGAGTTAGATCTAATAAAAGGAGGTAGCAGCCAAACCAGACAATTTTTGCAAAGTCCTTATTGCTAGTTTTTTCTAGCAGTTCAGTACCTGAAAAGGCTGCGACACAAGACTATAAGTTTAACCTCACAGAAGTACCAGCAGATCATCACCAGAAGACATTGGACGATGATGTCGTAGATTAAAGTCATAGTAAAAACACATATAAAGATCTACGAGTTACAACCAATAGAATGATGTACCAAATCATGAGCCGACAAGGCTATGACATGACACTGCGAGGTCCGAGTAATAGATTATGGTTGTAAATCCCAGTCCACGTCACCTTGCAAGTGGATTTCATCCAAATATTCTCCCTACTATATAAATACATTTTTCTTTCAAGAGAAAGTGTGTGATCTTGTTAGCTAGAGTTAGAAACACCTTTTCACTATCATTTTCACTTTAATCTTGTACTTCAGATTAAACACTTTAGATTTCATAACATATAATTAGAATCTTCTATTTAGTGGTAAGTTAGACCTACTCTTTTAAAATCTAGCAAGGTTTTGTTGAGCAAGCTAGAGGGGAGCATCGAGAATCCATGATCTTTTTTTATCGGTCTCTTTACTTTACTTGTATTTATTTGAAAATGAGTGGCAAAATCCTTTTTGTTGAGGATTTGATGATTGTATATATGTGAACACTTTTAGTAATGATTTATTTTATCTCTTTATCTATTTGAGTTTGCCCTTTTGCTTAAAAGAATTGCATGTTAATTGTTGAGTATGAACTTTACTTAGCATCTAAACATTAATTGTGTGCATGAATAGTGGATCTATCTCTTGGTTGACTATTCTTGAGTATGTTACACTTGAAATTCTTTAACATAGATCCTTACTTGATAGAAATTAGGTTGTGTACTTTGTTATTAGCATTTTGCATCATCATCTCCTCCTCATATTTTTATAATCTTTTAACTAAGCTTTTTACAAGCAATTTCTCTTTACTTTAGCATAATCTTTAGAAAATTATACTAGTTTAATAACCAATAGATCGCACTCAATTTCCATGAGGGAAAAATACCCTTACTTGCGTCCGATGTACTCGACAACGATTCGTACACTTACGAAGGGTCATCTAGACTTGTGCATTCCATTTGATTTTGTCTTAAAGCATCATTAGTTTAGAGGTACACTCAGAGTGCGTCAGGAACCTGCTCTTATACCAATTGAAATAAACTTTAATCGTGTGTCTAAAGCAATCTAGAGAGGGGGTGAATGGGTTGTTAATCAATTTTTCCCAATTTTTATGGTTAGTCATATTAATCACAATAAACCCAAACAAAAAAAATCAAGTACAGTGTAGAAATATAATGAAACTTTAATTTTACGTGGAAATCCTCCAAACGGGAAAAACCACAGGACTAGACTAGCCAAGCAAGTCACTTGAGCCACAGAAAGGCACTATATGAAAAGGAAATTACACCCTCAAGCGATACTCAGACTCTCACTCTCAGTTTGTTCATCAAGGGCAATAAAGATGAGTTTTTCATAGCTCAAATTTATGTTGATGACATTGTGTTTGGCTCTACCAACAAATCCAAAGTCTGACAATTTGTTGATCTTATGTCTCATGAATTTGAGATGAGTCTTGTTGGGGTACTTAATTACATCCTAGGTTTGCAAATCAAGCAATTTCATGTTGGGATTTTCATGTTGGGATTTTCATGTCCCAAGCTAAGTATTCTAAGAATCTAGTGAAGAAATTTGGCCTTGAAAATGCCATGCATTTTGACACACCCATGTGTATCACTTTGAAATTAAGCAAGGGTGGTAGTGGGAATAGTTTGGATCAAAGCCTATATCATTGCATGATTGGTAGCTTGCTTTACTTGACTACTAGTAGGCTTAATAAAGCCTTTAGTGTCTGTGTGTGTGCTATATACCAAGCAGATCCTAAGGAGTCCCATCTCTCACTGTAAAGAGAATCATTCGTTATGTGAATGTGACATCAAACTATATGATATGGTACTCTTTTGACACTAATGCTAGCTTCGTTGGCTATAGTGATACAGATTAGGTAGGAAATTATGATTATAGGAAGAGTACATCGGGCGGTTGCTTCTTCATATGGAATAACCTGGTTCTTGGTTTTGCAAGAAGCAAAACTCCATTTCCTTGTCCACAACTGAGGCCAAGTACATAGCAGTCGAAAGTGGTTGCACACAACTCTTTTTGATGAACCAAATGCTTGTGGATTATGGCTACGATCAAGGTACTTTAACTCTTTATTGTGATAACATGAGTGCAATTGATATCACAAAAAATCCTGTTCAACGCTCTAGAACTAAGCATATAGAAATTAGACATCATTTTATTAGAGAGCTAGTTGAAAGAAAATGCATTGCACTTGAATATGTTGGCACAAATGATCAAATAGTGGATTATTTCACTAAACCCTTAGATTCAACTAGGTTCAAATCACTTAGTAGGTCTATTGGGATTTGTCATATGTCTTGATATTTTCGGTGATTAAACCCATATGGGGAACTCAAGCAAAGAGTGTAAATTGGCATAATAGTGTATTATGCTCATTGATTATCTTTATACTTCTTTATTAATTGCTTGAGATGGTTGGTTGTACATATTCTTATATGTTTTTTTAATAAGTGTGCAACTTTGCTTTACTTTCAGTCCATGTCATATTTATGATCAAACATGCATTTTTTGAACAAGAAAATTTACTTTGGAAGTACATTTTGAATGACCAATGATTTATCTCCATGAAATTATGATTCTATTAATAACATGCTTTAAAAATGATTTGCATGAAGAAAATCTTGAATGCTTTAAAATGAATGCAAACATTGTTTGTGAAAGCAATGATGAGACTTCAATCAATAAGGATCTAGTATCCATTCTAAGGATTTCGCCATCCAAAATTCTCTCTCTTTATTTGTTGAACAAGGCTACTATCATACGGGGTACACCACCCAAAAATATATAAAAGGGCACAATAGTTGTTCATGTCTTGTTTAGCTTATAAAGTTTGATATAGTTGCTCTAAAAATTGAATTTCTCTTACAATCTATATCTTATTTTATTCCATGACAATAGTGAAATTTGTTTGAATTCCTTTTAGAAACCTTTGTTGTTTGCTTCGCCAAATACCATGATTTTTTATCTTGAATGCAACTTGTCTTGGATGCAAAGCATTATTTCATACAATTTTCATGAAATAAAACTCTTTGAATCTCTCTCTCTTATTTGAGTTGCTTAAATTTGATTAGATGATTATGCATATGTTGTTGTGTCATAAGCTCTCTCTGACATGTTCTTACCTATTTAGGGGATACTCCTTTGCCTTTCTCGTGACAAAAAGGGGGAGTAATGTGAAGTTTATGGGGAGTTGCATATTAGGGGAGATTGACCATTTAGGGGGAGTTTATTCTTTGGGGGAATTGTTATAATCATGAAGGGGGAGCATGTTGCATTGCATAGAATGACATGATTACATTAGTTGATTGTATTGATTTAATTTGCTATTGCAATTGTTTTTGTTTAACGCACCTCAAACACACTTGGCCTTGGAATTTCTCTTGTTATTTTCTTGTTGATTGTGTGTAGGTTGGATTTTTCTACAGGCCTTGGATTGACTCGATGATGTTCAAGACTTAGATTATAGGGCTTATTGTAATGTAGAAATTATGTTGACCAACTTATTTTTATTGTTGTAAGGTTGCTTTATGAGTGGTGATTTTGTTACGAAATAGGCAAATGGGGAGATTGTAGATGTCTCATTTTAAGATTGGCATATTTCGTTCACAAAATCACTTTTAGGGTCAAATATTATAAAGGGTAGCTTAGGATTTGAAGATCTCCTACCATCAAGGCATTGGACTATAAGTGCATCAAGGAAGGTAGATTACTTGATTCTACTCCTATTTGAAGAGATGTAGTTGCACATACTCACTTGCATGCATCGTATTCTTTTTTACATGTTTTTTACTGATGAATTTTATGCCATTCATCACCTTCACACTTGCACATTTTGAATATAGGATAGTGTGTTGAGTTTGCCTGGAAAATAGGATTTCCCTTATAACCGCGGTGCGGTCGCTGGCTATGCACCTACCTCCATCGCAGTCTCAAATTGCAGTTGGTTTCAACAGTTGCATTCTTTGGGGACCGCAGCCTATGCACTTGTCTACATAGTGGTTCCTACCGTAGTATACACTAGTAGGCCCCTGTTGCCTATACCATGTACACTTGCATGTGCAGCAGTCCCCACTGTGGTGTTGTCCAGACAGTGTACCATTACATACATCGCAGTCTGGATAACTTGCTCGAGCCACAGTCCAACTAGCGGTAATAACGGGATTTTATTGTTGGTTTTTTTTAAACTACGTCATTTTATCTATGGCTTCACATAAATTGTTAACAGTCATTTTTGGCTAAAGACCAAGTAAGAATTTTTCATCTACCTAGTACCTGGTAGAGCTTACCCGGTAGAATCTAGATCGGGATCGGTGCCTAGATACCGTGGATCGATAAGAAGTCAATGTCACATCCCACATACTATCAGTAGTCAATATCATATACCACATACTACTAGTTACCAAGCAGAACCGATACCACGATACCTTCTACCTGGTACCTAAGTACCATGGTACCTAAGTACCATGGTACCTCCGGTCTGGAACGTAGGTACCACGACACCAGTCCGATACCTGAGTACTGCGATAGGACCCATCTGGGGTACGTATCCTACCTTCCCAGTAAGAAGAATGATATCAAGAGTGTATCAGCCTACCATAACAAGGTTAACAAAAGCATACTGGTACAGTAAGGTACCTTGCCACCAAAATACATAGCCAAAACCATCGTTTTCTCCTCCACCATCGAATAAGAGAAAGTTGACTTCTTCAGCCATTTACAATGCCATTAATGGAGAAAGTCAACCCTGATTAATGGGTGCAATCAACCCCGTTAATGGAGATAGTCAACCCTATTAATGGAGATAATCAACTCCATTAGTGAAGATCAGTCAACTCTTTAATGGTTTTTTACAACTCCATTAAATGATCAGTCAACTCTTTAATGGCCATTCACAACGCCATTAATGATCAGTCAACTCTTTATTGGCTATTCACAACACCATCAATGATTAGTAAACTCTTTAATGGCCATTCACAACGCCATTAATGAGTTTACTCAATCAATACAAAATTGGTGTCCTACAATTACGAATTGATTACCTAAATTAAGGGGGTGGGTAATAAGAATGAGGACATATAAATATGATAAAGCTCTCTCCAAGAAGGAGAGGCTTGATTGCTTGATTCGATGCCTGACTGGGTGTCTCATATCTGACCTAGAAAGGCCAAAATGAGAGCCCAAAGCCTATCCAAGATTCGACTATTCTACATAGAAAATACTACCGGTTAGCAATCGATTACAACTGTAAGCTCTTTAGAGTGTGTACGTTGTACTATTTTGCCATTTTTGTAAGCTCCTAAGAGAACTCCTTGTTGATATATATATATATATATATATGTATGTATGTATGTATAAGGAAGAGTATTTCTCCTTCCTCTGGATACTGCTTTAGGGTTTTTTAGAATATGATCACTTATGATGCTTTTTCCCCTTGGTCAGTCCACCTCTACCAAAAGACTTGTCTTTCTCATGTCCTTCTCATTAATTATGCATGTATGTATGTGTGAGAGCTAGATTCATGCCCCGCTGACCATCTAGATCCTCTAGAAAAGAGTTGAAAGAACTAGGACAGGTTCTGACCGAAAGTACCTAAAGGCTAATAATCACTACCGGGTGGTACTAACTTTCAAGACCATATCCATATCATCTTGGAGCATCAATATTACCTCCTTGCTTGTTATTCAGATCTAGGACACTTGTAGAGGAGACCGGGTACCAGGATCGGGTACCGAGATTAGGGACCAAGACTAAGGATCGGGGACCGGGATTAGCCCCTTACATAAACAAAGGAACCTCAAGTGTCATGTCTCCTCCATATGCACGAATCCCGATGTGTGGAATGACTTGTCTCTTACTTATCGTACCACACTCCACTTGTACTCCTTATTCATTCAAGATCATCTAGGTACGAGGTATCTACTCCCTACAGCCTACCGGGTAGTGGGTTAAGGGTATTGATCGAAATTTTTCACCTTGAACGAATTTTTGGTTAACATGTGTGTGTGTGTGTGTGTGCGTGTGTGTATGTGTGTGAGTGTGTTTGTTTGTGTGTGTGTGTGTGAGTGTCTGTTATGTTCCCTTCTTTGCCTTGTTAGAGCTTCACAATCCAATTTCTCTCATTCCTCTTAAAGTTCAAGAGTGACTAGCAAGGAAAAAAAGCAAGAATAAATTTTTATTGTACAAAACCCAATCACCGATCATTCATTCATGACTCAAGCATCATCTAGCTTCATCTAGGATGTATCTAAGCATAGGTATTCATCATCATAGTTGACTTGGTAAGTAAAACATTGATCGGTCATTATTTGCATAGGGGTCAAAAAATTATCGGCGCTATTTGGGGCGGGTGCTGTGCAAATATCACCACTTTACTAATGTATGTTTAAAAGGCACCATTTAACTTGTTCAGACAAAAATACCCCGAAATATTAAAACAGCGAGGAATTTATCATTTTTTAAGTCAAAGAAAAGCAACAGTTAAACCGACGGGAAACTAATCGAAGATGAAGTGACCGAAACGAGAGTACACGAGAACATCTGCGATTGACAAAGGTAAGATTAGTTTTTTTTCCTCATTTTTGCTGTTGATAACTTGCATTACAAGTTAGAATTGAGTTTTGTTGACTTAAATTATAGAAACCTGTTAAAATAGAGATCGGAGAATGGTTGTGGTTTAGGTTAGGGTCTATAATTTGGATGAATATCTATTGAGGAAGATGAAATCTAGGTTATCAAGACTTTTTACAAGAGAATCGAGCTTATTTGTAGCTGAGTCGAGCTTTTATTTTCGTGAAACTTAAGTTTTGGTAAGTCGAGCTTTTTTTAAAAGGATCGAGTTTTTTTTAATAGGCTCAAGCTTTTATTACATTGGATCGAGCTTTTTTGTTATGGGATCGAGCATTTTTTTCATAGGATCGAGCTTTTTTCATAAGGGTCAAGCTTTTTTGTAGATGATTCGAGCTTTATTTTCGTGAAAATTAGGTTTTGGTAAGTCGAGCTTTTTTCATAAGGGTTAGAGCTTTTTTTTAGTAGGATCGAGCCTTTTTGAAAGAGATCGAGCATTTTTTTAAGGGATCGAGCTTTTTTCTATAGGCTCGAGCTTTTTTTAAGTTGGATATAGTTTTTTCATCACAATATCGAGTTTTTTTTTACATAAGATCGAGCTATTTTGTTATGGGATCGAGCATTTTTTCATGGGATCGAGCTTTTTTTAAAGGGTCGAGCTTTATTATCCTTGGATCGAGCTTATTTTTTATAGGATCGAGCTTTTTTATAATCGGACCGAGCATTTTTGTTATGGGATCGAGCATTTTTGTCATCGGATCGAGCTTTTCATTAAAGGGTCAAGCTTATTTCTCCTGGGATCGAGCATACTTTTTTTAGGACCGAGCTGTTTTTACATTGGATCGAGACTTATAATTTTGGTTACGAGATTTTTTCTGTTTAATCATGTTGTATTTCTATAACATTGCAGATGTGAAATAGGTTGAGGGATTTGCTTAAAACTCCAGAATGAGACTGGTACGAGAGCAAATTGACTCGACACAACCATTTTGATGCCCTTGCCCATATAGACGACGTGCTGAACCGGGGCCCTTGTAGACATTGCAGATGAAGATCGGCGTCGGTTCATGGTGTCATGTTTCGGGCATTTTTTGAAGATGCATCGGGAGATGAAGTTTTCGGGTGGTCTTATCCGTCGGTTGCTTTTGAGGGAGCTACATCATAACAACCCAACAGATGAGATACAGTTCATGTTAGGGAACCAGTCGGTGAGGTTTTCGAAGGTGGAATTTTACTTGATCACCTAATTACGGTTTGGAGTTGTACCAAACACAACCAAGTATGCAGCAGTGGAGAATGGCATACATAAGCGGTACTTTCCTGGAGCCGATGAGGTCTCGTTTGAGGAGATAAGGGGTGTTGTCACCGTCACAGAGTTTGGAGAGGTGTACGATGCTCTCAAGCTCTACCTCATATATATGTTAAACTGGATACTGATGGGCACGGATGAGAGATTCAAGATTCCAGTTTGGCAGTTTTTACTGGTTAAGGATCTCGATGAGTTCGTCGCGTTCCCGTGGGGTGCCCACGTGTACAAGCATTCTATTTACTCATTCAAGCATGCGATTGACGGGCGACAAGATGGGTTCGAGAGACCCCAGCAGGAAAAGAGCGCTGACGTATATACGGAGGAGACCTACAACATAAATGGCCTAACTCATGCCCTATTGGTAAGAACTTCAAATTACAAGTTTTACTTTATTAGTGTTGTCCTCAATGTTATGGTTAGTTATCGTACTTTTCTTTGATGCAGATATTTGCTTTCGAGGTGATACCTGATTTGGGTAAACAGTTCGGTGCCCGGAAGATTAGAGATCTGTCTACCCATATTTTGAAGTGGTAGTTGACCAAACAATCGAGAGGGAAGAAGCTAGCCAAGATTTTCAAAGCCATGGTATGTATTTAATTTGTCAATGTTTATATTAGTTAGTATATGTACAATTACATTTTTCTAACTAATATTTCAGATGTTTACGAGGAAGAAACTGGTGCCCACACCAGCTGAGAGACAGGCATTGTACTATGCAGGGCTAGACGATGGGGGGAGCCTGTATGTAGAGGATGACATGCTTCATATTCCGCCTCCGGTCCCTGATCAAACTACCTTTGGCGGGAACATTGGGACAGAGGGTGGGGGTTTGACAGACAGGACCAGTGACAGTGAGGGATCTGAGCCCGCTGTTGGGGGTTTAAGGCTCAGTGACAGTGAGGGATATGAGACAAACCCTAAACGAGAAAGGCATAGGCATAGGCGGGTTTGGTTTACCACCCCCGGACATGGTACATCTATAGAGGTTTCCCGTGAGGGAGTTGGACGTGATAGAAAGGTAAGTTGAAAAAAAAGTTTAGTTTTTTTATTAACAAGTGTTGATAGTTTTGTACTAACAATGTACACATGATTTCAGGCTCCGTGGGCAGATCTGTTGTACGATGTACGTGAAGCCCTCGAAAAGAGTGAGGAGGATCAAGAGCGTCAACACTTGGAGTTGGTGGATATGATCCAAAAGAGTGATGAGGATTGTCAGCAACAACACAGAGTGTTACTGGATTTGATCCGAGAGCTTTAGGGGTCGACCATACATACACACAGGGACGGCCCCCTACCTCCTGATCCAGACTTTAGTCCTAGAGACAAGACTGATAGGTATACAGGGGGACAGATAAGATATTTAGACTTAGCGAGGACCTGCCTACAGGGAGGGTAGGTCCGAAAAGTCAACCTCAGTCGCGTACCAGGGATAGTAGACTTTCTACACGTACAACAGTCTGGTCGGACCTCTGAGCTTTTCTATCTGGGTCTACCTAGCCCAAGCAGTTCCCTCCACCACCCAGCACATCGATTCAGCCACAATGGTCCCGTATGTCACCCAGCACGTCGGCGTCGACTCAGCGGTCCCCCCCCCCTCACGCAGCATATCGACCCAGGCTCAACGGTCCCCTCCCCTAGCTATCATGACGACCCAGGGTCTATGGTCCCCTCCACCGCCCAACATATTGATTCAGCTGTAGTGGTCCCCTCCACCATCCAACACATCGACCGAGCTCCAGAGCTTATCGGAGGCTAGAACACCGCACAGTAAGTGTATAGTTAAGCGTGGATAGAAGTTGATGAGCCCTTACACAGATCCATGTCGGTCGAAGTGGTTGAGGACACGGCTCGAGTCCGTGGAACACATATTTGACCCCCACTTATGGATGCCGATCAGCTTGCGGCATACAAAGCCTTCAAAAGGAACATCAACGGGGAACTGTGAGTCCAACTTCATCTAATAAAAATGGCAGTGTTTTAATATTTATTCAAATTTACCTAAAGATAATTCAATCATTAAACAGACATGATGTAGACGTGCTAGCACTAGTGGACACCGGATGGTTAATCCGTATGCAGTCTAACTTCATGGACTTGGAGGACATGGTACGTACTTATGTGATTTTCATATTAACGTTTGTTTAAATAATGTTGTATTGTTAACAATTCATTAGTTTTATTGTCTGTCAGCATATGGACGCATACCTCCATATTTTTCAGAAACGTCAGTGAGGATTCCCCACTGTGTACAACCAGAGGATCAACGTATTGGATACACAATTTTATGTAAGTAGTTATAAATTATTAGAATCGAATCGTGTTTTATGGTTTTGTATTATTGATACGATATTGTCAATGATTGTATGTACAACTTATGTTGTTACAGTGGGAGAGGATAATGCCTAGTGATTTTCACGGGGCTATGGCCATGGTAAGATGGAATGTGTTACAGTCCCGATGGTTGGAAGAGGACCTTCAGACGGTCCGTGGAGCAACCATGAGTGGAAACCGCCCATGGCACAAGGTTGAGTTGGTAAGTGTTAGGCGGTGGAAAAGATTTAAAATATAAACTGTTCGTATATCCTGTCCTAACACCATCTGCATATTATTACAGGTCTTGATATCGTGCAACGTTGGGGGCCATTATTGGCTGGTGGTGACCGTCGACCTTATTCCCGAGAAGGTTGACATATTTAACCCGTGGAGACAAGAAGTCCCTCATTATATCAGGAAGCAGCAAGTCTGGCCATTACAGTAGTTTTTGTCGTCCATGTTGAATGTTGCAGGGTTCCACACTGCACAACGAGGTGGTCGTCGGCTGTTCCCTAGGGAAAATAAGCTCTTCTCGATCAGTGTGGTCCCCACTTCTACAGTCCCCCAATAAAAAATATCGTAAGACATTCTATTTCATTCACGTTCTTAGATATTATTTAAAAATGATTTGTAACGCGTTTTAATGTGTCCAATTGCAGAGGCAACTGTGGTCCCCATACTTTGAGACTTATCGAGTACTTACTGGCGGGTCGAAGCCCTTTTGATTTGTCAGAGAACGACAAGGGGATCATTCGGGAGAAAATGGCTGTGGAGATTTTTTGTAACTCTAGGCTCACCTAGTGATTGGTTATATATTTCCTACCATTTTTTATGTACAAAGACATTGTAATTCATTAATATTATTTCAATTTCTTGTAATGTTTTTGTTTCCATTGTATCCTATCACATGTACGAAACACATACCAAACCTTGACAATGTGATACAATATGTTAACGAACACATACAGAATAAGTTATTATTATGATTCCAAATTATTACAATCTGGTACAATTCCAAATGTTTACAATGTGATCAATACTTTGTCATTCATTTCCTATTAGAGTCAATGTTAGGGCACGTCTGGTTGTTGTGTCCAATTGAATGACAGATGCTAAACTTGCAACGGTATTAATCGGGAACACCTCTGCTTGGACCTTCATTAATCATAGGTGGGTTAGAACATATCCTGAAATTATGCCCTTGTTGTCCACATCTTCTACATTATTGTGTAGTTGTCCTCTCCGAAGACGAGACATGGCAACCCTCCCTCGGGTGTCCGGCTTGTCTCCCAGAGATTGGATTCAAAATCACCCTCTGAGCAATATCAGATGGCATAACCTAAGTGGAAGGATCTCCAACCAGCAAAATAGGAACCGAGTACGCGTAAATAAGTGTGTGCATCTTGTAGTAGTCTGAACACAAAGTTGTCAAATCCAAGTTTCGCTCCCTGTAAAAAACAATGAAAACGATGAGCATCACGTTTCAGTAATAATCACCTCACAGTAAAACTTGAAAGTAATGTACCGTGCGGCCGCAAGTGCGTGAGAACATGGAAAATGATCCATTTGGAATTTGTTGTAAGTACAAGTCTTCTGGGATAAGTCAACAGCCCACTATTTTCTAGACCGCTTGACCGATAAAATATTCTAGTCTACTGATTTACGATCATAAAACCACACTTCTCCACATGTTTTAAGGTCACCAGATGTGCTGTGTCGGTCAACTGATGACGTATAGATTGTGCAGCTACATAGCGATCTTAAAACCATCGTTATAACATATTCCTAATGAACTCAGCTAGAGTCAACATAGGCAGTTGTCATGCAAATTTTAGGCATGAGTTTTTACATTAAGCAGCATTTGTTGTCATCACCTTGTACCTTCTTTTGGGGCAGTGTACACGGGACCACTTATGTGGATCGGCATTAATTACATAATCATATGCATTCTGGTGCAATTTTCTTAACTCTTCCATATACCGGTTATATTTAAACTCAATGTACGCGTGGGCTGCTTTGTCCATTATTACGGCAACATCCTTTCTATGAAATCACTTCTTAATATTTTAAGCAAAGTGCCAGCAACATATGGTATGGGTGGCATAAGGGAAAACTTTAGAAATCCTTGCTTTAATGCTTGCATGTCTATAGAAAATGAAAACCAGCTCATCAATATGACCTAGGGCACCCTTCAAGCAATCCAAAAATCATTCCCATGAAAGGTTGTTTTCTGAGTCGCCGTACTCAAAAGCAATTGGATACACCTATTCGTTCCCATCTTATGTTGTTGCAACAAACATTGTACCCCGAAATCGTCCCTTTAAATGGGTAACATCAACTGCAATTACTGGATGCATACATATCTGAAATCCTCTAAGTGAGACACCAATCGACATGAAAAAGTACAAAAATTTACCATCTTCATCGCACTGTAAGTCAGTGATTGTGCTAGGATTTTTTTGTTCCAAAACGTAACCAAATGATGGAAACAGTTGGAAGGTTTCCTCATGCGTTCCATATGTTAGTGACAACGTATAATCAAGGGCGGCATGTGCCTTACTATACATGATTTGGATTCCATACATTGATTTCATGTCGGCGATTATGTCCTTCGGACGCATTAGTTGACCATCTTGTTGTTGAAGTCTAGGTG
Organism: Dipteronia dyeriana; assembly: GCA_032871835.1. Lineage (NCBI taxonomy): Eukaryota > Viridiplantae > Streptophyta > Magnoliopsida > Sapindales > Sapindaceae > Dipteronia > Dipteronia dyeriana. Next base: position 79,561,859 of record CM065296.1, on the reverse strand, counting down.
CAATAACTTCTCCAATTATGACCACACTAGTTTATCGGTGGTGGCGGTGAATTTCCTGTAATGGACAAGTGTGTTCGTTGACAAAACTTCTTACTTGAAAGTATGTCCCTTCATCTCTCCTCACCGCTCTTAACATCCACGTATAATTTTCCTTCAAACAAACTAGATGTAATTTTATCTTATTGGACCTTTTCACCTTCCACTCGAAGTTCTGACGCATTGCAAAATGGCCTACTAGTCTCTTCAGATCCTTTTTCATTGGAAAAAATTGCCCTTTATATATGATGCTTGTAGGTTCATCTTCAACCAAGTTCCTGCTTCCACCCATACCAAACGAGTATGATTCAGAAGTTTGTCCAGAATCAACTTCGGCCTTAAAAGAATCTCGAAATAGAAAAAGAAGCAAAATTTCACATTCCCAATATGATTGTGCAAGATATGAGAACATGATTGAGCAGTTAAAAGAAGACAAACAGATGATTTTCGCTCTTAAATCTGAATTGACAACAAGGATCACTGAATTACTGGAAGAAAAAAAGTCTTCATTACAAAGATATGCAGTACTTTCTCAAGAGCTTGAAGAGCTCAATGAAGAGTATGATCACCAGATGAAGCTAATTAAGTTTACGACTGAACAAAAAGATAAAGCCTTAGAGATTATGAAAATTAAGGAGCTTGAAAGCATTGTAAAGCTTAAAAGGGTGGAGCAAGAGATCAAGTTAATGGTTATGGATGAGAAGAAGCTATTGGCGGAAGTCAAGATCAATCAGGTGAATAATGATGAGTCAAGTGATTCCATCACCAAAAAGGAAGATCCAATTCCAAAATGAAGAAGAAGAAGAAGAAGCAGAAGGAATCAAGATCGATCATTGAACAACAACCACCTGAGAGGTAACATTCATAGATTTATTCTGTTTGTCACTTTTGTGACAAGAAGGGTCATATTCTACCAAGATGCTACGAGTATATAAGACAATAAAAACAAGGAAGAATAAATCCAACGAATGTGAAGAAAGTATGGATCAAAAAGGTTGAGCTAAGAAACTTTGAGAGTGGTGGAACTTTCAGGTATTGATGCATCACTAATAGAGTCGTAGCACTCTCATACATCTTGCCTAGACATTAAATAAAGCGCTTGGTGGAAGGCAACCCACCCAGGTTTAATTCTTTTATTTTTATTTTTATTTTTATTTTTCTTTATTTGTGAGTCATAATTAGTGCATGTCTTGAGAACCTTTGTAGCTAGAATTGAACAATATCACATTTTTAATCTTGTACTTAATTTGGAGATATTGTTTAATTCATGTTTGAAGGTGTTTTGTAGTTTTAAATGACAATAACATGTGCTTCTAATGTGCATATTTGAACTATGCTGATGAAGTTTGGGAACAATTTTGTTCATCCACCGCTGTCCAGACCACTCTCTAGACACTTGTCTAGACAGTGGTATGCAAAGCATGAAGGTGTTAGGATTATACTCAATAGCAAGAGTGTAATATTGTAATTAACAATCGTTTCATATGAATAAAGTGATTTCTAGTTTAACAAATCTTATAGCATTTATGGTTTAATTATTATAATTGTCAAAAGTAAATAATCATAAGGACAAAAGACTATGAGAAAAGAAGAATTGTTCATACATCTAGATATGTATGAGTTAGACACAATTCTTTAGTTAGTCTTGAATAATATTCACAACTTAAGATAGAAGGTTGGGCGCCTTTATCTTGTCAAAGTTGTATATTCTTTTGCTAGCATTTGAGTGGGATCAAATGTGTTATGATGAGTCTAAAATCATCAAAGTGTGGTGTCTTTAGGCAAAATAATCTAGTGCACTAGGTGCATTTAATAGGATCAAAATGAAATACTTTATCTAGAACCGTCAATGGATAAAAGTTTTTCATTTAAAGACAATTGGAGAGTCTATCTTAATCCCGAGATAAATTATGGACTTATGGTTGCAAGTGTTATCATTTGAGCTATTAATGAGTACGATTATATAGCATAGTCTATCCTCGATAGTTTGATGGTATTCATTTGTTAATCGATAAAGGCCTTCATTTATAGACATGGATGTTTTGAGGTATTGGATATTAAATCTAAACGTTAAGTTTTCAATAGTGTCTATTGAAACATGGCTTCTGGACAAGTCAAAATATCCAAGTTCAAATGTGGTCATATGAGTAAATATGGTAACTTGGAGAGCTATAAGCGATCTATGAGCTATTGGCGATTACGGGTATTCTTCACGAGGATACACTTTCTCCAATACGGTTGTCTAGGGTACGAATGAGTAACGTCAACTTACTCTATCTTTATTTAAGAGTTCAATTTTAGTTCTTTAGTGGAATGAACTAAAATCAAATAGATTTGACCTAAGTGAATCATTTGTTGATTGTGATTGGGTTGTGTCTATTGGAGCTTTAATTTAGATAGCCCGCCAAGATCCCCAATCCACACGAACTTGCATGGATCAATTAATATATTCTACCGGACCAATAGGGGTCCATCTAGAATTGTAATAAGGCATGTTAACTTGTTTCTTTTTGTAAAATAGGTCTAGTTCACAAGTGGACTTTTTATTAAGGTCCAATGGATTTAATAAAATAAGAAAAATAATATATGGCCTTTATACTAGGTATGGGCGGCAATGGCTATGGTGAATAGCTTTAATATATTATTTTTAATTTTTATTTAATTAAATGGAAATTAATTTATTTGTTGATAATTAATTATTTAATTAGAAGTCAAATTCTTTTCCTTGTAGGAAATGGTCTCCTAAAACTATACTATTGTTGGTAGTATAGTTAATGTTAAAGACTATATTTGATAAGTAGATAAATAAAAGGAGTTATTTATCTAATCAAATTAGGAACTCTTTAATATGGTTACAAATACACTATTGAGTTGGATTAGAATCTTGGTGTAGGAAAGAATTCTTTTTGGAAAAGGATTCTTGGTCACCAAGTAAAACTACTTAGTGGTAGATTTCTTATTTGAAAAGGATTCATAACCACTAAGTTAATCTACCTAAGGATATGATTCTTTTCCAACAAGTTATCTTTCTTAGGAAAGATTGAACTCTCCTAATCCATATCAAAGACCAAAAATTCGGCCAACAACATATCGTTATAGGAGTAGTTAGATTTTCTTTTATATAAGGACTCTTAACTACCAAATAAATCCACCTAAGGATAGGATTATTGCCAACCAAGTTAATCCTTCTTAGGAAAGGATTTATGAACCTATATATATGTGTGAAGAATTTCGGTCATGACTAAGGAGCATTAGAGAGGAATTTCGGCCAAGCTCAATTTTTCTTAGTGAAGAATTCGGCCATCATGGAATTTTGAGGGAGAAAAATCTGATTTTACTATAGACAAAATTCAATCATCTCTAAGCAATAGTGTGTGAATTTGGCCAAGTAGAGAAAAAAGGGGAACATTTTTGTATTCGATAGTATACTAATATCCTTTACATCAAAAAGGTTTTATGTACAACATCGAATCAAGGTTCACGCGAGTTACAATCAAATTGATTGATAATTCACAAGTGACCGGAAGTTCTTGGGTTTTTCTCTCAGAGGATATTTGTAACTAACAAAGAAAAGATATTTGCTTTGTCTCCATCCTCAGGAATACAATTTAAAGAAAGGGAGCCCACACTCCTAGGTGTATCACGTTCGTGATTGGATTGGAAGATCTTGCAGAATCAATTCGACTCTTGTTCAATGGTCACGCGAAAAAGGTACAATACTTTTATATACATCAATTAATCTAAGGTTAAAGTTCTTGTTGCATAAAAGGAATTTTTTTTATTTATACGCAAACCCTAATTTCATTTTTAACACGCTTCCGCTGCGTTTCTAAACCGTTTTTTCCCTACAGAAGGCTCTGCCAATTTGCTAAATGTAGACTGCTCTCGAGACGTTTTGACTGCACCATGGCTCAGCAAGCAAGTACCCACTAGACTTTTTCACGGCACAGACCGCACTGCAGACAAGGTGTCCTTGCCGTGGCATGCAAAACATTGATCCACTATGCATCTCTTCTGGCTAGACCACTTGAGAGGTAATGCCTACACTGCGGTCCAAACTATTGTAACCTAAGTTAAACGGTGCATTTTAAAGTTTCAAGCAAGCAAATTAGGAATCACCGCTTCCCAGACCGCGGCCAAGGTAAGTGATCCAGACAACTGTAGGGCACAATTTTGTGAACCTATATAAGAACGCTTACTGGGTGACGTATCCTTTATTTTCTTTCTCCGCTGCGTATACTTCCCTCTATTTCCTCTCTCAATTCTTCACTCTTCTATTCTTTTTGAATTTTTCCCCTAGAAATTTTCTTTCAATATATAGTTCTCTTTATCAAGGATCAAAGGTACGTCCATCCTTTCTTTATTTGTTAGTTTATTTTGACCTTTGAAGTTTGCCTAACCTAGGTTTTAAAGACTTAGTTGATTGAGATGATTTTGATGATTTATTTCTATATTTTTTAATTTTCTTGTTTAATTGATTAGTGGGTCTTGTTTGATGAGTGTTTTGGATTATTATTTAGCCTTGTTGGAGGATTTATATATAGATATGTTTGAATTTTGAAATTGGAAGTACTTTGAGATATTCGATATCATTTTTATTTATAGGACGAATTAGTGTTGAGAATTTCTTATTGATGCTAGTGACTTTAATGTGATGCCATTGTGTTGAATCGGATTTATCTTGTTTATGGAATGCTTGTGGAATGAATTATATGAGAACAATGTGAAATTTGGAAATTTTGTCAAAGAATCAGGTCGAATTGCTGACAATTTTATAAAAATTCTGCTTAATTTAGGTTGTTTGCTTGTTTTTTGTGTACAGATGGCTCGAACAAATTTGGGTAAAAGGCCTCGAGTTAGCGGCACTTCCAGAGGAAAGGGAGTCGCTTCTTCACGCTTAGATCAATGAAGGGAAAAAGCACGGAAGCGTGAGAAAATTGAAAATTAGAGTTTCGGTATATATAAAAAATTTCCCTTTTAATAACAAGAACCTTAACCCTAGATTAATTGATGTATATAAAATGTGACGTACCTTTTTCTTGAGACGATTGAACAAGCGCCGAATTGAATCCGTAAGATCTTCCAATCCAATCGCGAATGTGAATCACCTAGGGGTGTGGGCTCCCTTTCTTTAAATTGTATACTTGAGGATGGTAATAAAAAAAATCTTTTTCTTTGTTAGTTACAAAAATCCTCCAAGAAGAAAACAAAGAACATTAGGTCACTTGTGAATTCTCAATCAATTTGATTTAAACTCGCGTGAACCTCGATTCGATGTTGTACACAAAACCTTTTTGTAATGGCTACTAGTATACTATCGAATACTAAACGTTATTTCTTCTTTTTCATCTTTGCCGAATCTCACACTATTTCTTAGAGTTAATCGAATTTTATCTAGAGTAAAATCAGATTTTTTTCTCCATAAAATTCTACGGTAGCCGAAATCTTCTCTCTAAAAAAGACTAGGGTTGGCCGAAACTCTCTCCAAGTTTTCTCCACATCGCTGGCCGAATATATATATATATATATATATATATATATATATACATATATATAGAGGGCTGGTCGAATTTACTATTGGAAAAATATTAGGATTATAAATTCTCTCCTAAGAAGGATTTACTTGATTGGCAAGAATCCTTTCCTTAGGTGGATTTATTTGGTAGTTAAGAATCCCTTTTAAATAAAAATTCAATCCTTAGGTAGATTTACTTGGTGACCAAGAATCCTTTTCCAAAAAAATCTTTCCAATGCCAAGACTCCTAATTCAACTCATAATCCAACTCAAAAGTGTATTTGTAACCATATTAAAGACTTCCTAATTTGATTAGATAAATAATTCCTTTTATTTATCTACCTATCAAATATATTCTTTAATATTAATTATACTACCAACAATAGTAAAAAATTAGGAGACCTACTCCTACTAGAAAAAAGATTGTGACTTTTGTTAAATAATTAATTAATTTTCGTTTAATTAAATAATAAAATAAAAATAATATAATTAAGCTAAACTATATAGCTTTGCCGCCCAATACAATATATGGACCATTATATTATTTTTTCTATTTCATTAAATCCATTGGACCTTAATAAAAAGTCCACATGTGAACTAGATCCATTCTTACAAAAAGAAACAAGTTCACATGGCTCAATACAATTCTAGATGGACCCCTAAATTGATCCGGTAAAATATATCACATGATCCACGGAAGTTCATGAGGATTGGGGATCTTGGCGGGCTATCTAAATTTAAGCTCCAATAGACACAACCCAATCACAATCAACAAATGATTCACTTAGGTCCGATCTATTTAATTTTAGTTCATTCCACTAAAAAACTAAAATTGAACTCTTAAATAAAGATAGAATAACTTGATGTTACTCATTTATACCCTAGACAACCTTTTTGGAGAAAGCGTATCCTCGTGAAGAATACTAGTAATTGCCAAGAGCTCATAGACCGCCTACAGTTCTCCAAGTTACCATATTTACTCATATGACATTTTGAACTTGGATATTTTGACTTGTCCAGAAGCCATGTTTCAATAGACATTATTGAAAACTTAACGTTGATATTTAATATCCAATACCTCAAAACATCCATATGATGATATTCTACTCTCATTCAATAAATGGAGCCACGATGTCCATATCTATAAATGAAGTCCTCTATCGATTAACAAATGAAAACCACCAAACTATTGATTACAGATTATGCTATATAATTGTACTCATTGATAGCTCAAATGATAATACTAGCAACCATAAGTTCATCATTTATCTCAGGATTGAGATAGACTATCTGATTGTTTTCAAGTAAAAACATTTATCCATTGACGGTTCTACATAAAGTAATTCACTGTGATCCTATTCAATTCACCCAATGCACTAGATTCTTTTGCCCAAAGACACCACACTTTGATGATTTTAGACTCATCATAACACATTTGATCTCACTCAAATGCTAGCAAAAGAATCTACAACTTTGACAAGATAAAAGTGCCCAACCTTTATTTTAAGTTATGAATATTATTCAAGACTAACTAAAGAATTGTGTCTACCTCAAACATATCTAGATGTATGAACAATTCTTCTTTTCTCATAGTCTTTTGACCTTATGATTATTTACTTTTGACAATTTTAATAATTCAACTATAAATACTATAAGATTTGTTAAACTAGAAATCTTTTTATTGATAAGAAAATACTATCAAATACATTATTATACTCTAGCTATCGAGCTTGGATTGTGGAAAAGGGTATTGAGGTGCCCAGTCGTGGAGAGACATCTGTGGTAGGGGTTGTAGCTACCCGTCAATGGGTAGGATTTATTCAGAGTCCCCCGAAACCAAATAGGATTATAGTGGCCGAGTTTTATGCTAGCATGATTCCAAAGAGGTTCCCAATGGAGAGGCGGTTCTGGTCCAAGGAGTTGAAGTCCATATTTCACCAGATGCGATCAACCAGTATTTCGTAACTCCAGAGGTGCGAGTCAATCACAATATTGGGATAGATATAATTGTTGACCTTGATTAGCACCTGGAGAGGTTGGCTAAAGTACTTAGGATGGATGGCAGGGCAAAGTGGAACCAGATGGTTTGCTTGTATTAGAGGGATTTGAGTGCGGACGCTATATATTGGAACATTTTCATCTCATACTCCTTGAGACCGACACAGCATCGTACCGAGCTATTTTTTGAGCTTGCCTGACTGCTACATCGCGTGTGACTAGTTGGCCAATTAATATTGGTCGTGTGACTTTTACGGCTATTTACAACAATGGTTGTGAAGATGGGTCCTCTATGGTATTTCCCTATTTAATTATAGCTTTCTACAGGGTAACGGGTATTGAGGTGGATATAGGATTGAAGGATCAAGTACCTAGTTTGTTGTTATTAACAGTGTCAAACAAGCTAAGTAATGATCGGGGATTACCTACGACAGGGTAGTATGGAGAGCGGCGACGTCACCGTCAGGAGCGAGAGGCTCATGAAGCACAAAAGAGAGAGGCATAGTTATAGATAGAGGTTTTCGATCCTATGCCTGATGCTCATATAGAGGTTCCGCCAGCTACCCAGCCAGAGGCCACTCAACCAGGAAGTACATATTTTGATTCTTTATTTTAGGCAATGCGGGAGCACATGGAAGGTCAATTTAGAGGATTGGAGTAGCGGATGAACACGCGGTTTGACATTGTTGAGGAGAGTATCACTGAGCTGTGCACGATGGTTAACCGGTTTTTTGTGGCTGACGATGGTACTGTGTATTTTCAGTCTCCAGTTCCCCCACTTGAGTTTTAGGTAGGAGGCAGCTTTTGGTACAATCTGCCTAGTTTCGGATTCGGAGACCCTATGGAGCCCCAGCATCATGATCGTAATTTGGATCAGGGGACAGAGGTTCTACACATTTTAGATGAGGATGGAGGACTTTAGAGGATATGCGCTTCTTTTCCTTTTCTTGTTTTATTTTTCTTTTGACTTACTGTAGTTTTTCTTTATTTTTTAATTTTTGCGTATTTATTTTTTATTTTATGTTTTAATTTGGATTTTGAAAATAGTAGTTTTTTTTTAGATATTCTTTTCTATCTTGTCACCATTGGGGACAATATTTAGTTTAGGTTTGGGGGTGTGATTCATGATATTATGTTTTGATCTGTGCCTAGAGATAATATGCATTAATCACTGACTTCTTGCCACTTAGAGTAGTGTATTGCAATTTTTTTAAAAATAATTATGACATGCTCTTGATGTGATAGTGGATAGGAAGCTTAGTTGAATTGCCATGATTAATAGTGGAGACTACCCTTGTGAGTTCACCAAGCCAAAGAGTGTACATACATGATATATTATGAGGGATATTTTGTTTCTACTCCTAAGCACTCAGTAGGTTCTTAGGTTTAGATTTGATCTCTATAGGTTATACATTAAGAATTATAGAACTTTCATCTTTAAAAGAAATCATATGTTTATTTTGATCTTGAGTAAGTCAAACCAGTGGAAATGATGATTAGACTATATGTGCTTGAACTACGTAAAAGGCCGTAAATATTTCCTACCCATGTGTTGTGTGCTCCATAGCCCTATTTGAAGCCAAACATTGAATTAGCCTTTTTCTTTCTTCACCACATTAATCGTAACCCAATATGCCATAATTTAGCCATACCTTATAGCTTGGGATCATATTTTGTGAATGTGAAGAAGATGTAATAGTTCACACATGATTCTTGTGTATATTTCGATCAGAGTTCAATAAAGGAAAAAAGTTGCATTCAATCCAAAAAGTAAGTTTGATAATTATGATTTCGATGTAATCATCTGATTCCTATAATAATAAAAAAGTAAAAAAAAAGTAAAAAGAATAAGGTTTTATATATATATTAATAAAATTAATAAGGGAATCAAAGAATAGATTTTTATGAGTGTAAGTTCCTCGGTTTTTGATTGACTAATTTCGTTGACAACCACATTTAGGGTTTAATGTGTTAAGGCAGTTAGGTCACCATTGCTCAAGTGCTCTTTCAAGCTTCAAAGGTAAATTCACTTGCTTAACCTTCATTGAAGAGGTTTAGGGCACACACTCACTCTCATCATGTTTTTGATCACTTTGCATGTGTGCTTTATTGTCTTGTTATGTGCCTAATTTCGTTATTTCTTGCTTGATTAAATTGATTGCATTTTGTGATTAAAATGCCATGTCATGTTAGGCATTAGGATGCATTCCCTTCACCTCTTTTCTCTTGCACAATTTGTGTATAAGTGTGAAGAAAGTGAGCCGTGCGCCACTTGAGTAGCGCCCTCACCAGCGCCAACACCAGCGCAACTTTCCAGTGGTGTGTCGCTGGTGGTGCGCTGGTCGTCATGTGCACCTCACCGGCATAACTTATCCAGTAGGTTGTCGTTGGTCGTGTGCTACTCGACCAGCGCACAGACACCAGCGCACAAGGTAATTTTCTAGGCGTTTTTGTCAAAACGACACTGTTTCATTTAGGGCTTCTATTTATGTATCATCTTCTCTTTCATTAGAATCTATGAGCCAAAAATCACATCTTTAAGAGGGAAAGTAACTCCTAGAGAAAAAGGCTTCCAATAACTCATCTTGGCTCATCCAACCATCAATCCATGAGCATCTAACATCTTTTTATGTCTTCCAAGCATGGATTCTTCTTGTTTTCATTGACTAGGTAATCTCTACATGACCTAGAATTAATTGTTTCATTACTAGGTTATGTTTACCTAGAAATAGCATTAATTACTCATTGATTGTATGCTTTTAAGTTCTATTGAATTTATAACATGCTTGGGTAGTTGTTTGTTGGTTGTGATGTATGCTTTCATGATAGCTAGCATTTAGGACGATTTTACCCTTCTAGCTAAATCTCTGTGCTTTGCATTTAGATATTGTTTAGGACTCATTAAATGCATTTTTTGATTGCATTATAGTCCTTGCCATGCTTAATAACAACTTGTGTTGATTGGTCTTTGTTTGATAACTAGGATATTTTGTTACATAATTATATCTAGTTAAGTCTTTATGAACATTCATTTAGACATTGATATCTAGGAATTGTACTTGGTGACATTCTTAAATTCCTAGATTAGCATTTAATGTTGCCTAGCCTTACTTGCATGTTTGAATATTTTATCATATTCACTTATGTTGTGTTTTACTCTTCATTAAGGTTAAATCTTGTGACTAAGTGGTTAGTGCACAAGCAAATAGATCAAGAATCACTATTAAGGTTCGTTGGGTAGAGTGAAAGGGTTAGTAACTGAAGGGTGTGACAGGAGGTCAACCTAGGTTGTAAACATTCATTCAATAGTGGATTTGAGGATCTAGTGTGGCGAACATATCAGCCCGTGTTTTTTCCCTTTTGGAGGGTTTCCACGTAAACATCAAGTGTATTTATATTTCCGCACTTTATACTTGATGTTGCATGTTTGTTTTACTGGGGTAATTTGTGTTAATATTGATTAATCGAAAAATTGGTAATTGATTAGATTAAAACCTATTCACCCCCCCCCCCCCCCCCCCCCTCTAGGTTATAGACACACGTTTTTAGGGAACTTGCATTTGTTTGAATTTGATTGTTGCATTCTTTTGCATTCATCTCATTCATTAAACACTATGAGTGGCATTGAGATGTAAGGGGAAGATTTGAACTCCAAAATTGAAAGGGAGGAATATGACTCTGATGAAGAGATGACTCTCATGGTTAAGCGATTTAGAAGATTTACAAAATCTCAAAAGAAGAGCATGACCTCTAATGTGAAGAAGGAGAAGAGAATGAACTCCAAAGTGAAAGAGGTAAACAAGAAGACCTTGCTCAAGAATAGTGAAGAGTATGTGATTAAATTCACGGCCTTGGGTGCTTCCTATGTGGAAGATTTTGGTATGGCAATAAGTGACCAAGGTAAATGCCTTGATGAGGGGATTGACTCAATTAAGGAATGTCAAGTGACCCTTCTCAAAGTTTTGAAGCAAAATGAAGTGCTCTCCAAGGAGAATAAGACTTTGAGATTGTGGAAGGTTTCCTTCGAAGAAAAGATATGTACCCTTGAAGAAAGCAAGCAAAATTGTCAAAATCAACTTCATCGGTATAAAGAGATCATGGAAGAGCAAATGGAAGACATCTTCATTCTTGTCTCCAAATTAAAGACCATGGAGAAAGTGACCTCTATTGATGACTCATTGATGATGGACAAGATTGATATGTCCAAGTATGAGAAGGAGATTGATGATTGCCATCAAAGGATGAAGGCAATGAAGGATGAACTTGCCAACAAAGACAATTCCTTGAAGATCATCAAGGAGAATGAGATGAGGTGCCTTGGAGAACTTGGTCATGCAACCTCAAGCTCAAGGCAAGAAAAGAGCTTTACCTCGATAACATCCTAGGAGGAAGATTGATCTTGGAGAGACATCCAAGAATGTCCAAGTGAAGGGGCCAATAAAGAATGGAGCTAAACCTCAACAATCAAGAGCTCCACCTCCAAGCTTTCCTCAACCAAGGAGGCAAGCTAAGCAAGCTCAACCAAGGAAGCAATCTTCTCCAACTCAACAACAAAGGAGAAGAGAATCAACACCACACCAAAAGAAAGCTCAAAGATATAGGAAAGCACCTTTGTCCTCACAAAGAAATGGTGTGACCCCTCATTTTATTCCTTCAAGTCATTTTTGTGGTGTTGATGGTCATATTAGACCAAATTGCTTCAAGTACATTAACATGTGTAGAACTAAGAGCATGATTGAAAGAAAAAGGGGTAGAGCCAATATACATGTGCCTAGGAAAGCTAGTGTTAATGATCCTAGGAGTAATATGGTGATCTTGACCACTAGAAATGACAATGTGTCACCTAAGTGGATTAGAAAAGATGAACCCACTTGCCATTGTGCTAAGGTTTCACCCATAGGCTCAACTAGGTCAAATGGACTTGGTAAGTCTATAGGAACTCATATCCCCTCTTGACTAGTTTTTGATTGACCTCATATGGGGAGCTCAAGCAAAGAGAGCAAATTGGCATTGCATTATACTCATTGATAATATTTATGCTTCTTTATTAATTGCTTGAGATGATTGGTTGTACATATTTTTAATAATAAGTGTGTAACTTTGCTTTACATGCAATCCATGTCTTATTTATGACCAAACATGCATTTTTGGAATAGGAGAATTGATTGGGAATTAAATTTTGAGTGACCTAGAATTGATCTCCATGACATGTTGATTCTTTAAATGACATGCTTTACAGTAATATGCATGATGAAATTGTTGAATGCTCTAAAATGAATGCAAAAATTTATGTGTGAAAGCAATTATGAGACTTCAATAAATAAGGATCTTGTATCCAATTCAAGGATTTTACAATCCAAAAGTCTCTCTCTCTGTACTTGTCAAACAAGGTTACTGTCATACGGGCATTCCACCCGGAAAATCGAAAAAGGCGCAATAGTCGCTCACGTCTTGTTTTGCTCGTAAAGTTTGATATAGTTGTTCTTAAAATGAAATTAATTTTCATCCTATATCTTGCTTACTCCATGACAAAGGGTGAAATTGATTTGAATGTCTTGGAAACCCTTGTCATTTTGCTTTGCCAAATACCATGTTTTGATCTTGAATACAACTTGTCTTGCATGCAAAGCATTCGTTCACACATTTTTTTTAATAAAACTCCTTGTTTCTCACCTCTTAATTAAGTTTCATAATTTTGGTTATATGATTATGCATATGTCTTGTGCTCTAAGGTCTCCTTGCTAATGCCTTCTTAAGGGGATACTCCTTTGTCTATCTTATGACAAAAAGAGGGAGTTAGGTTTGACTCGTTGAGGGGGAGTTAACCTATTTACGGGAGCTAACCTATTTAGGGGGAGCATTTGCATTTGCATTATTGATGCACGTTGCTTGTTTCTATTATATGAAAATTGCTTTTGTTTTTATATCCTTGATCACCTTACATACACTTGTCTTGGAAAGTGTAGTTATTTTGTTTTGCAGGGATGTTGATTCTACAAGTGATGGATGACTTGAAGATCTAGTTTATTAGACATCTCTTTATAATGTAGAGAAATTTTGATGATCCCTATTTTTTTGTTTTGTTTATTGGTGAGGTTGAATTATGAGTGGTGTTTTTGTCACGAAATAGCCAAAGAGGGAGATTGTAAGTTCCTCAGTTTTTGATTGGCTAATTTCGTTGACAACCATATTTGGGGTTTAATGTGTAAGGGCAGTTAGGTCATCATTGCTCAAGTGCTCTTTCAAGCTTCAAAGGTAAATTCACTTGCTTAACCTTCATTGAAGAGGTTTAGGGCACACACTCACTCTCATGCATGTTTTTGATCACTTTGCATGTGTGCTTTATTGTCTTGTTATGTGCCTAATTTTGTTATTTCTTGCTTGATTAAATTGATTGCATTTTGTGATTAAAATACCATGTCATGTTAGGCATTAGGATGCATTCCCTTCACCTCTTTTCTCTTGCACAATTTGTGTATAAGTGTGAAGGAAGTGAGCCGTGCGCCACTTGAGTAGCGCCCTCACCAGCGCCAACACCAGTGTAACTTTCCAGTGGTGTGTCGCTGGTGGTGCGCTAGTCGACATGCGCACCTCACCAGCGTAACTTGTCCAGTAGGTTGACGTTGGTCGTGCGCTACTCGACCAGGGCACAGACACCAGCGCACAAGGCAATTTTGTAGGCGTTTTTGTCAAAACGACACAGTTTCATTTAGGGCTTCTATTTATGTATCATCTTCTCCTTCAATAGAATCTATGAGCCAAAAATCACATCTTTAAGAGGGAAAGTAAATCCTAGAGAAAAGAGCTTCCAATAACTCATCTTGGCTCATCCAACCATCAATTGTTAACATAACAACCAACGTTTTCATTTTATCCTTACAATTTTATTAACAAGAACTCTTGGGAGGATATTAATAAAAATACATTGAGTGTGTTACCAAGTTATCGACCTTCAATATAATCCTTCACGAATATCCCTTATTTGGAAGTAGATATCGTTTGGGCTAATTGTCTAGTCTATCCTTGTAAGGAAGTATCTTGTTAAATTCCATTCATGAATACCCCTTGGGGGGTTATTCACAAAACATAAAGATCAACTAAACTTGGAGGCCGTAGCTGTTCCAAAACACCTTCTCCCACTCAATTTTTTAAGGCGTGTGATCGAATTCCAAAGAATGATTTACCAAGTTATGTAGATATCAATTTAGATACTTAAACCATTCAATGCATGTTCATACCAAAAGAGATATATGAGTGGCACTCCTATTCTATATGACATGTTATCAAACAATGACAAACATTGCAATATTTACAACAAATATAAATAGCTTCAATTTTGGTACATCCTAGAAACGCAAGTAAATTACATGTCTTGGAATACAAAAAAATCCTTTCTTGGCTGCCTCCCGTGGGCGTGCGCACCCTTGGCCCTTACCCATGGGCGTGCGCAAGCCACAAACCCGTAAAGGGCTGCCATGTGCAGCCCATGGCTTCCATAGGGCTGCCGTGCATAGCCCATGCCACAACAAACGCGGTTGCGTGCTTTTCGCACGCCCGTTTGTTGCTACAGCTCGCACGGTCCCAAACCTGTTCCGGTTGCTCCCAATTCTTCAAACCTTCAGGTCTTCGATACTTGAATGTATTACAGAAAAATTTAAAATAAAGAAAATACTGCAGTTTTTTTTTATTACAACAAGTGCAACTTTTTTTTTATTACAACAAGTGCAGTTGTTTTTTATTACAACAACAAAATAAAAAAAACCTTAGCAACTACCAAGAAGGTAATTATGGCGATAATAGACCACCCTTCTTGTTACAATCCCAAAACAAAAATAAATTAAAATTTTATGACCAAAATTGAGCAATAACAATCCACATATAAAACATGTATATATCCATAAATTCCAATGTAAATATATATGCGAATACCTAGAGTGCCATCTCTTTCTAAAACATGAACATAAACAATAAAAAGATAAGGATTCGCGTACACATACATCAATTAATTAAGGGTACAACTTGGCTCTGATACCAATTGTAGGGAAAAAATCACGCGCAGCGAAAGCGTGAGAAAATTTAATAAAAACTAAAATTTGCTTATAAATAAATATTTTCCCTTTTAATAACAAGAACCTTAACCCTAGATTAATTTATGTATATAAAAGTGGCGTACCTTTTATTTTCTCATAACGATTGAACAAGCGCCGAATTGAATCCGTAAGATCTTCCAATCAAATCACGAACGTGAATCACCTAGGAGTGTGGGGCCCCTTTCTTTAATTGTATACCTGAGGATGGAAACAAACAAAATCTTTTTATTTGTTAGTTACAATTATCCTCTAAAAGAAAAATCCAAGAACGTCCAGTCACTTGTGAATTATCAATATAATTGATTGAAACTCGCGTGAACCTTATTTGATTTTGTACACAAAACCCTTTGGATGTAAAGGATACTAGTGCACTATCAGAAACAACAACGTTCTCGTTTTCTCTTTTCTCCTTAATCGAATTCTACACCCTTTATCAAATTTTTTCTAGAGCAAAAACTAAATTTTTCTCCCTCAAAATTCTCTCTTGGTAGGCCGAATTCTCTCTAGAAATTTACCGAGCGTGACCGAAATTTTTATCATAGAATGCTTAGGGCTGGCCGAAATTCACAAGGGGATATATATAGGATTACAAATCCTTTCCTAAGAAGGATTACAAATCTTTTCCTAAGAAGGATTTACTTGGTTGTCAAGAGTCCTTTTCAAAGAAGAATTCTACCCTTAGGTAGATTTACTTGGTGACCAAGAATCCTTTTCCAAAAAGAATTCTTTTCTACACCAAGACTCCTAATCCAACTCAATAGTGTATTTGTAACTATATTAAAGACTTCCTAATTTGATAAGATAAATAATTCCTTTTATTTATCTACTTATCAAATATAGTCTTTAATATTAATTATAGTACCAACAATAGTATAATTTTAGGAGACCATCTCCTACTAGGGAAATCTTTTTGACTTTTTATTAAATAATTAATTAATCAACAAATCAATTAATTTCCATTTAATTAAATAATAAAATAAAAAATAATATAATTAAGCTATTCTAAATAGCCTTGCCGCCCATACCATATATATGGGCAATATTTTATTTTTCTTATTTTATTAAATCCATTGGACCCAAATAAAAAAGTCCACATGTGAACTAGACCTATTCTTACAAAAAGAAACAAGTTCACATGCCTTAATACAATTCTAGATGGACCCCTAAATTTGTCCTGTAGAATATATCAAGTGATCCATACAAGTTCGCGTGGATTGGGGATCTTGGTAGGCTATCTAAATTTAAGCTCCAATAGACACAACCCAATCACAATCAACAAATGATTCACTTAGGTCCGATCTATTTAATTTTAGTTCATTCCACTAAAAAACTAAAATTGATCTCTTAAATAAAAGTAGAATAAGTTGATGTTACTCATTCATACCCTAGACAACCTTATTGGAGAAAGTGTATCCTCGTGAAGAATACTAGAAATCGTCAAGAGCTCATAGACCGCCTATAGCTCTCCATGTTACCATATTTACTCATATGACCACATTTTGAACTTGGATATTTTGACTTGTCCAGAAGCCATGTTTCAATAGACACTATTGAAAACTTAACATTAAAATTTAATATCCAATACCTCAAAACATCCATATGATGGTATTCTACTCTCATTTAATAAATGGAGCCACAATGTCCATATCTATAAATGAAGTCCTCTATCGATTAACAAATGAATACCACCGAACTATCGAGGATAGACTATGCTATATAATCGTACTCATTGATAGCTCAAATGATAACACTTGCAACCACAAGTCCATCATTTATCTCAGGATTGAGATAGACTCTCTGATTGTCTTCAATTGAAAAATTTTATCCATTGGCGATTCTAGATAAAGTATTACATTATGATCCTATTCAATGCACCCAGTGCACTAGATTCTTTTGTCCAAAGACACCACAATTTAATTATTTTAGACTCATCATAACACATTTGATCCCACTCAGATGCTAGCAAAAGAATCTACAACTTTGACAAGATAAAGGCGTCCAACCTTTTATCTTAAGTTGTGAATATTATTCAAGACTAACTAAAGAATAGTGTCTACCTCATACATATCTAGATGTATGAACAATTCTTCTTTTTCTCATAGTCTTTTGACCTAATGATTATTTACTTTTGACAATTATAATAATTAAACTATAAATGCTATAAGATTTGCTTAACTAGAAATCACTTTATTGATACGAAAAGATTGTCAAATACATTATTACACTCTTGCTATCGAGCATAATCCCAACAATACATATTTTACAATTTTTTGAAGAGATCTCCTTCCGATATTGCTTTTCCATACATTTCAAAACACCCAGCAATTCTTTCAACCATTCTTGCACATCTGAAGATTCGAAGAAGAAGAAGATTTCAATTGAAGACCTGACATCAATGGGTTTTATCTTTTATTTCTTTTGTCTTTCTAATTTCTTCATGTGTAACTAATTCCAAAACTAGAGAATCAATGTGAACCTTTTGTGAATGCTTATGTTTGGAATAATATTATTTCATCAATTCAATTCTTGATTTGTTCATTATTCTTAATTGCCTGACTCTCATTAGTTTTAATATTTATTCACACCATAGACCAAGGGTGGATAATTATTTGGTATTATTTTATGGTTAAAACTATTTGAGAATTAAGGTTAGAGTATAGACCAAACCTAACCTTGATTAATTCTCTTGCGCTTAACGGGTTTCCGATCATTGTTCACACCATAGAGGCATGTTTGGATCCTATAAGTCCCAAAAACTGAAATGAGACTCTGGACCCTCCAGAAAAGAATTAGAATCGCAGTGGCTAACTTGGGCACTGGATGGCACGATACAAAAATTGAGGAGCCACTGGCCTTACAGTGGTGCTGCTACTCTAGAGGCTTGCTTAGTCGTGCGGGATGGCTAGGCAAATGTGGGAAGACTCTAGGCTCTCCTCGAATGGTTCGGGGACTTTGGTGGCTCGCTAGGGCATTGAATGGTGTAGTACAAATGGAGAAGAGCCACCGGTATATACTGATCAAAAGGCAAGCTTGAGATCCTAAAAGTCACCAACAACTGAATTTAGGCGTTGGACCCTCATAGAAAGAATCAGAACCGTAGTGGCTTACTTTGTCATTTGATGGCCTTGTACAATAAGGGATGACCAATTGGCCTTGCAGCAGTGCTTCTGCTCTATAGGCTCGCTTAGGCGTGTAGGAAACTTCAAAAAATGAGGGAAGCCTCTGGGCTCTCCTCAAATGGATCGGGACTTCGGTGGCTTGCTAGGGCGTTGAAGGGCCCGGTATAAATGGAAAGTAGCCACCAGCATGATACCTGTTCAGAGGCATGCTTGGGATCCTAAATGTCCCTAGTAACTAAAATGAAGCTCTTGACCCTTCTAGAGAGAATCGGAACCGCAGTGGCTCACTTGGGCATTAGATGACCCGGTACAAAAAGTAAAGAGTCACCAACCTTGCTGAAAATACAAACACGGTTCAATGCTCAAGGCTAACCTAGAAGGGGGGTGGTGAATATGTTAGACACCTTTTTCGACTCCCTTAGAAACAAACAAAAGTTTGTCCCTCTGGATTGCTTGAATCACAATATATATATCAATTAAAGACATTTAATCAATATATAAAACATGTAAAGTGTGATACAAACAAGCAACCGCAACACATACACAATTGATATTATAGTAAGGAAGTCAACTTACATATAAAGTTCTAACCTTAGTATTCAAATAAAAAATACAAATATAAGAGAGATAGGAATAGAGAAAAGTTGACACAAGATATAATGTGGTAAACCTCCGAAGAGGAAACATCCATGGGTTCGCAACCACCGGCAAACAAAATCCACTAGTAGATAAGAAAAGTACAATCTCTCAAGTGACCCCTTCACCTAGAAACTACCCTCCTATCCTACTCATGAATATGTCACCCTCTTGCTCAACATTCCGAGGCCTCACACCTTTTGTCAAGACTTCCTCGCTCACCCTTCCGGATCCTCACGACCCTAGGCAAAACTTCCTTGCTTGACATTCTGATGTCTCCCACCTTTTGCCAAGACTTCTGTGCTCAGCAACAAAAGTCTCACACCAAATTTCAAGACTTCCTTTCACAACGCATCTAGGTGATGCAAACAAGCACGCAACATAGAATGTTATGATCAAAACATCCTATGGAAAATACTAGACATAAGCATGAATGCACAAACCAATTGTTGTCTAGTTAAATTGCATGTATAACTCATCTAGTTCATACAACATATATGACAAGTTAATTTCAACCTAGATACATGCATAAATCTAAATTTGAACTCAAAATATATTCAATTAATCATATAATCAAGTTTAAATCATGTAAACCAAAAAACAAGCTAAAATCTTGCGACAAAGCCATCTAGATTAAAGCAAAAGTTCTAGAGCATATTTTATATTCATGAAATCAACTAATCACAAGAATAGCTCAAAAGAACACAGGCACATGTATCATAGTGAGATTTCTGCCAAAGAGAGCCTAATACCTGTGAGGAACTATTTTTCCCAAAATCAAACAATTAAAGATCATCAAATAGTCCTAGAATCAAAGCTATCACAATACAATCCCAAACATGTGAAAACATAGGCAAAATCAAAACCTAACTCAACATGTGAGATTTCAATTAAAATTCAGTCTAGCTTTAAATGAGCTCAAAACTCAAATCAAAACAATCACAAGACACACACACACACACACACACATACACATATATATGTATATATATATATATATATATATATATATATATATTGAAGAAGAAAACCCAAGGCATTTTACAAAGTTTTAATAGAAAATTTTGAGAGAAAATCAATACCTTAGTTGATTTGGTGCAGTCCCATTTTTGTGAGGTTAGACTCCAAAACAGCAGTAAAACTAACCCAAACCTCTAGAGAAAAGATGGAGGATGAATAGCCAAACACTCTCAACTTTGAATCACTCAGACGGAGTTCAAATGAAGAAGTTATGGTATTTGGAAGGTGAAAAAATTTGGGAGAAAATTCTTTACTCAAATTCTGAATATCCTCTTAAAATGAAATGTGAGCGGGAAGGGATATATAAAGAAGAGGGAAATAATATAAGTGAAATGACCAATAGGGCATGAAGAAATCAAGTTACCTTACTGCCCGAGATGGAGCGTGGGCATCTCGGGGCAGCAAGCCTTCTTACCCGAGATGGCCACGAGCCATCTCGAGAAAGAAGCACTTGATGATTGCTTCTTTTCCACGAGCTCCCTTTGTTTTCTTCAGCCATTTTTCGGCCTCCGAACTCGGAATTCAATTCTGTTTGTAGATTACGAACCGTAACTCTCTCACGAATTCGACTTGATATACAAAGGCGAAGACAATAAACGCAACATGACTTGAAAAAATCATATCTTTCGACTTAGAACTTGAAATTTAAAGTATGAGTAACCAAGGTGTTTGGAACTCAATCAAGAATGATTTAAGGCTAAAATCAAGTTAAATATCCATGTTTTACAAACATATACACATACAAACATAATTCACACTAGAATGCAAACTACATAGAGATAGTCTCTAATCATGCATTTTCCAATGCATGTTATTTTTGTTAGGTTTTAGTTTGTGTTGGTATTAATTCCATATCAAAATGATGTTTCCTTGTAATGATTTAGTTGTTTAGATTCTTGATGATTCAAGCTTCAAGGAAGAAGAAACAACAAGTCAAAGCAAGTTCTAAGTGTTCAAGAGAAAGGATGCAATATGGTTCTACAAAGGTATACTAAGACCTTATCTTTCTCTTACAAGGCTAAGGCATATACACATATATCATACATTTGTGTCCCTGCATCATTGTGCATCATTATAGGCACACACACACACATATCATACATTTGTGTCCATGCATCGTTGTGCACCATTATAGGCACATACATACAATTCATTCATATGTGTCCCTGCATTATTGTGCACCATGTATAACACATTCACACGCTTGAATATGAATGCTCATGCATTGATATGGAAATAACATGTTTTGGAATATTCATGATTGGAAACTATCTCTATGTAGTTTGCATTCTAGTGTGAATTGTGTTTGTGTGTGTATATATTTGTATAACATGCATATTACTTGGATTTAATCTTAAATCATTATTGATTGCGTTCCGATCATTTTGGTTTCTCATACTATTGATTTCAAGTTCAAAGTCAAAAGATACTACACTTTCAACTCATGTTTCATACATTGTCTTCGTCTTCGTATATCGAGTTGAATTATTATTTTTTTGAGTATCTTATGTTTCCATGTCCGTGTGAGAGTTACAGTTTTTAATCCATAAACAAATTTGAATTCCGAGTTCGGAGGCCGGAGAATGGTCGAAGAATGCTAAGGGAGCACGAGAGGAAAAGATATGCATCCAAGAAATCTTTCCCGAGATGGCGCGTGGCCATCTCGGGACAGAATGCTTGCTGCCCCGAGATGCCCATGAACCATCTCGGGCAGCATGCATTCTTGGGCTCTTAAGGGTAGTTTGATCTTTTCATCTTTCATTCTTATCTCTCTCCTTTATAATCCCTTTCCCTCTCACATTTCATTCTAAGAAGAAATTCAAATCAAGTGTACAGAAATTTTCTCTATAAATTTTATCACAATCCAAACACCATAACTTCTTCATTTGAACTCCGATTTGAATGATACAAAGTTGAGAGTGTTCATCTATTCATCCTCCATTTTTTCTCTGAAGGTTTCAATTAATTTTGCTGCATTTTTTGATGTCTAATCATACAAAAAAGGGACTGCACCTAAATCAACTAAGGTATTGATTTTCTCTCAAAGTTTTATTTTAAAACTTGATCAATTGCCTTAGGTTTTCTTCCTCTACATATATTTGTATATTGTGAGTGTTTTGATTTGTGTTTTGAACACTTTCAAACCTAGATTGAGTTTCAACTGAAATCATTCATGTTGAGTTAGGTTTTGATTTTGCCTATGTTATCACATGTTTGGGATTGTATTGTGCTAGCTTTGATTCTAGTACTATTTGTTGATCTTTGATTGATTGATTTTGAGAAAAATAGTTCCTCACATGTATTAGGCTCTCTTGGCCGAAATTATCACATAATACATGTGCTTATGTTCTTTTGAGCTATTCATGTGATTTGTTGAATCTATGATTAGGAATATGCTCTAGAACTTTTACTTAAATCTATTTGACTTTGTCTTATGATTTTAGCATGTTTTAGGTTTTTGTGATTTAAACTTGATCTTTTGATTTATTGAACATATCTTGTGATTCAAGTTTAGATCTATGCATGTATCTAGGTTGTGATTAATATTGAACATATCTTACATAATCTAGATTGATTACACATGCATGATAAACTAGACTATATGTGATTTGTGCATTCATGCTCATGTCTAGTATTTTCCACAGGATGTGTTGATCTTAGCATTCTATGTTGCGAGCTTGTTTGCGTTTTACATTCATGATCACCTAGATGCCTTGTGAGAAGAAAGTCTTGACAATAGGTGTGAGACCTATGGTGTTGAGCAAGAAGTCTTGGCAAGAGGTGTGAAGCCTTGGATTGTCGAGCAAGGAAGTCTTTGCTAGAGGTGTGAAGCCTTGGATAGTCGAGCAAGAAGTCTTGCCTAGAGTTGGGAGAACTCGTATAGGTAAGCAAGGAAGTCTTGACTAGAGTCGTGAGGACTTAGTTGAGCAAGAAGTCTTGCCTTGGGTTGTGAATATCCGGATAAGGTGAGCAAGGAAGTCTTGAAAAGAGGTGTGAAGCCTCGGATTGTTGAGCATAGGGTGAAAACTTCTAGAGTAGGATAAAAGGGTAGTTTCTAGGTGAAGAGGTCACTTGAGAGATTGTACTTGTCTTTTCTACTAATGGATTTTGTTTGCCGGTGGCTGTTAGCTCGTGGATGTTTCCTCTTCGGAGGTTTTCCACATTATATCTTGTGTTAAGTTTTCTCTATCCCTATCTCTCTAATATTTGTATTATGGATAGAACTCTCTATATATGTTAACTTCCTTTCTATAATATAGATTGTGTATGTGTTACAATTACTTATTTGTATCACACTTTACTTGTGTTTATATTCTGATTAATTGTCTTTAATTGATATATATATTGTGATACAAGCAATCTAGAGGGACAAACTTTTGTTTGTTTCTAAGGGAGTCAAAAAAGGTGTCTAACCTATTCACCCCCCCCTCTAGGTTAGCCTTGAGCATTTAACCGTGATTGTTTTTTCAATTGGTATCATAATAGGACACTAGATTGCACTTAGTATGAGTTTGGAGTGATACTTTCACTTTTTTGGCTAGGCGTTTGAAGTCATGGGTTTACAAGATGATGTAATGGAGGAAGGAGCCTCAAATACTAGGCCACCATTACTTCGTGGCACTAACTATGGGTATTGGAAGTTGAGGATGAAAGCCTACATACGCTCTATTGATGAAAGGGCTTGGATGGTAGTGGAAGAAGGTTATAGTCCTCCTACCAAGGTTCAAGAGGATGGAACCTTGATACTCAAGCCAATGAGTAAATGGACAACGAATGAGTTTGAGGTTGCTGAATGGCACCATCATGCTATTAAAGCCATCTTTGGAGGAGTTGATGGGCATCAATTCTCCTACATTCAAAATCTTGAATCCGTAAAGGAAGCTTGGAATACTCTCCAAGTTACTAATGAAGGAACCTTAGCGGTGAAGAAATCGAGGCTTCAAATGTTGGCATCATAATTTGAAGGTTTAAGTATGGGTGAGGAAGAAAAGTTTGAAGACTTCCAATTCCGGCTTCTTAACATAGCTAACCAATGTCAAGCACTTGGAGTACCTATCTTAAAAGAGCCTTTAAATTGGAAAATCCTTAGGTCTTTTTCTAAGAGATTCAAATCAAAGGCGACGGCCATTGAGGAAAGCAAGGATGTGGATAGTATGAATATTGATGAGTTGCTTGGGTCTTTCCAAACTTATGAGATGTGCTTGAAGCCAAATATCAAGAGTAAGGGAATTGCTCTCAATGCTATAGAGGAGGAGAGTGATGATGAAAATAAAGAAATGGCACTCTTGGTTAGAAGGTTCAAGAAGTTTCTAAAGAAGAATGCCAAGCCTAAAGCCAAGTCTTCTAAGAAAAAAGGATTAAAGAGAACATCATCTCCAAGGATTGTGAAGAATAGTCAAGCCATGAACAAGAAAGAGGTTCAATGCTATAATTGTCAAGGTTTTGGTCACTTTGCTAGTGAGTGCACCAAGAAGCCATCTAGGAAAGACAAGAAAGGTAAAGTGTTGGCGGCTACTTGGAGTGATAATAATTCTAGTGACAATGAGAGCTCTAGTAGTGAGTCTTCAAGTGAGGAAGAGTTAGTGAGCAAATTCATAGCTCTAACGGCTTCTCATTCTCCACTAGATGTTGGTAGTACAATATCTTTAAACAAGAACCTTGATGCAAATCATGATGGAAGCTCTAGTTCCATTCCTACTAATCTTGAGTTGTTGAAAAAGATAGAAAAGCTTGAAGAAGCTAGAGACAATGCTCAAAGAGAAGTAGTTGAGAATGATGATTTGATCAAGAAGCAACTAGATGAGTATGTGGTTGTTACTCGTAGACTTTTTGATGAGAAAGGTGATATTATGAAGAAGTTTAGAGAACTTGAAATGATAAACCTTGAGAAGAATAATGTGATATCTTATTTCAAGAAGAGAGAACAATAATTAATGGAAGAGATAGACACGGCTAAGGAGGCTATCAAGGACTTAGTGAATGATTCGGTTATTGTGTCTAGTGTTAGGAATCTTGTTAACTCTCATAGTGGTGAAGACGACTTGGTAGTTAAAGAGGAGCTCTTGGAAGCACCATTTCCTGCACACTTTGATGAAGTCGTGCTTGATATGAAACCACACAAGAAGAGAATATCAAAAGCCAAGAAGAAGTTGGCAAACAAGGTATCTTTGCAAACTCCTAGTGAAGTTAGTTCAACTCCAAAAGGTACAATCTCATCTTTTATTCCAATTTGCCATTATTGCAGCATAATAGGTAACATTAAGCCTATGTGTTATAAATTTATTGGAAAATGCAAATTAGGAAATGAATCTAGGGATAAGGAGATTAAAATTCAACTTGAACATGCTAAGGCCTTGAAAGTTGAGAAACATGATAATATTGCTATGCATGAGAAAAAGTTATGGAATAGAAAGAATTCTAATCTTGTTCAACTTGACAAAGCTTGTGTTGAAACTGTTAAGGAAGAGTGTGTTAATGATATTCTGGTTAATCAAGTCATTGAAGGACATTACTCTAGATTTAACATTGTTGTCAAGGATGATATTGGAAATGTTTGTGTAGGTACACCCAAGAACAAGTGGTTCAAGGGTGAGTGCTCTTATCACTAAAATAAGAAGCACATGTGAGATAGCTTTGAGGCTATATATCAATTGTGTTGAGAATTCTTGCTTACTAGCTTTGAATACTCAATATATTGATATGAACTTGGTTATCTCACATAATGTTTGTTATGATGGTCAAAATTTGTTGATTAACTTTGAAGAAGTTCTTTTTTTATATGTGTTGATTGAGTTGAGATATTATGTTTTTTATACTCTTGTTGTGAAACATCGTCAACTTGGTGTCATGAGGACATTCAAGGAAAGAGTGCTCATAAAAAGGGCGGAAGTATGATATTTGGTGAATATAATATACAAAAATGTATCTATATACTCTAATGCATGTTCTCTTAGATATTCATCTTTTGACTCAATTTTTGACATGCATCTCATAGCATGTCATATTAGAGAATTTTGTATAGCATACATATGGTTCTCATTGACATTTGCTATTTTAGGATCTAATAGTGATATTGTTCACATTGATCTTAACTTTGATGATTGTTTGTGTATGGTATATTGAGTGGCATTACTTTTGAAAATATGAGCTTCTTATTCTTTGAAAGCTACTCATTAGAGAAGTAATGATCTTGAATAAGTCTCTATTTATTGCTCTTAGATCATGTGCTTATGAGCCATAAAATCTTGGTTTTCTAAAAATTGTACCTTGCTTCTCTTATATGTTTTGCTAGTAGGTTGAGTTTACTAATATGAAAACATTGGATAAACCATGAAGTTTTTGTGCTTAAGTACATTTAAAATGACCTATCGTTAGTATCCATTTTGCTTCGGTAACTACATAGAACTCAACGAGCACCTTCATGAAAAGGGCTACACACCTTGGTTGTGAAAGCTACCCAATGTTGGAAAGAGCTACACCATTGTGATGAGTGAAAGTCGTCATGAAGTGAATTTTGTTTATGTAAAAAAAATAATTGGAAAATTCAAAGAAGTGTTGAAATGAAATCATATAAAAAAAATTCTTTGATTCATAGCCTAAAAAGAAAAATAGGAAGGCTTAAAAAGGAGTATAGTTGAAAATCAAATGTGCTCGGGTTGAAAAGCAGAAATGGGATGACGAGCCACATACACACACACGCTCATGTGTTGAAATCTATTCTCTTAAAAGCAAAAAAATTTGGATGATAATCGGTTTGACTTTTTATGGAAAAAGCTTAAGATGAATAGTTGTTGGAAATTGTTTGCATGTTGATTATCAAACTACTTCTTGATATATATTTGAAGCATATCTCTCACACACACACTTTGTTTCTGAGTTTGATGATATCTTTGCAATTGTTGAAGAATTATGAGAGAGCTTGAAAAATCTTGGTGTATCTCTCTTAGCATATGAAGCTTATTTTGTTGTTATTTCTTCAAATTGTTTGAATGTGTGATTGTGTGAACATCTTTGTGCACCTTATGCTATTATGAATTTTAGTTATAGCATTTATCAAGGGGGAGCATTGTATGCTAGACATTGTTCTCTTTTATGATATGTTCACATGCTTCATTTTGTTACATGTTGACATATTTTGACTTAATGATACTTGTAAGATATTACTCACTATCTTTGTCTTGCATGATGATTCATTCTTAAGTCATATGCCATTGTGTTTTATATATTTGTGGCTAATATGTTTGTTTTGTCTTTCACTCACTTTTGTTGTATGTATATAGCATCTTATTTCACAAGAACAAATGGGAAGAACTAAGGATACCGGAAGTGGAAATCAATTGAATCCCATTGTGAAAGCCAAGTCTACCACAAAGGGATCCAAAGCTTCAAGGTCAAAGGATTTAGGGATCTTTACACCTAAAAAGATATTTCAAGAAAGAGGCATTGACTTGGGTAAATGTAAAGATTCTTATGTTCTTAAATGCATTATGGATAGAAATTGAGAATCTTGGGTGAGCATGCTAGGAATAGTGAATGACACTATTGTTAGAGAATTTTATCATGAATATAGAGAGAGTGCCACCTTATTGGATGCTTTGATGGAGATTAGGGGTGTTGTGTTTAGAGTTACCCGGTAAACATTAACAAGTTTCTTGGGCTATCTAGTGATATTGATTCAAACTTTCTAGATGTTGATATCATTGAGAATCTTAATATCATGGGTAGAACTCTATGTGACAATGCTTCTTTTGAGTGGAAAGGTAGAGCATATATTAGTCAACATGAGTTAACTAAGGCAAGTGCATTTTGGCATCTTTTTATTTGCTCAAATATTATTGGATCTTCGATTCAACCGAGTTGAATAAAGACAAGATCAAAATAGTATATACCTTGGTGACTAATCAACCTATAAACCTTGGGGATTTGCTTATGTTTTATTTGGATAATGCGGCTTTCTCAACTAGAGGAGATAAGAAGCTTGCATTACTGGGGTTTATAACTTCTTTGTGTTTAGCTCGTGGTGTTCAAAGTAGTGGAGATGATATGTTGATACAACCCTTGGAAAATTACAGTGATAAACGTGTGTCATACATGTCATATAAGGATAAGGGTAAGACATATGATACTTTTGGACATTTTAGTTCACAAGTTGATTGTCAAGAGACTAGCATAAACATTCTTCGAAATTGGGCTTTGCATTTAAAAAAGAAGGTTGATGAGCTTAGTGCTATAGTTGAAAAACAAGATGCTAGAATAAGAGAGTTGGAAGAGTGTATTGTCTCAAGTTCAAGACCACCTCTTAAAGAAAATCTTAGGACAACTACATGTACATCTTTCTTTGGTGGATCTAGTAGCTAGTATTTGAGTCTCATGGTATATTTCTTACCTTTTGGCATCATTTCATGTCAGAAAGAGTGTATGCTAGTTGCTAGTTACTTAGTTTCTTTTTTATGTTGTTTTTGTGAACTTTTGAACTTTCAATGGCTTGTAATAATTATTCTTAACATTTGGTTAAGAATTCTTGTATTTGGCATGCATTGAGGGGGAGATACATGTATTTGTGGACTGAATTGTATATTCTTATCCATATTATATGTTGCCATTTGTTATTTTTCTCTTGTATATGCATTGTTCTTTGAGATGATTTGTAGGTTGCTTCAAAAGAAGATCAAGATGAAGTTCAAGAGTTGGTGAAGAATAGTTATAGGAATCTTACTCATTGTAATGTGAGAGAGTGATTTTGTGACCTATCTTCATTTTTATATTTGTAGTAAATGTATAGGTGTTTTGACATGGAATTTGCCAAAGGGGGAGATTGTTAGGTTTTAGTTTGCGTTTTAATTAATTCCATATCAAAATGATGTTTACATGTAATGATTTAGTTGTTTAGATACATGATGATTCAAGCTTCAAGGAAGAAGAAACAACAAGTCAAAGCAAGTTCTAAGTCTTCAAGAGAAAGGATGCAATATGGTTCTACAAAGGTATACTAAGACCTTATCTTTCTCTTACAAGGCTAAGGCACACACAAACATATCTTACATTTGTGTCCCTGCATCGTTGTGAATCATTATAGGCACACACACACATATGATACATTTGTGTCCCTGCATCATTGTGTACCATTATAGGCACACACATACAATTCATTCATATGTGTCCCTGCATCGTTGTACACCATATATAACACATTCACACACTTGAAGATGAATGCTCATGCATTGATATGGAAATAACATATTTTGGAATATGCATGATTGGAAACTATCTCTATGTAGTTTACATTCTAGTGTGAATTGTGTTTGTGTGTGTATATGTTTGTATAACAAGGATATTGAACTTGGATTTAGTCTTAAATCATTCTTGTTTGAGTTCCGGTCATTTCAGTTTCTCATACTAATGATTTTAAGTTCAAAGTCAAAAGATACTACACTTTCAACTCATGTTTCATACATTGTCTTTGTCTTCGTATATCAAGTCAAATTATCATTTCCTGGGTTGAGTGTCTTATATTTCCATGTCCGTGTGAGAGTTAGGGTTCGTAATCCACAAATGTATTCAAATTTTGAGTTTGGAGGCCAGAGAACTGTCGAAGAACGCGAAAGGAGCTCAAGGGAGGTGCACCATGGCCAAAGAGAGAGCGAGAGGAAAAGATATGCATCCAAGCAATCTTTCCCAAGATGGCGCGTGGCCATCTCGGGACAGAATGCTTGCTGCCCTGAGATGCCCATGCGCCATATCAGGCAGCATGCATTCTTGGGTTCTTAAGGGTAGTTTGGTATTTTCATCTTTCATTCTTATCTCTCTCCTTTATAATCCATTTCCCTCTCACATTTCATTTTAAGAAGAAATTCAAATCAAGTGGCAGAAATTTTCTCTCTAAATTTTATCACCTTCCAAACACCATAATTTCTTCATTTGAACTCTGATTTGAGTGATCTAAAGTTGGGAGTGTTCATTTATTCATCCTCCATCTTTTCTCTTAAGGTTTGAGGTAATTTTGCTGCTGTTTTTGATTTCTAATCATTAAAAAAAGGGACTGCATATAAATCAACTAAGGTATTGATTTTCTCTCAAAGTTTTCTTTTAAAACTTGATCAATTGCCTTAGGTTTTCTTCCACTACATATATTTGTATATTGTGAGTGTTTTGATTTGTGTTTTGATTTGTGTTTTGAACACTTTCAAACCTAGATTGAGTTTCAACTGAAATCATTCATGTTGAGTTAGGTTTTGATTTTGCCTATGTTATCACATGTTTGGGATTGTATTGTGCTAGCTTTGATTCTAGTACTATTTGTTGATCTTTGATTGATTGATTTTGAGAAAAATAGTTCCTCACATGTATTAGGCTCTCTTGGCCGAAATTATCACATAATACATGTGCTTATGTTCTTTTGAGCTATTCATGTGATTTGTTGAATCTATGATTAGGAATATGCTCTAGAACTTTTACTTAAATCTATTTGACTTTGTCTTATGATTTTAGCATGTTTTAGGTTTTTGTGATTTAAACTTGATCTTTTGATTTATTGAACATATCTTGTGATTCAAGTTTAGATCTATGCATGTATCTAGGTTGTGATTAATATTGAACATATCTTACATAATCTAGATTGATTACACATGCATGATAAACTAGACTATATGTGATTTGTGCATTCATGCTCATGTCTAGTATTTTCCACAGGATGTGTTGATCTTAGCATTCTATGTTGCGAGCTTGTTTGCGTTTTACATTCATGATCACCTAGATGCCTTGTGAGAAGAAAGTCTTGACAATAGGTGTGAGACCTATGGTGTTGAGCAAGAAGTCTTGGCAAGAGGTGTGAAGCCTTGGATTGTCGAGCAATGAAGTCTTTGCTAGAGGTGTGAAGCCTTGGATAGTCGAGCAAGAAGTCTTGCCTAGAGTTGGGAGAACTCGTATAGGTAAGCAAGGAAGTCTTGACTAGAGTCGTGAGGACTTAGTTGAGCAAGAAGTCTTGCCTTGGGTTGTGAATATCCGGATAAGGTGAGCAAGGAAGTCTTGAAAAGAGGTGTGAAGCCTCGGATTGTTGAGCATAGGGTGAAAACTTCTAGAGTAGGATAAAAGGGTAGTTTCTAGGTGAAGAGGTCACTTGAGAGATTGTACTTGTCTTTTCTACTAATGGATTTTGTTTGCCGGTGGCTGTTAGCTCGTGGATGTTTCCTCTTCGGAGGTTTTCCACATTATATCTTGTGTTAAGTTTTCTCTATCCCTATCTCTCTAATATTTGTATTATGGATAGAACTCTCTATATATGTTAACTTCCTTTCTATAATATAGATTGTGTATGTGTTACAATTACTTATTTGTATCACACTTTACTTGTGTTTATATTCTGATTAATTGTCTTTAATTGATATATATATTGTGATACAAGCAATCTAGAGGGACAAACTTTTGTTTGTTTCTAAGGGAGTCGAAAAAGGTGTCTAACCTATTCACCCCCCCCCCCCCCCCCTCTAGGTTAGCCTTTAGCATTTAACCGTGATTGTATTTTCAATTTTCATACAAATGCATGAGCATTCATCTTCAAGTGTGTGAATGTGTTATAAATTGGGCATAATGATGCAAGGACACATATGAATGAATTGTATGTGTGTGCCTTTAATGGTGCGCAACTATGAAGGGACACAAATATATGAATTGTGTGTTTGCGCCTTAACGGTGCACAACTATACATGGACATAAATATATTAATTGTGTGTGTGTGCCTAAGCCTTGTAAGAGAAAGAAAAAGTCTTAATATTCCTTTGTAGAACCATATAACATCCTTTCTCTTTGAAGACTTTGTACTTGCTTTGACTAGTTGTTATTCCTTCTTTGAAGCTTAAATCATCATGAATCTAAACAACTAAATCATTACAAGTAAACATCATTTTGATGTGGAATTAATGCCAACACAATCTAAAACCTAACAATCTCCCCCTTTAGTAAATTCCATGTCAAAACACCTATACATTTACTATAAATATAAAAATGATGATAGGTCACAAAATCACTCCCTCACATTACAATGAGTAAGATTCCTAGAACTAATCTTCATCAGCTCTTGAACTTTATCTTGATCTTCTCTTGAAACAACCTACAAATCATCTCAAAGCACAATGCATATACCAGAGAAAACAATAAATGGTAACATATAATATGGATAAGAATATACAATTAAAGTCCACAAATACATGTATCTCCCCCACAATACATGTCAAATTATAAAAATTCTTAACCAAATCTTAAGACTAATTATTACAAGCCATTAAGTTCAAAAGTTCACAAAAACAACATAAAAAGAAACTAAGAAACTAAGCAACTAGCATACACTCTTTCTCCCCATTTTTGATATGAAATGACGCCAATGCCAAAAGGTTAAGAAATGTACCTTAAAGATCAAGTACTAGCCACTTGTTCCATCAAAGAAGTTGTACGAGTAGTCGATCTAACATAATGCTTGAGTAGTGGTCTTGAGCTTGAAGCAATGCACTTCTCCAACTCGTTAATCCTAGCATCTTTTTGAACAACTATTGCACTAAGTTCATCAACATTCTCCTTAAATTGTATAGCCCAATCCAGAAGAATACTTATGCTAATCACATGACTATCAACTTGAGAACTAATAAATAGTCCAAAAGTATCACAAGTCTTACCTTTATTCTTATAGGACATGTAAGACACACGTTTATCACGATATTTCTCCAAGGATTGAACTAACACATCATCTTCACTACTCTTAGTCCCACGAGCTAAACACAATGAAGTAATAAATCTCGGTAATGCAAGCTTTTTATCACCTCTAGTACAGAAATCCGCACTATCAATGTAATACATAAGAATACCTCCATGGTTTATTGGTTGATTAGTTACCAAGGCATACACTATTTTGATCTTGTCCTTATTCAACTCGGTTGAATTCGAAGATCCAATAATGTTAGTGCAAATGAATAGATGACAAAATGCACTGGCCTTAGTTAACCCATGTTGACTAATGTATGCCCTATTTTTCCACTCAAAGGAAGCATTGTCACAAAGAGTTCTACCCATGATATTTAGATTCTCAGTAATATCCACATCAAGAAAATTATAATTTATATCATTAGATAGCCCAAGAAACTTGTTGATATTTTTCGGGTTAACTCTAAATACAATACCCTTAATTTCCATCAAAGCATCTAACAAGGGGACACTTTCCTTATATTCATGATAGATCTCTCTAACAATAGTATCATTTACAACTCCTAACATGCTCACCCAAGATTCCCATTTTCTATCCTTTAAGAACTTATGAACATACGAATCTTTACACTTACCAAAGTCAAGGCCTCTCTCTTGAAATATCTTCTTTGCTCCAAAGATCCCTAAATCTTTTATCATTAAAGATTTGGATCCTTTTGAGGTAGACTTGGCTTTCACAATAGGAGTCAATTGATTTCCACTTTCGGTAATCTTAGTTCTTCCCATTTTCTTGTGTGATAAGAGGCTATACACGTACAACAAAAGTGAGTGAAAACAAAACAAGCACATTAGTCACAAAGATAAAAAAAAACAAAGATATATGACTTAAGAATGAATCATCATACAAGACAAAGATAGTGAGTAATATCTTACAAGTATCATTAAGCCAAAGTATGCCAACATGTAACAAAATGAAGCATGCGAACACATCATAAAAGAGAACAATGTCTAGCATACAATGCTCCCCCTTGAAAAACGCTATAACTAAAATATTCACACAAAGATATTTACACAATCACACATTTAAGCAATTTGAAGAAATCTCAACAAAATAAGCATCATATGCTAAGAGAGATACACAAAGATTTTCAAGTTCTCTCATAATTCTTCAACAATTGCTAAAATATCAACATACTCATAAACAAAGTGTGTGTGTGAGAGAGATATGCTTCAAATATATATCAAGAAGTAGTTTGATAATCAACATGCAAACAATTTCCAATATCTATTCATCTTAAGCTTTTTCCATAAAAAGTCAAACCGATTATCATCCGGAATTTTTTGCTTTTAAGAGAATATATTTCAACATATGAGTTTGTGTGTGCATGTGGCTCATCATCCCATTTCTGTTTTTCAATCCGAACTCATTTGATTTCAACTATACTCTCTTTTAAGTCTTCCTCCTTTTCTTTTTAGGCTTTGAATCAAAGTATTTTCTTTTCATGATTCCATTTCAACTCTTCTTTGATTTTTCCAAACATAAAAAAAATTCACTTCATGGCGACTTTCACTCATCACAATGGTGCAGCTCTTTCCAACATTGGGTAGTTTTCATAATTGATGTGTGTAGCCTTTTCCATGAAGATGTTCGTTGAGTTCTATGTATTTGCTGAAGCAAAATGGATACTAAACATAGATCATTTTAAATGTACTTAAGCACTTAAACTTCAAGGTGTATCCAAAGCTTACATATTAGTAAACTCAACCTACTAGTAAAACATATAAGAGAAGCAAAGTGCAATTTTAGAAAACCAAGATTTTATGGCTCATAAGCACATGATCTAAAAGCAATAAGTATAGACTTATTCAAGATCATTACTTATCTAATGAGTAGCTTTCAAAGAATATGAAGCTCATATTTTAAAAAATAATGCCACTCAATATACTATACACAAACAATCATCAAAGATAAGATCAATGTGAACAATATCATTATTAGATACTAAAATAGCAAATGCCAATAAGAATCATATGTATGCTATACAAAATTCTCTAATATAAATGAGATGTATATTAAAGATTGAGTCAAAAGATGAATATCTAAGAGAACATGCATTTGAGTATAGAGATACCTTTTGCACATTATATTCACCAAATATCATACTTTTACCCTTTTTATGAGCACTCTTGCCTTGAATGTCCTCATGACACAAAGTTTACGATGTTTCACAACAAGAGTATATAAAGCATAATATTTCAACTCAACCAACACATATATTAAAAGAACTTCTCAAAAGTTAACCAACAGATTTCGACTATCATAACAAACATGATGTGAGATAACCAAGTTCATATCAATACATGGAGTATTCAAAGCTTAACAAGCTAGAATTATCAACACAATTGATATATTGCCTTAAAGCTATCTCACACGTGCTTCTTACGTTAGCAATAAGAGCACTCACCCTTGAACCACTTGTTCTTGGGTGTACCTACACAAACATTTCCAATATCATCCTTGACAACAATATTAAATCTAGAGTAAAGTCCTTCAATGACTTGATTAACAAGAATATCATTAATACTCTCTTCCTTAACATTTTCAACACAAGCTTTGTCAAGTTGGACAAGATTAGCTTTCTTTTTACTCCACAACTTCTTTTCATGCTTAGAAATATTATCATGTTCCTCATCTTTCAAAGCCTTAGCATGTTAAAGTTGAAGTTTAATCTCCTTATCTCTAGATTCATTTCCTAATTTGCATTTTTCAATAAATTTATAACACCTAGGCTTAATATGACCTATTGTGTTGCAATAATGGCAAATTGGAATAAAAGATGAGATTGTACCTTTTGGAATTGAATTAGCTTCACTAGTAGTTTGCAAAGATACCTTGTTTGCCAACTTCTTCTTGGCTTTTGATCTTCTCTTCTTGTGTGGTTTCTTGTCAATCATGACTTCATGCAATTAAGTATGAAGTGATGCTTCCAAGGGCTCCTCTTCAACAACCAAGTAGTCTTCACCAATATGAGAGTTAACAAGATACCTAACACTAGACACACTTACCGAATCATTCACTAAATCCTTGATGGCCTCCTTAGCCGTGTCTATCTCTTCCATTAATTCTTTTTCTCTCTTCTTCAAAGAAGATATCACATTATCCTTCTCAAGGTAAATCTTTTCAAGTTCTCTAAAATTCTACATAATATCACCTTTCTCACCAAGAAGTCTACGAGTAACAATCACAAACTCATCTAGTTGTTTTTTGATCAAATCATCCTTCTCAATTACTTCTTTAAGAGCATTATCTCTAGCTTCTTCACGCTTCTCTATCTTAGTTAACAACTTTAAATTAGTAGGAATAGAACTAGAGCTTCCATGATGATTTGCATTAAAGTTCTTATTTAAAGATATTGTACCATCAATATCTAGTGAAGAATGAAAAGCCATTAGAGCTACAAAGTTGCTCACCAACTTTTCATCACTTGAAGACTCACTACCAGAGCTCTTATCATCACTAGAATGATCATCACTCCAAGTAACCACTAACACTTTGACTTTCTTGTATTTCTTTGATGGCCTCTTGGTGCACTCACTAGCAAAGTGACCGAAACCATGACAATTGTAGCATTGAACACCTTTCTTGTTCATGGCTTGACTATTCTTTTCATTCCTTGGAGATGATGGTTTCTTACCTCCCTTTTCCTTAGAAGACTAGCCTCTAGGCTTGGTATTCTTCGTTAGAAACTTCTTAAACTTTCTAACCAAAAGAGTCATCTCTTCATTTTCATCATCACACTCCTCCTCAATAGCATTGAGAGCGATTCTCTTACTCTTAATCTTTGGCTTGAAGCACATCTCATAAGTTTTGAGAGACCTAAGCAACTCATCGATGTTCATGCCATCCACATCCTTGCTTTCCTCAATAGTCGTCACCTTTGATTTAAATCTCTTAGGAAGAGACCTAAGGATTTTCCAATTTAAACGCTTTCTTAAGATAGATACTCCAAGTGCTTGACATTGGTTAGCAATGTTAACAAGCCGAAATTGGAAATCTTCAAACTTTTCTTCTTTACCCATACTTAAACCTTCAAATTATGAGGCAAACATTTGAAACCTTGATTTCTTCACCGCTAAGGTTCCTTCATTAGTAACATGGAGAGTATCCCAAGCCTCCTTTGTGGATTCAAGATTTTGAATGTAGGAGAATTGATGCCCATCAACTCCTCTAAAGATGGCATTCATAGCACAGTGGTGCCATTTTGAAACCTTAAACTCATTCGTTGTCCATTCACTCCTTGGCTTGAGTATATTGGTTCCATCCTCTTGAACCTTGGTAGGAGGATTATAACCTTCTTCCACTCCCATCCTCGCTCTTTCATCAATTGAACGGATGTAGGCTTTCATCCTCAACTTCCAATACCCATAGTTAGTGCCTCGAAGTAATGGTAGCATAGTATTTTAGGCTTTTTCCGCCATTACATAATCTTGTAAAACTTTAAAAGCTTTGCAAATACCGTGAATGTAACACCTGGATGCCCACTAAGTACAATCTAGTGTCCTGCTCTGATACCAATTGAAAATACAAACATGGTTAAATGCTCAAGGCTAACCTAGAAGGGGGGTGAATAGATTAGACACCTTTTTCGACTCCCTTAGAAACAAACAAAAGTTTTTCCCTATAGATTGCTTGTATCATGATATATATATCAATTAAAGACATTTAATCAATATATAAAACATGTAAAGTGTAATACAAACAAGCAACCGTAACACATACATAATTTATATTATAGTAAGGAAGTCAACTTACATATAAAGTTCTATCCTTATTATTCAAATAAAAAATACAAATATAAGAAAGATACGGATGGAGAAAAGTTGACGCAAGATATAACGTGGCAAACCTCCAAAGAGAAAACATTCACGGGTTAGCAACCACCGGCAAACAAAATCCACTAGTAGATAAGAAAAGTAGAATCTATCAAGTGACCCCTTCACCCAGAAACTACCCTCATATCCTACCCATGAATATGTCACCCTGTTGCTCAACATTTAAGGCCTCACACCTCTTGTCAAGACTTCCTTGCTTGACATTCTGAGGTCTCCCATCTCTTGCCAAGACTTCCATGCTCAACAACATAGATCTCACACCTATCGTCAAGACTTCCTTCTCACGAGACATATAGGTGATCATGAATGCAAAACGCAAACAAGCACGTAACATAGAATGTTATGATCAATACATCCTATGGAAAACACTAGACATAAACATGAATGCACAAACCAATTGTTGTCTAGTTAAAATGCTTGTCTAATTCATCTAGTTCATACAACATATATGACAAGTTATTTCAACCCATGCACAAACATAAATCTAAACTTGAACTCAAAATATATTCAATTAATCATATAATCAAGTTTAAATCATGTAAACCAAAAAACAAGCTAAAATATTGTGACAAAGTCACTAGATTAAAGCAACAGTTCTAGAGCATATTTTCTATTCATGAAATCAACTAAGCACAAGAATAGCTTAAAAGAACACAAGCACATGTATCATTGTGAGATTTCGGCCAAAGAGAGCCTAATACATGTGTGGAGCTATTTTTTACAAAATCAAACAATTAAAGATCATCAAATAGTCCTATAATCAATGCTAGCACAATATATTCCCAAACATGTGAAAACATAGGCAAAATCAAAACCTAACTCCACATGTGAGATTTCAATTG
Source organism: Dipteronia dyeriana (assembly GCA_032871835.1). Classification (NCBI taxonomy): domain Eukaryota; kingdom Viridiplantae; phylum Streptophyta; class Magnoliopsida; order Sapindales; family Sapindaceae; genus Dipteronia; species Dipteronia dyeriana. Next base: position 79,523,020 of record CM065296.1, on the reverse strand, counting down.
AAACTCAATCTAGCTTTAAATGAGTTCAAAACTAAAATCAAAACAATCACAAGACACATGTATATATTGAACAAGAAAACCCAAGGCAATTGACCAATTTTTAAAAGAAAAGTTTGATAGAAAATCAATACCGGAGTTGATTTGGTATAGTCCCGATTTTGTGAGGTTGGACTCTAAAAACAGCAATGAAACTAACTCAAACCTTCAGAGAAAAGATGAAGGATGAATAGACAAACATTTTCAACTTTGAATCACTCATATCAAAGTTCAAATGAAGAAGTTATGGTGTTTGAAAGGTAAGAAAACTTTGGAGAAAATTCTGCACTCAAATTTTGAATCTCCTCTTAGAATGAGATGTGAGCGGGAAGGGATATATAAAGAAGAGGGAAAGAATATAAGTGAAATGACCAAAAAGGCATGAAGAAAATCAAGTGACCTTGCTGCCTAAGATGGCGCATGGGCATCTCACGGCAGCAAGCCTTCTTGACCGAAATGGCCACACGTAATCTCGGGAAAGAAGCACTTGATGCTTGCTTCTTTTCCACGAGCTCCCTTCGTGTTCTTTGGCCGTTCTCCAGCCTACAAACTTGGAATTTGAATCTGTTTACAGATTTTGAACCATAACTCTCTCACGAACATGGACATATAAGATACTCAACCTGAAAAATAAGAATTCGATTCGATATATGAAGACGAAGACAATGTACACAACTTGACTGGAAAGTATCATATCTTTCGACTTAGAACTTGAAATTTAAAGTATAAGTAACCAAAGTGTTTGGAACTCAATCAAAAATGATTTAAGACTAAAATCAAGTTCAATATCCATGTTTTAAAAACATATACACATACAAACACAATTCACACTAGAATGCAAACTACATAGAGATTGTCTCCAATCATACATTTTCCAAAACATGTTATTTTCATACCAATGCATGAGCATTCATCTTCTAGTGTGTGAATGTGCTATAAATTAGGCACAATGATCCAGGGACACATATGAATGACTTTTATGTGTGTGACTTTAATGGTGCACAACTATACAGGGACACAAATATATGAATTGTGTGTGTGTGTGCCTTAATGGTGCACAACTATACAGGGACACAAATGTATGAATTATGTGTGTGTGTGTGCCTAAAGCCTTGTAAGAGAAAGATAAGGTCTTACTATACCTTTGTAGAACAATATAGCATCATTTCTTTTTGAAGACTTTGTACTTGCTTTGACTAGTTGTTATTCCTTCTTTGAAGCTTGAATCATCATGAATCTAAATAACAAAATCATTACAAGTAAACATCATTTTGATAAGAAATCAATGTCAACATAATCTAAAACCTAACACTTGCAGCGATGTTGCTGCTCTAGAAGCTTGCTTAGGCATGTAAGAGGCCTTAGCAATAATGGAAAGCCTCTGGGCTCTCCTCAAATAGATCGGGACTTTCGTGGCTCGTTAGGACTTTAAAGAGCCCGTTACAAATGGATATGAGCCGTTGACATGATACTGGTCAAGAGACGTGCTTGGGATCATAAAAGTCCCTAGAATTAAAATACGGCTCTGGACCCTCCTAGGTAGAATCAGAACCGTAGTGGCACATTTGGGCATTGGATGGCCCCAAAGAAAAATGAGGAGCTACTGGCCTTGCAGTTGTGTTGCTGCTTCTGTGATCACACTATTGAGTTGGCTACTCTGGTATATGTGTTAACCTGCTATGTAGGAGCTTTTGAAGAGTGGATCGGGTGACATGAGGGGATCTATTTGAACATGTGCAAATCCAGTGGATCTGCTCGATGAGCGATCTACTGGTTGTGGAGCAAATCCTCTATAAGAATGCAAGAGAAGTGTTGCTCTATTGCATAGAAGCTCTAGATGTACCAGAGCGGATCTGTTGTAGAAGAGCCCTCCAAGTGCGGAGTTGCTGTAGTGGAGCTTCAGAAGTATATGAGCAGGTTTGCTGCATATGGGCAACATAGTAGACCGACTCCACTAGGAGTTCCCCATACCATATTTACTCCACAACAAACAAAACTTGTCAAATGACAAAACAAGCACCACACATGGTGTGTAGGCTATATTTACAAAGAAGGAGAAAGGGCACCAAAGATAATGAAAATATGCCGTGAATAATGAATCTAACACCTCAATAGTAGAAAGTCGAGCTTGCATGGCCACAAATTAGATTGATTTTGAAGGATTTACAACATGATGCACTCAACATGTTCAATGTATTTAAGTAGCAGCATATATATGGCAAAATATCAACCAATCATAGTATAAGTTTATTTAGATCACAAGATCTATACAAACTTATGTAATAACACTAGTAATATGAAACTTGCAAGGCGAAATAAATATGGCATCATAGCTTCATGGCATAAACCTGTAGTGAATATAGCAGTTGATGCATTAAATCACATGTAAAGTGATGACATGTAGAGATAGAAAAATTTACACATATGTAGAGACAAGGAAGGCACGTTGGTCAAGTGTGCTTCCCACAGACGGAGCAAAAAAGTGTTAACCGAAAATTCATTAGGGGTAGAATTTCGATCAATAAACTCAAACTGCAACCTGGTAAATCACAGCGGAGTTGGTACCCGGGTTTTGTACGAGTAAAAAGTAAGAAGCAGTTGGTAGGAGAAAAATCATCCCACCCACTGGGGCTTCGATAATAAGGAGAAGATATGGCGATTGAGGCTCCATTGCTGGTGTAAATGGCTATTGTAAGGGGTTGGTCTTGGTCTTGGTCTTGGTCTTGGTCTTAGTCTTGGTCTCTGGTCCTTGGTCCTTGATCCCTGGTCCCGCTCCCTGGTCCTGGTACCCGGTCTTTTCTCTAGGATGCATCTGTAGTTCCCCGACCCAAATAGCAGGCAAGAAGAAGGGCTCATTTTGCTTCGGTATCAGGTCCTTGGGAATTCTGCTCGTTCCTATAGAGAGAGCAAGGGGGAGCTCCTCGGCTCCCCGACTACCTAGTTCTCTGACTCTTTTCTAGCGGATCCAGATGGTTTTCCCCATCTTTATATGTGACTTGGCATGCTGGTATGTAGATAAGAGAGCTAGGACAAATGGGGTTGGGGTCTAACTCACATACATGTATAATAAAAGAGATAGATGAGAGAATGACAAATTCTTGTGATATAAGTGAACTGACATGGGGGGGAAAGTATCTTGAATGATCATATGCTGAAAAACCTCTAGGCAGTATCCAAAGGAAAGAGAGAGATCGTTCTTTATAGATATATATATATATATACATAAATATATATATCGCAAGAAGTGCTCCGAAGAGCTTACACAAATAGCAAAGTAGTACAACATAGGTGCTCCGGAGAGCTTATATATATATATATCACAAGTTCTCCGGAGAGCTTACAATAGTAGTCGAGGTCGATCTCATTCATTGATCTCGTTTCGTGGTTGGTGTCTCTTTTTTTTTAGTCGATTCTTAGATCAGATCTGGATCCCCTTATTGGAGAGAGCTTTGTCATATTTATATATCCTCATTCTTGTTGTTCACTCCGTTAATTAGGTAATCAATTCGCAATCATAGGAACACTGATTTAGCATTGACGGAGTTGACTGATTTCTCATTAATGTCGCTGCGATTGGCCATTAAAGAGTTGGTTAACTTCATTAATAAGGTTAATCATCTCCATTAATATAATTGACTATCTCCATTAATAGGGTTGACCATTCTACCTCATTTATGGCGTTTTAAGTGGTGGAGAGGCCAATTGTCTTTTCTACCTTGTTGGAGACGTAAACTGGCTTTATTCCTTCCGATGTGGTACTGTTTTGATTTTCTGGGTATACCGATCCATTCTTGTTGGCACGGTCTCCTTCTTAGCACGTTGGTACCATCTCGACGTCATTCTCTTTACTAGATGGATGGGATACACTCATTGGATATGTCTAGGATAGGTATCGCGATACTTGGATACCAGGTACTTGGTTCCGCGATACCGGTGCTCTTTGATATCAGGGGAAAGGCGTATTGTGGCAGCGATCATTTCTAGATCATGGTATCGATGTATCTTGGTACCGAAAAATTGGGGTGATGGCAATCCTCGTCCTACCAGGTGTCAATGTGATGGAAAATTCTTCTTTGGCCTCCTACCAAAAAAGGTTGTTAACAATATATATATATATATATATATATATATATATATATATATATATATATAGCCACACTAAATATAATTATTTGCTTCTAAAACAAAAGAAAAAATATATTTCCAAAAAATATCTCAAATAAATTAATGGCATCCCCTTATTTACTAAAATATCACTTAATTGATAGAACTGGCTGTTAGGTCGATTTCTCTGTTTAGGTTTTGTTTTCTTTTACCTGTTTGGTCTATTCAAATCGACCAATTAGTTCTTTTTTTAATGGAACACTCGGATTCGACGTCGCTTTGTTAAATCGATCGACAGTCAAAGTTGTCGTTTACCACCATGCCAACTAAGAGACTACTAGGTCCAACTAAGACTGCCTTTGATAGAAGCTGCCTAACACCATCGACTTAAGTCAAATCGTATCATCGGCTCACCGTCGAGCGACTAGTAAGCTCTAGTCGCCGACTCCTGCAACACTGCATTGATGTCAAGAAAAATGATAAAGTTAAGATTCAAAGTTGAAAGTATCAAATAATAGCACCACTGGCTTTCCAATTTTGTTATCCCCATAGATATTTTTCAAAATACATTAATTTATACAAGTATAAATTAATATATTTTTCAAAATATATTAATTTATACAAGTATACAATTCAATAATAAGCATTGGAAAAGGAAAATGCATTCATACAATACAACAATATTCACTGTGGAGTGTGAACTTAGAATTAGAGATAATGAATACTAATACAAGTTCAAAATCTCATGCTCTGATGATGTAAGTATTTCAAGAAAAGGATAATCAGTGTAACCAATAACAGGATTAGGAATGTAGAAAGTATCTCTGTTGTAATTATGAAGAGGGGCATCAAGCTCAAATCTCTTAGGCAAATCTGGATTCGCCAAGAATATTAGACCGTAAACAACAAGGTCTGCATAGCCCTCAGCCAAAGCTTTGTTTCCATCTTCCCTGCCATAACCCCCAGCAACAAGAAAAGTGCCATTCAAAGCCTTTCTCATAGGTAGCAAACGGTGAGGAGTATCACATTTTTCACCAACAGTTTTCATTCGTGGCTCAACCGTGTGGCAGTAGAGAATACCATATTTGTTCAAGGACTCTGCCATGTAGAGACCCAATGCTTCTGTATTTGAGTCCCCAGATTCCATGTAATTTGCAAAGGGAGAAAGCCTTATCCCGACTCTATGAACACCTATCTCATTAGCAATAGCTTCAACTATCTCTATAAGGTACAATGTTGTTTACTTAAGTTTCTACGGGTGCAATTTGGCACCACTGACCTTTTCCCTTCTCACTTTAAAAATGTAAGGGTGCTTTTGGTACGTGCGACGGGACCGGACAATATATAACAGTTTGTTCTTATTCCACGTTTGACACGACTTTAGCGTTGGACAAAATGAGCCAAATGTGGGACAAAAAATCACAAAATTCTATCCCACCTAAGACCTTCGAACAACATGTCTCATGGCGTGAGACAAGCATAAAAAAAGACATTTTCCCTTTCAATCTTCAAAAAATTACAACTTTGTTCTACATAAATTAAAACCCTAGCTTTTTTTCCCTTATCTTTCTCTCTTCTCTCCTACCCGATCATTGAAGATTTTTGTTGTTTTCTTTTTCAATTAAGCTGCTTTTGTTTAATAACTGGTAAATTTTTAGAAAATTAGATGATGAGATTGTAAATAATTATTATATGTGAACAAAAATTTGCTTCAAATTGGTTCATGTTCTAGATCTACTGATCCATCTGTTTTTTTCCAGAATATTTTTTTTAAAGATTTTGTGTATATAAGTTGATTATAGATTAATGAAGAAGAGGTTTAATGAAGATCTGGATTTGTTTTCAAATCTGATAAAGAAGAGGTTTGATGAAGATTTGGATGTGTTTTTTTATTTTTGAACAGAGATTTTATTAAGAAGTCAAGTAAACTCCGAAGAGCAGAGAGATAACAACGAGAACAGAGGCCAACACCTCCCAACACAAACTAACAACGAAACAGAGGCCAAGAACCCCTCACACCCAGCCAACTACAACCTAGACAAAAATCCAAAACATGAAACTACAAAACTTAGTCATAAGTTTTAATGTGGGCAAAAATTTGCTTCGAATTGGTTCATGTTCTAGATCTACTGCTCCATCTGTTTTTTTCCAGATTTTTTTTAAAGATTTTGTGTATATAAGTTGATTATAGATTAATGAAGAACAGGTATGATGAAGATCTGGATTTGTTTTCGAATATAATGAAGAAGAGGCTTTATGAAGATTTGGATGTGTTTTTTTTTTTCAAACGATTTTATTAAGAAGCCAAGAAAACTCCGAAGAGCAACGAGACAACAATGAAAACAGAGGCCAACACCTCCCAACACAAACTAACAATTAAACAGAGGCAACGAAGGCCAAGAACCCCCCACACCCAGCGAACTACAAACTATAAAAAAACGCAAAAAGGAAACAAAAAACTTGGTCATAAGTTTTAATGTGAGCAAAAATTTGCTTCAAATTGATTCATGTTCTGGATCTATTACTCCATCTGTTTTCTCTAGAATTTTTTTTAAAGATTTTGTGTATATAAGTTGACTATAGATAAATAAAGAAGAGGTTTGATGAAGATCTAGATTTGTTTTCGAATCTGGTGAAGAAGAGGTTTGATGAAGTTTTGGATGTGTTTTAATCTAATGAAGAAATTGGCTTGATGAATATTCATTACAGAAGAAGTGAAAAACGTGGATTGACTTCTATTTTTTATTAATCTTTTTTTCACATAAATAAAATAATTAAGACTAATCAAATAAAACTAATCAAACTAATAATAATATTATTATTATTATTATTATTATTATTATTATTTGAAAAAAAAAAACTAACATATCTTCCAAACAAATTATTGTCTTGTCCTGTCCTAACAATACTAGGTTAATTTGAACTTCTTGTCCTGTCCTGTCCTAACAATACTAAACACATAACAGTATGGTCCACAGTTCTATCCCAGACATTCCAAACACAATACGGAACAACAATCCTATCCAGGCCCGTCCCCATACCCGTACCAAACACACTCCAAAAGCTATTTTTCTCACTTCAGGAGAAGTACACAAGCTACCGAAACAGAAACAATCTACAATTGCATTCATAATGGTTTTCTATTTCTCGTGCTATTAAAAACTTGGCCAATCAAATACCACCTTTCTAGCAATAGCTGAAAATGTTTTCATTTCTTATGGTTTATGCTTTGATTTAAGAAAAGAGTTTACCAGCCTCAATAGCCTCAATAGCATTCCTAGCAGCAAGTCGAAAATCATTCACAATTTGAGGAATTTCATCGGTCCTTAGCCGTCGAAAGATGAGATCGGTGCTTGACCATTTGGCTGAAAATCTACAGAGCCACAAAAGAGAGAACAAATAAAATACAAACGAAATAATCTCTACAGTAGCAATAAAATCAAGTTTGTCAGTCACACACATACAATTACAAAAGAAAGAGCCGTGGAACAAACCTTGATTTGAAACCCTCCCTACATGCCAAATCTGACAAAAGAAGATGCCACATTTGGCATGAACAGCATCCACAATAGGCTTCCATGCTTCAACGTGCTCTTTGGTCCATATACCAGGCATTTGTGGATACCTTTTACATAGAACAAACAAAAGAGCTTACAAGATTTTCGACCGAGAAAGCATACATTTACATTAAAATTCAAATTTATTTCTCATTTAATTATTGCCAGTACACAATAGCCAAAATTACCCTTTTGCAGTGTTAGAAACTCCAGTGGCTTCCGCAATGAGAAAGCCACCTTTGGTGGTTCTTTGGGAATAATATAAGATGGCATGCGGTTGTGGAACATTGTTGTAAGATCTCTGCCTTGTCAATGGTAGTGGTGTAAAAATGGACTGGCCTGGCCCATTGAGGACGGTCTGGCAAGTCCATTTCTGGAAACAGGCCTTGCTGGCTCTGGCACGCGACAGTGTCGCAAGCTGGCCCGACCCGACCTGTTTTCGGAGAAGCAGGCCCGGCACGGCACGCCAGCCTGCCTCAGGCGGGCCGTGCCTGCGTGCCGTGCCAGGGCGGCCCGCCGGGCCCCTCTGACGGGCCAAGCCTAACGGGCCTGATCTAAAGGGTTAGTTTTTTTGTCCAATTTTTTTTCTAAATTACGTTTTTTTGGATTTAGGTTATAGGGTTTAGGATTTATAGTTTATGGTTAAGGGTTTAGAATTTAAAATGAATGAAGAGAACGAACAATTATTAGGATTTAAAATGAATAAAGAGAACGAACAATTTTTTAATTATTTATTTATTTTCCACTTATGAAATTCAATAATACATATCTACATTATTACCTCATTAAAAACCTTACTAAGAAAAACTCAGTTGGATAAAAACTTGGTAAGGGAAAAAGAGTGCAACCGTTTTACAACTTACAAGTAAATAATAAATACATATGTAAAAGTATAACCTAGTTCTGGCCATGGCCACTACCTGAAGGGTCATAAATATATAGATTGTCGAAATTTAGATTAAGTTCTTTATCTACAGTTAGATTTTGTAACCTTTTTTTAGCATGCTCCCAATCCCGAAGGCATATTAATACCTTCACCATCTCTGGAGACAAACAGCTCCTTCTTGGTTCAATTATGCGTCCACTGATGCTGAAAGCTTGTTCTGAAGACACCGTTGACACTAGAATAACCAGTACGTCACGTGCTAAGTGTGACAGAACTGGATACCTGTACGTATAGGTCTTCCACCATAACAACAAATCAAACTCTACCTTGTCTTCAACAGCATCGAACTGTGCTTCAAGGTACCTAATAAGTTCGGTATAAGAAGATGGGCTAGATCTTTGCCCTGAAGAAGTACTTGCTGATTTGTCTTTTTTTCGTCGTTTCAGAAGTCTCCAACTTGTTTGCTTCGGCTCTGTCTCTGGTCGTGTTGATTAGGGGATGTCAATGTTGCCAAACCTGGTCTCATAAATACGAAAAATCTCGAACAACTTGGTTCGAATGTCAGTAATTTGTTCTGAATAATCTATTGACAAATTAATACCAATAAACTCAAGCAAAACTTCTAAACCAAATAATTTAACCCTGAGATCTATTATAACACTTCAGGCATAAAGTAGAGGAATGTTAGCCCAATATTTTTTCAACTTTGTCTCCATGACAACAACTGCAGCGCCTAGATGTTCATCTCCTCTATAATTGTTTAACAGTTCAAACATTTCCACTGTCTGATGGATTGCCTGGGAAGATGTGGGGTAATATACCTCGGAAAGAGTTACAGTGGCATTGTAAAAAATCTTTACCACATACAAATCGTCTGTGGTAAGTAATTTTGGACTAAGTTGTCCTGTTTCGGTCAATTTCATGTTATAAAAACATGTAATGGTTGTATCATATTCCAAACAATTTTACAACATTAAATAAGTAGAGTTCTACCTTACCGGCATATCAGTTTGGAATCGTCGGGGTTTAAGACCGTTTAATTTACAAAGTCTGTTGAATTCACTGAATCTAGGATTAGAACTGCAAATCCAAGAAATGGCATCTCTGATGCGATCTATTTGATCGCTTACCTGCTTTAAACCAGCTGTACAACTAAATTTATAATATGGCATGCACACCGTTGATGGAAGAAATAACCTCCATCTTGCGGGATATTTCTTGCAACAAACAATGCAATAGAGCTAGTATTTACAGATGCATTATCAAATGTGATTGAAAGAATACGATGCGTGATTTCATAAGTTTCTAAAACTTCCATTATGACATTAAAAATGTTTTCTGCGGTATGTACAAAATCTATAGGACGAAAACCAAAAATTCTTTTTGTTATCCTCTAATCAGAATCTAAATAGTGTCATGTGACACATAAATAGTCCTGTTTGGAACATGCATTCCAAATATCAGAAGTTAATGCAACAAAGACACTTAAATGCTGTATTTCAACAACTAAGTCATCCCTTTCGGTTTCAAACAATCGTATCAAATCATTTCTAGTGGTGGTTCTAGAAACAGATTCATATTAGGGATTATATGCAGATGTGATTAATTCTTTATAAAATGGATTCTCACCAATACTGATCGGTTGATCAGTTTGTGCAATGTATCGTGCCAAGCACTCTCTAGCGTGCATGGCGTCGAACTGCCACGTCGTAACGGACCCGTCTGGGTGCCGTTAAAGTTGTGTCTGGGTTGTAGTATCTACCTGTCCATGTGCAGGCATAGATTTGTGCATATGCCGTCTCAAATGTCCGGTTCCCCCCGTACTTGTAGCATAATTCTTATGGCAAAACTTACATTTAGCTCTGAGGCCAGACGTCCCGTTTGTGAGTGTCATTTGGACTATGTTGAAACATTGCCACACATCTGATGTTAATTTTCTGGGACGTGATGTTGGTGTAACGCCGGAACCAGAAAGTCCCGCTTGAGTATGGGTCGGTTCTGAAATATCAAATTCATCATTGAACATATTCAAACCGTCCGGAAAATAAGGCTGCTGGTTAGGATCCATTATCTGAATAAAAATATGAGCACTATAGTAGTTAATAGTCAAATTAAAAATCAATATTTACTAACAGTAATCTTAATTTACTAACAATAATTACTATAACTAATACGACACTTATAATAATTTATTTACTTAAAAAACAAATTAAATAAACAAAAAAATCATAATCTACTAACATAAAATTTTAAATTCACTAGTTCACTACTACAAATAAAATTGATAAATTTACTAACATAATATACTAACATAAAATTGATGATTTGAACCACTATTCTTAAATTTACTAACATAATCTACAAATGAAAAATTTTAATTTATGAAAAAAACAGTATCAAACGTAATTACTACACTTAACATTCATCATTTACTTATTACAAAAAGTAATTTCAGTAATACAAATTAACTTTCTAAATTTATTAATAACAAATATTAAAATTACTACTAAACTTAAAAATCTTAATAAACTAAACGAATAATATTAATATTAAAGCCCAAAAATTGATAAACTAACTAACCAAATAGATAATGTTTTCATTAAGTAACTCAAATATAAACATACACATATAAATTTACTATGAGAATATGTTAGACCAAAAGTAATAACAAAATTGTACCTTTAAAATTTGGTGTGTTGGTGGAAAACGTAGAGAATTTTGTAGAGAGAGTAATAACCAAATTGAATGAAAAAGTTTAGAGAATTGGAAAATATATTAGAGATTGAGATTTGAGAGAATGAGCGGTTGAAAGAAAGATAGAGAGAGTTAATGAAAAATGAAATGGATGGAAGTATTTATAGAAAAATTTGATTTATGGGTCAAAATGTAATTTAAAATATTTTATGGAGGGTTTTGGTAATTTTTGTTTCCTCCAACGGCTAGAAATCAATTCTAGCCGTTGGAGGATTTTTGAAAAAAAAATAATAATAATTGGGCCGAACGGACCAGCGGATTGGTCCGCCAGGCCGATCCGACAGGCCTGGCACGCCAGATTGGCGTGCTAGGCGGGTCGACCTGCCGGGCCTCCTCCCAGCGGCCCGGCACGCTGCCCGTCCTGGGCCAGGCCGCGGCTTGGCCCGTGAACTTCTTAGGCCGGCCGAACCGGCCTGTCACCGGCCGACCCATTTTTAAACCACTAGTCAATGGTGCCAACACAATTCAACATATATGAACACAATAATCCAAATATTAATTAGACCAAGTACTGAACTCCCTAATCCAAATTAAGCCAAAATAAAATTGCAAACTAAGTAACACAAAACATATGAAATGGAAAAAGAACATCCCTCAGATTAGTTCATAATGTAAAAGACTATTGAAATCAATTCTCACAAGTAAAACTGTAACAAGCCACGCTGTGCACCTGCAAGTCACCTGTTCTCACCTCTGACCACAGATTTTCATTTGAATTAATTAAAAGGTACTTGATAATCACTACAAAGTGCTTCAAAATCCCAACAAAATAGTCCAGTCCAAATTGTGCAATGAAGAAATTGACAACCCTAATCTTGAGACAACCATATCAAAAGTACACAAGAAGACCTTATAGAAATGGGATTTGTTCAAACACACATATTTTTCAGTAAAATCAACAACACAATACAGGCATACACAAACCACTAAACTGATCTCTAACCAAAAGAAATTAATAATAATAATAATAATGCATATCAATTCAAACAAAACATAAAAAATGGAAAGAGAAGGACTGACTGATCTATATAAAGACCGTCTCCAAGTGGGAATTTTCACAAACACCGATCGATGCATAATATAAATGTACCGATGAGAAAGATTGAAAGGACCCATCTTGTATGGAGTGAGAAGAGGAATAACATTCTTCTTCTCAACATTTTCAGGCTGGGGTTCTGCTTCTGCTCCTCGGTTTTCCATTTTAATATAACCACCGGTTCTTCTTCTTTGAAGTGTAAAATCAAATACCGGCAAGAATGTGAGGTGGGTATTTATTGAGTTTTCTTACAAGTGAGTATTCGGCCTCGTTGGCTGCCGATGACGTTTGAAAGTACGTGGACCAGGTTGGTGGGTAGATAAGGAGTCAAACAGTTGAGTTTTCATTCACGAACCCATATAATTTTTTTAAAATTGATTTGTATGTTAAATGTTTGACGTACACGCTGATGTCAGAATGTCAGTACATGTGTGGAAACGTGGAATGCAATAAGACCGACCACCCTCTATTCATTTAACTTTACACTCCCCATTTTTTCTGGAGGCCCGGCCCACGTCGAAAGGCATTCATTTTCTTTTATGAATTATTACAATTTAATTCGAGATTCCAATTAAAATAATAATATTAATTAATTCAAGATTCGGATGTGATATAAGTATAGATGGTCGATCTATGATTACTGTGGATCGGGTCTGGTTCGAGTTAGGCTCAATCAATTTGATCCAATCTGTTGAATCGAAAGTGTCGACTGCTTCAAAAACCTACAAAAAAGATGAAAACAAGTAAAAAAGGACAAAAAGAAATTGAAAGAAATTGAAGGCGGTATTTTCTTGGTTATTCGGGTGCTTCAAGATCAGGTTGCATCCGAAAAATGTATCCATAAAGCTGAGGGGTTCATACCATACCCTACTGTGGCGTCGACCAGCATATAAATATATGAAAGGGGAAATGGGTCCTTTGGGCAAGCCTTGTTGAGATTTGTGAAGTCGACATGTTCTTTTTCTTTACGACCACGACATTCTCCAACCAGTCTAGGTACTTCACTTCTCTGACCGAACTGATGTCAACCAGTTTTTGAATAATCTCGTTGATTATTTTATTCCTTTTTAGCACAAACTTTTTCCTTTTCTGTTTTACTGGTGGGTGGCTGGGTCTACCAACAAATGATGGGCAATTATCTTTGGGTAGATCTCTACCATGTTTGAATGTGACCATGCAAAAACTGTTGCAGTGTTCTTTTAGGAAGTCGATCAGCTGCCTTCAGATCTTCTTGTGTAGCCTAGACCCGATTAAGACATTATGATTCGGTTGTTCGGGGTTGATCGACACTTCATTGGTTTCTTCTATCTTTAGTTTGTTTGGGATAGACTTGGGTGTTTGTTCTTGTAGTTGCTATAATTGTCGTTTTTTTCTTTTTCATTTCCTTCTGGTAGCATTCTCTTGTGGTTCTCTGTTCGCATTTGATTTCTTGTATTCCCCACTTGGGAGGGAACTTGATCATCTAGTGGTTGGTTGAAGGAATTGCCTTCATTTCACGTATCTAGGGTCTGCCTAGGATAGAGTTATATGGAGACTGACAATCGAGCACTAAGAAATTGATATACAGGTTCACTCTCTTTGCGTAAACTAGTAGTACAATCTCGTCTTATGTGCTCTTCTGCTCACCATTGAAATCAGTTAGTATTGTCGTCCGACGACATACTTTGGATTCTTCGACCTGCATTTCCCTAAGCGCATTATTAAATAAGATATTACAGGAACTACCATTGTCAATTAATATTCTTTTAGTTAAACAATTTGCTATATTGAAAGAAATAACTAAACCGTCATGGTAAGGAGAAAAAAAAATCTTATTTGTCGGAAGAATTGAGTATGAAGGTTTCATGTCAAGCTGTATTTTCATGCTCGACACTTATCGAGTATCTGTTTTCACAGTTGAGTAAATTATGTTGTTGACTTCTAATCCACTTGCAATATAATTGATGACCCTTTCCTATAGAGGCGACTCTGGTGGACTATCATTTGGATTAGCTTGTTGTTTCCCGTCGCGTCGAGCGAGTGTTTCTTTTCCCTTATAGGTCAGAAATTCTTGCAAATGTCCTCGCTTCAAGAGTTCAGCAACCTCCAATTTGAGGTCGTTGCAGTCTTCTATCCGATGGTCATGGTCTCCATGAAACTCGTATCGAAAATGGGCATCCTGATGCTCTAGGGGAGCGTTCATATTTCTTTTCCACTTGATCGTTCTCCCCATATCCTTCATGATTGCCACGAGATCCATAGGTTTGATGTTGAGATTACACTTTGGGACAAGATTTTGCGATCGACTTGTTCTCTATGGATTTGATCCATGCAACCATCTGTCATTCGACACATTGTAGCGGGACTGATTGATATGTCAATCCCCTATTGGACTGGATTCGACTCTTCTGTCAGTCGATCTACAATCAATACGATCATTTTGTCTGTTGTAATTGTTAGACTTTTCCACGTAGTTCACCTCATCTTTCTCCCATTTAATATGGGCCTACACTTTTGCCATTACGTCTTCCATTGTTTTGTATGGGTATTTGGTAAGCTCTTTGTAGAGGCCGGAGTCCAACCAGAGTCCCTTTCTGAAAGAGGAGATTGTGAGAACCTGGTTGCAATGCGTGATTGGGCCATTTCTTATATAAAAATTCATCCCTATTCTCGATGCTTACGTTCCAGTTTTCTAGAAAAGTCATGCATTTTATGGCTTGATTTTGGTTTGTGCATGTACTTTTGAGAAGTAGGGGTAATTAATGGAGAAGCAAGCAAGTTTGAGCTAAAAAGAAATAAATTGAAGACTCGGGGGACAACATCATGAAGAACTAAGAAGAAAAAGGATTCGGCGATTGAGTTCAACGGTTACACTGACCGCCAATCTAACCGTCATTAAACGCAAGATTTCACAAACGACCAGGTGCAATTTAGCGGTCCAATCGGCAGCCATTGCAACCGCCATTCAAACAGCAGTTTCATTTTAGAATGTGCACCTCATATTCTGTAGCCATGGCAGCCGCCGTTCCAACAACAGTTTCATTCCAGAATGTGCACCTCACATTCAGCGATCCAGTCAATGGCCATGGCAACCGCTATTCCAACAGTAGTTTCATTCCAAAATGTGTAGCTTACATTCAACGGTCAACCTGACCGCTGTTATATCACAAATTGGCCACCCTTATTTTTCAATTGAATTCGGCGGTCACCCTGACCACTGTTTTAACCTCTGATCATGTTTTTTTCGCCAATCGTGAGATGTTGTCTTGCATTTTTGAAGCCTCATATAAATTTTCTCCTCTCTTGCCTTCTTAAAGAAGCTCCATAAAAAATTTTCACACTATTTTTTCCACTTTCATTCTTTGAAATGGTTCACACTCACTACATCCTCCATTACCAAACTTTCTGCCAAAATCACCTTTCTAACACTCATTTTCACTCAACCACACCATATCCCAGCACATTTTGGATTTATATTGAAGTAAGGAGAGGAGTTTCACCAAGTCAAAGGGGAATCTCAAACCATCAAAGAACAAGAAGACCTTTTTGAGGCTTTCATGGGTCATTTCTATAACTTGGCTTCCTTTATTTGTATTTCTAGTATGTGTAACTAAACCCTTTATTAGGGAATTGATAAGATAACCTATGTGGTAACTCTATGTATTTGAACCAAGTCATATTTCATTATCAATCCTCTCTTGTTTCATTCCATTCTCATTGCTTTAAAGTTGCCATTTTATTTTACTAAGTTAATATTGGGGTTCAATTTAGCTTGTTTGTAAGATGGTTCACAAAAGAAGGTTGTGGTTTAGGGTTAGAATGGTTTTCAACCCATTCTCCAACCTTTAGAATCTATGAATTGGAACATTTATTTCAGATGTTTTACATATGAAAACTTTGAATATGTTCTTGAGAATCTTGTTTAGGTGAATACTCATAGTGGGTCTCACTTGAGTAGGAACTTGAATTCATATTCTTACCAAGACTCATAGTTAGGCTTACTTGAGTTAAAGTTTGAATTTGTGCTTTTAGTGATTTACATCAATTTTAGAGCAAACCTTGAGTTGGACTAAAGCCCTCAGCTAGTCTAGTTCATTACATTAAGAAATCTTTTGGTTGTTGATTCAATTCCCTAATATCATTCCTATACATTTTCACTTCCTTAGCTTTAATTATTGCTCTTAGATTTGCTTACCTGAGTTTAATTCAGTTTTCAAAACAACTTTCAAAACAAAAAATGAATTTTACTTTTGAGCACATAGTTTAGTTTAGTGTACATATCCTAGATATAGCCAAATATCCTAACTTTCCTTGAGGAATGATCCTCTCGTTTTCCATTATACAGTTCACTGAGATTTATGTATACTAAGTGTGGTATTTTTGGTACTGTGAAACAAGCGATCAATACGGGATCTACACTTTTTCCCTGTCGAAACGTCTGACATATGCCCTAAGGTTCTCATCGCGCCTTTGGATTATGGTATACAAGTCGTTCGACAGTTTCTTGAGCTTTTGATTGCTCATGAATTGCTCAACGAATGTATTTGTAAGTTGCGTAAAAGAAGTAATGGAATTGTTAGGTAAATTGGTATACCATTATAGAGCGGGGGCTAAGGCTAGACACAAACGCTTTACACATGCACGTTTCTTTGAGGTCACGTGGGATAGCTAAAGTTAACATGCGCTGCTTGTATTACGCTAAATAGTCGCCTGGATCTGTCATGCCTTCAAATTATTTCATGTTTAGGAAGCTAAATTTTTTAGGAATCTCGACAAGGGAGATTGCATCGACAAATGGGAATTTGGCAAACCGTTCACCGTGCTTTTCTTGATTGGAGTCGGGACTACTGGAATCCTTTGTATAAAAGTCTATATTTCTGCAAACATGCAAGAAAGTTTTGGGATAACAAAAGCATGTAGACACAAATTAGATTTTACCAATTCAGGGGTCGACTGGAGTGACACGGGGGTCCTGAAGAGGTTTTTTGGTTGCGGACCGCCATTCTGGTTTGGTTCTCATGGTACCTCTAGCGGGATTGACTCATTGGGAGGATTCACTTTAGCTTGAACGATTTGGGTCATGCCTTGAGGTTTTACTCATTCACCAGGGTTCGACTTTGGCACTTAAAGGTCTAACGTTGGTGTGATCGGGGTCGTCATTTCGACATCCTGCATGGCATCGACCATTGGGACCAGGGAAGCTAGTGCTACGTTGTTGGGTTCATCCTCAATTATAGCTCATACTTCAGCATTGCAAATCTAGACTGTTGCATTTTCTGCCTTGGGTTCTCATATCTTTTTAGCGTTGACGGTCATCTGAGCAGTCGGTGCAGTAATCTACTCTTCGACGATTCGTGTATTTACATCTTCTGACACGTTAGAAATCGTTCACACGATTTAATAGTGGACACCTAACTTTAGATGGTAGATCTATAGTTACTGTAGATCGGGTCAGGTTTGAGTTAGGCTCAAGCAACTTGGTCTAACCTGTCGAATCAGACTTGTCGATTGCTTCAAAAACCTGTGAAAAAGATGAAAACAAACAAAAATGATGAAAAGAAATTGAAAGAAAATGGGACGGTGATAATCGTTGTTCGGCCTTATGTATAATTGGGCTGAGCAAAAGAGTAAAGGTTAATCATACCATATGAACTGATTGATTTCGGTAATCGGAGTTTACATTTTGGTTGATTTTTGGCACGCGAAAGCTTTGGAAAGGTAAGAGGGAAAGCAGAATCATTTTCTGTTGAGGAAAACGTGCTATTTATAGTTTTCCAAATGGAGTTTGAACGATGGAGTATTGTTGGAAGTTATCCCTGAAATCTCTATCAGATTTCAGGAGATCTCATAATCTTTCACCAGTTCAAACACTTATCAAATAAGCGTGTAATCAATTGAGAGGTGAGACTTAGTCAAACAACTCAAGTGAAGTCTCCCAGGTCGACCTGTATCTAGTGGACTTGGACTGGGTCCAACACGAAATTGGCCATGGACTTAAGCGTTAGGCCCAAAAGTCATTTTTTACCTACCGCAGTAAGCATTAGAGGCATATAATTGAGTCAAACTATGTTTTCTTTTTACTATTTCAAGTGCTATTATAAGGACTCATCGGCGTTATTGTATTTTTAAAAGAGTAATGTGACTTCGCCAATTTCTGTATCCAAATAATGCTGTATCCCTAAAACCCTTTAATTTCAATCATCCAATTTTAATACAAAAAAAACTAATAATATCACATTATTTGAACACCAAATTTAGTAGAAGAAGCATTATTGTTTTAATAGATATATATATATATATTTTTTCTTACCTTTTTCTAAATATGTTATTTTTAAAAAAATATTTAAGAATTTTCAATTTTTAAAGAAAATTCATTTTGTTCCAAAATATCGTTTCATCTTTTCACAGAATGTTAATAGCCAATTTTGGCAAGGGATCAAAGAGAAATTTTCTATGTAGTTGGTACCTGATAGAAAGCACCTCCTAATACCAAGTAAGAATGGCACGTTATGATCTACCTCGAAGGAGCCTGGTCCCGCATGACCAAGGTACCTTAACCTTATTATTAAAGCGAGGTAAGACTCTGCCACCTCCTTCAAGTGTCCAGCTGATACCCTAATACCTCAGAGCTACCTCGTCGCTTCGTCGAGGTATATGCCATGCCTTTCTAGCAGAAAATAAGATCGCAAAGCTCCAACGAGATCGACCAAACACATTACCACCAGAATGGTACCCCGAGGTATCTCGCCATCGCGATTGATCAAACGCCACGTTATCAAGGTGGTACCTCAGGGTACCTCACCAGCAAACTTGTACCCCAATGCACCTCACTGTTAGGGTAATCAAACACCATATCATCAGGTCGATACTTCGAGGTATCACACCGCTAATATATGAAATAAAAAATTATTCTCTAAACCATAAACATGCTCCACGTACGCCCAACCATAATGAAAGAGTTCGAAAGGGAAATAGACAGGATTGTCTCTAGGATATCCTCTGCCAGGCAATTCTTCAGGGTCAACCATTTTAAATAGAAAATCCTGCTAAATGGGGAAGAATATCAATCCAGTGATCTTTGGCTAGTACACGAAGGAAAAACCCTAGTGACACCACATATAAATACAGGATATTAGCACGAGGAGAAGGGAAACATGAGAACCGTAATAGCTATTGCTTAATTCTGCAACCAGCACTAAGCGCAGTCATCGCCATTGTTGGCTGTCCACTTATAGACATGTACTCATTCGCCACCTCCATTTAGTTAGAGAGAAAATAGGGACATGGAGTAATTCTAAACACTTGTACACTCCAAATTATTGAATAAAATAACATCATTCAGTTCGTTATCATTTTTTCTTGCATTTCACCCATTCTTACAGGTGTAATCGGTACCAAAGGTACCTACCCCGATCGCGATATACCAAGGTTGCTGTCCTGAGGGTGTTAGTTGAGATTCCTCACCAATAGTGAATTTTCGGCCAACACTTTTTGGCACCATCTGTGGGAGATTCTACACCCGTTTTTAAAACACGTGTTTGGGTTTTTTTACAAATACAACAAGGTAATAAGGCTTCGATCTTCCCAAGGGCAACCCGAAGCTTCTAGGCACCAATCCGCAGCCTCCACCCAAAAGGCTCAAAGGAAGGATAACAGATCGAAACATCAAAATCTTGTTTCGGCACTGACTGGTACCGATCAAGCTCCAGTTCCCCCTGTGATAGACCAGGCCATTCTAGAACAACAGGCCATGACTTTTGTGGAAAGTGTCTATCTACAGTTGGTTGCAAAAGAAATCAGCCCTCAACTGGTAGAACCAAGTGCCCGTGAGGATCCCAATAGGTTTGCGATAGGTTGGGGCCTTTGCACTCGGTTTGAGATCGGTTAGGGCATATGCCCCTATATCCACATAGGCCGACCAGTTACCAACCCCAACAGGTGAATCAGTTGTCGACATCCCGCCAAGGAGGCCCAGCCACCAAACATAGCCAGCGACCACTAGAAGGGAACCTTGAGTCGATGTCGGGAGTAGCAGGAGAAGTGCCCAAGAAAATCCTCCTCGGAAGGATAACCAAAGTGAGGTCTCTATCTCGTTAGAGGGATCTGACAATGAATACTTTGTGGTCGAGTCTAAGAATGCCGGGAACAATCGCCTACGAGATCAGCTAGCTCTAAAACAAAAGAAAATCTTAGAATTAAAGACGGTCAAGCATAAGGAAAACCGAAAGAACCCCTAGGGCGAGATGAACGCCCCATTCTCCTAGAGGATCAGGGAAGCAGAACTCCCACTAAAATTTAAAACATCGGCATATAAGTTTTCTGGTACTGAGGATCCATTAAAACACCTGGAGAGCTACATCCAGCAGATGGAGGTCCAGAATGCAACTAGAGTTTCCATATGCAGGATGTTCTCAACCACGCCGATCGACTATGCCAAGACGTGGTTCATAAAGTTACCCACAGGTAGGGCGAACAGCTTTACTAAACTGTCTAGTGATTTTTACTTACAATTCTAGAGAGTCAAGCCACAACTAAAAGACTCGATCCACTTGCAGTATGTGATCCAAGAGTAGGGTGAAACGCTCAGGTCTTACGTGGAGAGGTTCGATAAAAAGGTGACCCAGATGGGGGTCTTTATCGAGATGAAGACTCTAGCCAACTTTCGTAGACACTTGTGGGCAGGTAGACTGTTCCGATCATTCGCCTAACGTCCACCAGAGACTTATCAGAAGGCTTATGACTGGGCTCTTGAGCAGATAGAGTAGGACGAGCAACTTAGAGTCAAGATCGAGCATAATGACATGAGAAGTGCCAAGTTCCAAGAGAAACAGGCATTGAAGCCTGCATCAGTACCAAATGATGAAAATAGACCTCTCAACCGGTCTATATATTGCTATCTACCTTTCCAACCTCAGCGGGAGCGGTAACCAGCAAGGCAAACTTCACCCATAGTGTTTCCTACACCGAGAGTGGTAGCCTCTATAGCCCAAGATGAGAGGGGTTACAGTTATTATACCACACTAAACGCATCCTGTGAGATGACCTATCTCGCCTTTAATGATAAGGGATTGCTCAGGAAACCTAGTCTCATGAAAGCGTTAGATGACACGAGGAACCGATATAAATACTATGACTTCTATGAGGACGTAAGGCATAACACCTCTTACTACTTTTGCTTACATAACCAGATCGAAACACTAGTGAGGGGTGGCCATATGGTGGAATTCTTACAGCAGGTTCGAGATAGCATCCACATAGGCAAAGAGGTACAGGTCGAGATCCGGGATTATATAGAGAAGAGAAAATGAGAAAAGAAGATGTAACAAATCCAGGTCATACACACCATTAGTGGGGGACCTACCTTGGTTGGGACCTCCAACAAGTCTAGGAAGAACCATTCCAAGAAGGTACCTCAGATTGAAGAAGGACAAGGTATATTCAAGGTTGATTAGAGCTCAGTATAAACCTTCCAATCAGCCAATATTATTTTCACGGAAGAGGACGTATACAACACTGTAAAACCACACAATGATCCCATGGTGCTCACGGTGCAGATTGCCAACTGCTTAGTCCACCGCGTGCTGATTGATATAGGTAGCATCGTGGACATCCTCTTCAAGGACACTTTGGAGAAATTAAACCTGAAGTGGTGGTGTTACAACTGTTGCACCACCCCATTGTATCGATTCACAGGGGACTCAATCATACCGGTTGGGTCTAAGATTTTGCCAGTAATCATTGGGATCGTACCTTTTCAACAGAACCTAATGACTGACTTTATGGTAGTGGTTACCCTATTGGCTTACAACGCCATCCTCCGAAGGCCTTTCCTATTAGCTCTCAAGGGAGTGTTATCCATCTACTATAGCATCCTGAAGTTTTCGGTGGGAAACGAGGTAGGCAAGGTAAGAGGTAACCAACAGGTAGCTCATAAGTTCTACGCTATATCCTCTAACCCTGACGGTATTAGTAAAGCAATTTTCACAAGTAGTTACCGTGAAAGAACATGAAATATCGAAAGAGGATCTCGACTTTCTAGAGGCTACGGGAGAGGTTGGAGAAGCATTGAAAGAGCCCGAGTCAGATCTCCTAGACGAAGAATTGAAAGAAGAAGATAGAATGGGCCAGTGGTTACTCGGTCGATACGTTGGAAGAAATACCAATCAAGGAGGATGAACCCTCTAAGGTTATTAAGGTTGGACCCACACTAGAAGCCAGAGTTAATGAAGGATTGATCAGGCACCTCAAAGAATACAATGACATCTTCACTTAGAGCCATGACTAAATGCCCGAGATTCTAACCTCTTTAGCCGCTCATGGATTAGCAGTCGACCCTACCTATAAATCAGTTAAGTAAAAGAGATGACATTTCAAAGCTAAAAGAAATACCGCAATCCAGGAGGAGGTCGACATGTTGTTAAAAATGTGATTCACCTGGGAATCTCGATACTCAGAAGAGATTGCAAACGTGGTTATGGTCACCAAGGTGAACGGGAAGTGATGTATTTGCATTGACTATACAGATCTCAACCGCGCTTGCCTTAAGGATAGCTTCTTGTTGCCCAAAATTGATCAAGTAGTGGACTCTACTATGGGAAACAAGCTTCTGAGCTTTACGGATGCATTCTTAGGTTATAACCAGATCATTATGCACCCAGTTGACTAGGATAAAACCTTTTTCAATACCGGGCAGGGCCTCTATTGCTATAATGTAATGTCGTTCGGTCTAAAAAATGCAGATGCCACATATCAGTGTCTGGTTAATCGGTTGTTCAAGCCAAAAATATGAAGGACGATAGAGGTATATATCTATGATATGATCACCAAATCCAGGTGGCTAAGTAGAACTAGGATCACTTTCATTGAACTTTCTAGATTGTGAGGGAAAATCGAACGTGACTAAACCCTACCAAATGTGTTTTTGGGGTAATCGATGGGAAATTTCTGGAATTCGTGGTTTACGAAATGGGCATAGAGTTCAATTAAGAGAAGATTCATACCTTACGGGACTTAAAATCCCCTACCTCACTCAAACATGTACAGGTATTGACTGGTCAAATAGCAGCAATCAACCGCTTCATATCTCGGTCGACCGATAATTGCCTGCCCTTTTCCAAGGTGATCAAATAAGGGAAAAATATGATGTGGGACCAAGACTTGGAGCAGGTTTTTCTGGCATTGAAGGAGTACCTAACTTGCCAGCCATAGTTAGTTAAAATGTATTTAGAAGAAGAACTCCAGATCTACTTAGCAGTGTTAGATGTAGAGATTAGTGGGGTATTGGTTAAGGAATATGGTAATGGAGTCCAGCGACCCATATACTATGTGAGCCATGCCCTAACCAAGCTAAAAAAAAGTACACCCTCCTCAAGAAACTAGCATTCACCCTGGTAATGTCAGTAAGAAAGCTCTACGCGTATTTTCAACCTCACTTAATCACGATGGTGATTAATCAGCCTCTCCACCAGTTCTTGCAAAAACCTGATGTATCAGAAAGATTAGTGCTTTGGGCTCTTGAGCTCACCCAATTTGATATCAGGTACAAAACCAAAACTTTCATCAAAGCACAAACGCTGGTAGATTGTTAGGTTTTAGATTATGTTGGCATTAATTCCATATCATAATGATGTTTACTTGTAATGATTTAGTTGTTTAGGTTCATGATGATTCAAGCTTCAAAGAAGAAATAACTACTAGTCAAAGCAAGTTCAAAGTCTTCAAGAGAAAGGATGCTATATGGTTCTATAAAGGTATATTGAGACCTTATCTTTTTCTTACAAGGCTTAGGCATACATACACAATTCATACATTTGTGTCCCTGCATAGTTGTGCACCATTAAAAGCACACACATACAATTCATACATTTGTGTCCCTGTATAGTTGTGCATCATTATAGGCACACACACAAATCATACATATGTGTCCCTGTATCGTTGTGCCCATTTATAAAACATTCACACACTTGATGATAAATGTTTATGCATTGGTATGAAAATAACATGTTTTGAAAAATACATGATTGAAGACTATCTCTATGTAGTTTGTATTCTAGTGTGAATTGTGTTTTTTTGTGAATATATTTGTATAAAGTGGATATTGAAATTAATTTTAGTCTTAAATCATTCTTGATTTAGTTCCGGTTATTTCGGTTACTCATACTATTGATTTCACGTTCTAAGTCAAAAGATACTACACTGTCAACTCATGTTGTGTACATTTTATTCGTATTCGTATATCGAGTCAAATTCTTATTTTCTGGGTTGAGAATCTTATATTTCCATGTCTGTAAGAGAGTTACAGTTTGTAATCCATAAATGGATTTGAATTTCAAGTTTGGAGGCTGGAGAACGGTTGAAGAACACGAAGGGAGCACGAGAGGAAAAGAAGTGCAACTAAGCACTCTTTCCCGAGATGGCGAATGGCCATCTCGAGCCAGAATGCTTACTGCCCCGAGATGCCCATGTGCCATCTTGGGCAGAAAGTGTGGTTGGTGCACTTAAGGTTCTTTTGGTCACTTTGCTTGTATTCTTTCCATCTTCTATATATATCCCTTCCCTCTCACATTTCATTCTAAGAAAAGATTCAAAAATTTGAGTGCAGAATTTTCTCCCAAATTTTCTCCCTTTCCAAACACCATAACTTCTTCATTTGAACTCAGATTTGAGTGATTCAAATTTGAGAGTGTTTTTCTATTCATCCTCTATCTTTTCTCTAAAGGTTTGAGTTATTTTTATTTCTGTGTTTGGAGTCTAACCTCACAAAAAAAGGGACTGCACCAAATCAACTAAGGTATTGATTTTCTCTCAAAGTTTTCTTTTAAATCCTAGTCAATTTCCTTGGGTTTTCTTCTTCTTCAATATATATATATATATATATATATATATATATATATGTGTGTGTGTGTGTGTGTGTGTGTGTGTGTGTGTCTTGTGACAGTTTTTATTTGAGTTTTGAACTCATTTAAAGCTAGATTGAGTTTCAATTGAAATCTCACATGTTGAGTTAGGGTTTGATTTTGCCTATGTTTTCATATGTTTGAGATTGTATTGTGCTAGCTTTGATTCTAGGACTATTTGATGATCTTTAATTGATTAATTTTGTGAAAAATAATTCCTTGCATGTATTAGGCTCTCTTAGACCGAAATCTCACTATAATACATGTGTTTGTGTTATTATGAGCTATTCATATGCTTTGTTGAATCTATGAATATGAAATATACTCTAGAACTCTTGCTCTAATCTAAATGACTTTATCACATGATTTTAGCATATTTTTGGTATAAGAGATTTAAACTTGATTATGTATTAATTGAACATATCTTGTGACTCAAGTTTTAAATCGATGCATGTATCTAGGTTTTAATTAATGTTAAACATATCTTACATGATCTAGATGAATTAAACATTCATGATTGACTAGACAACGTTTGTTTTGTGGATTCATGTTTATGTCTAGTATTTTCCATAGGATGTGTTGATCATAACATTCTATGTTGCATGCTTGTTTGTGTTTTGCATTCAAGATCACGTAGATGCCTTGTGAGAAGGAAGTCTTGATAATAGGTGTGAGACCTATGCTGTTGAGCATGGAAATCTTGGCAAGAGGTGGGAGACCTCAGAATGTCAAGCAAGGAAGTCTTGCCTAGGGTCGTGAGGATCCGGAAGGGTGAGTAAGGAAGTCTTGCATAGGCTCATGAGGATCCGGAAGGGTGAGCGAGGAAGTCTTGACAAGAGGCGTGAGGCCCCAGAATGTTGAGCAAGAGGGCGACATATTCATGAGTAGGATATGAGGGTACTTTCTAGGTGAAGGGGTCACTTGAGAGATTGTACTTGTCTTATCTACTAGTGGATTTTGTTTGCCAGTGGTTGCTAACCCGTGGATGTTTCCACTTTGGAGGTTTACCAAGTTATATCTTATGTCAACTTTTCTCTATCCCTATCTCTCTTATATTTATATTTGTTATTTGAATACCATGGATAGAACTTTATATGTAAGTTGACTTCCTTACTATAATATCAATTGTGTATATGTTATGGTTGCTTGTTTGTATCACACTTTATATGTTTTATATATTGATTAAGTATCTTTAATTGATATATATATATATATATATATATATATATATATATATATATATAATGTGATACAAGCAATCTAGAAGGACAAACTTTTGTTTGTTTTTAAGGGAGTCGAAAAAGGTGTCTAACCTATTCACCCCCTCTAGGTTAGCCTTGAGCATTTAACCGTGTTTGTATTTTCAATTGGTATTAGAGCAGGTCACTAGATTGTACTTAGTCAGTGTTCAGGTGATACATTCACGATATTTACAAAGCTTTTGAAGTCAAGGGTTTACAAGATGATGTAATGGCGGAATGAGCCTCAAATACTAGGCCACCATTACTTCGAGGCACTAACTATAGGTATTGGAAATTGAGGATGAAAGCTTACATCTGCTCTATTGATAAAAGGGCGTGGATGGTAGTTGAAAAAGGTTATAGTCCTTCTAGCAAGGCTCAAGAGGATGGAACCAATATACATAAGCCAAGGAGTGAATGGATAACAAATGAGTTTGAGGTTGCTAAATGGCACCATCGTGCTATGAATGCCATTTTTGGAGGAGTTGATGGGCATCAATTCTCCTACATTCTAAATCTTGAATCCATAAAGAAGGCTTGGGATACGCTCCAACTTACTGATGAAGAAACCTTAGAGGTGAAAAAATCAAGGCTTCAAATGTTGGCATCACAATTTGAAGGTTTAGGTATGGGTGAAGAAGAAAAGTTCAAAGACTTCCAATTTCGGCTTCTTAACATTGCTAACCAATGTCACGCACTTGGAGTACCTATCTTAAAAGAACGTTTAAATTGAAAAATCCTTAGGTTTCTTCCTAAGAGATTTAAATCAAAGGTGACTGCCATTGAGGAAAGCAAGGATATGGATAGCATGAACATCGATGAGTTGCTTGGGTCTCTCCAAACTTATGAGATGTGCTTTAAGCCAAAGATTAAGAGAAAGGGAATCGCTCTCAATGTTATTGAGGAGGAGAGTGATGATGAAACTGAAGAGATGGCTCTTTTGGTTAGAAAGTTTAAGAAGTTTCTAAAGAAGAATGCCAAGCCTAGAGGTAAGTCTTCTAAGGAAAAGGGAGTTTAGAAATGATCATCTCTAAGGAATAAGAAGAATAGTCAAGCCATGAACAAGAAAGGTGTTCAATGCTACAATTGTCATGGATTCGATCACTGTGCTAGTGAGTGCACTAAGAAGCACTCTTAGAAAGACAAGAAAGGCAAAGTGTTAGCGGCTACTTGGAGTGATGATGACTCTAGTGATGATAAGAGCTCTAGTAGCGAGTCTTCAAGTGATAAAAAGTTGTTGAGCAACTTTGTAGCTCTAACAGCTTCTCACTTTCCAATAGATGATAATAGTACAATATCTTTGAACAAGAACTTTGATGCAATTCATCACGGAAGTACTAGTTTCATTCTTACCAATCTTGAGTAGTTGGCCAAGATAGAGAAACATGAAGAAGCTGGAGATAATGCTCTAAGAGTGGTAGTTGATAAGGATGACTTGATCAAGAAACAACTAGATGAGTTTGTGATTGTTACTCGTAGACTTCTTAGTAAGAAAGGTGATATGAAAAGATAAACCTTGAGAACGATAATGTATGAATGAGTATTTGTTTTCAGTTTTCTTTTGTTTCTTTTTACTTCTTTTGGTATTTTTGTTTTTCTTTGTTTCAGGTTCGATGGATTTTTATGGGCAAGTAAAGACCTTGGAGTGCAAGATATGTGGTGAAGTTGGATATGACTTAAAGAGTTATCGGTTAAGAGATAGATTTCGAAGTTTTGTAGAAAGCAAGCTCAAACATCAAAGCCTTGTTGTCAAGACTGAGAAGCACATTAAGAAATTCCTACAGCCCCGAACAAATTTACAACCCATACAAAAACTCTCACAACCATGATTGGAGCATTTACCATGACTCCACATGGACTTGTAGTGAGAACATTGCCCTTAAACAACCTTTATCGTATGAAGACAATCAAATGAGCTGTTTTGTTTGGATGATCCCAAACAAATTAACCTTGAGGATGAACGAAACAATATGATAAAGATGAATGAAGAGTTATTGGACATCCTCAAAGAAGTAGTTTCAAAAATAGGGTTGCTGAAGAAAAAGAATGAAGAAATTCAAGAGAAGATGCTAGAAGTTTCCCAAGAAAAAGAAGACATTAGGGAACATTGTGAGGAAAATGTGCATCTCTTGAAGGAGTTAGAAGGCAAAGGGGCATCGGGAGAGTCAAAGAGTGACAAACTCCAAGAGCTAAACAAGAGGCTCATACTTGAAGTGTAAACACTCAGAGTGGAGAATGGTACACTCAATGAGAAGAATGGTAAAGTCTCTAGCAAGAACAAAGAATTGGAAGAGCAAATCAAGAGACTTGAGGCCACAAAAAGTAAAGCACTAGAAGAGTTTTTGGACTTCACAAAGGCATTAAGGGATTTCGAAGAAAGAACAACTTTCAAGTCAAAAGAAATGCAATTATAGATCGAGCTGAAGGATAATGCCTTAGATGATGTCATAGAAGCTCTCAACAAGAAAGATGAAGCTCTCAAATTAGCAAAGGAAAAGGAAGGTGACTTTATCATGAAGTTGAGTAAGGTGGAGCAAGACGTCAAAGCATTACAAGTGGATCAACTCAAACGACCTCAAAGTCGTTCATCAAAAGGGAGTCACTCTACCCTTAATCCTATTTACTATTTTTATTCAAAAAGCTAGCATGCATCAAAAAGTCCTAGGAATATGAGGAGTCCAACTAGGATAAAGGGAATATGGGTGAGAAAAGATTTAATGAGCCAATTGAGGAATATGGGAAAGGAATTGAAAGGGAAATTGCCTAAATTTGCTTGGGTAGTCAAGAAGAAAGAGTTTCCTAACTTGGTTAAACCACCCTTAGCATCTTATTGAACATTTTTTTGATGCAATCTCCTTATGTTTATTTTATGTTTCATGTTTGTTTTTGTTATTTTATTCTATTGTTTTGCTTTTAGTTGCTTTTGTTAGTTTAGTATAATAAATTTTGGTGGACATGAGAGATTTGTTGAGAGTGATATTCCTTTGAGAGTATATTTGATTTGAGATCTATGTTGTGAATGTTAACCTTTGTGAATGAGTATTGTGCTTCAAGGCTAGGTTCTTCATCTCTTGGATTTGACACACCGGCCGCTTGCAGGTCTTGGAGAGACGAGAAAGCTAAGAGTGCCCATAAAAAGGGCAAGAACCTATTCAAAGTTTTAGACTATTGAGCATTCACATCAGTTTATTCTTTCTATCTCAAACTCTTGCACTTTAACTTGATATATCTTTTATCTACAAAATTGTGCATATGAATGGATGAGAATATCATTGAATATCAATTTTGGTTGTGTGTGAATAGGGTGAAGAAACACTTGTGAATGATTATACAATTTTGGTTTTCAAGTTTTTGCATGGATTGATTGATTATTTCATTTTTGGCATGATGAGCCGAAGGCTCTTTAATATTTTGCATAGGAATGTACATGTGCGTAGTTTGCATATATTGCCCCATTCGGTTTGGGGGTAGCACACTTAAATATGTTTTGTACAGATTTTGAGCTTATAGTGTAAATCGGTTTGGGGGTCGTTATGTCCCCATTCTGTCAATTTTTTTTAATTGGTTGATGTTGGTTTGTGATGAAATGTCGATATTTCACTTGATTGCCTTATTTTATATTGAGCCTTGTTTGAATCTTTTTATTTTTAATAGGCATGAATTGTGTGATTAATGCTTATGTTTGGTTGGTTTTGAGTTCATGCCCTCAATGCTTCGTTTATTCATTGTCCATGCACCTCATGTCATATAAAAATTGAAGACGATGTTTAGATTAGGTTTGGGGGTATGGATTCAATATTTGAGTCATTTTTCATTTCACTTTTTTTTATGCTTTTCTTTAACCTTTGCGAAAGTACCCTATTTTGAAAATTTTGAATCCAAATGTTTCATTTAAACTGTACCTTTTGGTAAGGAAATAAATTATTTTGTCCATGTTGTGTTCTTTAACATTTTGATACGGTTCTAACGATATAAAGAACATAAAATTCTGGGCAGGGGTTAAAAGCTAATGAATGTTTCTTCGACCAAAGGTCATGGGAAATGCCCTGTTTTGAAAATCTGCACGAGAACCATCTTCGACGTCCGTTTACACACTTTTACAGTTTGAATTTTTAAATATTTTGTAACGAAAAGTGTGCATTTGCATGTTTAGTTTTCTGTGCTAAATTTTTGGCAAGTTTTTTTAAGTATTTTTGTAAATATGCACTAAAGAGCAAATATAGGTTGATTTCAAAAGTCATCCATTTTTGGAATTTTGTCCCCCATGTTTAGATGTTCTTTCACATTGTGTTTTTGTTAATATATTTAAGTTTGTGTGTTGTGTGTTGTGTATTGTGTGTCATGTTAGGTCGGACTCTCTTGTTTTCAACATTGAGGACAATGTTGAGTTTTGGTTTGGGGGTGTAAATGCCTTTTATTGAGTCGTCTTTCTGTTTTGTTTCGAGTCGTTTTAGTCTTTTTGGTCCAACTTTTTTCTATTCTTCGTAATAGCCAAAATTTTGAGCTTTCACTAGCTTGGATGTGATGCCTTGAGCGTATTCTTTTGGCGAGTCTATACATGCATTGTGAGCTTGTGTAACAAATCTTTGTCACTCGTGGGTTATACTTTCATTGTCATGGTCTAGTCCCACCTTTTGTGTGCTTGATTTGAGGGGACTCGGTGCTCTTGCACATTGTTCTAATAGTGGAGACACTCGTGAGGTCACAAACACAAGCCATTAAAAAGAGCAATGAGTGTTCAATTCTTTCTATTCTTTAAACACTCTTCTCGTCATAAGTGTCACATGCCATAGGACATACATCTCATACATATTGTGGATTGCTTGTTTGGATGCATTCATTCCCTTAAGAGACTAATTATGGAAATGATCTTAGACAATGTGTGTAATTAACTACTTAAAATGTCTAAACACATTCCTTTATCTCTTATGTGTGCTTCATAGCTAATTTTCCGCCAAACACTTACCTTTCATTTGGAACCAAAATGTAACCATATAGCCATAGCCAAACACAAGCCTACCTTTATTGCCAATCATACGGGGTGTGTGTGTGCTATGTGAAGTTTTTAAAAGGTGTACGCTCTTAAGTAGAAGTAGCATGTATGTAGGCATCAATGTAATTGTGTATGAAATGGCTCGATTTGTAAAAGTGCCTAAATTTGCACTTATGAGCGTGATTGTAAAAATGCAATATGCAAGTGTGCAAAAAGAAAAGCAAAGAAAGGAAAAATCAAAAGGCAAAGAAAAGAAATAAAAAGAAAAAAGAAAGAAAGAACAGAGTCTTGAAAATAAATGTTAAGTACTCACAATGTAGAGTATAATTTTTGAAACACAAAATGTGTATATTGTAAATGCCTAGTTGTTAAAGTGCGCAAATGTGTAATAGTGCTTTATGTGGGGTGTGTGAGTATATTAAGACATGATTGGTGATCTGTGAACTCAAACTTTTCCCATATTTCTTTGTTCACCAAATCTAACCCAATGGCCCTATTACAAACAAAAGGAAAGTCCTATTTTATCCATAGTATGTCTTGATTGGGAATGGTTGTTGATAGCTTGATCTTCCACGTTCATGGCATAGTGAATTGTTCTTAGGATAGCTCACATACACTTATCGGTTGTTGAATATACATTGTATGCAATGCATTAGAATACTTTGTATAAATTTCATCTTTGCATACCTAGAATGAGTGTGAACTTAGAACTCTAAGTGGAAAAGAAAGAGCGAAATCGGGTGAGAAATAGAGTCAAAGCGAATTATGCTCAAGGTGTGGGAGTATGTAGCTCTCGATATGAGAGCACTCTTAGGCGTGTGATTCATGGCAGTGCGAGTTCCCTCAGGTGCCTTTGAGTTGTTTTAGATTACTTTGCGTAACTTTACCTCTCTCTATCACACATCTTTGCATCTCATCACCGATTGGACATGCGACTTATTGAACTATTTATTTTGAGTCTAGGTGAGTTTTAGATTGAGTAATTTTAACTTGTGTCTGTTTGTTTTGTTTTAAGGTTTGCTCAAGGACTAGCAAAGGTTTGGTTTAGGGGTATTTGATCGTGCCAAAATTGTCATATATTTTGGCCCTCAATTCCATTACCTTTGTCTCGCTTTCAGTAGTTTTTGCGTATCTTATGGCTCGTTTGTTATGTTTGTAGGCAATTAGGTATATTTCAGAAAAAAGGATGAAAAGAGCGAATATTGGGCGAAACTGGGCGAAATCAGTGAAGAAAAGCTAGAGCGTACAGGTCACAATGCGGGTCCTAAACCCGAGCACCAACCGCGCATATGTCCGTGCATTTGCCAAAACCCGAGAGATGAAAACAGAGCATCAAGTCTATGCGCGGGTCACAACCCGCACAAACATCAAGACCCGGAAGCAGATCAGAGGCAATATAGTTAGTGCGGGGACACAAAGCAAGTCAAAAAGAGCAAATGTTATATTCCTTACCGATGGTGTTTAAGCTCAAAGTAAGTTCGGGAGACAAAAATTAGTAAAGAGTGAGATTTGGAGGTAAAAGGAGTTGAAATTGTAAAAAGGTCATGCAAGTCGTCCAACTTCGGAGGGTCATATCTCTCTCTGTAAAAATATAACTGTATATATTATATTATATAAAACATATATTACTTATTATTACATATGTTTTTAATTTATATTATAATAATATATTATAATATTATATATGTTATTATATTATATTATATTTATATATATAATATTATATAATATATTATTGTATATAATAACATTATAAATATATATATCATAATATATATAGTATTAATATATATAGATATATTTTAATATTATATATATTATTACATATATATATATATATATTATAAATATACTATTTGTATAATATATAATATATTATTATATTTAATAACATATTATAGAATATTAATATACTTATTATGTAAATATTATAATATATAAATAATATAATATATATTATATATTAATATTCTATAATACTATATGTTATAATATATATAAACTATATTATAATATTATATATATTATATAATATATATATATATATATTATTGCATAAATACTTTTAGTTCTAATTGGAAATAAATTATTCTGGAATATATATATATATATATATATATATATATATATATATATATATAAGAGGGGCACTTTGGTCATTTGAAAACTGTGTCCCGTCTTATCGTAGCCATATCAAACGCATAATATTACAATTAATAGTTTTAAAAAATGATTTTTTTATATAAAAAAGTGAAAAACAGAAACAAAAACAAAAAACAAGTCTTTTGTGTTTTTCAAATCTTCCACTTTTAACACTGATTTTGTTTTTCATTTTTTATTTCAAAAATAAAATGAAAAACGGTTAACGAACGCGTGTTCGAAATCATTTTTGAAAAATAAAAACGAAAACGGACTGAAAAACAGCTACAGGACGGGGTCTTAAATTGTACCCTCTTTTCTTTGCAAATTGTTCAAGAAATTATTTGAGTAGAGAATTCGGTATACCCTCTATTTAATTCTCTTTTGCTCATTTGAATAGAATGATTGAACAAGTGTACCCTCCTCGAGTGAAATCCAGACATTTTAAACTCAATCTCTAACTAATTTCAAAAGGGTGACCAATACTATACCCTCTAGGTTGGTTGCTTGTGAGAGTTTAAGCGACAAGTCTATACCCTCTAGGCTGTTGAATTTATAAAGAGATTAGTCCCGTAATTTGATAGATGTTCATTTTAATGAACAATCACTTGTGGGTAGTCAATACTATACCTATATATTGGAAACCCATGAGGGATATACAACCAATGTTATACCCTCTAGATTGGTTACAATAGATTAATGTTCATTTATATTAATTACCAATACGCCCATTGTTTCCTTGTGTGATTCATCAATTCCTTAGCTCTAACCATCATATTTTAACACTCATTTTCATTAACACTAATTGCATGTTAGATTAACTAGCCTAATTGTAGTTGTATTGTAGTTAATTAACATTTCAAAACCAAAGCCATTTATTTTTACCTTTTCATAAATAGTTTTAGTTTAATAATAGTTAACTAGTTTTAGCCATTCGATTTCCCTTTCCCTATGGACGATACCCTTGCTTGACATTATACTTGTTTTCACATTTTAAGGGCAAAGCTAAGGACTTTATAAATATTTGTTTGACGAGCATTTTATAACTACTAATAATAGCTCGGTCAAGAAGCAGCTGAAGTGGCCAACCATGATGAGCAACCATCGAAAGGAGGGCAAGAGGGTGAGGACCATCATGGAGGAGGAGGAGGAGCTGGAGGGAACCAAGAGGATGCTAGAGCTTGATACAATCTTCTCATCGATTATTTTGATTACCCGGAAAGGGGGGTGGGCACCCCGCTTTACTCATGACTTGTTTAATCGATTTTTTCTTTACTTGTAGCCAAGAACCAGGGGTTGGGCTCCTTGATTGATGACTGTAGCTTTATGAGGGGATAAGCTCCCTTAG
Source organism: Dipteronia dyeriana (assembly GCA_032871835.1). Classification (NCBI taxonomy): domain Eukaryota; kingdom Viridiplantae; phylum Streptophyta; class Magnoliopsida; order Sapindales; family Sapindaceae; genus Dipteronia; species Dipteronia dyeriana. Next base: position 79,488,051 of record CM065296.1, on the reverse strand, counting down.
CATTAATGAAAGCTTAGTTTTTAATTTCCTTCACGCTTAGTTTGATTAATTCTGATCACGGACTTCAAACTCAACTGTGAATTCCTTACACAATTTCTGACCTTGACCTCGATGCGACCTTTAGAATAATCTTGACTTAATCAAATTTGGTAAAGAAGAATTCCGAATCTTGTATCTCGCATCCTTGATAATCCCCCATTCAAAACTTAACCTGGCGATAAAAAATCACACGATTATGAAAAATCACTGGCTAGTAATGATCAAGTGTTTGATATTTAGGTGAAAGTTATGTAGTAACAACGTATATACCCCTTCTCCCGGCATTTGGGAAGGTATCTTGTTATGGCGACCTCAATCCAATAAGCAAATCAGCATTAAAGCTCAGATTGTTCTCGGGGGTGATGACTCCCTAGTGGCATCAGGATGGCTATCTAGTTATATCTTAGTCTCTAGATCTGGATGACAACTATGCTCTTACACTCAGACATTTATTGGGGGTGGTAGCCCAACCAAGGCATTAAGAGGGGTATAAAGCTATATCTTGGTCTCAAGATTAAGATGGCAATAATGCCCTTACACCCGAACCCTTCTTGGGGGTGATAGCCTGACCAAGGCATCAATATGGCTATCTAGCTATATCCTGGTCTCGAGATCTGGATGGCAACTATGCTCTTACACTCAGACCCTTCTTGGGGCTGGTAGCCCGACCAAGGCATCAGGAAGGCTATCTAGCTATATCCTGGTCTTGAGATTTGGATGGAAACTATGCTCTTACACTTACACCCTTCTTTACGGGGGGTGGTGCCCGACCAAGGAGTCATGGTAGCGAGGGGGCTTCCCTGGCTAATCCCGGGTCATGAGGTGAACTTACTCTTGGAGAACCTAATCGTATATGGAGAAATTAATAGCTTAAGGAGAACAAAATAGGAGATGGAGAAAATAACAGACTTTATTGATGATCAAAATGGAGTACATTGTTGTTGGGAATTTTATTGAAACCTAAATAGAGGTAGCTTGCTCTGCATTCTAGGTGTGGTCGAAAGGTCGACCCTTCATATCTTTGAGCTTGTATGCCTCATTATGGACCCCTTCCCAGTGGGTCTTAAGACTCCATCAAACTTTTTCCTACCGTTCAATGTCACTTTCTTGAGAACCAAATCTCCTTTCTTGAAATTCTAGGCTCCGACCTTTCTGTTGCAATACCGGCAATCTTGCTCTGGTATATTGCCATTTTCTCAGCTACCCTGTCCTGTTTATCCTCTAGAAGATCTAGATTAACTCGGAGCTTGACCTCGTTGCTCTCACATTCAAAGTGTTGTACCCTAGTGTTTAGGGTCACTTTCCCGAGAACCAAATCCCCATCCTTGAAATTTTGGGCTCTGACCTTTCTATTGAAATACCGGGCAATCTTACCCTGGTATATCACTACTTTCTCAGCTATCCAGTTCTGGTTCTCCTCTATCAGATATAGATTAACTAAGAGCTTGACCTCATTGCTCTCAGATTCAAAGTGTTATACTCTGAATGAGGTCTTTTTATGCTCGATGGGAAGGACTGCTTCAAACCCAAAGGCTAGGGAATAGGGTGTCTCTCCGGTAGTTGTTCTTTTTGTAGTCCGGTATGACCAGAGAACCTTGGGGAGCTCCTCGACCCAATTGCCTTTCTTCCACTGTAATTTATTTTTCAACAGCTTCTTGATAGCCTTGTTGGTGCATTTGACAAGCTCATTAGTCTGATGGTGGGCTACTGAAGAGAACCTGAGGTCGATTCCTAAACCTTCACAGAAGTCCTTGAATCGGGCATTGTCAAACTGTTTGCCTAGGCCAATTATAATGATGAGTGAAGTCCCAAACCTGCAAAGCACATTGGTTTTGATAAACCTCATCATGTTTTCTTCTGAAATTTGGGGGAGAGGTCTAGCCTCGACCCACCTTGTAAAATAGTCGATTGCCACAATAGCATGCTTAGCTTGCCCATGAGCAGTAGGAAGTGGTCCAATCAAGTCAACCCTCTATATGGAAAAGGGGTAAGGTGAACTGAGTGATGACAATCGCTCCGGTGGTAGGTGACTAAAGTTTGAGGTTCTCTGGCACGGTTTACAAGATTGCCCAAAACCCTTGGTATATTGATGAACAGTCGGCCAGTAATACCCCATACGGAGCACTTGATATGCTAAAGTCTCCCTGCCAATTTGATTCCCGCAGTACCCAGAATGGACTTCTCTTAGCGCTCAACTGGTGTCGTCCGGATGAAGACATAAAAGTAGAGGAAAGGCTTTGCCCCTCCGATAGAGGTATCCATCAATCAGGCAGTACCGAACTAACAATCTTTTTACATTTCGGCTTGGTCGGGGTTCTCAGAAAGCTTTCCTTCTTGGAGGTAGACAACTATCAGGTCTATCGAACAGGGATACCGATGCAATTAGCAGATTTCTTTGCCTGTAGTTATTTTCAACTAGGAGATCACCTAGAGAGGTACTCCCTTAGGTAAAACTTGACCTCTATTCACGGCTATCTTGGCCAAGAAGTCCACTCGTTGGTTTTGCTGTCGAGGTATCTATATGATCCGGAATCCGTTGAGACTTTCCTTTAGTTGCTGGATTAGCTTTAGGTAGGCTACCATGTTGACGCCCTTAGCTTGGTAAGGCTGTGTAACCTGGTTGACAATGAGCACCGAGTCATATTTGACATGCATATAATCAGCCCCAAGCTCGATGGCGACCTTCATTCCTGCTACGAGAGCTTTGTACTCGACTTCATTATTGGTTGCTTTAAATTTGAACCCAAAACAGAGGCGACACTCCATTTTTTCAGAATCGATCAGGACTATGCCAACACCTCTCTCTACCTGTCCAGATGCCCCATTAGTGTAAAGGGTTCAGACATTTTAGTCTTTCGGCCAATTATTGCCTTCTTGAAATTTCTCAGGAGCTGAACCTAGTGTTATTGGTGTCTCTTCACTCGAGAGGGCTGAGAAATTAGCATTAAAGTCTGTTAGGGCCTGAGCTTTGATCACTATTCAAGGTTTGTATTTTAGGTCAAACTGGGTGAGCTCTAAAGGCCATAAAACCAACCTTTCAGATATATCCAGTCTCTGTAAAAACTGGCGGAGAGGTTAAGCCATTATCACTGCCACTGTTTGGGCTTGAAAATATGGACAAAGCTTTCTGGTCGAGGTAACCAAGGCAAGGGCGAGCTTCTCTAGGGGGAGGTAGTTCTTCTCGGGTTTCGATAACACATGGCTGATATATTAGATAGGTCGTTGGATCCTATCCTTGTACTTTTTGACCAAGGCCCCGCTTACTATCATTTCTAACACTGCTAGGTACATATGTAATTCTTTCCCCGGCATTGGTTTAACTACTCCTTTAAGTCCTGGAAAGCTCACTCCCTGTCCTTGTCCCATTTCATATTCCTCCCTTATTTTATGACATTGAAAAAGGGAAGGCATTTATCAGTGGAGCATGAGACGAAATTGTTAAGCGCTGTTACATGCCTTATCAAAACTTTGACTTGTTTAAGAGTGGTAGGAAAATCTAGGTTCATAGTAGGTTGGATCTTTTCTGGGTTTACCTCGATTCCCCTCGCATTCACCATGAAGCCCAAAAACTTCCTCGCTGTTACCCTGAAAGCAAACTTCATGGAGCATGAGACGAATCTGTTAAGCACTGTTACACGCCTTATCAAAACTTGGACCTGTTTAAGAGTGGTAAGAAAATATAGGTTCATGATAGCTTGGATCTTTATGGGTTTGCCTCGATTTCCCTCGCATTCACCATGAAGCCTAAAAACTTCCCCGCTGTTACCCCAAAAACAAACATCATGAGATTCAGCTGCATTCGGTTCTTCCTCACCATCTGGAAAATCCTGCGGAGATATTCGTGGTGTTCTTCTACTTCCTAAGATTTGGTGATCATATCTTATATGTACACCTATATTGTTCTCTTTATCTCCGGTTTGAAGAGTCGATTAACCAATCGCTGGTAGGTGGCTACCATATTTTTAAGGCCGAAAAATATCACCTTATAACAATAAAGACCTTGCCCCGTGATAATGCTGGTCTTGTCTTAGTTGGCGGGATGCATCATAATCTGGTTGTACCATGAAAACAAGTCCATGAATCTGAGAAGCTTGTTTCCAGTCGCAAAGTCTACCAACTGGTTGAATTTTGGTTGAGGAAAGCTATCTTTTGGATATGCCTGGTTAAGGTCGGTGTAGTCGACAAAAATATTCCACTTCCCATTCACCTTCGTGACCATGACGACGTTGGTGATCCATTCAGGGTAGCGTGCTTCTCTGATGAAGCCTGCTCTGATCAACTTATCAATTTCCTCTTGAACCGCAGCGTTCCTTTCAACGTTCCTTTCAGCGTTAAAGTGATGCCTTTTTTGCTTGAAAGGCTTAAAGGCCGGATCAACTGCTAATCATTGGGCACCCAATGATATCGGGATCCCAGACATCTCAACATGAAACCAAGAGAAGATGTTGATGAATTCTTAGAGAAGCTCGATCAAACCTTCTTTTAACCTTGGCTCAAGGGTAGTCCTAACCTTAACTACCTTGGAGGGATTGCCACTTCTGACTGGTACTTCCTCTAGTTTGTCCACTAGGTGCCCACTCGCCCATTCTCTGCTTGGTTCTTCCTCTTCCAGTACCAAGGGGTCATCCTCAGGATGATCGGTTAGCTTTATACCTTCCAGGGTCATCACTGGTGCTTCCATATCATGGACTATCGATACTTGCACGAACTGTTACGTAAAAGCTGTTTGATTGGCAAACACTACGTAGCATTTTCTGGTTGTTTGCTGATCTCTACGCATCTCTCCTAACTTGTTCACCATTGGGAATTTAAAGACATTATGGTAGATAGACAGGACTCCATTCAAGGAAGATAGGAATGTTCTCCCTAGTATCGCATTGTAGACCAATAGGGTGTCAACCACAACGAAGTCTGTCATAATGTTTTGTTAGAAGGGTGGGATTCCAATGATTACTGGAAGAATCTTTGATCCCACTTTTATGATCGAATCCCTAGTGAATCTATACAGCATGGTTGTATAGCTATTGTAACACCACTGCTTGAAATTCAGCTTCTCCAAAGTGTCTTTGAAGAAGAAGTCTACATTGCTCCCTGTATAAATGAACACGTGGTGCCATTCAGTTTGTAAGTTATACTGTGATCACCACGGGATCGTCATGAGGTTGCACGGTGTTGTAGACATCTACCTTGGTGAATATGATCTGTGCTGACTGGGATCGGCCAGTTGTGCTTTGGTCTACCTTGAAGACACCACAACCTTTATCAATACGGGGAATCTTCCACACATGGTTTTTCCTGGAACTATTGGAGGTGCCAGCTAGGGTAGGTCCCCCACTGATGGTGTCTATCACCTGGATTGGTTGCATCAAATCCTTCTGTTCCCTCTTCCCCTTTTCTACAGTGTCAAAGAACTCTGCTTGTACCTCCCTTCCAGTTTGTATATTGTCCCTGACCTGCTATAAGAATTCTATAAAAAAATCCTTCCCTTATCATTGCTTTACTCTGGTTACGCAGGTTATCGCACTCCGAAGTGTTACGCCCTATGTCTTCATGAAAATCATAGTACTTGTAACAATTTCTCCTGTTAGTCGGGGCTTTCATGGGTGCATGCTTCTGGAGTAGCCCCTTATCCCGAAAGGCAAGGTAGATTGTTTCTCGGTATGCAATAAATGGGGTGCCCTTCGAAGTGTTACCTAGGTTGGGAAGCGGGTAACCAGTACACTGGCCTATTGGGAGGTCTATTTTGGATTTTTGGAGTAGGCTCAGATCTGGGAGATTCCTTTTTCTGGCGCTTCTACATTCTCAAGTCATCATGCTCCATTTTGACTTGGAGCTTTTCGTTAATCATAGGCCTCTTGGTATGTCTCTGGAGGTTGCTTGGCGAAGGATCGAAAGAACTTTCCCACCGATAGGTTCCGCCAAAAGTTGGCGAGAGTCTCTTTCTCGTTGAAGACTTTGACTTCTTTATGAAAACGCTCCATATATGATCGGAGTGTTTCACCACATTCCTGGATCACATACTAAAGGTGTATAGGATCCTTTGGACATGGTTTGATCCCTTGGAACTATGAGCAGAAGTCGGTTGATAGCTTCGTGAATGAGTCTATTCTACCAGCAGAAAATTTCCTGAACCAAGTCTTTGCATAGTCAGTCAAGGTAGTTGGGAACATCCTACACATGGCGGCCCTGGTTGCATTATGCACTTCCTTTGCTAGAAGAAGATCTCCAGGTGGCTTAAAGGGTCCTCTATGCTAGAGAACTTGTCTTTCAACATCTTGAATTTTGGCGGGAGCTCAGTGTCCTGGGTTCTCCAAGTGAAGGAAGCATTCATTTCGCTAAAGGGATCCTTCTTGGCCTCCTTGCTTTTCCCCCTCTTCAATTGTTGAATCTCTTTCTGTAGCTTTTCCAGCTGATCTCTTAAAAACTTGTTCCCATTCTTCTTTGGATCGACCTTATATCCCTCACCGTTGGATCACTCTGATGAACTAGAGATTTCAACCCGATCTTTTGGGATCTGTTTGGGGGCTTTGCTGGCTACCTTTCTCTCAAGCCCGAGTTTCCCTACTTGAGGTTGTTAGGCGAGGAGCTTCTCGCTGCTCCCGTGGTAAGGTATTTGCTGTAGATTTGACTTGCCTTGGTTGATAACACAATGGTCTGTCCGAAATTGGTGGTATGGGCCATAGTTTATCCCAGATCAAAGGTTGATGCCCTGTCCTATCACTGGCTGGCTCTGGCGGGGGAAGTCTTAACCGGTCAAAGCCAGGCTGCCTGGTACTAGGCCTACTCCGCTCTCCCTGAGTGTTAGGATTTATTGGCTAGATTGCAATGCCCTCTACAAGCAGGCGAAGGCGGACGTTCTCCAAGAAGGCCACTGCTTGTTGATCGAGCATGGCCTGGCTTATCATAGGAGGGCTAGGAATCCGTGTAGCTGTTGAACGGACCGGAGCATGGCTATGGTTCCCTGATTTCCTACTCATCCTTAGAGCCTTTTGTTTTGATGCGGTAGTAGGTTGTCCCGATGCCTCGGGCTTTCCCTGAGAGGATCGGAGCCTTATTATCCTTTTGAAACAACAAACACGTAAACTTTTGGTTTAGTTAGTTAGGTGTGGGTTTTCCCATAGACGGCGCCATAATGTATTAACCAAAAGTCACTCAGAGTGAGGAAATTTGGTTAGCACCCTCGAGACTACTACCACGGAGGCAGTAGTCAGGGTGGTACCTTTGACACCTAGTTTATTCGTACGATGATAAGTGTGAAGGCGAATACCAGGATAAGTGCAAATAGGATATACAAAGGGAATTTGAATTGCTTTATTGATGAATCATATTGCATATACAAAAATCACTCAAATACTCTCAATCTCATTAAGGTAAAATGGGTTGGCAACTTCGTGCCTGTCGAGAAGTAGATAGCTATGGTGGCCTTGTTTTGATCATAGCTATATGGAGCTCGATCTGATCGTGTCAAGCTTTACCTGGGGTGTTCCCAGGGCGCGCCGACCTTTCCTTGCTTCTTACGGGATCGTCCAATAGCTCGGCCTGGGAACTTCAGTTCCAAGGTAGGTAATCTCGGTTTCGGACCCAAGCTAAGGGAGTGGAAAATTTCCCATTAGTCCCTAGCCGATTTTGGCAATTAACAAATTCAAAGAAAGGGAACCCACATTCCTAGGTGATTCACGTTCTTGATTGGACTGGAAGACCTTACGGATTCAATTCGGCACAACTTCAATTGTCACGAGAAAAAGGTACGATACTTTTAATATACGTCAATTAATCTGGGGTTAAGGTTCTTTCTTTTAAAGGGAAAATTTTAAAGAATACTCAAACCCATTTTTCCGCTTCCGCCACTTTTGATTTTAATTTTCCCTACACCAACACCTACTAGGAAGCAGTTTGGTCCCCTATCATTTTAGCACGTTCATTTTCTATAGCTTTCTTGGAAATGGGCAGAATTTCCGTCATCCTGGTATCAAGTAGAGGGGAAGAGGTAATCTGCTTGCCGATATCACCACCTGCTCCCTCATCAACAACAGTGGCTCGAGAGGTACTTGCTCTATCACTAGAGGGGTTGACATACTATTGAATTTATCCATGATCTCCTTCCTATCCCAGTTCGCGATGATGGCTAAGTCAAAAAGAAGTGGTAAAGCCTGGGCCGGCTAGAATACACCATAGAAATAGCCATCACTGAAAGAGAAGTCAACCTCAACCTCAAAACTGGCCATCTGAGCTTGCAGAGCTTGATTCTCTTCCATCTGCTCCATGGCTTTCATTCTCTTGTAGTTTATCTCTAAAGCCCGCCATTCCAACCTGAGGGTTTCTTGATCAAGAGCATGCTTCAACCACTCCAAGTCACAACGAGTGTCTTCCAACACCTTCTCGATCGTGTTTAGGTTAAGGTTCAACGATTGTACTGTATCCTGAGTTTAAGCAAGCTCCCCTCTGGCTGCCTCAGCATCAGCCTCAACCATTCCAGCACGCTTCTTCAATGAAGACATATGATGACTCACCACAACGTTGTATTTGAAAGTTTATAAATCACATCAATCAGGTTAGCTATTGCTGAAGTACTAGTTATGAGTGTATTAGTATAAGTAATAAAGGAGTATATGACTTCTGGTTACCTTACCAATGAGGGCAGAACACTTGGTAAGGAGAACTTTAGAAGGCATCGAGGTCATTGGAGCTAGAACCCAACAAACAAAGGAAAGGATGAATCGATCCACGACCTCATCTTGACCAGTAACCTTCAGTGGAGATCAGGTCCGCTCTCGAGGAGTCATAACGATATTGGCAGCGGTAGACTCAGGACCCCTTCTCTACAAGGGAAGGTATTGAAGAAGACGAAGGGGTAGAATAGTAACAGTAGCATCAAAAGTAGATGAGGTAGCAGTAGTACTAATAGTAGCAGTAGAAGAAATAGCAGCAATAGTGGCAACAAAAGCAATTAAACCTTAGCCCCTCACCCTGGTCAACCAAGATACGAATGCATCCATTTGACATGTGGGACCAGAAGGAGAGGAGAAAGGTACCCTAGGAATCCCAGCAGAAATACGCCTACCACCTATTGCCATGACATGAGGAGGAGAAGTCCTAGTAGTTTGGGCGATGGGGGACCCAGATGGGGTAGGAACTAGAGAAGGAAGTAAATCTTCTAACGGCTCAAACTTCCTCTGGACCAATAATGGGAAAGCAGAAACTGTAGAAATCAGTAAAGAAAGTTAGAATACCCCAATGTCAAGTAGGAAACACGCATCAAAAAAAATAAAGAGTTACATCATACCTAGGGAAGCAACAGATATTTGTAGGTATCGGTTCACCCGGTTGGGATCATAAGCATCTGAAGTAGGGTACTATAGGTTGACGTATTTCTGGTAAATGATTGCATTCAAGATCACCCTGGATTTTATCGCTAGAGAAGCTTTCTCCAGACCGGCTTCTCATTAAACTAGCAGGGACTTGGAACTCCATTCCCCTTTTATTGACGGAGCTTCCCCAATCTCCGCCAACAACTACCCATTCCTTTCTCCAGAAGACATCTTTCTTGGTATCGCAAAGCACAATGAACTTCAGGTTGTTCTTCACCCTGAGTGTAGAAATGCCCCTTGGGACGAAGAGTTAGAGTAGTAATCAGGAAAAGGAACCTCAGCTCATCTAATCCTAGTCTCTATCGACATTCTTCTTCTCGCTCTAATTCTTCCATAGAACTAGGAACCTACTAGGTGACTCCAAAACCTTGAGAAATAAGTGCCTGAGAGGTCAGCGGGCAAAGCTACAAAAAAAGATCCAGTAGATATAGAGGGGAAAGCACAGGGAGAACAAGAAGAATCCTTTGAGAGAGATGAATGCTCCATTCACCAGAAGGATACGGGAGGCGGAGCTCCCATCAAAATCTAAAATTTCGACACATAAATTCTTCATAACAGAAGACCTCTTGAGCCAGCTTAAGAGATTCATTCAGCAAACAAAAGTCAAGAATACTGCCAGGGCTGCCATGTGCAGGATGTTCCCTACCACCCTGACTAACTATGCAAAGACTTGATTCCGGAAGATGCCTACTGGTAGTGTGGATTCTTTCACAAAGCTATCGACGGATTTCAGCTCATAGTTCCAACGGATCAAAGCCGTCCAAAGGATCCCATACACCTTCAGTATGTGGTCCAGGAGCGAGGTGAGACACTTCGATCCTATGTGGAATGCTTTCATAAGGAAGTCATCCAGGTGGGAGTCTTCACCGAGAAAAAAACCCTCGCTAACTCTCAGCGGAATCTATGGGCGGGTAAGCTTTTTCGATCCTTTGCCAAGTGACCTCTAAAGACCTATCTGGAGGCCTATGATTGGACCCTTGAGCTGGTCAAAATTGATGAACAACTAAAGGTCAAGATTGAGCATGACGATATGAGAATGGTGAAGCGCCAGAAGAAAGAAGCTCCTAGACCTGAGCCAGATCAAAAAAACCAGAACAAACCTCCCAATAGGTCTACATACCGCTTCCTCACTTCTCAACCTAGACATTAAGATATCCAGCAAGGCGAACCCCTCTGCGAGTTTCGGCTCCTCCCAGGACATTAGCCCCCGTAACATGAGATGAAAGAGGGTATGGTTACTACACCCCCTTAAATGAATTGATTGTTGTAAAATCATGTTATAAAAACAATGCTCCCAAGTGCCCGAATCGTGAAGATATCGTACAACGGCAAGTAACGATCGTTCCCACAAGGACTAGAGATTTACAGATTAAATCTACATTGAAAGTAACCAAAAGATTGATATTGATTGATTTAAACTAAAAACTAAATTAAATTAAACTAATGAAAACAATTGTAAAGATTGGGTTGTGGTCAAGGGTGAGAAAGCACTAGGTCATCAATGCTCCCCTATTATGTCTACTCAATGTTTTGAATTAACTTTGAAAGATATTAATCAAGTTTAGGGTTCGTTCTTATCATAAGTATGATTGTTACCGTATGATCCTTGGATGAATCAAGTGTTCTCAATTACAATTTACCCATAGATCAATGGCGTAAACTACAATCGAGAACCCATTAAGTGCAAGAACAATGAACCAAAACCTACTTGCATAGATCAATGCTATGATCAGTTTTATCCATTCAATTGAATATTAATTAAGATTACATATAGATCAATACTCCAACCTCATTCATTAAATTATCAAAATCCCAAATTCATGCCAACGTATGATCATGCATTAACTAGAATAATGAATAAAGACATATGAAGAATTGAATGAATCAAAACTTAATTTAATTAAATATAGTCAATTCTAATAAAGAGCATTTATAGAGGTTCACGTTGATTCCCCAGCATGGAGTTAGTTACACATCATAAAAATAAAAGCAAAAGAAGTAGAAAGGAAAGATCCCATTGAGATCTTCTTCGTCTTGAATCTTCAGATGTACAAATATTGTTGAAAGAATTGCTGCTTGTTGTGAAAGATATGGAGAGGTGATGTTCACTTCTTTCTCCTTTGAAAAAATAATAATAGATGTGTATATATGTTCTGTCTAAAAATAGGGTTTCAAAATTCTTTAGAAAACTAGAAAACACACTACCTGCTTCCTAGACCACGACACGAACAGACTGCCTAGGGTGCAGTACCTTAAGCTTGTGTTCTTCCAGCATTTCTGTGGCGTTAACCACCATCTAGACATGACCTGCACCGCTGTGGGAAATGTTGGAACGCCTATACTTCTTCACTCTATATACTACCGTGGATGCTTTGCTTGGGTAGTGACCTCCACTGCGTTAGTTGACAGATTTGTCCTCTTTTTGCCAATAATTCTCCAAACACAACACTTGGAACCAATGTCCTGAAAATGCTCAAACCAACAAATTAAACATCTTAAAAGGCTCAAGAAACAATCAATTGATTAAAGGAACGAGGATTAAAAACATATACAAATAATGATCTATCAAATACCCCCAAACATATCTTTTGCTAGTCCTAGAGCAAAAATAAGAAAAATAAAAACTGAAAACTAAACCTAAACCTAAAAGTAAAATCCTAACTAAAACACTTTCGTAGGAAACACGATAGCGTTGAGCATATGCTACAAGCCTTAAAAACACCAATCATCTAAAATGTATTTGAACTGTGCCCATATTTAAACAATGCATGCAAAAGCCAATAAGTAAAGACTAAAGAATAGTCATAAAGATGAATGCACTGCTCAATTTTTTAAATGAAATGCCCATACTCAAGATTTTCAAGCTTCAAAGTTGCATTCGATAAATGTCATAGACGTAATTCGCCTCGAGTCCGATTCTCACAGGGTATCACTCATTAATTTCTCACAGAACCTAGGCAAATACACTCAACAAGCATATGCAAATGGAGTTTATGCACAAGAAATTTCAAGATATAATTGCATATGAATAAATAGTAGAAAGAACGCATAATTTTATGCAAAACATCTCACAAAATAATTAAGCATTATGAACAAGATAGACACGTTATTCACTTCTACTTTCATAGTAAGGATAACCAGTAGATCAGTTGGACTTTATTAAGGTTTTAATGGAGCCATTGGTAGAAGGTTAAGAAATAATGGGAAATTTAGAATTCAAAAACCTAGGACCATACCATGAGAGTCTTCAATAACCTTAACGGCTTCGCGCAAATTTCTCTCACTTTATTACGGGTGAGATAATAACACTCCCCATTGTCCTAATCTTTAAAAATTCACCATTCTTTTCATGCCAGCAACTCCTCTTGAGTAGATAAAACTTGTATTCTAATGACTTAAGACTTACAAAAATCTATTCTCTGATTCCCTTTTTAGTTTCTATTAATATGTATATATATATATATATATATATATATATATGTTTTTTTTTTGTTTTTGTTTTTGTTTTTTTTTTTGTTTTTTTAATGAATTAGAGGATTACATGAAAATCATAATTATCAAACTTACTTTTTGGATTGAATGCAACTCTTTTCCTTCATTGGCCACTGATCAAAATATACGCAAGAATCACGTGCTAACTATTACATCTTCTTCACATTCTCAAAATATGATCCCAAGATATAAGGTATGGATCAATTATGGCTCATTGGGTTACAATTATTATGGTGAAGAAAGAAAAAGCCAAATTCAATGTTTGTCATCAAACAGGGCTATGGAGCACACATCACACATGTAGGAAATATTTACAGCCTTTTAAATAGTTCAAGCACACATAGTCTAATCATCACTTCCATTGGCTCGACTTACTCAAGATCAAAATAAATATGTGTCTTCTTTAAAAGATGAAAGTTCTATAATGCTCAATGTATAACCTATATAGATCAAATCTAAATGCTAAGAACCTACTGAGTGTTTAGGAGTAGATACTAAATATCCCTTGTAATTTATCATATATGTACACTTTTTGGTTTGGTGAACTCACAAGGGTAGTCTCCACTATTAATCATGGCTATCCAACGAAGCATCTTATCCATTATCATATCAAGAGCATGCCATAAAATTTGAATAATGCATAATATCTCTAGGCCACAGATCAAAACAAAATATCATAGATCACACCCCCAAACCTAAATTAACATTGCCTCAATGGTGACAAGCGAGAAAACAAAGGAGCGGAAAAAGAATTAAAGAAAAATACTAATAAATTCTAAATCCAAGTTAAATCCAAAAACAAAAAGAAAGCAAACAGAAAGTCAAAATAAATATGACAATTATTCAAAAAGGAAAAGAAAATAAAAATAAGAAAAAGAAAGAAAGAAAGATGCATATCCTGTAAAGTCCTCCATCCACATCTGAAATGTCCAGAACCTCTGTACCTTGATCATAATCACGATTATGATGTTGTGGCTCCATAGTGTCTCCTAATCCAAAACTAGGCGGATCGTACCAACAGCTGCCTCCTGCATGAAACTTAGGTTGGGGAACTGGAGGCTGGAAACACACATTACCATCGGTAACCACTGAAAACAAGCTAACCATCATGTTCATCAGCTCCTCCAAACCTCTAAATTGAGCATCCATGTGGTTCTGCAAACCCTGAAATAAAGAATCAAAATATGTACTTCCTGGCTGAGTGGCCTCTGGGTGGGCAGCTGACGGAACATCTGTATGAGAATCAGGCATAGGATCAGAAACCTCCATCTGTAATTGTGCCTCTCTCTCTTGGGCTTCTTGAGCCTCTCGCTCCTGACGGCGATGTCGCCGCTCTCCATACTGCCTTATTGTAGGTAATCCCTGATCGTGACATAGATTGTTCCACACTGTCAATAGTAACATACTAGGCACCTGTTCCTCTAATCATGCATCAACCTCAATACTCGCTATCATGTAAAAAGCTACAATTAAACAGGGAAATACCATAAAGGACCCATCTTCACAACCACTGTTGTAATTAGCCCTAAAAATCACACGACCAATATTGATTGGCTGGCAAATCATAAGGTGATGTAGCAGTCGGGCGCGCACAAAAAATTACTCGGTACGATGCTGTGTCGGTCTGAAGGAGTATGAGATAAAGATGTTCCAAAATACAGCGTCCACTCTCAAATCCTTTTGATACAGGCGAACCATCTGGTTCCCCTCCGCTCTGCCATCCATCCTAAGTACTTCAGCCAACCTCTCAATGTGTTGATCAAGGTCGGTAATTATATCTATCCATATAGTATGATTGACTTGGGCCTCTAGAGTTGCAAATTACTGGTTGATCGCATCCGTTGAAATATGGACTTCAAATCCTTGGACCAAAACAGCTCATCCGCTGAGAAATCTCTTTGGAATCATGTTAGCATAAAACTTGACCACTATATTCCTATTTTTTTGCTGGCCTCTTAACAAATCCTGCCCATCGACAGGTAGAAACAGCCCCAGTCACAGATGTCTCTCCTAGACTGGGCACCTCAATGCCCTTTTCCACAATCCAAGGTTGCCTCTGGAATTTTGATATTCGGTCCCTAAAATCCTTGTTCTGAGCTAAGCGTGAAGAAGTGACCCCTTTTCCCCCTTAACCCAAGGCCTTTTACCCATATTTTTTCTAGCCATCTGTACACAGAAAATAAACAAAAAACATAAATTAAGCAGAGTTTATACAAATTTTGGTAGCACTTCAGCTTGAATATGGACTCAAATTTTCAAATAATCACAACAATCTTCAATAACATAATCCAAAGGCTTCCCTTAAATAAAATAAATTCAATTCCATAAAATGGCCACATATTAAACACTTATAGACATAAATCAAACTTTTCTCCAAAAAAATCAAAATTCGGACTTCCAAGCATAACCAAATAGAAATTTCATCAAATAGACTTAATCATGTAGAATTTAACAATATAAACAATGCCCACTAGCCAAGGATGCATAATATTTGTGTAAGAACACTCAATTACTACAAACCATTCTTGAGAACACATACCTTAAAACCTAGATCAAATCATGCCCAAAACTAAAATAAATTCTTGAGAAAAGTAAAAGAGAGACATACCTCTCGTCCTTGAAGAAGATGAGTAAAGATTGGAAGAAAGTTGAGTGAAAAAGAATCGAAAAATGAAACAAAAAGAGAAGTGGAGGGAAAAGAGAAGTGTGCACAACAAAGAAGAAATAAGGGGGAAAATTGCCCAGACAACTAAATTATATAGGTGCTGGAATTCATGCCATACCTCGGTGAGGCATTACCTCTCAAGCGGTCTGAAGACGATGATGCACAGTTGATCAATGTTCTGTGTGCCATGACACGGATACATTGTCTACAAAGCGGTCTGTGCAGCGAGAAAGTCCAGTGGGTACATGCTTGTTGGGCCGCGGTGTAGGCACACGCCTCGGGAGCAGTCTGCAACATGAAAATTAGCAGAGCCTTCATGCTTTGCATACTACGATCTAGACATGTGTCTAAAGAGCGGTCTGGCCAGCGGTACATGAACAAAATTGTTCTCAAACTTCATCTGCATTGTTCAAATACGCACACACTAGAAGCACATATTTTTTTCATTTTAAACTACAAGATACCCTCAAACCTGAATTAAATGATGTCTTTGAATTAGGCATAAGATTAAAAACTTTGACAATATTCAATTATGGCTATAAAGGTTCTTGCAACACACATTAATTATGAATCAATAATAAAGAAAAATATAAAATAAAAGCAAAAGCAAAAGAATTAACCTAGGTGGGTTGCCTCCCACCAAGCGCTTTATTTAACGTCTAGGTGAGACATAGTAGAGTGCTACGGCTCTAATGGTGAAGCAACAATCATATATTCATCACCAATTTTCTTCAACTTGAAAGTTCCACAACTCTCAACATTTCTTAGCTCAGCCTTTTTGATCCATACTTTTTTCACATTCATTGGATTAATTATCCTTTGTTTATATTGTCTTAAAGACTCGTAGCATCTCGGTCGAATGTGACCTATAAAAGTGACAAACGGGAATAAATCTATGAATTTTACCTCTCTAGTGGTTGTTGTTCAATGGTCGATCTTGATTCCTTCTGTAACTTTTTCTTCTTTTTGGAATTGGATATTCCTTTATAGTGATGGAATCACTTGACTTATCATTATTCACCTTAGTGATCTTGACTTTTGCTTATTGCTTCTTCTTATCTATCTTCATTGACTTGATCTCTTGCTTTGCCCTTTTAATCTTTGCAATGCTTTCAAGCTCCTTAATCTTCATAATCTCTAAGGCGTTATCTATTTGTTCAATCTCAGCCTTCATTAGCTTTATCCGGTGATCATACTCTTTTCAAGCTCTTCATCCTTTTGAGAAAATGTTGCATACCTTTATAATGAAGACTCTTTTTCATCTAGTAATTCAGTGATCCTTGTTGTCGATTCAGAGTTAAAAGCGATAATCATCTGTTTGTATTCTTTTAACTGCTCAATTATATTCTCATATCTTGCACAATCATATTGGGCATTTGAAATTTTGCTTCTTTTGCTATTTCAAGATTCTTTTAAGGCCGAAGTTGATTCTAGACACACTCTTTGATATACTACTTCCACATTGAAACAATCAGTAACACCTATCGGATGTTTCAAATATTCAAAAACATCAACATTGATTGTCTCATCAAACACTGTCATGGAAACATTCCCATTATGCACATCTATGTTAGCTTTCACGGTTGACATAAATGGTCTACTGAGCATGATAGATAAGTCAATTGTATCGGTGCCTTCTTCCTCCATATCCAGTATGATAAAATTTGCAGGTATAATGAGTTTGCCAACTTGGACTAGAACATCTTCCACAATTCCATGAGGATACCCAATAGATCGATCGGCAAGTGAAAGCTCCATGTTGAATGGTTTAAGATTACTAAGCCCCATCTCTTTGTATACAACATACAACATCAAATTAATGTTTGCCCCTAGATCTAGCGTGGCTATCTCTTTCCATGTTTCTCCCTCTGTGATGGTGATATTGAAACTTCCAGGATCTTTAAGTTTTGGGGGCAACTTATTTTGGGGTATTGCATTTGCTCCATTTGGAATTGGCACTGTTTCGTGTGAATCAGTCTTTCTACTTCTTGAGTTGAGTTCTTTGAAATACTTTGCATATGCTGGCATCTTATGAATCTTTTCCATGGTTTGTAGACTAACATTGTCATTTGACAGGATATTATAGATCTCCTTGAATGATTGGTTGAGCTTGTTCCTTTGAACTCAGTATAGAAAAGGAACAGACGATTTGTGAATTTTCTATGTATCCTTAGACTTATCTACCTTAAGCTCTTCCTCTTCTCCTAGTTCATTATTCTTCTTTGAGAAACCTGAAACATTAACAGAAGCATTAAATAGTTCAGCAGGTTTATCATTATTTAAATCTTTACCATTCCAATGAGCTGTGATGGCCTTTGCTTGCTCAGTATGGATTGGAAATTTTCATGGTTCATTCCTTTGATTAGCTTCAGCTAGTTACTTAATTTGTGTTTCCATCTTCCTTAATAAAGCCTCAATATTTTGAAATCTCACATCAGTGTCTTGGAGCCTTTTATCTTGCTGGTTCACTCTCTAATCTATAGTTTGTATAAATTGATTCATTATATCTTCTAGTGATAGGTTTGTGGGTTGAGATACAGGATTCTGCTGGGTACCGGCACTATACTGATCCTGGCCATAATTGTTGTTATTTCCTCACTGGTTCCCGATGCCTTGATTATCTCTCTAAGAGAAGTTTGGAAGATTTCTCCACCCTGGATTGCATGTGTTTAAAAAATGATCATTTCGAGGTCGAGAGTTAAAATTGTTCATAGCTTGTACTTCTGCCTCATCATTAGGTCCAGGATAACTTGCTTGAAACACTTCCGCTCCATACCATGGTTGCTCATATCCCTTACATTGTTCTTCTCTCAGTTGTGCCATCTGATTGAAAAGTACTTCCATGGTGTTATGCATTTGTGACATTTGCATTGAGTTCCTGGCACTAGTATCTACTTCATAAATTCCCTTCCTTCTCCTAAAGTTCTTCTCTTAGGAGTTTCTAGCATGTTTTTCGAAGATAGTTTGCAATTCTTCTAGAGTCTTGTTAGTCATGGATCTTCCATATGCATTATTCATTGAGGCAGTTGAGATGTCATTTTATCTATCACAAAACTATTGATAGAGTTGGTGCATTTAATATCCGTTGTGAGGACAATAAAAAAGAAGCATCTTGTAATGCTCCCACGCATCATAGAATGACTCTTGGTCCCCTTGAAAGAAATTTGTGATCTTGGACCTGATCTCACTAGTTTTCTGGGGAGAATAAAAATGATCAGTAAGTCTATCTACCACCTCTTCCCATGTTGTCAGTGAAGCCAGAGGCAAAGTCAAAATCCTTGCTTTCGCCTTTTCCTTGAGAGCATGTGGAATACCCTATTGTTTGGAAAAGCTTGAATTGATGCATAGAACTCTCTGAGGAATTTTAGCACATCTTCATTAAGAAGTCCATAGAAATCAAATAATAGATTGTACTAGAAACTTTTTAGCTCATAGTTTCTAGTTGCCTCATCCAATGCAATGCATAGAGGGTGATTATCAACTATATGCCTACTGTAATCCTTCATAGTCTTGATAGGTACAGCTGGTAGTTCCGAAAGCTCTTGGATGTTGCGATTTTCATCGTCTCCCATTGTTCTTTGTCCAATACGATCAATATTGTCATTCAACGGTAGTAATTCTCCTTGCAGTGATCTTTTACCTTGTATTCACCGTTGAAGCCTGAAATAAAGGAAGACACACAGTAAACTACGAAAATAAATTCAAATTAAACAATAACTAAAAATCTAAAATTAATGACTCTCCTACCTAACTAATTAAATCTATTAACTAAGATTAAAACTAGACTAAATCAATAACTTTAACTAATCCTCGGCAACGACGCTAAAAACTTGATTGTTGTAAAATCGTGTTATAAAAACAATACTTGCAAGTGCACAAATCGTGAAGATATCGTACAATGGCAAGTAAGGATTGTTCCCATGAGGACTATAGATTTGCCAATTAAATTTGATAACAAAAAATTTTCACGAGGTGAGAAATTCCAGTTAACACCCTCGAGGCCACTACCACGAAGGTGGTGGCCGGGGTTGGTACCTTAGGTACCTAACTTGTTCGAACAGAGGTGGATGTTTGAATGTGAATAAAATAAGAATGGGAATATAAATCTTTAATGTAGATTGCGTATGTCGTACAAAAATATCTCAAATACAATCTCTCAAATACTCTCAGTTTCATAGGGGTACAATAGGGTGGCAACATCATGTCTGTCGAAAAATAGAATATATTCCTTACAGAATTTAGGCCAAGAGTCGACTCTCACTCTGTCTCTTTTCTTCCTCTATTTCTTACTTTCTTCTACCCGGTGATCATGCTTGGCCATATATACACAGTCCTTTTAGGTCAAATCTCATCGTTCTCCTGCCATTATTCTCTTAATCAAATCCCCTTCTTATCGGGTGGGATCCTTCGTTTAAATGTTATTGACTTTTGTCTAATTACGGAATCGAGAATATCTTAAAAAAGGAAAATTTTGTTTCCTCTTTGGACTCAAGCACCAACCTTGCACGCACGTAGTGGTTTAATGTTCGTTGGAGTGTAGATATGATTATGTGAGTCTGCAAGATGTGAGGCATCATGGAGGTCATCGTGAATAATGTTTGTTCCCTTAAGGAATGGGAGAGTTATATATGTGATCTGCTTGTAGAGTAGGAATTTGGTCTGATCCTTCCACATGCCTTGGAGCATGAGAAAACCCTCATGGGCACTCTTTGGTGGTAACAAAGCTTCTTTGAGCTCCCTCTTTCTGGTCTAAATTGATTTGAATATTCCACTAGTGAAGTACAGCGATGCTACAACATTAACCGGAGGTCTTTATAAACCCCTTCTTACGTCTGGAGAGGATGGCGAGCTCCTGTGAAGGTTACGAGGTGGTTTTGACCTCGAGGAACTTAGGTTGTCATGCATTGAGCTTTAAATAGGTGCTTATGAAGCTCGATACGATTGTGTCGGGCTCTATCCTTGGTGCTTCTGGAGCTCAATGATTTTATCTCACTTCTACGGGATGGCTTCACAACTTAACTCCAGGGTCCGGGGTTCCATGGCGGGTAATCTTAGGCTTGGACCCAGGCTAGGAGAGAGGAAATTTCTCTTTGGGTCACTAGCCAAATTTGGTTATTAATTGAAGTTCTATCTGACTTGAACAACAGTGATTGAGTTGGGGTTGGAGTCAGATTTCCTATTTTAAATGGGAAAATTTCCCTTCTTCACCGTTACAAAGAATCCTTGTGGAAACCTTCTCATTAATTGCGAAAGTGACGTGGCGAGCACATGCCAATGCATTCCCCAAAATAATCCGGCTACGTTTCGGTCGATCTTTAGATTCGAGGCAATCCCACCAAAGATCTTGCTTTTGTGTCGTTGACGTTATTGCTTCATCCACTCCTATTTTATACCCAGCTGTTTCACCACCCTCCTCACAATTTCTCTTTTTTCAAATTTTAAATTCTCAACGAAGAAAAATTTCCTCTCATTTAGTACTTCATCTTCTTTTCTTTACTTTTTTTGAACTCGCAAACCTTATTCTACCATATCGAAAGCCAGCTATGACTCTGTCGATTCTTTTATGGATAGTGACGATGTTTCCAGTCTTGACCACAAAAATGGGTTCGACGAGACTTCGACGGTGAAGACTCACCATCGAACTTGTAGCGTTGCCGGTCGAACATGAACGTAGCTATCAGGACTGGGTTTGCTACTCGATCAGATAATCCTTTAAGCTTGGTCGATGAATATTTTGATGGGGAAAATAGGGACGGTGCTATTGGGAAGGACCAAGTCACAATTGCTGGTCCTTCTCTTGAGAGGCTCCCTCCTTATGACTTTAGGGTCATTCTGGACTCCACTGTTGATTCGTAGTTAATCGATGGTATGAGGTTCAAGTGTGGAATCCTTGACAACGTCTTAATCTTTGTTCTTCACCGAAATTATGACTTCTTCAATCCTCTTAAAGGCGTGCTTCTGATTCATGTAGTGGCTTTTGAAAACGGGGTCAGGCTTCCTCTTCATCCTACTCTTTGACTGGCTCTCAATGCCCTACAGCTAGCTCCCCTTTAGTTGACTCCCGGATTCTGAAGGCATCTGATTGGCTTTCTCGTACTATAGAGGGAACACTGCGAGCTGAGCAAGGTCACCAAGGAGCCCGGAGCAAAGGAGCTGGCTTACCTTTTCTATGCAAAAGCTAAGAACAAGGTCAACTTCATCATTCCCGGTGCTTCAAAGAAGAACCCAGTCTGGAAGGTGGAATGGATCCTGATGGGAGATGATTGGGGAAGCTCGATATTTATTGGCAGGCATGAGTTCGCTGTTCCAACAACTTTTAAGGATAAACCATCGTGGGACCAGGATTCCTTGCCTGCTGATTCTGAGGTTGTACTGAAGGCCATCCACGCTAGGAACTATTTAAACCTAAAGTTCCCATCTGTGGACCCCTTCGATTCTTGCCAAGTAGATCACTATCTATGAATTTTTGATGCTACTACTCATAAGTTACACTAAGCCATCCTATTTTTTTTTTGTTGACTAGCTTGATTCTTACGGCTTCCCTTTTTTTTTAAAACATTTTTTATAGTTGCTCCAGCTTTCTGCGAAGCCCAACAAGCTTGCACCCCTCCCCCCTCTGCCAGATCGGGTTGGGAAATCTCTTTGGCTTCCTCAGAGAAAGGGAGCCAGCTTTTCTAGTTGGGGCTTCATTAGTTCTTCCTTTATCCCCCTCCAAGCATAGGTCTAAGATGGCACTCATCGCATGGGATATATGGGCCTCTGTTTCTCAAGTAGCTGATGTAGCATTGACAACTCCTGCTCTAGTTGCCCCTACTCCTACTTCTTCTGCTTTTATCACCCCCGCTTCTAACTTGCCTGATGTTTATACCTCTCTATCTACATTCCCAGCCCCATGAGCTTCGAAGGACCCCATGGCTGGTGTTGAGAGGGTTCCCCTTGCTTGCCTATAAAATCAGACCAGCTCTGCCATGCTTGACGAGGTCTTGGGGCAATTTGTCATTTCCTGCCCCGGTGACAGACTTTCTACGATGGGTTCAATGCCCGTAGATATCCTGATCACCAAGGGGTCTGCCCTTTTGGCCGAGGTAATCATCAACTTTTATTTTTTTCCTGTAACGATTTGTTATGTCACTTTTTAACTTGAACTTTTTTGTAGGCCTTCAAATTCAACATGGCTATGGGCCACCAAGTGGCCTCTCTCCATGATCGGGGGGCTAAAACTGAGGCTGAAGCTGAGCAGGCTATGGAGTTGTTAGCACGGTCTAAAGATCTAGTACAAGAGATGACCTCCAACTAGAGGGGGATGGAGGCAGAGCTAGCCGAGCTTCATTATCACAATGAGAAGTTGAAACGATCTCTCAATCACGAAACCCTCTTATGTGAACGTCGAGCAAAACGGTGGGATTCGTGGAAGACTGAGGCTAAGATGCTAGATGTGGAGAACTAAGCCTTGCATGCTCATGTGCTCAATCTGTAAACATAAGTTGATGCCACCTTCAGTTACGGGTATTTTTACACCTCTTTCCGGGTCGTTAAAGCTCTCCCTCTTCCCTTCGACTAATCCACTATCGTCGGTTGGGATAGATAGGAGATAATGACCATGGTTGAAGATATGTTTCACCTTGATGGTGATGGAGTAGGTCATTCTAGCTTAGCTGAAGCTAGGAAGGAAACGGTCGTGGCAGATCTTCCTCATCCTCCCCTATAATATTTACAGTCTTAGGTCCCAGGAAGACCTCAAATATGGTTCAGCCTGCACAGCTTGAGGACAGCCTGCCAACATCCTTGGAGGAAGCTGGTGAACGCCCTGAGGAACCCTCAAGAATAGAGCTAGAGGATGAGAAGAGCAGGATAGAGTCAATGGCTACCCTTCTCGATACGGCCATCCCTCTTGAGGTTATGACAGTGGTAAATGAAGTCTTGGAAGAGGACCCTGCTGAATGAGGAGCCCCTAAAGGAGGGGGTAGCAGGTGAGGGCGACCAAGGTGAGTTACCACTTGAAAGAGGAGCGGAGGGCGAGGATTAACAAGGAGAAAGAGCGGCATGAGAAAACTAGGGGGATGCTGGAGCTTGATGCAAACCATTCTTGACTTGCTTCGATTGCCCGAAAAAGGGGTTGGGCACCCCGCTTTACTCATGCCAGGTTTAGTCATATAATGTTTTTTTACATGTAACCCGGAACCAAGGGTTGGGCTCCCTATTGGGTGATTGTAGCCTTGTAAGAGGATAGGCTCCTATATTATTAATGAAAATTTGCTCAGGACTTCTTTCATGCTTGTTTTAATTGACTATAAACCTTGACTTGGTTGATATCTTCCTGCTTCACTCCTGACCTCAATCCTATTGAGACCTTCAAAAGTAACCCTGACTTAACTAAATCTAAAAAACAAAAACCATTAAATGAAAACCTGCTAATTGGGTAAACATCTAGCTCTCTTTTACTGCACTTGGTAGGAATTTATAGCTTTGGAGGGGAGAATCCCCTTGCAATGTATCTCACATCCTCGATAATTCCTCGTTTGTACTTTAAGCTCTTTTCCTGTTATGCCAAAAGATATCTTATTATGGCTATTTTGGTCGAGCAAATCAGTATTTTGACATTTCTTGGGAGTAAAAGTCTGACTAAGGTATCAAGAGGGCCATTTAGCTATTTACTGGTTTCAAGATCTCGATGGAAATTGTACTCTTACACTTAGACACTTCTTGGGGGTGGTAGCCTGACCACAGCATCAGGAGGGCTATCCAACTATTTTCTCGTTTCGAGATCTGGATGGCAACTTGCTCTTACAATCAGACCATTCTTGGGGGTGGTAGTCTGACCAAGGCATCAGGAGGGTTATCTAGCTATTTCTTGGTCTCGAGATCTGGATGGCAACTATGCTCTTACACTCAGACCCTTCTTTGGGTGGTAGCCCGACCAAGGCATCAGAAGGGCTATCTAGCTTTTTCCTGGTCTCTAGATATGGATGGCAACTAAGGTCTTGCACTCAAACCCTTTTTGGCGGGGGGTGGTGCCCTGCCGAGGCATCAAGGGTAGCAAGGGGGCTTCTCTGGCTAATCCTTGGTCTTGAGGTGGTTATGTCAAACTTACCCGTGTAGAACCTAATCGCATAAGGAGAAATTAATATAGAATATAATCAGAGATGGAGAAAGCAGACTTTATTGATGATGAAAAATGGAGTACATTATTTTTGGGGATTTTATCGAAACCTAAATGGAGGTAGTCTGCTCACGAGTCCCCTATTTAAGGGTAATACTTCCTCAGGTGATCTGCATTCCAGGTGTGATCAATTGGTCGACCATCTATGTCCTCGATCTGTATGCCCCATTGCGGACCACTACCTTAACCAAGTAAGGCCCTTCCCAGTTGGGTCTTAAGACCCCGTATGACCTGTTTATGGTATTCATAGTTACTTTCTTGAGAACTAGATCCCCTTCCTTAAAGTTTCAGGCTCTAACCTTCCTGTTGAAGTACCTAGCGATCTTGCTCAAATCGCCACTTTCTCAGCTACCCGATCTTGCTTCTCTTCCAAGAGATATAGATTATCTCGAAGTTAAACCTTATTACTTTAATGTTCAAAGTGTTGCACTCTGAAGTAAGTTAGTTTGTTTTTAATGGGAAGAACCGGTTCAACCCGGAAGGCTATGGAATAAGGTGTCTCTCTTGTGGTTGTTCTGTTTGTATTTCGGTAAGCCCAAAAAACCTCGTTAAGCTCCCACATTTGCCCTTTCTCAACTGTGATTTCTTCTTCAACAGGTTATTGATAGTCTTGTTGGTGGATTCTACCAGCCTATTAGTTTGTGGGTGGTCTACTAAAGTGAACTTGAGGTCGAATCCCAAGCCTTGTTTGAAAGGGCTTGAATCAGCCATTATCAATATGCTTGCCTAGGTCGGCTACAATGATGAGAGGGGTTCTGAATTTGCAGACCACATTTTTCTTATAAACCTTATCGTATTCTCTTCCGATATCTGAGAGAGCGGTTCGGCCTAGTCCCACCTTGTAAAATAGTCAATCGCCACAATAGCATGCTTGGCTTGTCTATAAATGGTGGGAAGTGGTCCGATCAGGTCGACTCCCCACATTACAAAGAGATAAGGCGAGCTGAGAGATGACAACCGTTCCGGTGGGAGGTGACTTAAGTTCAAGGTCTTTTGGCATGGTTCACGGGATTGTACAAAGCTCTTTGCACTTTAATGAATAGTTGGCCAGTAATACCCCATGCAGAGTACCTGATATGCCAGAGTTTCCCCACCAATGTGGTTCGCACAATCCCCATAGTGAACCTCTCTCAATGTTCATTTGGCATCATCAGGATGCAAACACCGAAGTAGGGGAAGGGACTTGCCCTTTCTGTAGAGGTATCCTTCTACTAGGTAATATTGGACAGAGAGCCTCTTAATTCTTCTGTCTTGATCAGGCTTCTCAGGAAGCTTTCCTTTGTGGAGATAAACCATTATTGGATCCATCCAACAAGGCTGACGGTCCAGGGTACAAGTCTCCTTGCCCTCTATTGTTCTTGGTTAGGAGATCACTTGGAGGGGAACTCCCCATGGTAAGGCTTGGCCACCATTCGTTGCTATCTTGGCTAGGAGATCTGCTCGATGATACTATTGTCGAGGCACCTGCTCGATCTTGAATCTCTTAAATTTATTCTAAAGCAGTTGAACTAGCTTTAAGTAGGCGATCATGATATCCACTTTTGCTTGATAAACCCCGAAAAACTGATTAACTATGAGTATTGAGTCACACTTGACCTGCAGGCTTCATACTCCTCCTCATTGTTGGTGACCTTAAATTTAAATAGTGGCAACACTCAGTCCTTTTTGGATCTATTAGAACTATGCCAGCTCTTCCCTCAGCTTGCCTGGACGCTCCATCTGTATAGAGGATCCAAGACTTGCAACCTACCGGTCAACTGTCGAAATCTGAAATCTTACTAGGAGCTATATTTGCCACTACGAAGGTAGCTTGTCCTGGGGGCGCTAAGAACTCTGCCACAAAGTCCGCCAAAGCCTGAGCTTTGATTGTGGTCCTGGGTTTATACTTTAAATCAAATTGGGTGAATTCCAGGGCCCATAAAACCAGTCTTCCAAATACATCCGCTCTTTGTAAAAATTGGTGGAGAGGTTGGTCCGTCACTACTGCTATTGAGTGAGCTTGAAAGTAGGGGTGAAGCTTCCTCACCGAAGTCACCAGAGCATAGGCGAACTTCTCCAGAAGAGTATAATTTATATCCGGCTTGGTAGAGCATGACTTACATAGTAGATACGTCGTCGGACCCTATCTCCACATTCCTTGATCAAGGCCACCATTTACTGCAGTTTCTGAAACAGCCAAATAGATTTGCAGCTCCTCTCCAAGACTTGGCTTGACTAGCAATGGAGGGCTTGTTAGATATTTCTTCAAGGCTTGAAAGGCTTGCTCGCTCTCTTGATCCTATTTCATGTTTCTTCCCTACTTGATAGCTTTGAAGAAAGGGAGGCATTTATCGGTGGAGTAAGAAATGAACCTGTTGAGCGCTGCTACCTACCCGGTCAAGACTTGAACTTGTTTAAGTTATGTGGGGGATTCTAGGTCCAAGATAGCCTTGATCTTTTTTAGGTTAGCCTCTAGGCCTCTCTCATGAATCATGAAGCCTAGAAACTTCCACACAGTTAAACCGAAAGCATATTTGGAGGGGTTCAACCTCATATTGTTTCCCTTAGGATCTTGAAAGTTTTACGAACGTCTTCCTGATGTTTTTTCATGGATTATGACTTTGTGATCATGTCATCGATGTACACCTCTATCTACTTTCCAATCTTGGGTTTGAACAGTCGATTAACTATCCGCTAGTATGAACCCCCAGCGTTCTTAAGACCAAACGATGTCACTTTATAATAGTACATACCTTGTCCGGTAATGAAACTTGTCTTATCCTGGTTGGCTAGATGCAACTTAATCGTGTTATAAGCTAAGAATGCATCCATGAAGCTCAAGATCTTGTTCCCGAACGTGGAGTCAACCAACTAATTGATCTTTGGAAAAGGAAAATTTTCTTTTTGACATGCCTGGTTGAGGTCAGTGTAGTCGATGCACATACACCCCTTCTTATTCACCTTCATGACCATGACCACGCTGGCGATCCATTCGGGGTAGCACACCTCTCTGATGATGCCTGCTCTGAATAATTTATCCACTTCCTTCTGAACTGCATTGTTTCTTTCGGCATTAAAGTGACTCATTTTTTGCTTGACTGGCTTGAAGGTCGGATATACTGCTAATCGGTGAACAACCGATGACATCGGGATCCCACGCATCTCGTCGTGACTCCATGCGAAGATGTCGTTGAATTCTTTGAGAAGCCCGATTAGACCTTCCTTCACTCTCAACTCGAGGGTAGCTCGGACCTTGACGACCTTTGAAGGACCATCCTTCCTGATGGTATCTCTTTTTAGCTTGTCCACAGGATGCCCGCTGGCCCATTCCCTGTTCTGTTCTTCTACGTCGGGCATCACGTGGTCATCCTCTGGGTGATCTGCGGACCCCATATCTTCCAACGTCATCCCAGGTGTTTCCCCATCCTGGATTGTTGTAACTTGTACAAACTGTTTTCCTAGAGCTGTCGGGATGACGGATACTTTATATCACTTCTTGGCTGCTTGCTGGTCACCACACACCTCCCCTACCTTATCCCCTACTGGAAACTTTAAGATGTTCTAGTAAATGGACAGGACCCCCATTCAAGAAAGGTCTTCCTAGTATCGCATTGTAGGCCGATGGGGTATCTACAACCACGAAGTCTGTCATAATAATTTATTTGAGAGGTGTTGTTCCAACGATTACGGGGAGGATCTTCGATCCCATAGGTATGATCACATCCCTAGTGAATCCATACAGCGAGTTTGTGCTGCCATTGTAACACCATCGTTTCAAATTCAGCTTCCCCAAGGTATCTTTAAAGAGGTTATCGACGTTGCTGCCTGTGTCAACGAGCAAGCGATAGACCATGCAGTTGGCAATCTGTACCGTGACAACCATGGGATCATCATGAGGCTGCACGGTATTGTAGACATCTACCTTGATGAAAATAATATGTGTTGACAAGGAGGGGCCAGTCGAGCTTTGGTCGACCTTGAAGATACCTCACCCTTCATCTATACGAGAGATCTTCCTCACGTGGTTTTTTCTGGAATTATTGGAGGTGCCAGCCAAAGTGGGCACTCCGCTGATGGTATGTAACACCTGGATTTGCTGTATCAGATTCGTCTACTCCCCGTTTATCTTTTTGGTGTGCTCACAGATCTCAGCTTGTACTTTCCTTCTAATCTGAATATTGTCCCTGACCTGTTGCAAGAACTCTATCAAACATCTTCCTCTTATCATAGCCTCAATCTGGTTACGCAGGTTATAGCACTCTGAAGTGTTGTGAGCCACGTCTTCATGGAAGTTACAGTACTTGTACCGGTTCCTCCAATCGACTAGGATTTTCTTGGGTGCGGGCTTCTGTAGTTGCTCCTTATACAGAATGGTGAGATAGATTGTTTCACTGGATGCTTTTAAGAGGGTGTAGTGATCATGCTCTCTCTCATCTCGCGTTATAGGGGTTACTGTCCTGGGAGAAGGCGAAGTCCGCAGAGGGGTTCACCTTACTGGATACCTTTCTTACTTGGGTTGAGAAACGGGGAAGCTGTATGTCGACCTATTGGGAGGTTTGTTCTGATTTTTCTGAGCTGACTCAGGTTTAGGAGCTTTCTTCTTCTAATGCTTCGCCATTCTCATATCTCTATGCTCCATATTGACCTTGAGATATTTATCGAATTTGACTAGCTCTAGAGCCCGATCATAGGCTTCCTGGTAGAGCTTTGGAGGTCGTCTGGCAAAGGATCAGAAAAGCTTACCCACCTAAAGGTTCTGTCTAAAATTGTCAAGGGTCTCTTTCTCAGTGAAGACCCTCATCTGGATGACTTCCTTGTGGAAGCATTCCACGTATGACCGGAGTGTCTCACCTCGCTTCTGGATCATATACTATAGGTGTATGGGATCCCTTAGACGTGATTTGACCTTAGAACTGCAAGCAAAAATCTATTGATAGTTTTATGAAAGAATCCACGCTACCAGAAGTCAACTTCTTGAACCAAGTCTTTGTGTAGTCAGTCAGGGTGGTAGGGAACATCCTGCATATGGCAGCCCTTGTGGTATTTTGACTTCCATTTGCTGGACAAAGCTTTCCAGATGGATCAGGGGGTTTTCTGTTCCAGAAAATTTATCAGTCGGCATCTTGAATATTGACGAGAGCTCTCCCTACCAGATCCTTCTTGTGAATAGAGCATTCATCTCGCTCAAAGGATCTTTCTTGTCCTCCTTGTACTTTCCCTTCTTTATTTTTAGGATCTCCTTCTGTTGCTTTGCCAGCTAGTCTCTCAGGCGCTTGTTTCTGGGTTTTTTTGAGTTGACCTTGGATTCCTCGCTGTCAAATCCCTCTAATGAACTGGCGATCTCTACCCATTCCTCTTAATAAGTGGGAACTACCTAAAGACTTCGCTGACTACCTAACTTTCTAGCCCAGGCTTCCCTTCTTAAAGACGTCGGGCAAGAAGCCTCTCGCTGCTTCTAGACAAGGCGTCTACTATAGATATTACTCGCTGGGCCGGTAATGTAATAGTCTTCAAGGAACTGGGGGTATGGGCCTAGCTTATCCCGGATCGAAGGTTGTGGCCTGGTTTTATCGTATGATGGTTCTGGAGGAGGAGGTCTTAGGTAATCAAAGGTTGGCTGCCTGGCTTTAGGTCTGCTCAGCTCTCCCTGATGATTGGGATTTACAAGGTGGACTGCAATGCCTTCTGCGAGCAGGCGAATGCGGACATTGTCTATGATGGCCGCCGATTGTTGGTCGAGTCAAGCGCGGCCTAGCTTATCATAGGGGGACCAAAAGCCTGTGCAAGGATTGACTGGTCTGAAATCTGGTTGTGGCGCTTGGATTTTCTCCACTTCTTCCCAGCCTTTCATGTCGATGCAACCGAAGGTTGTCCTGAAGCTTCGGGCTGTCTCCAGGAACGGCAAGGCCTCATAACTCATGCAAAACAACAAACACGTAATTGTTGATTTGATTAACTTGGTATGGATGTTTCCCACAAACGGTGCCAAAAAGTGTTAACGAAAAATGTTCACGATGTGAGAAATTCCTGTTAACACCCTCGAGGCCACTACCATGGAGGTGGTGGCCTCGGTTGGTACATTAGGTACCTAACCTGTTCGAATAAAGGTGGATGTTTGAATGTGAATACAATAAGAATGGGTATTTAAATCTTTATTATAGATTGTGTATGTCATACAAAAATCTCTCAAATACTCTCAACATCGCTGGGGTACAGTAGGGTTGCAACCTTGTGTCTGTTGAAAAGTAGAATACTACAACGTTCTTGTTCTGATTACAGAATTTAGGCCAAGAGTCAACTCTCACTCTGTGTTTTTACTTCCTCTGTTCCTTACTTTCTTCTTCCCGGTGATCATGATTGGCCATTTATACATTGTCCTATTAGGTTTAGATTGATTCGAATCTTCCATTAGTGAATTATAGGGGCGTTACAACAATAACCTGAGGTCTTCATTAACCCTTTTTTACTCCTATAGAGGGTGGCGGAATCATTAGGAGGTTACGAGGTGGTTTTGACCTCGGGGAACTTAGGTTGTCATGCGTCGGGCTATCCTTAGGTGTTTACAGATCTCGATTCGATCATGTCGGGCTCCACCATGGGTGCTTCTAGAGCTCGACTATCTTTTCTCGCTTCTACGGGATGGCTCCAAAGCTTAACTCTAGGGTCTAGGGTTCGATGGCGGGTAATCTTGGGGGTTAGACCCGGGCTAGGAGAGTGGAAAATTTCCTTTTTGGTCCCTAGCCAAATTTGGCTATTAACAAAATTTAATTCTAATTAAAGCTTAACTGAAAGTAACTAAAAGATTGGTGTTGATTGATTAAAACTAAAAACCAAATTAATTAAATCATTGAAAACAATTGTAAAGATTGGGTTATGGTTAAGGGTGAGAAAGCACTAGGTCATCAATGCTCCCCTACTATGTCTACTCAATGTTTCAAATTGACTTTGAAAGATATTAATCAAGTTAAGGGTTCGTTCTTATTATATGTATGATTGTTACCGTATGATCCTGGGATGAATCAAGTTTTCTCAATTACAATTTACCCATAGATCAATGGTGCAAACTACAATCGAGAACCCATTAAGTGCAAGAACAATGAACCAAAACCTACTTGCATAGATCAATGCTAAGATCAGTTTTATCCATTCAATTGAATATTAATTAATATTACGTATAGATAAATACTCCAACCCCAATCATTAAATTATCAAAACCCTAAATTCATGTCAACGTATGATCATGCATTAAAAAGAATAAAGAATAAAGACATAGGATGAATTGAAAGAATTAAAACTTAATTTAATTAAATATAGTCAATTTTAACAAAGAGCATTCGTAGAGGTTCACAATGATTCCACAGTATGGAGTTAGTTACACATCATAAAATAAAAGCAGAATAAGTAGGAAAAACAGAACCCATTAAGATCTTCTTCGTCTTGAATCTTCGGATGTGCAAATATTGTTGAAAGAATTGTTTGTTGTGAAAGATATGGAGAGCTGGTGTTTGTTTCTGTCTTCTTTGAAAAATAATAATAGATGTATATATATATATATATATGTTCTCTCCAAAAATACGGTTTCAGAATTCCAAAAAAAATGAGGAAACGTGATATCGCTCCCTAGACAGCGGAACAGACAGACTGCCCAGTCCATGGTACCTAAAGCTTATGTTCTTCTGGACACTTCTTCAGTGTTTACCGCTATCTAGACATGACCTGCACCACAGTACATACCACGGCGGGAAAAGTTGGAATGTTTATACTTCTTCGCTCGATATACCACGGTGGATGCTCTGCTTGGGTAGTGACCTCCACAGTGGTAGTTGATGGATTTGTCCTCTTTTTGCAATAGTTCTCCAAACACAACACTGGGAACCAATGTCCTGAAAATGCTCACACAAACAAATTAAATATCTAAAAAAGCTCAAGAAACAAGGAATTGATTAAAGGAATAGGGATTAAAAACATATACAAATAATGATCGATCATGCATCCTGTGAAACAATCTATCTCGCCATTCGGGACAAGGGGCTACTCTAGAAGCCCGCACCCATGAAAGCCCCAGTCCGTAAGAGGAACCGGTACAAGTTATGTGACTTCCATGAGGACTTGGGCCACAACACTTCGGAATGCTATAACCTGCGCAACCAGATTGAGGCTCAGATAAGGGGAGGATGTTTGACAGAGTTCTTATAGTAGGTCAGGGACAATATTCAGACTGGAGGGGAAGTGCAAGCAAAGATCCGCGAGCATGCTGAAAAGAGAAATAGGGGACAGACGGATCTGATGCAACAGATCCAAGTGATATATACAATGAGTGGAGGGCCCACTCTAGCTCGTACCTCCAAAAACTCTAAAAAAAAACCATGCAAGGAGGATTCCCCGGGTTGATGAAGGTAGAGGTATCTTCAAGGTCTACAAGAGCCCGACTAGTTCATCTCAGACAACCCAGATTGTGTTCAGTGAAGTAGATGTCTATAACACTGTACAACCTCATGATGACCCCATGGTGGTCTAGGTACAGATTGCCAGCTGTGTTGTCCACCGCGTGCACGTCGACACATGCAACAACATCTACATCCTCTTTAAAGATGCCTTGGTGAAGCTGAAATTAAAGCAATAGTGTTACAATAGATGCACAACCCTACTGTATGGATTCACTAGGGACTCGATCATACTAGTGGGATCGAAGATCCTCCTAGTGATCGCAGGTACCCTACCTCTCCAATAAAATGTTATGACAGACTTCGCTGTGGTTGATACCCTGTCGGCCTACAATGCGATACTAGGAAAAAAATTCTTATCTTTCTTAAAAGGAGTCTTATCCATCTACCATAACGACCTAAAGTTTCTAGCAGGGGACAAGGTAATGGAGGTGCGTGGTGACCAATAAGCAACTAGTAAGTGCTTTGCAGTGTTTTCCAATCCGATAGCTTTAGCAAAACAATTAATACAAGTTACAATGATCCAGGATGTAGAAACACCCGGGATGACCTTGGAAGACACAGAGCTCGCAAACCATCTAGAAGATGACTCCCTAACGCTAGAGGAAGAAGAACAGAGCAGGGAATGGGCCAGGTACCCTGTGGACAAGATACAAGAGATACTTACTAGGAATGACGATCCCTCCAAGGTTGTCAAGGTTGGAGTTACCCTCGTGCTGGTAGTGAAGGGAGGTTTGATCGGGCTTCTTCGAGAATTTAGCGACATCTTCACTTGGAGTCATGACGAGTTTCCCGGGATTCCCATATCTTTGGCTGCTCATCGATTAGAAGTGGATCCAACCTTTAAGCCCGTCAAACAAAAGCGACGTCACTTTAATGCTGAAAGAAAAGCTACGGTTCATAAGGAAGTGGACAAGCTGATATGAGCAGGCTTCATTAGAGAGACGTCCTACCCCGAATGGATCACCAATGTGGTCATGGTAAAAAAGGCGAATGGGAAGTGGCATTTGTGTATCGATTACACTGACCTCAACCGGGCATATTCGAAAGATAGCTTTCCTCTGCCAAAGATTGATCAGTTGGTCGACTCCATTTCCTAGAACAAGCTTCTTGGACGCGTTCTCGGGGTACAATCAGATTAAGATACACCTAACTGACCATGATAAGACAAGTTTCATTACCGGACAGGGTCTGTACTGCTATAAGGTGATGCCATTTGGTCTTAAGAATGATAGGGCTACATACCAGCACCTAGTTAACCGACTGTTCATGCCTAAAATTGGAAAGTCAATAGAGGTGTGCATAGACGGCATGATCACAAAATCATAATACGTAGAAGGACATCAGGACGACCTTCGTAAAACTTTCATTGTCCTAAGGGAAAACCAGATGCGATTGCACCCCTCTAAATGTGCTTTCAGGTAACTGCGGGAAAGTTTATGGGCTTTATGATTCATAAGAGAGGCATAAGGCCAACCCAGAAAAGATCAAGGCTATCTTGGACTTGGAATCCCTATGACACTTAAGCAGGTACAAGTCTTGACCGTGCATGTAGCAGCGCTCAACAGGTTCATTTCTCACTCCATCGATAAATGCCACCCTT
This sequence comes from Dipteronia dyeriana, assembly GCA_032871835.1. Classification (NCBI taxonomy): domain Eukaryota; kingdom Viridiplantae; phylum Streptophyta; class Magnoliopsida; order Sapindales; family Sapindaceae; genus Dipteronia; species Dipteronia dyeriana. Next base: position 79,453,301 of record CM065296.1, on the reverse strand, counting down.
TCTTCAAAGCTATCAAGCAGAGGAGAAACATGAAATGGAACCAGGAGAGCGAGCAACCCTTTCAAGACTTGAAGAAGTATCTAACGAGCCTTCCATTGCTAGTCAAGCCAATTCCCGAAGAGGAGCTGTAAATCTACTTGACTGTTTCAGATACTGCATTAAGTGGAACTTTGATCAAGGAATGTGGATATAGGATCTAAATACCTATCTACTACATAAGTCATTCTCTAACCAAGCCATATAAAAATTATACTCTCTTGAAGAAGCTCGCCTATGCTCTGGTGACCTCAGCGAGGAAGCTCCGTCCCTACTTTCAAGCTCACTTAATAGTAGTGGTGACAGATCAACCTCTTCGTCGATTTTTACAAATAAATGATGTATCCGAAAGGCTATTTTTATGGGACCTGAAGCTCACAAAATTTGACTTGAAGTATAAACCAAGGACCACAATCAAAGCCCAGGCTTTGGCGGACTTCGTAGTAGAATTCTCTGTGCTCTCAGTCCAAGCGACCTCTACAGCGACGAATATAGCTCCTAAGAGGATTTTGGAGATCGACAGTTGGTCAAAAGGTTGCATGGCCTTGATCCTCTATATAGATGGAGCATCTGGATAAGCTGGGGGAGAATCTGGCATAGTTATAGTGGACCCATAAGGGACCGAATGTTGTCACTGCTTCAGATTCGAGTTTAAGGCTACCAATAATTAGGCGGAGTATGAAACCCTTCTAGCCAGAATGAAGGCAGTCGTCGAGCTCGTGGCTGATTACCTATAGGTCAAGAGTGACTTATTACTCGTAGTCAACCACTTTTTAGGATTTACTAGGCAAAAAGGGATAACATGGTCGCATACCCGAAGCTAGTTCAGCTGCTTAAGAATAAATTTAAAGGGATTCATGAACTAGCAGGTTCCTGGACAACAGAATCATCGAGCAGATGTCCTAGCTAAGATAGCTTCAAATGGTGGCAAAGCCTTACCATAGGGAGTTCCCCTCCAAGTGATCTCCTAAAAAAACATAACAGCGGGCAAGAAAATTTGCCCCCTGCATCATCAACCTTGCTGGATGGATCTAATAGTTGCTTATATCCAAGAAGGAAAGCTCAACGAGGAGCCCAATCATGCCAGAAGAATTAAGAGGCTCTCTTTTCGATATTGACTGGTAGACGGGTCTCTTCCTTTGCTTCGATGTTTGCATCCTGATGATGCCAAATGGGCATTAAGAGAGGTTCAGTCTGGGGACTGCGGGAATCATACTGGTGGTGAAGCTTTAGTGTATAAACTGCTTCGTATGGGGTAATACTGGCCAACTATTCACCGTGACACGAAGATAATTGAATAATCTTATGAACCATGCTATAAGAACCCAAACTTTAGTCACCTCCCATCGGAGCGGCTGTCATCTCTCTATTCACCCTTCCCCGTTGCCATATGGAGGTTGACCTGATCGGGGCACTTCCCACTGCTCCTGGGCAAGCTAAGCCTATCATCGTGGCAATCGACTATTTAACAAAATAGGTCGAGGCCTGGCCTCTCTCCCAAATATCAGAAGAGAATACAACGAGATTCATCAAAACCAACGTGGTTTGCATATTCGAGACTCCTATCATCATTGTAGCCAACATAGGCATGCAGTTTGACAATGGCCGATTCAAAGACTTTTGTGAAGGTTTGTGAATTGACCTCAGGTTCGCTTCAGTAGTCCACTCTCGGACTAATAGGCTGATTAAATCCACCAACAAGACCATCAAGAAGTTGTTGAGGAAAAAATTACAGAAGAAGAAAGGCAAATGGTCCAAAGAGCTTCCCGAGGTTCTATGGGCATACCAGACTACGAATAGAACAGCTACCGGCCAGACACCTTACTCTTTAGCCTTCGAGGTTGAAGAAGTCCTTTTTATCGAGCATAAACTTGCCTTCTTTAGGGTACAACACTTTGAACCTGAAAACAACGGGGGTAAAACTCCAAGCTAATGTTGATCTCCTGGAAAAGAAACAAGACTAGGTAGCTGAGAAAGTGGCGATTTACCAAAGCAAGATCGATAGGTATATCAACAAAAAGGTCAAAACCTGAAATTTCATGGAAAAGGATTTAGTTCTTTGAAAAGTGACCCTGACCACCTTGAAAAGGTTGGAAGGAGTCTTAGGACCCATCCCCTTCTGGCTAGAGGTTATCTCCCGTGTTAGAGCTTGAGCTTGTGTAAGAAACCCCATGGCCTTCTCAGCTTCAACCTCAGTTTTAGCCGTATGATGGCGAAGGGAGGCCATTTGATGACCATGGCCATGTTGAATTTGAAGGCCTACAAAAAAAAGAGGAGTTCAAGTTAGAAAGTGATCGAGCCAACCGTCACAAGAAAAATTGAAAGATGATGGTTACCTCAGCTAAAAGAGTGGATCCCTTGGTGATCAAGTTATCTACAGGTATTGAAGCCATCAGAGAAAAACCACCACCGAGGTAGAATGCGACAAATTGCCTCAAGACCTCATCAAGCAAGGTAGAGCTTGATTGATTGATATTGTGGGCATGCTAGAGGAACCCCATCAACTCGATCCTCAGGGCTCTTTGAAGCCTGAGGAATCGGGGACTCAGACGGAGGGGTAGAAACATTTGGCAAGTTAGCCGTGGGGCCGGTAGAGGTAGCACCCGTAGCAGCAGGGGTAACTAAGGAATTAGCAGTGGCAGTCACTTTAGCAATAGAGGTCTCCATTGCGAGGAACTCTATCTTTGACTTAAGCTGAGAAGAGGATGGAGCGAGAACAGGTAAAGCCCTAGCTGGAACAATTGGCCCTTTTTTCTTCAAGGTAGCCAAGGGGACTTTTTTGGGTCAACCTAGCAGATGGATGAGGGGTGCGAGCCTACCTAGCTTCGCAGGAAGCTGGAGCAACAACAAAAACTTTTTTTTTTTAAACGTCAGAACCAAATTGGCCGATAAAACATAGCAGGATAGCTCATTAGTACTTTACTTACGAGGACTAGTAGCAGGACTTTACAGGTTTCAATTCACCTTGTGAGAGTCAAAGGGATTAGCGGTAGGAAACTTCAGGTTTAAATAGTTTCTTGCAAGGATTTCCTTCAAGACGGTTTTAGATTCAGTTGACAAGGAATCCAAATCCCATGTTGGTTTGTCAGTAAAAGCTGCAGGGACCTCGAACTGGTGCCCGTCAATAACAATCGAGCTTCTCCGATCATCTCCTTCTAGAATCAATTTCTCCTTCCAGACACGGTCCTTCATTAAAGCATTAGGAATGATGAAGTTGAGCTTGTTCTTAGGTTTCGTAAAGAATTGAGTTTGTGGGGCACCAGACAGGCTTCTAACCTGAAAGAGGTAAGCCAACTCCTCTGCTTCGGACTCCCAAATAACCTTGCTCAGCTCACACTGTTCCCTCCATAACACGAGAAAGCTGATCAAATGCCTCCTGAAGCCAGGCGCTAGCTGAAGAGTGTTGAGAGCTCATCGAATGGTGGGGTAAAGGGGAAGCCTGACCCCATTCTCGAGGCCGAGGCAAGCTACATGAATTGGAAGCACGCTCTTGGTAAGATTGAAGACATTATAATTCTTAAGAATAAAGGAGATAAAACGATGTCAGGAATGTCATACTTGGCTCTCATACGGTCAATCAACCTTGGGCCAGTGGTAGAATCCGGGATGACTCTAAAGTTATGGGGAAGAAGTCCCTCTAGAAGTGATCCCGCAACTATAGTTTGATCCTTTCTAGCAATAGCCTTCTCAGGCTCCCTATCAGAGTCTTCGTCGACCAGGTTCAGAGGGTTATCAGGCTTGTTAACAAACCCAGCTGAAATGGCAACGTTCATATTCAATCAGCGACGCTACGGGTTAGGGGGAGAGTTATCGCAATCAAAAAAATTTCGCGTTCGTTTCCTTTGGACATGTTGGTAGCTTCCTCTCCATCGATAATGGTGTCAATAGAATCATGGCTAGTTTTTGACATGTTGGAGAAAGGACTTCGAATTTAGACGAAACTGGAAAGACGAACGAGAAGGTAACAAGAGGAAGGTTTTTTCTCATCTAAAAATTTGAAATTTGAAAGAAAGAAAGCGTGAAGAATGCGGTGAAGCAGCCAGGTTTAAATAGAGATAAATGAAGAAGTGACGTCGGTAAAATACTTAGTCGATATTGCCTCGAATCTCACGGGCTAACGTAACGAAGCCAAATTATTTTGAGAAACGCACCAGTCTCTTCTTGCCACGTCACTCGTACATTTAATGAGAAAATTTCTACCAAGATTCTAGTAGTAGCAATTGGAGGAAAAATTTCCCAATAAAAAGTAAGAAATCTGATTCCAACCCCAACTCAATCACTGGTGTTCAAATTAGAGGGGACTTCTTTTCATAGCTAAAATTGGCTAAGGTCCAAAGGGAAATTTTCCACTCTCCTAGCCCGAGTCTAGGCCAGAGATTACCCACAATGGAATCGCAGGTCCTAGGGTCGAGCTGTGGAGCCACTCTACAGAAGCGAAAACATATCGTCGAGCTTTGGAAACACCCAAGGTAGAGCCCGACATGATCGGATCAAGCTCCTTACACCGAAGCAAGAATGCAGGGAAAGCTCGATGTATGGCGATTCAAGCTCCCCGAAGTCAACCTCACCTCACAACCTCCCCAAAAGCCCGCCATCCTCTCCAAGCACATAGAGAGACCCATTAAGCACTAAGCTCGCACTACAGTATTGTTCAATCTCACCAAGGAAATATTTGGGCCTAACTGGACAGGTAGAAGGAAGCTTGCCAAAGCTCTGTTACCACCGAATAGTGCCCATAGGGCCATCTCAAAGTTGTAGGGAACCTACAAAGGTCAGATCAAGCTCCTATTACCAAGACCAAAACACAAGTATACTTTTCTATTTGACGAAGCAAACGACATACTCGACGACCTCCATGAGGCACCATGCCATGATGGCACACAAGATCTTATCTACACTCCAACGAACGTTAAAAATTCACGGGTGTACAGGGTAAGTATTGAGTCCAAAGAGGAAACAAACTTATCTCCACCTAAGATATTCCCGAATCCGTTATTAAATCAGAGTCAACAACATTCAAAATAACGGATTCCACCTAATAAGGGGGCATTGTATTCAGAAAATAATGGCGGGAGGATTACAAGTTAAACCTAGTTGGACTATGCATAAATACACCCAAGCATGCACAAAGAAGGATGATGGAACAAAAAAAACAAAAGAAAAACACACAAGGAGAGAGGGCTCTCTTAGCCTAAATTTTGTCATCAAAATACGGCCATCATTGTATTCTACTTCTCGACAGGCACGAGGTTGCCACCCTAATGTACTCTAAATAGATTGAGAGTATTTAAGAGATTTTTGTACGACATACGTGATTTATAATAAAGAGCCATTATACTATTCTCTTTCACATCATGATAGCTCTTTCTTTTAACATCCGCCATCGCCATTTGAACAAACTAGGTATAAAAGGTACCATCCCCGACCATCACCTCCGTGGTAGTGGTCTCAAGGGTGTTAACTGGAATTTCTCACCCCAAGTAAATTTTTCATTAACAGTTGTATACATGATTATATAATATATCATATATAATCTCACTATATGATATATTATATAATATTAAGAAAATTATAAAATAATTAATGAATAGCACATGACGACTTATGGTTAGAAGAAACTGTTTTTATATGATTATATATGTTCTATAATTACATGGAATAATAACACATATCACTCCCACGTGGAAAATATCTATTTTTATTATATTATATATTGTTAATAGAAAATTTTGGCTTTGAACCAAAGAGAAACTTTCCACTCGCCTAACCGAATCAAATCCTGAGTTCACTAGTCATTGAAACCCCGGTCTTAAGGGCGAGCCATGGAACCACCTTATAGAAGTGAGGAAAGGTCATCGAGCTTCAGAACTATCAAGAATGGATCCGGACACAACCAGATTTAGCTCCTTATGCCAACACTAGAATTCGAGCAAAGCCCGACATGTGATTATTCGGGCTTCCCGAGACCTAAATTAACTCGTAACCTTCCCAGAAGCCCGCTATCCTCTCCAAACATAAAAAGGGGGCCTTTAAAGATATCAGGATCATGCTATAGCTATGTCCCAATTCGGTAAGGAAGACTCGAACCTATCTGGATGAGAAAGAGGAAGCTCGCCTAATCAATGCTACTACCAATAAGTGCCCATAAGGCCGTCTCAAGCTTAAAAGGACTAGGAAGGGTCAGGCCAAGCTTTTGGGATAAAAACTAAGGCATGGGTCTACCTCGTTCTACGAAACAATGAACACCTAACTCTACGATCTCCATGAAGAATCATGCCAGGAATACTCAAAAGATCATATCTACACATCAACGAATAATAAAACTCTGCGTACGTGTAAGGAAAGAGATTGAGTCCAAAAAGGAAACAAACTTATCTCTACCGAAGATATTCTTGAATCCGTTATTAATTCAAAGTCAATGAATTTCAACTAAAAGATCCTGCCTGATAAGGAGGGAAAGGATTCATAGAATCTGAATGAGTGATGCACAAGTTTAAACCTACTCGGACCATGTATAAATAGGTCCAAGCATGATGGAAAAAAGGGGGGAAAATCTACAGTGAAGAGAGGGGCATAGGGCAAATATACAAGGAGAGTTTTATACTTCGGCCGAAATTCTGTAATCAGAACACGGCCTCCACTATTATCTCTATTCGACAGGCATAAGGTTTCCACCCTACTGTTTCCTAGAGAGATTAAGAGTGTTTAAGAGTCTTTTTGTACGATATTCACAGTTGATAACAAATCCATTACATTCTTTTCTCATAATATTCATATTTGTATTAAATATCCACCATTGTCCTAACAGGTCAGGTGCCTCAGCTACTGACCCCGGCCACCACCTCTATGGTAGTGGTCTAGAGGGTGTTAGTTGGAATTTCTCACCTCGAGTAAATTCTCCATTAACACTTTTTGGCGCCGTCTATAGGAACCAACCCACACCATAATTTTTACACTTACAAATTTGTTGTTTTACAGTAATCATGAGGATTCACTCCCTTCCAGGATAGCCTAAAACCTCGGGACATCATTCTGCCCTCTCAACCGAGAAAGGGCGGAAAAAGAGAAAGAAGTCCAAGCACCATAAGCCAGCCTCGCTCAGCCAGGCATAGAGCAGGCTCCAACCCCTCTGGCGGTGAACCAAGCTGTGATCAATCAACATGTAGGAGCCATTGTGGAAAATGTCCCCCTTCATCTAGATACAGAAGGAATTGATCCTCAACTGGCAGATCTGGGAATCCAAAGAGAGGCAAGCCGACCCGATGCTAGGCAGCCTACCTTTTATCGGTTAGGACCCCCTAACCCCTCACCGATCCTTGCCTACCATAGGACAGGGCCTACAACTTCCATCCGGGATAGGCTAAGGCCCATGCCCCTAGTCCTGGATAGGTTGACCAACTATTGACCTAGACATGTTAAGTCGGTAACTGACATTTTGCCAAGGGCACCTCACAGCCCTCCTGGACCTGTGACTTCGAGAAGGGAACCTCGAGCTAAAGTCGGGAGTAGCCGGTAAACTGCGTAAACAGACCTCATCCGTGAGGATGACAAAGTGGAAGTATCCAGCTAATCGGGGGGATCTGACAACGAGAGCTCTGAGGTTGATTCTAGGAAGTACGGAAATTAGCGCCTGAGGAACCAGCTGGCCAAGATGAAAAAAGAGATCCAGCAGTTAAAAAGAGGGAAGGGTAAAAAGGTCATAAAGGACCCTTTAAGCGAGATGAATGCCTATTTTACTAGTAGAATCCAGGAGGTGGAGCTCCTACCGAAGTTTAAGATGCCATCAGATAAGTTCTCTGGTACACAGGATCCTCTAAGCCACTTGGAGAGCTTTATCCAACATATGGAATTCCAGAACATAACCAGGGCCACTATGCGCCGGATGTTCCCTATCACGCTAACGGATTGTGCCAAGACCTAGCTAAGAAAGCTACCCATTGGCAGTATGGAATCCTTCACAAAGCTGTAAATTGATTTCTGTTCGCAATTCTAGGGAATCAAACCCCGGACGAACGATCCCATCCAGTTACAGTACATGATTCAAGAGAGGGGGAAACCCTCCGGGCTTATGTGGAGCGACTCCAAAAGGAATTCATCCAGATGAGGGTCTTTATTGAGAAAAAAACCCTTACAAATTTCAGGCAGATCCTGTGGACGGGTAAGCTTTTCCGATCATTTACCAAGTGACCTCCGGAGACATACCAAGAGGCCTATGATTGACTCTAGAGCAATTTGAAGTCCACGAGTAGCTCAAGGTTAAGATAGAGCATAACGATATGAGAACAGCAAAATGACAGAAGAAGGAAACTCCCCGACCTGAACCAGATCAAAAAAATCAGAACAAACATCTTAATAAATCGACCTTCCATTTCCCTGTTTCTCAACACAAGCATTAAAGGTACCTAGTAAGGTGAACCCCTCTTCGGGATTCACCTCCTCCCAAGACGGTAGCCCCTGTATCTTGAGATGAGAGAGAATACGATCATTACACCCCCTTAAAAGCATCTAGTGAATTAATCTACCTCACCATCCGGGATAAGGGGCTATTACAGAAACCCGCACCCATGAAAGCCCTTGTCGATAGGAGGAACCAATACAAGTACTATGACTTCATGAAGACGTGGATCATAACACTTCAGAGTGCTATAACATGCACAACTAGATCGAGGCTCTAATAAGGGGAGGATGCTTGATAGAATTCTTACAAAAGGTTAGGGACAACATTCAAACTTGGAGGGAAGTGCAAGCTGAGATCTACAAGCACACTGAGATGAGTAAAGTGGGGCAGGTGAACCTGATGCAGCGAATCTAAGTAATGCTTACCATTAGCGGAGGACCCACATTGGCTGGCACCTCCAATAATTCTAGAAAAAACCACGCGAGGAAGGTCCCTTGTGTAGATAGAGGGCGAGGTATATTCAAGGTCGACCAGAGCCCAGTTGATCCCTCATAGTCTGCGTAAATTATTTTTACCGAGACGGATGTCTACAACACTGTGCAACCTCATGATGATCCCATGGTGATCACAGTACAGATTACCAACTTCATGATCCACCATGTGCTCATCGACACAGGTAGCAGCGTCGACATCCTCGTAAGAGATACCTTGGAGAAACTAAATTTGAAACAATGGTGTTACAATAGCTGTACAACCCCGCTATATGGATTCGCTGGGGACTTGATCATACTTGAGGGGTTGAAGATCCTTCCAGTAATCACTGGAACAGCACCCCTCCAGCAAAATGTTATGACAGACTTCGTGGTGGTTGATACCCCATCGGCTTATAACGCGATACTAGGAAGACCTTTTCTATCGTCCTTGAAGAGGGTCCTATCCATTTACCACGATGTCCTAAAGTTTTCGGTAGGAGTCATGGTAGGGGAGGTGCACGGAGACCAGCAAGCAACTAGGAAATGCTATGCAGTATCTGCCAACCCAACAACTCTAGCAAAATAGTTTGTACAGGTTATAATAATCAAGGATGGGGAAACACCTAGGATTGCCCTGGAGCTTATAGAGCCTGCGGCTTACCGGAGGATAACCAAGTGATCCCAGATGAAGAAAAACGAAGCTTGGAAAGGGCCAGCGGGCATCCCATGGATAAGCTTGAAGAGATACCCATCCGAATGGATGACCCTTTAAAGGTTGTCAAGGTCAGAGCTTTCTTATAACCAAAAGTGAAGGAGGGTCTGATCAGGGCTCCTTAAATAATTTAACGACATCTTTGCTTGGACATGACGAGATACCCAAGATCCTAATGTCATTGGTTGCTCACCAATTAGCAGTCGATCCAACCTTCAAAAGAAATAACGCGGTTTTTGAGGAAGTAGACAAATTAAGCAGAGCGGGCTTCATCAGGTGAAGGAGAAGTGGCGTATGTGTGTTGACTACACCGACCTTAACTGAACGTGTCTGAAAGACATATTTCCTTTACCAAAGATCGATCGGTTGGTTGACTCCACGTCTGGAAACAAGCTCCTGAGCTTCATGGATGCATTCTCAGGGTACAACCAGATTAAGATGCATCCAGCCGACCAAGATAAGAGCAGTTTCACCACCGGACTAGGTATGTACTGTTATAAAGTGATGTCGTTTGGTCTCAAGAACGCTGGAGCTATATACTAGCGGGTAGTTAACAGACTGTTCAGATTTGAGATCGGAAGGTCTATAGAGGTATACATTGATGACATGATCATGAAATCATAATCTACAGAAGGACATCAGGAAGACCTTCGCATAACTTTCATGATCCTAAGAGAAAACTAGATGAGATTGAACCCTTCCAAACATGTCTTCAGGGTAAATACATGAACGTTTCTGGGCTTCATGGTTCATGAGAGAGGAATAGAGGCTAACCTAGAAAATATCAAGGCTATATTGGATCTAGAATCCCCCACGTCACTAAAACAGATTCAAGTCTTGACCGAACCGATAGCAGCACTCAAAAGGTTCATTTCTCGGTACATCGATAAATGTTTCTCTTTCATCAAAGCTATCAAGAAGGGAAGGAACATGAAATAGGACCAGGAGAGCGAGAAAGTTGTTAACGGAAAATTTACTCAGGGGAGGAATTCCCATTAACACTGCGGAAGTGGTGGCCAGGGTTGGTACCTTTAATACCTAACCTGCTTAGATTAAACACGAATGTTTGTATAGCAATAACAAGTGGGGACCTTAGTATCAATTACTCATGGAATACAGGATTCTCTCTCATACGCTCACTATCTCTCTAGAATGTAGAAAGGTGGTATCTTCGTACTTGTCGAATAGTGGACGTTACGACGACCGTGTTCTGATCACAAAATTTAGGTCTGACACACTTCTCCCTTTTTCTTTTATTTTTTTGGTATATTTATATATGACTGAATCAATTTGAGTGGGTGTTTCTCCCGCCTTGATTCTCTTAACTCACTCCTCCCCTATCGGGCGGGATCCTCTATTTGAAAGTCGTTGACTTCGAGTAAATAACGGAAGCGATGATATTGTTGACGAAGATAAGTTTGCTTCATTTTTGAAATCAAACTATTGACTTGCATGTAAATGTGGGTTATTACGTAGATATGTTCCTGTGCGTACTTATGGCATGATTCTTCATGGAGGTTGCTGAGCTAGCCATTCATAGTTTTCGTAAAGCGAGGTAGATCTATGCTTTGGTTCCATTCTCGGAAGCTTGGAACGGACATCCTAGTAGGCATTCCTATAAGGTAACATGGATCTAATTCACTTAGAGGCCTTCTCCCTCCTCGTATCGTGAAGGGGACAACAGGCTGATAGAGAGGTTGGTGGGCTTCTCGTTCAGGCTATGAATTAAGTCTGACCTCTAAAAGCCTTAACCCGGAAGAGGGGGGGTGGCTTTCTTTGCTTGTCAGGCTTCTTTCGAATGTTTATTGAGCTTTTCAAACCTCCTAAGCTTTCATGGGGTGGTTAAGGAGCCCGACCCTAGGAACCGAGGTTCCCAAGTAGATGGCCTTGAGAAGCATGGATTCCATTGTTTCGCATGGGAGCTCGACCTGGTTATGCCTATCTTCTTCCCTGATAGTTATGAAGCCCGATGATCCATCTGCTCTTCTGTGGGGTAGTTTTACGGTACATTCGGGTTTTCATGAATGTTTATCTTGCCCTTCGATTTGAGCTAGAAGAGTGGAAAATTTCTCTTTGACCCTTTAGCCAAATTTTACCATTAACAGAAGTCCCCTCTGACTTTATAACCGAAGGTAGAGTTGGGTTAGAGTTAGATTCCCTATTTAATTGGGAAAATTTCCGTTACGAGATAATTACTAACAATATGGAACAAAATCTTCTCATTAATTGACCACATGATGTGTCGAACTAGAATTGGTATGTTCTTCGAGGAAAATCGGTTACGTTATGGCTCTCTCAGTAGCTCGAGGCGATCTTCTCGAGGATATCACCGACGTTATTACACCCCTAACCTCTATTTAATTTCAAACTCACTGCCCGTTTCTTCACACATTCTCTCAATTTCGAATTTACAGACCTCTTCTCTCTTGATACCTTCTATCGATTTCCCTTCTTTCTCAATCCCCAAGACCTGCTGTACCATGTCGAAGGCCAGTCATGACTCCATTGACTCTTGGTTAAAGGCACAGAGGTCTCAAGTCTCTCCTATGGAAATCGGGCTCGACGAGACCTAGAAGGAGACGACTCTCGTCCGTCCCCGTAACATCGTTGATCGAACCAGAATATGGCCATCGGGATTGGGTTTTCCAACAAACTGGACAATCCTCTGAACTTGGTTGATAAGGACTCCGGTGAATAGAATAGGTTCGGTATCGCTGGATTGGACCAGATCACAGTCGCATGTCCTACCCTGGAGAGGCATCCTCCATATGACTTTAAGGTCATTCCAGATTCTACCGTTGACCTAAAATCGATCAGCCACTTGAATACCAAATACTGCATCCCTGACACCGTCTCTCTCACCATCCCCCATAGAAATTACGACATCTTTAACCCACCCAAAGGGGGTGCTCCCCATCCATGCTACAATCTTCGAGAGCGAGGTAAGGCTCCCTCTTCATCCTACCTTTCGGTGGGCTCTCAATGCCATTAAGCTGTCTCCTCTTCAGCTAACACCCGACTTCTGGAGGTCCTGGTTGGCTTTCTAGTGTTGTGGATGGAGCAGTGCGAGCTTAGCATGATAACCAGAGAGCTTAGGGCAGAGAAGATTGCTTTCCTTTTTCAAATTGGGAACCTGGCCGGGGTCCCCCGAGGTCAATTTTACACCAAGGCCAAGAACAAGTTTAATTTAATCATCCCTGAAGCTTCAAGAAAGGACCTGGCCTGGAAAGAAGAATGGGTATTGGTTGGAAATGATTGGGGGAGCTCGATTTTTATAGGTGGGCATAAGTTCATGGTTCCGACCACCTTTAATGACAAGCCCTCATAGGAGTGAGATTCCTTACCTGTCAAATCCGATACGGTGCTAAAGGCCATCCTTACCAGGAACTACTTGAAACTGAAGTTCACGACTGTTGACCCTTTTGATCCTCATCGGGTAAACCGCTATCTTCGGATATTCGACTCTACTCCATGTAAGTATCTTGAACCTTCAAAGTTTAAGATTGTTGAATGGTTCGGTTAATTTTTTAGCAGTTTTTGTTGTTGCTCCAACTTCTCATGAAGCACGGTAAGCTCAGACCCCTCCACCTCCTTCCAGGTCATATCCTGGAACCTTCTTAGCTACCTCGGAGAAAGGGGGACAAATCCATACAGCCACCGCTTCACATACTCCTGCTCCATCGCCTTCCCATATGAGATATAAGATGGCTATTCTCACATCTCAGGCAGTAAAGCTCTAATTATATAAGAGTTCACTCACCAGGCCACTAATACGTCCACCTCCTCTCCTTTACCAGTGGCTCCCACTGTAGTTGCAGCTTCTCCAGTTACATTACCCACTCCTAGCATTGATCCAGCTATGTCCCTGGCATTTCAGGCTCTAAGGAATTCCGAGGCCGATACTCCTAAGATTCCTCATTCTTACCCCTACCATCAGTCGGGCTCGGGTGGTCAGGATGAGGTTTTGAAGTAGTTCATTGCTTCTTGCCCGGGTGGTGGGCTTTCTAGGATGGCCCCAATGCCCGTGGATATTCTGGTTACCAAGAGGTCTGCCCTTCTGGCCGAGGTAGTCATCACCTTTATTTTCTGTGACTGTGAGCTTTTATTTGCTTTCTAACCTATGTTTCATACTTTGCTGGCTTTCAAGTTTAATGTAGCGATGGGACATTAGGTGTCCTTTCTCTAAGATCGGGTAGCTAGAGCTGAAGCCGATGCTGAGCGAGCTATGGAACTGCTGGCGCAAACTCAATCCTTGGTCCAAGAGATGACTTCCAGCCAGAGAAGGATAGAAGCACAACTGGTTGAGCTTCATTGCGACTATGAGAGGCTGAAGCGGTTTTTTGACCAAGAAACCCTTCGATCCAAATGACGAGCCAGCCAGTGGGATGTATGGAAGGAAGAAGCGAAGATGTTAGATGCTGAGAATCATGTTTTGCAAGCCCAAGTTGCCAAGCTTCAGGTTGAGGTGGATTCCTCATTTAGTGAGGGATACTTCAACGCCTCCTACCAAGTTGCTGAGGCCCTCTCCTCCCCCTTTGACCTATAATTTATTACTTAATGGGACAGGGAGGAGATATTGGCCAAGGTCGCAGAGATATCTCACCCTTTTGGTGATGACCTGGACTCCTCTAATATGGCCGAAGCCGAAAAGCAACCAGTCGGGTCAGACCTTCCTCCTCCTCCTCCTGTTCTCTTGACATCAGGTCCCGGAGAAACCTTGAGGTGGGTTCTACCCATGGTACCGAAAGGAGATCTTACAGAAGCCCAGGGTCCATCTAAGGTGCCTTAAGGGAGAAGCCAGCAGTAGGGGAAATTATGCCAAAGTCAATGGCCAACCTTCTTGATGCAGCCACACCTCCTGAGGTCATGGTGGTGGTCAATTAGATCTTGGAGAAGGATCCTGCTGAGGACCAGGCAATCGAAGGGCACCCTCAAGAAAAGAAGCTGATGGTGAGGTTCATCCAGAAAGAAAGGAAGCTGGAGGAGACCAAAAGGATGCAGAAGCTTGAATCCACCTTCTTGTGGATAGCTCTGAATGCCAGAAATGGGGGGTGGGCATCCCATCTTACTCATGCTTGATCATCATTGTCGCTCTTTTGTTTTTTTTTTGCTTTGTCGCCTGGAACCAAGGGTTGGGCTCCCTATCTGATTGTTGTAGCCTTACCGGGGGATAGGCTCCCCAACTAATAAATGGAATTTAACTTTAGGTCTGATTCAAATTCTGATTTGCAGGGTTTTATTTCTATAGTCCTTCAGATCTTAAAGTATTTGTTTCGACAAATGCTAAATTTATAGAATAGGACTATATGAATAATTTTGTGCCTAAAAGTAGAATTATCCTGAATGAGCTTTTAGGAGATACAATTCCACAAGAGGTTTCACAACCAAGTCCAATTGTAAGTTCCGTACCAATACAAGATCAACAATCTACCGTACCTCATCGTAGTGGGAGGGTCAGTAAACAACCCAAAAGATACATCGATCTAGGAGAATCTATAGAGAATCTTTCGGACAACGATGACCCTTATACATATAAGGAAGCAATGGACGATGTTGATTGTCGCCATTGGCCAAAGGCAATGCAATCCGAAATTGAATCTATGTTCAAAAATAAAGTCTGATATCATGTAGACTTGCCTAAAGGGACAAAACCCATTGGGTGCAAGTGGGTATACAAGAGGAAAAGATGAATGGATGGAAAGGTGGAAACCTTTAAAGCTAGATTGGTGGCTAAAGGTTATACACAGAAGGAATGTATTGATTATGAAGAAACCTTTTCTCATGTGGCCATGCTTAAATCCATTAGGATACTTTTATCCATTGCGACATCTCTAGACCTAGAGATTTTGCAAATGGACATCAAGACAGCTTTCTTTAATGGAAGTCTTGATGAAAGAATCTTTATGATGTAACTAGAAGGATTCATTGAAAAAGGACAAGAGGAAAGGGTATTGAAGTTGCAAAGATCCATATATGGATTGAAGCAAGCATCCTGATCCTGGAACATAAGGTTCGATTAAGCTGTGAAAAGTTTTTTCAAAACCTTGATGAACCTTGTGTATACAAAATGATTAAAGGCGACAAGTTGGTTTTCCTAGTTCTTTACGTTGATGATATACTACTCATCGAAAACGATGTAGGTGTATTGACATCAATAAAAGAATGGTTATATGAAAAATTTGATATTAAGGACTTAGGAGAAGCAAGTTATATTTTTGGTATCCAAGTCATAAGGGATAGAAAGAATAGAACAATTGCATTATCCCAAGCTTCATACAGATAAAATCTTGTATAGGTTTTCCATGCAAGATTCCAAGAAAGGTTTGCTACCTTTCAGACATGGAATCAAACTTTCTAAGGAACAAGTTCCTAAGAATGAGCATGAAGAGCAATTCATGAGTAGGGTTTCATATGCATTGCAGTTGGAAATCTCATGTATACAATGCTCTGTACTAGACAAGATATTTGTTTTGTTGTGGGCATAGTTAGCAGGTTTCAATCTGATCACTGGACGGCAGTCAAGCATATTTTCAAGTACCTTAAGAGAATGAGAGATTATATGCTTGTATACTCTGGAGGGGATTTATTTCCCGTTGGCTATACAGATACAGGAGATCAACATCAAGATCTGTGTTTTCTATTAGAGGAGGGGCAATCATATGGAGGAGTATCAAGCAATCTAGTATTGTTGATTCCACCATGGAAGCCCAGTATGTTACCGCATGCGAGGCTACTAAAGAGACTGTCTGGCTCTGCCAATTCTTGACTGACCTGAAAGTGGTTCCTAGTGCGAATAAGCAGATCACTATCTATTGTGACAATAGTGGAGCAGTGGCAAATTTGAGAGAACCAAGAAGTCATAAGAGAGGGAAACACATTGAAAGAAAGTATTTCCAAGATCGCGTCAGCAAAAAATCTAGCGGATCCCTTTACAAATGCTCTTCCACAAAAGAGTTTTGATGGGCATCTAGAGAACATGGGGATGAGAGATATGAAACATTTGCTAAAGAGCAAGTGAGAGATTGTTAGGATTATGCTCGATAGTAAGTGCTATCGAGCATAATCTTGTATTTGACAATCTTTTAATATTAGTAAAGTGATTTCTAGTTTAACAAATCTTATAGCATTTACAGTTTAATTATTGTAATTGTCAAAAGTAAATAATCATAAGGTCAAAAGACTATGCGAAAAGAAGAATTGTTTATACATCTAGATATGTATGAGGTAGACACAATTCTTTAGTTAGTCATGAATAATATTCACAACTTAAGATAAAGGTTGGGCGTCTTTATCTTGTCAAAGTTGTAGATTCTTTTGCTAGCATTTGAGTAAGATCAAATGTGTTATGATGAGTCTAAAATAATTAAAGTGTGGTATCTTTAGGCAAAAGAATCTAGTGCACTGGGTGCATTGAATTGGATCACAGTGAAATACGTTATCTACAGCCGTCAATGTATAAAAAATTTCACTTGAAGACAATCAGAGAGTCTATCTCAATCCTGAGATAAATGATGGACTTATGGTAGCAAGTGTTAACATTTGAGCTATCAATGAGTACGATTATATACCATAGTCTATCCTCGGTAGTTTGGTGGTATTCATTTGTTAATCGATAGAGGACTTCATTTATAGAGATGGACATCGTGGCTCCATTTATGAAATGAGAGTAGGATATCATCATATGGATGTTTTGAGGTATTGGATATTAAATCTTAACGTTAAGTTTTCAGTAGTATCTACTGAAACATGGCTTCTAGACAAGTCAAAGTATCCAAGTTCAAAATGTGGTCATATGAGTAAATATGGTAACTTGGAGAGCTATAGGCGGTCTATGAGCTCTTGACAATTACTGATATTCTTCACGAGTTCTCCAATATGGTTGTCTAGGGTATAAATGAGAAATATTTACTTATTCTATCTTTATTTAAGAGTTCAATTTTAGTTCTTTAGTGGAATGAACTAAAATTAGTAGATTAGACATAAGTGTATCATTTACTGATTGTGATTAGGTTATGTCTATTGAAGCTTAAATTTAGATAGCCCGCCAAGATTCCCAATCCACACGAACTTGCATGGATCACTTGATATAATCTACAGGACCAATTTAGGGGTCCATCTTGAATAGTATTAAGGCTTGTGGACTTGTTTCATTTTGTAAGAGTGGGTATAGTTAACATGTGGACTTTTTATTAAGGTCCAATGGATTTAATAAAATAATAAAAATAATATATATGCCTATATAATGTCATGGGAAGCAAGGCTAATATATAAAAGCAAAATATATTATTTTTTATTTTATTATTTAATTAAATGGAAATTAATTAATTGTTAAATTAAAAGTCAAAATCTTTTTCCTAATAGGAGAAGGTCTCCTAATATTATACTATTGTTGGTAGTATAACTAATATTAAAGATTATATTTGAAAAGTAGATAAATAAAAGGAATAATTTATCTAGTCAAATTAGGAAGTCTTTAATATGGTCACAAATACACTAATGAGTTGGATTAGGATTCTTGGTGTAGGAAAGAATTCTTTTTTGAAAAGGATTCTTGGTCACTAAGTAAATCCACCTAAGAATAAGATTCTTGCTTACAAAGTAAATCCTCTTTAGGAGAGGATTTGTGAACCTATAAATATAGGTTGTAAATTTCGACCAAGCCTCAGTTTTTGGTGTGAGAATTTGTTATTTATTTATTCTTTTATTGTTATAAAAAAAAATAAAACTTCGTCCAACTCATTGTGTGAAGAATTCGGCCATGCATAGAGAAAAGAGGAAACGTTTTTGTTTTCGATAGTACACTAGTATCCTTTGCGTCAAAAGGGTTTTGTGTACAACATCGAATCAAGGTTCACGCGGATTTCAATCAAATCGATTGATAATTCACAAGTGATCAGACGTTCTTGGCTTTTCTCTTGGAGGATTATTGTGACTAATAAAGAAAAAGATTTTGTTTGTTTCCATCCTCAGGTATACAATTTAAAGAAAGGGAGCCCACACTCCTACGAGATTCAGGTTCCTGATTGAATTGGAAGATCTTGCAGATTCAATTTGACGCTAGTTCAATCCTCTTAAAAATAGGTACGATACTTTTTTTATATACATCTATTAATCTAGGGTTAAGGTTCTTGTTATTAAAATGGGGAAATTTTTATTTATACCAAACCTTAATTTTTTAAAAAAAATTCACGTTTCTGCTGCGCTATTTTGCCTACACCTATCGTCTGAACTGCTAGAACCCCTCATCCTCCTATCACGGCGAGGGGTGGTGGGCCCATTCCTATTAGGATTCCTAGGGTACCTCTTTTTTCCCCCAATCCCATATCTTAAATAGATGTATTCATATCCCGGTTGACCAGGGTAAGTGGTCAGGGTTTTACTACTTCTACTGCTCATGCTTCATCTACTGCTACCACATCTACTTTTGTTTCTACTGCTACTATTTCACCCTCTTCATCTGCTTCAATACCTCTTTGAGCATAGGGGAATCCTAAGTCTACCACTACCACCATAGCTATGACTCCTCAAGAGTGAACCCGATCCCGACCGAGGGTTACTGAATAGAACAAGGTCGTGGATCGGTTCATCCTTTCCTGTCCTAGTGGAATTCTTACTCCAATGACCTCGATGCCTTCTGATCATCTGCTCACCAAGGGTTCTGCCGTCATTGCTGAGGTAAGTGGAAGTCACATCCTGTTTTATTACTGCTTTGACACATTCATGGCTAGTACCTAGGTGGTAGCTAATTTGGTTACTGTGATTTACAGACTTTCAAATACAACATTGCAGTGAGCCATCAGATGTCTTCATTGAATAGGCACACTAAGAATACTAAAGCCCAACTCAAGGAGACTTAAGGGCAAGCTTGCTCAACTACAGACCGATAACCAGGGTTTGACCCAGCCCTTGGACCAGACCATCAAATCTCTTGAGAACGCTTAGGTTGCACATAACGAAACAAATGTGCATATGATACCGAGGTTCTCTGGTCGAAAAGTCGTACCTTAGAAGTGGATCTCGTGAGGGACAAGGTCTGGGAGCTATAAGAAGAGATCCAAGCCCTGCGTGACAGCGTGGCTAGCTTAGAAGTTGAGGTCGATTCTTTCTTTGGAGATGGATACTTGTATGTTGCGTTTTAGGTGACCCAGGCTCTACCCCCTCCTTTGACTTGGCCATCGTTGCGAATTGGAATAGGAAAGAGATTCTGGATAGGGCCGAGAAATTGTCTACCCCAGTTTGTGATGGATTAGGTCCTTCTCGAACTGTTGGTACAGATGAGGGTACAGACGGTGATGAAGACTGACAGTTGATCCCCCATCTCTTACCAAGCTTGGGAAATATCGATGATGAACTCTCCTCTAAGTCCCTAGCCGAGACCCCATCCTAGGATCAAGAAGGGGTTTCAACCTTGCCTGTTGTGGCAATAGAGGAGGCACCGAATCCTAAGGAGGTGACGATTACTCTCGTAGCCTCAACTGGTCTAACTAATAAGGCAAAAGGTCAACCTGTTCTTAGGGAAGAAGTAGATGCCCTTATAGTTATTTATGGATCGGTAGAAGACCTTTCTAGAAAAAAAGAGGTTGTAGAGTGAGTTAGCATGGAGGCTATGGTGGCTCTTCAGACGGACTTGGTTCCAACTGAGCTCCTCACTGATATTGATCAAGTGGAAGTTGAGAAGCAGGTGCCAGGAAATGAAACGGGTGCCAGGAGGCTAGCATCGAAGAGATGATGAGGGAACCAGTCGTTCCACATATCAATCTCTGTTATTGTTGCCTAAAATTAGGCGTGGGCACCTTGCATGACCATGTACAAGAAAAACAACTCATGTTATCTCCTCTATTTTTTTGCATATAGCCCGATAGCTGGGGATGGGCTCCCTGCTTCAGATGAATGAGAACAGTTCCTTTCTTTTTTCCTTTTTGCTTGTATCCGGTTGATCTCTATCTTTGTTGAACCTATCTTGCTTCATCTCCTCACTTGATCTAGGATCCAGTTCCTCATATATACCTGACTTATGCAAGATGTGGTAATACATGAAGCGATTAAAAAATATGCTAAGTATGGAAGGTGAAATTGGACCGGGTGACTTGGGTAATCCCTGCATCATGACTGAGGCAAAATGGCGTGTAGAAAGTGGTTGGGTACCAAGACATCCCTTTGTCAAGGTACCCAAGCACTCAAGTGACACTTGTCTAAGATGCTCATTTCCATTACTTCAAGTCCCAGTGGATGCTTGGTTTAAATGAACCCTGACAACACAAAACAAACTAAAATAGGTGAATAAGTAAATATGAGAAACTTAATAACCGATACAAGGTTATTGAGGTACTTGGTCGAGGTGGTCCTCATGCGACCTTTTACCACATTGATTTTCCTTTCCTAGAGAATCGAGGTACCAGGTATCTCTACTCTTAGGAATTTCAGTACTTAGGCGAAATACCTGGTCGACCTAATTAAGGTACCTTTCATTCCTATACCAAGAAGGTACCATACCATGGCGATCATGATCTAGTGCACAACTATGCCCTTACACTTAGATCCTTCTTGGGGATGGTAGCCCGACCAAGGCTTCATAAACACAATTCTTGCTATCCTGGACTCGTGATTCGGC
This sequence comes from Dipteronia dyeriana, assembly GCA_032871835.1. Classification (NCBI taxonomy): domain Eukaryota; kingdom Viridiplantae; phylum Streptophyta; class Magnoliopsida; order Sapindales; family Sapindaceae; genus Dipteronia; species Dipteronia dyeriana. Next base: position 79,432,071 of record CM065296.1, on the reverse strand, counting down.
TGACAACTTTACACTTACTCTCATACCCTTTTTGGGGGGTCACCAGACCAAGGGCATCAGGAGTGCCATCCTGGTGTTTATATCTAACTGGCAACAATGCACTTATGCTTAGACCTTTCTTGGTGGGGGGTGGTGTCTTGCCAAGGCATTAGTGTAGCTCGATTGCTCTTCCCAGATTTATGGAAATTGTGATAAACTTCTTCTAAAAAAAAATGAAATAAATAGAGATGGAGAAACTAAACTGGAGACTTTGTTGATGATCAACTGGAAGTACAAAATATTAATGTTCTACTAATACTGTCACATAAGTGGATCTAGTCTACTTAGGAGTCCCCTGTCTATAGGTATAAACTCTTCAAATGGTTTGTATACGAAGTATGGTCGACAGGTCACCAATCCATGTCCTCAAGCTCATAGGCTCCCTTTCGGACCACAACATTCATAAAAATATAGGCTTCCAGTTATGGCCCATAACCCTGTCTGACCGAACTTTGGTGTTTTGGGTCACTTTCCAAAGTACTAAGCCTCTTACCTTGAAACTACAAGCTCTAACCTTCTCATTAAAGTACCTCGCAATTCGACTCTGATAAACTATAACTTTTCTTCCTCTAGGAGGTCCAGCTTAGCCCTTAGCTGGACCTCGTTGCATTTTGGCTTGAAGTGTTGAACCTGGATTGAGGTCAGTTTGTGCTCGATAGGTAGGACTGCCTCTACCCTGAAAGCTAAGGAGTAGGGCATTTCCCCAGTTGCGGTTCTCCTGGTAGTTCGATAGGCCCTAAGTACCTCGGAAAGCTCTTCTGCAAACTTGCCTTTTCTCTATTGTAGCTTCTTATTTAGGAGCTTCTTGATGGTTTTATTGGTAGCTTCTACCAGGCTATTAGTTTGGGGATGAGCTATCGATACAAAGCGAAGGTCAATTCCTAGACCTACACAAAAATCCATAAGTCGCGTGTTGTCGAACTGCTTGCCTAAATCAATAATGTTGATCAATGGGGTACCAAACCAACAAACCACGTTAGGCTTGATGAATTTGGTGGTGTTTTCTTTTCTAATTTTGGAAAACGGTCCTATTTCCACCCATCGGGTGAAGTAGTATATTGCAATTATAGCATGCTTAGCCTGCCCAGGAACAGTAGGGAGTGGTTCGATCAAGACACAAAATTAATCTTTATTTTGAAGGAAAACATAAAAATTTTATATAAAATAATATTATTAAACTGGAAAAAGCAAAATTCAAATACAAAATTGAGACTAAATCTCAAAAATTATATTAAAATTAATCAAATTCAATAGTATGATTTAAATTATAATTCATATATATTATATATTTCATAAAATTATATTTTATTATTATATAATCTTATTTTACGAAAGTGTATTAAAAACATTTTATAAATGGTTATTGTTGTATGTGAATTTCACCAAGCATACACGTCATCAATAAGAGGGAGAAAGTTGCCAGATGGACGTCCAAATAAGCACTTAGGAAACATCCTACGAGGCGTCATTAAGGAGAAGAAACCCGAGTAAACAAGTATCAAGGCAAGACCTACTCGAGATCAGCTAAAACAATTAAACTTACTCGGGGTGAGTAAAAAGACATTTTTCACTCGGATCATGAGACGTCATTCGGACCAGCATACTTAACATTATACTCGGGATAAGCACAACAACCGAGTAAGAAGCTTAGAGAGTAGTCAACAAATCAAGTCAAAAGGCTCCTTATTAAAGAAAGATTCTAAAGAAAGAGAATGTTAAGCATAAAGGGTTCCTCCTTCGAGAACACTTCTGAATCTCCAAGAAGTCTATACTCTTATAAGGAAATAAGTCCTAATTGGATTATGCTACTAGAATCGCATTTAATCTCATTACTAGCTTCCGAAACAGGAAAGAAGACAAATCTACTTCAAGCAAGTAACCGAAATCACAATTAAATACAAAGATCCTGTATTACTTGTTAAAGGCAGATTAGGGTTCTATAAAACGTATAAATAGACCCATAATCTCATATAGATGATATAGCAGACACAACAGTGATACAAAAATTATTAAAAGAGAGAAAGAGAGATCGAGGATTGTAATTACTTTCTTCATAGTGGATTTTGGCTAGGTGGATCATATAACTACCCGTGGATGTTTCTCAGATCACCGGAGTTTTACCACTTAAAACTTGTGTCTTATTACTTCCTTTTTCTCTCCTCTTTGATTTTTAGCTAAAATCCGGTACTTGTTGGCTTTTATGACAAAATCCAGAAACGAACGTCAACAATTATACATGATTATATAATGGCGTATCATATTATTATATATTATATATTATATTTAATTTTTTATAACTATAAGATCATTAATGAATAACACGTGACGACTTCAGTGGGAAGAATCTATTTTTATACGATTATCTATGATACGATATTATGTTTGATCACATATAATATATAATAATAACATTAAATAATGATACATGATTATTATTATATAATCTTATTTTGTAAAAAAATGTTAAAAAATGTTTTATAGATTATTATACATGATTATATTATATTATATATTATTATTATATATTATTTATTATATTTAAATTTGTATAATTATAAAGGCAATAATAAATAACACGTGACGACTTCAGTGAGAAGAATATATTTTTACATGATTATATATGATACGATATTATGTATGATTCTATAATATATATAATACTAACATCAAATAATGATACATGTCATTCCTATATGAATATCAACTATTTTTTTTATAATATATATCATATCATATGATATGTAATATGATTTAATAATAACTTAAAATAATGACACATGTCACTTTTGTATGAAAAGTAGCTACATTTATTACAATATTCAATTATATATTATATGATAACAATACTATTAGCCAAAAAATTGCTCCAAAAAATTGCTCAAGGTGAGGAATTTATCTTAACACCGCTACCTTGGTGGATCGCAATCGGGGTTAGGTACCTTCGGTACCGAGTGCACGTGTAAGTTTAATAAAAAGATGAAGACAAACGTAATGGTGGACTGAGCAGTGTTCTTTTATTTATCAATAGATCATATACAACTTCTAACACAACGAAATGGGACACTCTATCACTCTCTCTATCTTTCACTCAGATGAATGGAGATGGCGAACTCGTCTCTGTTGATAAGTGGATACTACTTACAATAGTGATGGCTCTTCATGCCCTTTTTGTCTCTCTCGTTTTTGTTGAAATTCTTCTTCTATTTATACATGAAGTATAGGGTTTTCTCTTGGAGAACAAGTCGGAGGTCAACAGATTGATCCTCTTTCCCCATTTTACGGGATTTTCTGTTTAATGTGATTGATCCTAGAGAATAGGAGAAGAATATCTTGACGGGAAAGGGTGTATCTTTCCCTTTTAAACTCTTCAATTATGACGATGTACACGTGTAGTTCACCCACAGTGTTTGGCAAATAATCCGATGTCATCTTTGTTGGAACCCCGTTCACCGGTTACACAGCGGAACTAGGTTTTAAAATTTTTTATACAGGTCATAATCTGTATCTGGGACCAGTGAACTTGGGATCGTAATTATTTTTCGGAACTAATACATACAATATGTAAATACAGGATATTGTAATCAATATAATCAGAAGAATAAAATCTTACCAACGTTTGGAGGCTCCTTCACTTTATGATATGCTCCTGTCTAAACCATTCTTACCAACGTTTCGAGATTCCTTCACTTTACGATGTGCTTCTGTCTGAACCAGTTGATCTTCCTCGCTATCTCTCGGCACTGGTAACTGAGTGTGGTCGCGTCACGGTCTCAGGAAATTGAATGAAGGATGTAGAGAAATACTTGAAGAAACTCTTTCTTCTCAATTTGGTGTATTGATTTCACGCACACATAAATTGCATCTCATGCAAAACTTATGTTTTTTTTTCTCTTTGCGTGTGTATCAGATACACAAAAAACCAAAGTCAACTTTTAGGAGGAGAAACGGTATGTCGGAGATTCGATGAACATAGAGAGCCGAAAGGGGAGTGAGAAATTATTTTTAGAAGGATAGAAGCCCTCAAAAGGAGGTAAAGCTCGAGAAACCCTCTGATCGGGAACTCTAAAAACCCGCTTATTGATTCAATAAAACAAGCCCACTTCTTAAAGAAGTTTAGAATGCCGTATGCTATAGGTAAGGAGGTATCAAAGCGTAATGGCACCATATGACTACAATGACGCTCTCATGTGTCACATATTTCTATAAACGTTAGGAGATCAAGGGTCGAGATGGTTTGGAGGATTGCCAGCAGGTTCTATCAGAAACTTCCAGGAGTTGGTACAAGCCCACATTTTATGGGGAATATCTAGCGAAGGAAGTCTATATCGGTCTTATCAACTCTTAAACAAAGAAATGATGAGAAGTTGAAAGATTACCTGACCAAATTCTCATAAAAGGTGTCAGAAGTTCAAGACCCCAATGATGATGTAGTGGTATCGACATTCGTCAATAGTTTACAGCACAAACATCTGACCCTAAGCTTGAGGCAAAGGGGACCGACCACATACACCAGTATGGTAGACCATGTCGAAGGGTACGCCATGGCGGAGGAAGAATAATTGGCCCATGGTGGAGAACTTATACACAGTGGTCGGGTCAAAAGCAGTCAAAAGAATAAAGACAGTAACCCAAATAGTAGTAGAAAAGGGGTGCAGAAAGAGAGCAGAGGAAAAGGTAGTGATGGGCGAACGAAAGATGACAAAGGTTTTAGGCAATTCAAAAGGCAATATACTAACTACACTTCGCTAGCCAAAGGGCATGAAGAAATCCTAAATGTGATAGAGGAAAAGAATCTATACAACAGACCTCCAAAGAAGTCAAGTTTTGTTAGAAGAGACACCACAAAATACTGCAGGTACCACCAAGAAAACGGTCAAAAAACTTCTAAGTGCTATCAGATAAGAGATTATATCAAGAAGCTAATTAGAGAAGGGCACCTTAAGGATATGATCTTCAGAAACGGAGATGATAGGGGTAAGAATGTAGTGATGAATAAGTGAGATAAAAGCCAGAGGAGTCTGAAAAGGGATCCAGGTAATTAGGCAATCAATACCATCTTTAGCGAGCCATACACCATGAATAGTAGTCGGGAAAGAATGTCTGAAGTTATAGAAGTCATAGATGGCCAAAGAAACCTGGAGGTAAATCTATTAGGACCCGACCAAAAGAAGCTCAAACAAGGTTGGAACCCTATAGTTTTCACTGAAGCAGACACCCACGCATCAGAAGTTAGGCCAAATGACGTAATTGTGGTATCAGTCTTTATAGGCCATCAATTACAATGGAAGCTTGGTAGACATTCTTATTATGAAAGTGTTTGATCAGCTCGATCTCCAAAGAAGAGACCTCTAGCCACTTAAATTCCCGCTTAGAGGCTTTGAAGGAGTGAATGTGAGATTGCTCGGGACGGTAAAGTTACCTGTAGAGATTGGAAGATCTCTCTGCACCAAGACAGTGCTACTAGATTTTGTGGTTGTGAGCAAGGAAAATTGATCGTACAACACCTTGCTATGCCGACCCTTCTTGAACATGACAAAGGTCGTGACCGCCACTTACTCGTTAATGGTTAAATTTCTGATAGAAGCATGAGTGAGAGTAATGAAAAGTTTGCAATAGTGGGCACAAAAGGCCATATACGGGCAAAAAGCAGAGTCGGGAGTAATGCAAGTGTATACTTTCGTAGGGTGTGAAAGCCAGAAGATAGAAGACACGAAAATCAAAACAGAAACTCCAAGTCGGTTCAACCTAGACCAAAGGGAGATGCCTCTGGAAGATAAGAAAAGCCAAGAAGATAAACCGACTATAGAGATCGCCATTTATGACAACAGTCCTAAGAGGACTGTAAGACTCAGGCCTCGGCTGACAGAGCAGTTGTAGAACGAGATGGTTGTACTGTTAAGAGAATGCAAAGATATATTCGCATTGAAACATAAGGATATGCTAGGAATTTACCCAAAAATAATTTCACACAGCTTGGCAGTTGACTCCGACTGTAAGCCAGTTGTCTAGAAAAGGAGACGATTTAACCCGGAGAGAAGCAAGACGATAAAAAAAGTAAAGAAACTGATGACAACAGGATCAATAAGGGAGGTAAAATACCCTGAATGGGTAGCCAATATGGTATTGGTCAACAAGAAGAACGTCCAATCGAGGATGTGTGTGGATTTCACGGATCTCAACAAAGCATGTCTGAAGGATAATTTCCCCTTTCCCCGCATTGATCAGTAAGTGGATGCGATGGCCGGTCATGAGTTATTGAGCTTTATGGATACGTACTCAAGATATATGATCTGATTGTTTGAACCCGACGAAGATAAGATATAATTTACTACTAACCAGAGTTTGTATTGCTACAAAGTCATACCCTATAGTCTTAAAAATGCCAGAGCAAACTACCAGAGATTGGTGAACAAGATGTTCACCTCACAGATTGACAAAAACATGGAAGTATATATGGATGATATGTTGACCAAAGGCGTAACTTCGAAAGAGCATGTAGAAGACCTTAGGAAAATGTTCGAAGTGTTGCGAAAGTACGACATGAAGCTCAATCAAAAAAAGTATGTTTTCATGGTGCCCTTGGGTAGAATCTATGGCTTCCAAATCCACTAGAGAGGGATAGAAGTGAGTAAAAAAAAGCACTAGAGGATATGAGGTCCCCGAGGACGTAGAAGGAAATTCAAAGACTAACAGGGTTTTAAGCATCTCTGAACCGATTTATCAGCAAGTCAACTGATAAGTGTCTTCCTTTTTTCAAAGCAATCAAGAAAGGGAAGGGGGTAGAATGGAGCACCGAATGCGAACAAGCATTCAAAAAGATAAAGGAATATCTGGGGAGAGGTTCAGTACTGTCCAAACCCCTTGAAGGAGAAGTACTCTAATCTATCAGTGACGCCTGTGGCAATAGGGCAAATATTAGTTAAACTAAATGAAGGGTACAGAAACCGGATTATTATACCAGTAAAGCATTATTACCAGTGGAGACAAGGTACTCTCCAGTGGAGCAAATGGCATTAGCCCTGGTAACTGCAGCTAGGAAGCTAAGGCCGTATTTCCAAGCACACAGGATTGAGGTTTACGCGGACTGCCCCATGAAGCATATTCTATCCAAGCCCAAAGGGTGGGTCCGGAAGACTGACAAAATAGGCTATGGAGTTAAGCGAATTTGAGATAGCATACATACCAAGGGCAACAATAAAGGGGCAAGTTGTGGCTGACCTATTAATTTACTGAACCAAATAGTGAGGTAATTAGGATGCTGAAAGAGAAAAACAAATTTGCATGGAAGCTATATGTAGATGGGTCATCAAACACTCACGACAGTGGGGTCGGGATAGTTATATCCACCCCAAAAAGAGATCAAGTAGAGTGTGCCTTATGTTTTGACTTTAAAGCCACTAACAACATGGCAGAATATGAGGCAGTTTTGGCAGGACTCAGAATTTACACCGCCGTAAGAGTAGATGAGCTAGAAATATTCATTGACTCACAGGTGGTTGTGAAACAAATATTGGATGGATATCAAGCAAAAGATGGCAACATGGCTGTATATTTGGGGATAGCCAAAGCATTACTATAGAGATTCAAGACATACAAAATCACCCATATCCCTAAGGAAAGGAATGAAAAAGAAAATGCTCTATCAAAATCGGCATCAACCACCGTCGGTGTGCAAGACCATCCCAGTCGCTCACCTTAAAAGACCGAGCATCGAGAACCAAGAAGTGGTGTTAGAAGTGAAAGCGGTAAAAGGAGCTAAAATCACACGGATGACCCTAATCAGGGAATACTTGGAAAAGGGGACACTTCCAATAGAAGCATTAGAAGCAAAACACCTCAATTACAAAGCTATTCAATGGTGGGGGGAGTTGTACAAGAGAGGATTCTCGAAAGCCTTGTAGAGATGTGTTTGCCCCATGGAAAGCAGACAGATATTAGAAAGTATCCATGGGGGAGTATGTGGAAATCACTTAAGAGTTTGTGTGGCCACAAAACTATCAGACAAGGCTTCTATTGGCCAATCCGATTTCATGACGCTCAGGCTATCGTCGAACAATGTAAGAGTTTTCAAAGGGTTGCCAACGACGTAAAGAAGCCTCTCGAACAATTGAAGAGCTTATCGTCACCTTGTCCATTCGCTATATGGGGGTTGGATCTAATCGGCCCAATGCCTGTTGCAACCAAAGGTACAGCAAAGAACGTAATCGTGGTTGTAGATTACTTCACCAAATAGGTTGAGGCAGAGGTGCTGGTACGTATAATCGAAGCCAATACAACTAGTTTTGTCAAGAAGAACATTATCTAACAGTTTGGAATCTCGGACATTATAATTACGGACAATGGAACCCAATTTGACAGTGATAATTTTAAGAACATGTGTCATGACTTCGGTATAAGGAATTATTATACGACACCGGCTCACCCACAGACCAACGGTCAGACTGAAGCAGTGAACAAGATAATCAAGCACACCCTGAAGGCGAAATTAGATGCCAAAAAGAAAGCTGCGTGGACAAGCTATACGAGGTTTTGTCAGCATATCAGACCATATAAATGATCTCAATAGGGGAGACCCCTTATTCATTGGCATTCGGGGCAAAGGTAGTAATCCTGGTCGAGGTCGTTCATAACTCACCCAAGGTGTATCTTTTTTACCCCGAGTTGAACGCTGATATGATGAGACAAAACCTAGATGAGTTGGAAGAAAGAAGAGACATGTCGACAATCAGGACAACATACTACCAGCAAAGGGTCGCTAGATATTACAACTCGCATGTTCGAATCAGAAGATTCCAACTTGGAGACCTAGTTCTAAAAAGGGTGTCACCCAGTACAAGAGACAAGTGAGCTGGAACCCTAGCGGACAAATAGGAAGGCCCATACAAGGTGGTCGGGTTAGCAGGACACAGAGCATACCGCCTTGCCCGATTAGAAGGAATCGAGTTGCCCAAACCTTGCAATGCTCAATAGTTAAAATTGTCTTACCCTTAGGGGACCCTTAGTCTTTCTTATTTTCTCTTACTTCCTTAGAAATTAGTTTTATTTTGTTGCTTGATTATTTTATGTTCCCTTTTCAACATTTAATAAAACCCCCTTCGAGGGAATAGTTTTGAAGGTCAAGAACAGTGTTAAAAAACTTTGCTTTCCTGTTCAAAAGCAATCTCGGGGCACTTAAAATCTGTTGGGCATCAGGTGAGAGCATCCAAGAGGCCCAGTGAGGGGGTTGAAAACGTATGTCGCAAAGGCAGTGTACACTCGCTGAAACTAATTGGTTGCAATAAAGCACTATTAGGGCACCGTCAGGACATAAACCCTAATGGGATGCATCATGAGTTGAATAAGGGATGAATATTTTTAATTGAAAAACATGTGTAGTCCCAGCACCCGCTAAGTTAGTAAAATACAAGATGCCTTGTTGCAATGAATCTTGATCAACAGACTATCGGGAGACATCCCAATGACCTAGTTGATAGATAAAAGACAAGAGTCTATAAACTAGATATCATGTAAATAGGTCGTAAAAAACACTTCTTAACATAGCAATGACATGATGATTAGGGACCCAAGCAATTCCCCCGACCCCGTGCAAGAGCCGTTACAAGCTCTGCCACCTAAAGTTGCTTGGCAAAAATTAGGATGACAAACTGATTATTAGTTTGGGTTGATAATGCATCCTGGTTAGGATTAGAGGGATTGCAGAAGAAGATGTGATTATAACCAGAATGATTAACTTACATGTGGCCTGACTCACATAATTCAGGTTGATAAATGACAACAATTAGTTACAAAATACTCATAAACAACAAATGGAGTAAATCTCATTTCACTAAAGAAATAAACGGTTACAAGATTGAGATTACGAAAAGAAATTTTTTAATCATCTAGGGCTTTAGATAGGCAACCGAGCCTAGAACCACTAGAATGGGTATCACCTCCACGATTTTGGCTCGTGCCCTCAAAATCCTGGAGAATAGTCTGTGCTCGGCAATGGACCAACATCGACCCCTTTAGTCAAAGAATTACTCTCTTCATTGGCATGGAAAGTGACTAAAGAAAATGTTGAATGAGGCTCCAAATGCATAAGATAAGGGTCTTTCCCGATCGACCTGTAATAAGCTCTCCAGTGAATCCACTTGTTCCTGATAGCCTCCAAGGACTCATCCTTATGCTTCTTGATTGCTCGATCCCATTTACGGTGAGCCTCATCAGAAGACCTCTCAATGACTCTGAAGAAAGCCCGAGTGGTGGTCAGCCCCCTCTCAAATTCCCACAGCATGACAACATCAAAAGCTAGGGACCTTTTATAACTATCCACATTTTGAACCTCGATAGCTGACCTAGCTTCCTGAGAAAGCACTTCCATGCTAACCCGTTGTTACTCTAAGTGTCTAAACAAGAATTCATAATGCATCCAAGCCTTCTAAAATGCTTGTTGTGTTGTAAGCATAACCTCTTGAGCAGAGGTAAAGGTGTCTTAGGCAAGCTGAGTCTTTATCCGAGCCTCTTTCATTGCTGCTTTAGCCAAAGTGACCCTAGACTCAAGCTGAGCGTTTAGTGTCTCAGATTTGGCGATCCTCTTCTCTGGTTCAGCATTTATCGAAGTGAGTTGTTCGAGAGCTGTTTCATATATGGAAGCCCTATTCTGGACATTGGCTATTGTTTTTCTAAAAGCAAGCTCTGTCGCAGAAAGGGTTCTTAGCTCCATCTTATATCGTTTAATTTTAGAGGCATTGGCAGAAGAAGACTTGAGTGCATCTTCTTTTTTAGGTAGGGCCTTCAACAATTAGGATATCTCTGTGGCCTGCCTCATCTTATAAGCCAAGGCCCGAATCAACTCCTCTACCACCTGAAAGCAAAGTAAGAGTTAGGGAATACACAACGTAGGCAAATGGAAAATAATATAGAGGGCACTTACAAAGATTGCATCATTAAAAACCATCTGAACCCGTTTAGATGGGCTAACAACCCTAGCCCTTCTCCAATAGCCATTACCAATGTATCCTTCACCAGCTGATATGGAGCAAAGCATGGAAAGGAGATTAGCTCAAAGTTCACTCGAGCGAGGAGACCCAAAAGTTGGGACATTAGGATTTATTGATGGAACGGTCCGGTAGGAAGCAGAAATGGTTGGGAGCGCCACAGAAAGGGTTGAACCAGCCTTAACACCCTCACCAGCATGAAAGGTAACCTCAGGAGCTTCATGACTTTACCCCATGGAAACTTGACCTACACTGACACCACCTTTAGCTAGAGACTCAGGTGTGTAAGGGGGGACTTACCCCTAAGCTGGGCTGCTGGAGCATCTTTATCTAATTCCACTGTAGCATCAACTTTCTACTTCGACACCGGACCAATCATCTGTTCCTCTGTGGCGTCCAGCACACTGTTGTCAATAGATAACTCTTTCGAGTTACACTTTCGATCATCAGAGTCAAAGTCTGTGAAAACTATTTGGCACTTGACTGAAAATTTCAAGGGAGCCTTCCCTAGACGATATGATGGAAGACCTACTGGAAGACTATCTGGCTGAATTTGAGGAGATCGAGGGAAAGGTGGAGGTATTGCCTCATCGGTGACCTTAGCTGTTTCAGATTGGACAACAGAAGATGTCGCAACCACCAGATCAATCTTTTTCTTTGATCGTTGCTCCCTCAAAATTAGTTCAGTTAAGGTCCCCTGATCACCATCCTCCTCTTCGTCCAAAAGGATGGGGGCAACAGCCAACAGAGAGGGCAATGAGGGTGCCTTATTTATAATCTCCCCTCTTCTATGGATAGATTCGAGGGAAGAGGATCCCTCAACTACCTTGGCCATTTTACTTCCAAAGATGTCATCATACCTAATTTTATGAGACTGGCCCCTGATTGGTTCCTTTTAACTTTGCTTGCCTTCAGAGAGTGTACTTGGCTCGACCTCTCCCTACTTGACCTCTCATGATCAGATCCCTCTACAGAAGAATAAACCCGACCGGACCTATCTCTGGAAGGCCACTTCCGATTGTTTTGAGAGGGAGGGGCATCAGGACTGCTTATTGTAACCTGGTCAGCGGGAACCGTCGGAAAGTCATGATCAGACTCATAAATGTGCCCCACCAAGTCATGTTCAGGGGGGGCTTTGCCTTGGGCCACCTGATCAGCAGCAGCCTTGCGGCTCACACGATCAAGGTTCTTAGCCTTCTGAGCTTGCTCGCCAGCAACAATATCCAGCTAATATACTAAAAATGAAAACATCACAGGGAATAATGAGTGGCAACAAAAGTGATAATCCACCATCAGGATAGCAAAGAAACAAAGACTTACTGCGTCTACACCGAGTAGATATCTCAGGAAAGAGACCTAGTTCAATCAACTCTTTTTCTGAGTACAGATTATGGTGATCTCAGACCTCCCAAGAAGTCTACACCTCCTTGATGACCGTATCAGCCTATTCCCAAGTCATAACAGCTGCAGTTTTGTTCCATAACTCTAAGCTATAAAAATGCCTTAGAATTCTGTTTCAGTTTAGCCGATGGGATGGATCGGCCACCACAACTTCACCCCAATCTCCACTGATAAAGAACCAACTATTTTTCCAATACTTGTTAGACGATGGAAACCCCAAGATGAAGCCCTTGTGGTCCTTATATGTTGGAAAGGCAAGTTTCTCCTTGTAATCATGAGGGATCCAGTAGCTAGGCGACACCAATTGAAAGTAAAGACTCCCGCCTGTGAGTGATCGACCCAAGGTGTAAAAATTGTGTATCTCTTGGGGGTCGGGGGATGCTTTGCATCGAACTTCTTCCATAAATGCCACAGACTGATCAACACTCGATACAAATTTGGAGCTACACTCGCCTCTATAAAAAAGCGAGCAATGAAGAGCAGTAAATGGAAAGCTACCCAGAAGATAACATTGCCTAATAAATTATAACTGTGACAGGGAGTAGATTCCATACCGTGCGATTTCCACTGCAGGATAGTTTACCAAAAAATGGAGGTCAAACTGTTCTATAAACTTCACGAGTTCTTTATCCGTCACTACGTTTATTTCAAAATCAAAAGCACAAGGATGGTATGGAAAGAATCTAAGCAAACAAACTTATCATTCCCTCGAAACGTTCTTCAACTTTAATTTTTGGGAAGTTATCTTCAAGTCGATTGCTAAGCGAGCAGTCTCCCTAGGGGAAGCCCTAGAAGTTTGCCTCATGTTCTTTGACATATCTAGATGGACATCAATAGAAATAGAACAAAGGGGATCAAAGGAAGAAAGAAAAAACCTGGGATTGGCCATAGAATAGTCAACAATCAATGCAATAGGTTGGGTTGAAGAAAAATAACCCCTAACCTAGCGATATTTTCTTTATCGCCAGACTCAATGGCATTCATAAGAAGCTCAAAATAACGATAACGAAGAGTCAGGTCCATACCTGAGATATGCGCAGAAGTAATGAAAACACAGAAGTTTATAGATGGGCAACCAAAATCTAGAGGAAAAGAGAAGTTAGGGTTTTTTTGTGAGAAAATCACTATAAAATCGTAAGAAAAAAAGAAAGGTCTTCGAGGAAAGTGATGTCATACCGCCTTGCATACGCGAGTATGGGTAGGTTCACGTGGAATGAGAAACACGCGTCATTCAAAATTTGAAAAAAGGCGGATAAATGATTGCGTCAGCCAAAATGAGCGTGATTGACATTGACATTCAGTCGCAAAGCAATAAACGCAAGTTTAAAAGGGGATCACAATGAAAAATGATAACAAATTAAACATACTTCACCGAACGAGTTTGACTTCAAAGGAGACGCTCAGTCTTGTATGATTAAGGTGGTGTTGTTATTGGAAAATTCTAAGTGACATGATATGTCAGCAAAAGACCAGGGTCAGGAACGCCACATCACCAGGGCCTGATCAAGTTAAGTCAACATAAGAGGAAACCAAGTGAACCCGACCGGCCCTCCTCAACCAGATGATATAGATTATCGGGTGTGAAAACCCGATCGAGTTGTTATGATGGTCGAGATTAGGGTAAGGTTAAACTACCGATCGGGGGCAAACAAGGTTGATCGGGAAAAATAAACGATAAGACGCGTGACACGTAGAGTAACACCCAGATTCAATAAGATCATGACTCAAACATATAGAAAGAAGAGTTCAACTTGATCAAGGTTTCTAGAAGTTAACTCTGATAAGGAAACAAGCTTCCTCATAAACGCAAAATAATGGATTAAACAAGGAATTCAATTCGACCGGGACACGATCAATGTGAAACAAGGAAAAGGGACAACACGACTCTAATAAGTTAGAATTTTACTGAATCAAATGAACCTTCCTTACTTGTACATCAAGAAATAGGGTTCTATGTATGCATAAATAGACCCAAAAAACACCCAAAGGGGTTGAACGCAATTTATTGAGAAAAGACAAGAGTGATTGAATGTGTAATTTCGTTTTAATATAGTGAATTTTTATTGTTGCAATTGGCAACCGCGAACGTTTCCCCATATTGGGGTTTTACCACGTAAAATCCTGTCTTACTTATCCTTTTCATTATCTTTTGTTTGTGCTTAGCCATTACTTTGCTTCAATTGTGTGACAGGAGATTGATCTAAAAATCACCGTCAACAAGTAATATGATTTTTTTATAAATCGGGTGTGATAATAATTTAAGAGTATTTATGAATAAAAAGTATTAAAATGAATATATTTATTCAATGAGGGTATTATTGGCATTGCAATGGGTGCTTATAGTAATATTTGTTTTTAAAATTTAAGATATTGGTGTATTTATAGAAATGGGTGTACTAATAAGTTTTATGGGTGTCAATGTCCGTACCCAAGTGTTAATTCACGAGCTTTGTTGATATATATAGAAATAAGTATGTTTAGATATATATATATATATATATTTGTTTTGTAAAATATTTAGTTACCATTTATATATAAATAAAAATATCTTTCGAGTAAACTGGGGTGTATTTAGAGGTTTTATAATTATTATTATTTTTATATTAAAACATCTATTCAAGAAATAATTGTAGAAGTGTTCAATTTTTTTTACCACTACGTAAAGGTTAATGTTAAACCTAGAGATAAATTAATTTATTTTTCCACACTAATTTTCTAAGGGCATTCCATTTTTTTAATAAACACACACACACACACACACACACACATATATATATTTCACGTATCCTGTTAATGAGATATAAATAGTAGTTGTAAACGGGAAATTTGCTCAAGATGAGAAATTCTAACTAACACCCTCGAGACCACTACCACGGAGATGGTGGTCAGGGTCGGTACCTTTGATACCTAACGTGTTAAAATGGAAGTGAATATTTAAATGATAATGTGGTCAATGAGAGCATTATTATTAAATACTCGTGGTATATAGAAATCTCTCACATAAACTCACAATCTCTGTAGAACATAGGAAGGTGGCAACTTCGTGCTTGTCGAATAGTAGATTTAACGACGGCCGTGTTCTGATCACAAAATTTAGGCCCGACGTAATTCTCTCTTTCTTTCACTCTATTTCTGCCTATATCCCTTTCATCTCTGTTTTACCTTATTTATATCCGGTCCAAGTAGGTTTAAACTCATAAATATCCCGCCATGATCCCATGAATCCGTTCCCCCCTTATCGGGCGAGGTTCGTTATTTTGAAAGTTGTTGACTTCGAATTGATAACGGATTCGATGATATATTTGACGAAGATAAGTTTGTTTCCTTTTTGGAATCAAACTCTTGACTTACATACACACGAAATTAATGTTGGTTATAACGTAGATACGATCTTGTGTGTACTCATGGCATGATTCTTCATGGAGGTCATCGAGTTAGCTGCTCATTGTCTCGTAGAACGAGGTAGATCCATGCTTTGGTTCTATTATCAGGAGCTTTAAGAGGGACTTTTCTCAACCCATTGGAGCTTGAGAAGTCCCTGTAGACATTCCTAGGAGGTAGCATGGATCTGATCCACTTAGAGGCTCTCTTTCTCCTCGTATCATGGATAAGACAGCAGGCTCCTAGAGAGGTTGGTGGGCTTCCAGTTTAGGCTATGAGTTCAGTTTGACCTCTAGAAGCCTTAACCTGGAGGGAGCTTGATTTGCTTGTTGAGCTTCACTTCGAGTGCTTCTTGAGCTCAATGATCCTTCCTTGCTTTCACGGGGAGCCCAACCCCAAGAACCGAGGTTTCTGGGTAGGTGGCCTTGAGAAGCTCGGATTCCAGTGTTCGAGTGAGGGCTCGACCTGGTCGTGCCTAGCTTCATCTCAGATAGTTTTGAAGCCCGGCCATCATTTCTTGCTTCTGTAGGGTAGTTTTATTTTTCTGCCCGGGGTCTCATGAATGTCGAATTTGGGCTAGAAAAGTGGAAAATTTCTCTTTGACCTCATAGAAGTCCCTTCTAACTTGAACACCGAAGGTAGAGTTAGAGTTGGAGTCAGATTCCCTATTTAACTGGAAAATTTTTTGTTACAAAATAATTAATGAGAATCTTGAATGAAACCTTCTCATTAACTGTTCAAGTGACATGTCAATCTTGGATTGGTGTGCTCCTTAAAGAAAACCGGATAGGTTACGGTCATCTCTGTGGTTCAAGGAAATCTTCCTGAGGATATCACCGACATCATTACAACCCTAGCCGCTATTTAAATTCAAACTCACTGTCGCTTCCTCACGGTCTTTCAATTTCAAAATTTCAGACTTCCTCTCTCTCGCTATCTTCTCCGAACACATCATTGTTTTTCATCCACCTTCAAGCTCTTTTCATTCAACAATGTCGAACTCTTCTGATAGCATTGAAGCCATGGTCAAGGGTACTGGCGGCTTTAATTTGGTTCCTCGGAAATGGGTACGAGGAATCTCGATCGACAAGGACTCTTCCCCTGTCTGTCAGCACCGCTGCTCTATTATTAATTTCTCCAGAGGCTCCGACTTCTCCAATCAACCCGAAACCCTCTGAACTTAGTTGATGAAGATTCTGACGTAGGACAAAGGGCCGACGCCACTGGGGGGTTCAAATTGTTATTGCTGGACCTCCCTCTACGAAGCCACTTCCTTTTGACTTTAGGGTTATCCCCGACTCTACTGTTGATCCACAATCGATCAACCGCGTACGAGATAAATATGGAATTCGTAAAGGCATCACCCTCACAGTTCCCTGTCGGAACTATGATGTCTTTAATTCACCCGAAGGCGTGCTCCTTATTCACTTAACGGCCTTCAAAAACGGGGTAAGACTTCCCCTTTACCCAACTCTTCGGGGGGCTCTCAATGCCCTTCAACTAGCTTCTCTTCAGCTGACGCCCGGCTTCTAGAGGCATCTGATTGGATTTCTCATGCTGTGGAGGGAACAGTCTGAGCTGGGAAATTTCACCCAGTATCCCGGAGTAGAAGAGCTGGCCTATCTCTTTCAAATCGGGAGTTTGTTTAGAGGTCCCCGGGACAGTTCTATGTGAAGGCCAAGAATAAGCTCAACTTTATCATCCCTAGCGCTTCGAGAAAAGACCCAGTCTGAAAGGAAGAGTGGATATTAACGGGGGGCGACTGGGAAAGGTCCATATGCATCGACGGGCATGAGTTCGCAGTTCCCACCGCTTTCAACGACAAACCCTCATGGGATCAAGATTCCCTACCTGCCGGGTCTGAGGTTATGCTGAAGACTATCCTCGCCAGGAACTATCTGATCCTGAAGTTTCCAACTACTGACCCCTGCGATCCCTATAGGTTGAACAGGTATCTGCGAATCTCCGATGATGCCCCCATAAGTAATATTAAGTTATTACGCTTTGTTTCGTTAGCTGGCTTGCTTATGACATCATTCTTTTCTTTTTTTTTAATAGTTTTTGTAGTTACTCCAGCTTCCCCCGAAGCTCGGACCCCTCCTCCTCCTAACAGATCGTCCCGGGGAACCTAATGGCTATCTCTGAGAAAGGAGGCTTAACCTTTTTAGCCGCTGCTTCGCCTGCTTCTGCTCCTGCTCCTATTCCATCGCCTTCCCAAATGAGCACTAAGATGATTATTCTTGCATCGCGGGCTGCTAAAGCTCTAAATCGGGGAGTGCCTGCTCTTCGGCCGTTGATACGACCACCTCTGTCCCTTCATCAGTGGCCCCTGCTACTGCTACTGCTTCTTCAGTCATATTACCTACTTCTTCAGCTGACCCATCTATGTCCTAAGTAGTTCAAGATTCAGGGAATCCCGAGGCTGGTATTTCTGAGATTCCCCCTACTCACCCCAACCATTAGTCGCGCTCGGTTGGTCAGGATAAAATTTTGAACCAGTTTGGTACATCTTGCCTGAGCGACCGGTTTTTTAGGATGTTTTCCATGCCCGTGGACATTCTGGTTACTAAGGGTTCTACCCTCTTGGCCGAGGTAATCATCGCTTTTAACTTTCTCACATTATAGTTTGATTTATCGTTTCCTAACTTGAACTCTCTTTATAGGCCTTTAAATTTCAAGTAGCCATGGGACACCAGGTAGCTACTCTCCGTGACCGGGCAGCTAGGACTGAAGCTGAGGCTGAGCGAGCTATGGAATTATTGGCATGTGCTAAAGCCTTGGTCCAGAAGATGACTTCTAGCCAGAAAGGGATGGAAGCACAACTGGCCGAGCTTTAGTGCAACCATGAGAGGTTAAAATGATCTTTTGATCAAGAACCTTCAGTTTGAGCATCGAGCGAGTCAGCAGGTTGATTGGAAGGAAGAAGTGAAGGCACTGGATGTTGAGAACCAAAATCTGCATGCCCAAGCTGCCAAGCTTCATGCCCAAGTAGAAGCCTCTTTTAGCGAGGCGTATTTCTATGCCTTCTTTCAGGTTACGGAAGCCCTTCCCTCTCATTTGACCTCTCCAGTATCGCCGGCTGTGATAGGGAAGAAATTTTTTCTTAGGCTGCAGCGATGTCTCACCTCGAAAATGATGAAGCAGGTCCTTCTATTGGGATGGAGTTGGGAAGCGGCCTAAAGTACCTGACCTGCCTCCTCTTGTCCCAACCTTCCTAGAGTCAGGTCCCGGAGAATCCTCAAGGGGGTTCAACCTATGTAGCAGAAGGAGGCCTTACTGAAGCCTGAGATTCCTCTAAGGTGCCTTCACGGAAGGAGCCAGCAGTGGGATAAATCATGCCAGAGTCAATAGCCAACCTTCTTGATGCAGCCATACCGCCTGAGGTCATGGTTGTTGTCATTGAGGTCTTGGAGAAGCACGCAGCTGAGCAACAGGCAATCAAGGGGCATTCTCAGAAAGAGGTGGTAGAGGCGGCTATCTAGGATGAGCGACCACCAGAAAGAGGAGCAAGGGGCAAGGTTCATCTTTTAGGGAGAGGAATCTGAAGGACACTAGGGGAATGCAGAAGTTTGAATCCATCTTCTTGCTGCTTGTTCTGAAAGCCAGGAAAAGGGGTTGGGCATCCCATCTTTACTAATGCTTAATCACCCTTTTTTTTAGCCTGGAACCAGGGGTTGGGTTCCCTGTTTGATTGTTGTAGCCTTATCGGGGGATAGGCACCCCATTTTATTAATGAAAATTAACTTTAGATCTTGTTCAAACTTTGATTGGCATGTGCTTGCTTCATTTTTGATCTCGATCTAGGTGCAGCCACTACAGCAATCTAGTTCTAAGCTTGGTAAAAGTAACAATATAGGAAAACTGCTTAAGTGTGAAAGTAGACAGCTAGCTCGAGCTCTTGACTCTCAATAGAAACTTGTAGGTCGATGACTTTAGTAAATAGTCCCTTGCATGATTGTAGGCTAGTTCGCATCTTCTACAACAAGCAACCACATATACATGGAGAATTAATGGCTAGTAATAACTGAGGCATTAGAGTTTAAATAAAGAAGCTCTCTATTCCCGAGCCTTTCTTGGGGGTCATAGCCCGATTTAGGCATAAAACGGGTTATCTAGCCATGTCCTAGTCTTGACCTTGGGATGGCAATCGCGCTCTTGAACTCGATTCCTTCTTGGGAGTTGCAGCCCGACCAAGGTATTAGGAGGGTCATAAAGATATTTCCTGGTCTCGAGATCCGGATGGAAACTATGCTCTTACGCTCAGACCCTTCTTGAAGGTGGTAGCCCGACCGAGGCATCACGAAGGCTATCTAGCTTTTTCCTGGACGTAAGATCTGGATAACAACTATGCTTTTACACTCAGGCCCTTCTTGGGGGTGGTAGCCTAACCAAGGCATCAGGAGGGCTATCTAGCTATTTCCTGGTCTTGAGATCTGGATGGCAACTATGCTCTTACACTCAGACCCTTCTTGGGGGTGGTAGCCCGACTAAGGCATCAAGAGGGCTATCTAGCTATTTCTTGGTCTTGAGATCTGGATTGTAGCTATGCTCTTACACTCAGACCCGTCTTGGGGGTGGTTGCCTAACCAAGGCATCAGGAAAGATATCTAGCTATTTCCTAGTCTTGAGATCTGGATGGCAGCTATACTCTTATAGTCAGACGCTTCTTGGAAAGGGGTAGTGCCTGGTCACGGCATCAGGGATAGCGAGGGGACTTCCCCGGCTAATCCCTAGTCGTGGGATGATAATGTCAAATTTCCCATATAGACCTAAATCACTGTAGAACATAGTTGAAGATGGAGAAAAAATAGGAATTATTAATAAAAAGAAAGGAGTACATTATTGCTGGAGATTAAGAACTAGATGGAGGTAGCCTGCTCACGAGTTCCCTGTTCAGGGGTAAAATTTTCTCAAGTGATCCGCATTCTATGTATGATCAATGAGTCGGCCATTCATGTCCTCGAGCTTGTATGCCCTATTGCGGATCGCCACATTTACTAAGTAAGGTTCTTCACAGTTAGGCCCTAGGACCCCGTCTGACCTCTTTCTGGTATTCAACATTGCTTTTCTAAGAACTAGGTTCATTTCCTTAAAGTTCTGGGCATTAACCCTCATGTTATAGTACCTAGCAATCCTGCTCTGGTATTGCTACCTTCTCTGCTACTCGATCTTGTTTTTCTTTCAAAAGATCTAGGCTAGCACAAAGCTTATCCTTATTGCTTTCCAGTTCAAAGTGTTGAACTCTGAAGGAGGTCAATTTATGCTCAATGGGAAGTACCGCTTCAACCCTCAAGGAGAACCTCGGGAATAGGGCATTTCTCTTATAGCCGTTCTCCTCGTAGTGCGGTAAGCCTAGAGAACCTCGGGAAGCTCCTTAGCCCATCTACCCTTTTTATGCTGTAACTTTTTTTTCAACACCTTCTTGATAGTCTTATTGGTGGATTCCACCAGCCCGTTAGTCTAGGGGTGGGATATTGAAGCGACCCTAAGGTCGATTCCCAAGCCCTCACAAAAGTCTTTGAATCGGCCATTATCAAACTGCTTGCTGAGGTCAGCTACAATGACAAGAGGGGTCTCGAACCTACAAACTACATTATTTTTTATGAATCTTGTTATATTTTCATCCGATATCTGGGAAAGCGGTCTGGCTTCTACCCACCTTATGAAGTAGTCAATCGCTACGATAGCATGCTTGGTTTGACCAGGACAAGTAGAAAGCGATCCAATCAAGTCGACTAACCACATAGCAAAGGGGTATGGTGAGCTAAGGAATGACAATCGCTCCAGCGGTAGGTAACTCAAGTTTGCAGTCTTCTGGCATGCTTCGCATGATCGTACTAAGTTTTTTGCATCTTGATGGATGGTTGGCAAATAATACCCCATACGGAGTACCTGATATGCTAAAACCTCCTCACCAATATGGTTCATGCATTCCCTGGAGTGAACCTCTCTCAATGCCCATTTGGCATCTTCAGGATTTAAACATCGAAGTAAATGAACGGATCTGCCCCACCTGTATAATTACCCTTCCACCAAGCAATATCAGACTGAGAGCCTCTTGATTCACCTAGCTTTGTCGGGCTTCTTGGGGAGCCTTCATTCTTAGAGATAATCCACTATTTGGCCCATCCAGCTTGGCTGCCGATCCAGGGTATAAGTCTCGTTACCTGCTCTTGTGCTAGGTAAGGGGATCACTTGGAGAGGAACTCCTTGTGGTAAGGTCTGGCCGCCATTAGCAGCTATCTTGGCTAGGATATCTGCTAGACGATTCTATTGTCGAGGTATCTGCTCAATCCAGAAACCTTTGAATTTGCTCTTAAGTAGTTGAACTAGCTTCAGGTAGGCAATCATGTTATCCCCTTTTGCTGAATAATCCCTCAGACTTGGTTGACTATCAACAACCAGTCACTTCTGACCTCTAAGTAATCGACCTTGAGCTCTGCGGCCGCCCTTATTCTGGCTAAGAGGGTTTCATACTCAGCCTCATTGTTATTGGCTTTGATTTCAAATCTGAAATAGTAGCAGCACTCAGTCCCTTCTGGGTCAATTAGAAATATGCCCGTTCCTCCCCCAGCTTGCCCGGATGCTCCATATGTGTAAAGGATCGATGACTTGTAACCTTTTGGCCAGATGTCAGATTCTGGAATCCTCTCAGGGGCTTTGTTTGTCGCTACGGAGGTCATTTGGCTAGTGGGCATTGAGAGCTCTGCTACAAAGTCCGCCAAAGCCTGGGCTTTAATTACAGTCTTGGGCTTATACCTTAAATCAAATTGGGTGAGCCCCAGGGCCGATAAGCCAACCTTCCAGATATGTTCGGCCTCTATAAAAACTGGCAAAGAGGTTGGTCTGTCACTACCGCAACTGAGTGAGCCTGAAAGTAGGGACTGAGCTTCCATGCCGAGGTCACCAAGGCATAAGCGAGCTTCTTGGTCGAGCTCTGATCGACCTTGAAGATACCCTGCCCTTCGTCCACACCAGGGATGTTCCTTGCGTGGTTTTTCCTGGAATTATTGGAGGTGCCACCCAAAGTAGGTTCTCTGCTGATGGTATGTATTATCTGAATTTGCTGTACCAGATCCGCCTGCTCCCCCTTTCTTTTCTCAGCGTGTTCACGGATCTTGGATTACATTTCCCTTCTAGTATGAATGTTATCCATGACTTGCTGTAAGAATTCTACAAAACATCCTCCTCTTATCAAAGCCTCGATCTGATTTCGCGGGTTATAGCACTCTGAAGTGTTGTGTCCAACGTCTTTGTGAAAGTCACAATACTTGTAACGATTCCTCTTATCAACAGGGGCTTTCATGGGTGTGGGCTTTTGTAGTAACCCTTTATCCTGAATAGTGAGATAGATTGTTTCACGGGATACATTTAAGGGGCTGCAATGATCATATCCTTTCTCATCTCGAGCTACTGGAGCCACCGTCCTAAGAGGTGGCGAAGCCCGCGGAGGAGTTCATTTTACTAGATACCTTTCCGACCAAGGTTGAGAAATGGGGAGACGATACGTCGACCAGTTTGAGGGTTTGTTCTGGCTTTTCTGCTATGGTTTTGAGGCTTCCTTATTCTGTCGCTTTACAGCTCTCATATCGTCGTGTTCCATCTTTACCTTGATTTGTTTGTCGGCCTCTATCTGCTCCAGAGTTTGATAATAGGCTTCTTGGTAAGTTTCTGGAAGCCGTTTGGTGAAAGACCGGAAAAGCTTGCCCACCCATAAGTTCTTCATGAAATTGGTGAGGGTTTCTTTCTCGGTTAAGACCCCTATCTGGATGACTTCCTTATGGAAACGTTCGACATAAGCCCAGAGGGTTTCCCCTCTCTCCTGGATCACGTATTGTAGATGGATCAGATCCTTCAATCGGGGCTTAACTCCCTAGAATTACGAGCAGAAATCAGTTGGCAGTTCCGTGAAGGAATCCATACTGCCAGCGGGTAGCTTTCTAAACTAGGTATTAACGTAATCCATTAGTGTAGTTGGGAACATCCGACACATAGCGGCCCTAGTCATGTTCTGGACCTCCATCTGTTAAACGAAGCTCTGCCTTTTGAATGTTGGTGGGAGCTTTGCCTCACAAACCCTTCTGGTGAAAGAAGTATTCATCTCATTTAGAGGGTCTTTCTTATCTTCCTGATACTTCCCCTTCTTTATCTGTTGGACCTCTTTCTGAAGCTTTGCCAGCTGGTCTCTTAGGCGTTTGGTCTCATGTTTCCTTGAATTAATCTCAGTCTCCTCACTGTCAGACCCTTCTGACAAGCTAGCGACCTCTACCTGATTCCTTCGTCGGATGAGATCTGTCTGGGGGCTTTGTTGGCTTTCTTTCTCTCTAGCCCGGACCTCCCTCCTTAAAGTCGCTGGGTGAAGAAACTCTCGTCGCTATCAAGGAAGGACGTCCGCCGCAGACTTAACTTGCCTGGGTTAGCAACACGGTGAAGCTTTAAGAACGGTGGCATGGGCCGTAACCTATCCTGGATCGAGGGTCCTGGTACAGTTCCATTACAAGCTGGCTCTGGAGGGGTAGGTCCCAGGTGATCAAAAGCGGACCACCGAGTCCCGGGCCTACTTTGTTCCCCTTGGTTGCAGAGGTTTGCTTGCTGGACAGTAATACCCTCAGCGAGTAGTCGAAGATGGATGTTTTCCATTAATGCCGCCGCTTGTTGGCCAAGTGCGACCTAGCTTCCCATAGGGGGATCCAAAGCCCTCACAGTGGTTGGTTGGTTGGTCTGGGACCTTGCCACAGAGCCCGGATTTTCTTCCTTTCTTCAGGACCTTTCTTGTCGATGCAGCTGAAGGTTTCTCAGATGCACCTGGTTGTCCTTGGGTGGAGCGAAGCCTCTTAATTAACTGCAAAATAACAACTTATGAATATAAAAGTGATGGTGTGGAAGTTTTTTCCACAGACGGTGCCAGAATGTGTTAACCGGAAATTTGCTCATGATGAGAAATTTCAACTAACACCCTCGAGACCACTGCCACGGAGGTGGTGGTCGAGGTCGGTACCTTTGATACCTAACCTGTTAAGATGGAGGCGAATATTTAAATGATAATATGGTCAATGAGAGATTTATTATTAAATACTCGTGGTATACAGAAATCTCTCACATACACTCATAATCTCTCTAGGACATAGGAAGGTGGAAACTTCATGCTTGTCGAATAGTAGATTCAACGACGGTCGTGATCTGATCACAGAATTTAGGTATGACGTAATTTTCTCTTTCTTTCACTCTATTTCTGCTTATATCCCTTTCGTCTCTGTTTTACCTTATTTATATCAGGTCCAAGTAGGTTTTAACTCATAAATATCCCACCATGATCCCATGAATTTGTTCCCCCCTTATCGGGCGGGGTTCGTTATTTTGAAAGTTGTTGACTTCGAATTAATAACGGATACGATGATATCTTTAACGAAGATAAGCTTGTTTCCTTTTTGGAATCAAACTCTTAACTTACACGCACGTGGAATTAATGTTGGTTATAATGTAGATACCATTTTGTGTGTACTCACGACACGATTCTTCATAGAGATCATCGAGTTAGCTACTCGTTGTCTAGTAGAGGGAGGTAATGCTTTGGTTCTATTCTAAGGAGCTTTGGGATGGACTTTTCTCGACCTTTTAGAGCTTGAGAAGTCCCTGTAGACATTCTTGGGAGGTAGCACAGATCTGATCCACTTAGAGGCCCTCTTTCTCCTCGTATCGTGGAGGGGACAACGGGCTCCTGGAGAGGTTGGTAGGCTTCCAGTTTAGGCTGCGAGTTAAGTTTGATCTCCGGAAGTCTTAACCTGAGAGAGCTTGCTTTGCTTGTTGGGCTTCACTTCAAGTGCGTTTTAATCTCGACGATCCTTCCTTTTCTTTCACGGGGTGGTTTTGGAGCCCGACCCCAAGAATCGAGGTTCCTAGGTAGGTGGCCTTGAGAAGCCCAGATTCCAGTGTTCGCGTGAGGGCTTGACTTTGTTGTGCCTAGCTTCATCCCTAATAGTTTCGAAGCCCGACCATCCTTCCTTGCTTCTGCGCGATAGTTTTATGGTCCGTCCGAGGTCTCATGAATGTCGAATTTAGGCTTTGATTAGGGCTAGGAGAGTGAAAAATTTCTCTTTGACCCCTAGCCAAAATTTACTATTAACAGTAGTGAAGTTATTTTTTTATTATCGTATTAAAAAAATATTTATTACCATTTAAAAATTATATTATGAGTGAATTTTATGTATTTAGGAAAAGAATCAATTGAACTGAAAGAAATAATTAATGTTTTTAATATCTTATCATTAATTTAAATTTTTGTAAAATTATCATTAATATAGTACAATTGATATTTTGAAAAATAATTACCACTAATTCCTTGTGAAACGGATTACCATTAATTTGGTATTTACTATTAATATTTTAATTTGTTTGAAAAACGTGTATTTATTATCATTTACATTATAATTTTTTACTAAAGAGATAGAGAGCAGTCAAATTTCAATTAATGCAATAAATAATTTCCAATTCACTTATGTAATAAATTAAACAACCCTCCAATTTTTTTTATATATATAATATACAAATTGTTAACGGGAAATTTGTTTAGGATGAGAAATCCCTATTAACATCCTCGAGACCACTACCACGGAGTTGGTGGCCGGGGTTGGTATCGTTGATACCTGACCTGATCTTGCAATAATATGAAGGAGGATGAAACATTAGGTAGAAGACAAGTCATCCCGCCCATCGGGCTTTGTGCGTATGAAGTAGATCTGGGGAGCTCGAGGTTCCCTTGAGGTGGACTGACCAAGGGGGAAAAACACAAGTCTTATGTAGATGGAGGTGGACTGACCAAGGGGAAAAAAAGCATCACGAGTGATCACATGCTGAAAACCCCTTGGCAGTATCCAGAGGAAGGAAGAATAACCTTCCTTGTATATATATATATATATCATGGGATGCTCCGAGGAGGTTACAAAGATGTCAAAGTAGTACAACGTATTAGCTCCAGGGAGCTTACAACAATGAGTGTTTACCGATACTAGTATTTTCCTGGTCGGGGTACACATACAATAATGATCTATAGAAAACTTTAAACGAAACATGTGTCTTCTCAGATATTAGATCCTTCCTATGAGATGAGTTTACAGGTGTATTTATACATGGTGACTACCTTGGCGAGCAAGTCCATGACTCTTGAATTAGTCTTTGTTTCCTTATCGAATACGATTCTTCCTTTAATGGAGTTGAACGGCTTGTAGCTAATATCTTGGAGAATATATGATTGTTTCCTCTTCGGACTCTTCCTTCCTTGATAGGCTGGATTTTCTGTTATAGTTGACCCCCAATAATCGGTTATGGAGGATATCTTATAGGAAAAGGTGTTTGTTTCCTTTTTGGACTCTTTCACTAATGGTGGCCGTTAAAGAGTTGAATATTCTCTTATCAAAGGCGTTGATCATGTCATTAATTGGGTTGACTACCTCTATTTAGACAGTTGACCTCATTAATTGGGTTGACTACCTCTATTAGTACGGTTGACCTCATTAAATTCGGCTGACTACCTCTATTAATACGATTGACCTTATTAATAATAATCATGAAAGTCAACCCCTTTTCTTAGAGGATAACTCTGGTTCAATATTCTGGTGGCGCGGTACCTTACTGATATTATTCTTCCTACCTTATGGAGGAGGCGTACCCTGGATGGGTCCCGAAGCTGGTATCCCCGTACTTGGGTATCGATCTGGGGGCGAGAGACCTTAAGGTACTAGTTTGGTTGTATGGAGCTTGATTCGACCTTACAAGGCTTTCGGTGGAGCTCGATTTGACCGCACTGGAATCCGACGGGGTAGGAAAGCTTGGCTGGCAAGCCTTGGTAAGGTGTTTCCTTAAATAGGTGGCCTTGGCTTGCTGCTTAAAGGGTGGAGAGGTTTGCTCGAGTACTGCTCTTGCTACTTGATTTAACCATGCCAGGATCACAGTGGATCTTGGCGTTTTTTGTGACGATGAGGCTTTACGGGCTTCTTCCTTTTATCCTTGGACAGGTCAAGATTATATCTCGACGAGGCAAGAGGGCCTTTGCAAGACAAGTTCAGTACCTTGAAGGTCTCCTAGTGAAAGTAGAGATAGTAGCAAGCTCTAAGAGAGCGTCAAGAGATACCTTGATCTCGGGGGACCCAGGTCCTTTCACGTCGACCTAGCTTCGGGCTTTATCCTGGTATAAAGAGCTTGACGCAGTCTTGTTAGGCTTTATTTGGTAAGTCTGGACACGTGCGAGATGCTCAGATTGTATGGGCGGCCTCGCCTTGCCCGTGTAGGATCTCATGGTAGCTTGACTTCGGGGACCTTGATACCCCATCATATGAGCCCAAACTTAGACCCTTGCAGGAAGGCTGGGAAGTGGAAAAATCTTCTTTGGTCCATAGCAAAATTTTGCTATTAACAGAAGTCCCCTCTGACTTGAACACCGGTAAGTATTTAGGGTTGGAGTCTGAATCTTGTACTTCATGAAGAATTTTGCTTGTCGCTTCTTACTCGTAACCAGAATCGCTCACGGTGCTTAGCTTAGCTAACCGGGGTACTAGTCCTTCCTGTTTTAGGAGTCTTGGTACATTTGGCGAAGAAGATCCTAGTAGGCAGTTAAGGCCACTTTCTCACCAGGTCTTTATACATAGGCGAAACATAGGTGCATTCGGCATACCTGTAAAATAAATGAGTGATGGCGAACAAAAAAAGGGATATTCCTTTTGTGGAATTTTCGACGCTCTAGTCAGTGTAAAATTTGGTAAGTGAGAAAGGTCACAAACCGTATTGCTTGATCATGTCGGATTATGCTCTAGTGGCTAATTTGAGAGCCTGAAATTTATGTTCCTGGAATTGGTAGGCAACTATTCCACCCAAACCTTTCCTGACGGGGTTGGCACGGCCATGGGAACTGGATGACTTTTTGGTTGTTCAAGTCTCGTGACCTAATATGCAACTATGCTCTTACGCTCAGATCCTTCCTGAGGTAGGTCATCCGACCAATGCATTCGGAACGCTAGCTACCCTAGTCCTGGGATCCAGATGGCAACAATGCACTTATAATCAGATTCCTCTTGGGCATGGTAGCCCAACAAAAGCATCAGGAGTGCTATCTAGCTATTTCCTGGTCTCGAGGTGATTATTGTCGAAATACCATGGCATTCCTCTTAGAAGGGTTTAATCTGGTCCAAGGCATCAGGAGGGCTATCTAGCTATATCTTGGTCTCGAGATCTGGATGGCAACTAATGCTCTTACACTCAGATTCTTCTTGGGGAACGTAGCCCAACCAAGGCATCAGGAGTGCTATCTAGCTATATCCTGTAATTTTGATCCAGATAGCAACTATGCTCTTATACTCATACCCTTCTTGGGGGTCATAGCCCGACCAAGGCATCATGAGCGCTATCTAGCTGTATCCTGGTATTTTGATTTGTATGGTAACTATGCTCTTACACTTAGATTCTTCTTGGGGGTTGTAGCCCGACCAAGGCATCAGGAGTGCTATCTATCTATAACCTGGTATTTTAATCTAGATGGCAACTATGCTCTTACATTCAGACCCTTCTTGGGGATTGTAGCCTGACCAAGGCATCAGGAGCGCTATCTAGCTATATCCTGGTATTTTGATCTGGATGGCAACTATGCTCTTACACTCAGACCCTTCTAGGGGGTCTACGCTCGACGAAGGCATCATAAGCGCTATCTAGCTATGTCCTGGTAATTTGTTCTAAATGGCAACTATGCTCTTACACTCGGACCCTTCTTCGGGGGTCGCAGCCCGACCAAGGCATCAGTAGCACTATCTAGCTATATCCTGGTATTTTGATTCAGATGGAAACTATGCTCTTACACTCAGACCCTTCTTGGGGGCGTAGCCCGACCAAGGCATCATAAGCGTTATCTAGCTATATCCTGGTATTTGATCCGGATGGCAACTATGCTCTTACACTCAGACCCTTGTTGGGGGTTGTAGCCTGACCAAGGCATCAAGAGCGCTATCTAGCTATATCCTGGCATTTTGATCCGGATGGCAACTATGCTCTTACAATCAGACCCTTGTTAGGGGTCGTAGGTCGACCAAGGCATCAGGAGCGCTATCTAGCTATATCCTGGCATTTTGATCCGGATGGAAACTATGCTCTTACACTCGGATACTTCTTTTGGGAGGTCACTTGACCAAGGCATCAAGGGTGATGAGGGGGCTTCCTTGATCAATCCCTAGTCTCGAGATCTGGATGGCAACTATGCTCTTACACTCAGACCCTTCTTGGTGGGGGGTGGTTCTCGGCCGAGGCATCAGAGGTAGTGAGAGGGCTTCCCCAACTAGTCTCTGGTCTTAAGGAGATCACTGTCGAAATACTATGACGATCCTCCTGGAAGGAGTAATCCAGTCTAGAGCATTAGGAGGGATATCTAGCTCTCCTAGTCAAGGCGATCACATGATATCTATTACGGATACCGAAATCGAAGGAGATGCAAACTCATGCCGAGGTGATATGAAGTTGTATCAATGCATGATGGTATCGGTTGATAACCAGACTCGCTGTAGGAGCTTTTTCATGAGCAGAATCTCTTGACATGATCTGCAATATGAATGTAGATAGTAGAATGGCTCTCCATAAAAGACGTTTTTTATTGCGAACTAGGGGAAATGGTCTCACGCTGGGGTCATCGCCCCTCTCATTAGAGTACTAAGAAAATATTGAGCTTCTAGTCCCTAAGTGATGTAACTGGTTTGGAAGCCTGCTTGGGGTAGATGAGAGTTTTCAACAATCGTAATGAAGCTCGAGACCCCACTATGAATGAATCAGGGCCTTAGGGTGCTCCCCGAACGGATCGAGACCTTGATGGCTCACTAGGGCATTGGAAGGCCTAGTATAAATGGAGAGGAGCCATCGGTATGATAATCTTCAAGAGCAAGCTGGTGTTTGCTAAGGTCGAGCTCGTGCAAGCCAAGGAGGATGGTTACTTCTTAACAACCTTCCAGGTTGAGCTAGCTTTGCTTCCCGCCTTTGACTTAAGAGTCATTGATGGACGAAAAAGGGAGGGGATTAAGAAGAAAGTTGATGAGATGGTTATGCATGTTCCCATCGTAGCTGGCTCAAAATCCCATTTCTCGATGTGGAAAGTGCCCGCCACAAGTAAGCAAGTAAACTACCTTGAAATTAGACCTGATGTGCAGTAGATGATTAATCCAAAGAGGGAGCTTCTCCCTTAAATAAAGATCACAGCTGAGGTGGTTGTTTATATGGCTGATGAGTCCCGGTTGGTCCATAAGTAGATGTTTCAGATGGATAAAAGTACTCTATTAGGTGAAGTCAAACCAAAAGGAGGAGGAGTTGACCACGGTAGTGAGGGGCGCAGTTGTTTTGAATAAAGACATGGCTAGAATTGAGGCAACAATGGATAATGTGCAGGTAACCCGGGAGTGGATCCAACATGCATATGATCTGGAGAGACTCGGGTCCATGCATCGTGCCATGCGAGGATTGATCTGAAGGAGGAGGTAAACTCTTGAGGGAGTGGTTTAAACTCTACATGGTAGCGTGGCTGCCTTTAAAGCCAATGTGGGTGCTTCATTTGCTGAAGGATGCTTCTGTGTTGCTTGCTAGACAGCTGGAGCTCTTCTTCCCTCTGACCTGATCATCATTGAAGGATGGATACCTTAAGTAGATCATAGAGAAAGCTGAGAGTTACCTGGGTCCGCTCCGATTGAAGCCGGACCTTCTTGAGATGATGGGTGAGTAGGTGATGAAGAGGACTTGGTTCCCTATTCTGGTTTCATGTCTAGTCGTGTTAGGGTAGGAACTACCTTAAAGTCCCCTGCTGCTGTAGATGCATGAGAGGCTCTAAGCCTGCCTACCTCTCTATCAGAATCATCCAAAGTAGAGGTCCAGTTTTATCCTTACAAAGAAATTTAGGTCCGAATTGGTCTGGCAGATGTGGGTTGCTTACCAAGGAAAGGGAGGTCCATAGTGAAGCCATAGTGATGGAAGAGGTCTCGATCAATGCAGCTGAAGAGATAATGGACCAAGCTAATTCAGGCTGACACGACCAAGGTGGTGGAGCTGGCTCCGAGGTAGTAGTGCTGGATGACGGTTCTACCTTTACCCAAGCAGCAGGACCAGGGAGGGAGGAGCTGCTACCGTCGATGAAACTAACCTGGGATGTCGATCGGGACCACGGTAGCTCGCTAGGGCGATGAATGGCACGGTATAAATGAAATGGAGCTACCAGTCTGGTACTAGATACAAGGAGGCTCCAAGACTTGCAGTGGAGCTGTTGTTGCTCCAGAGGCATACTCAAGCACGTAGGAGGCCTTACTGAATATGGGAAGCCTCCGGGCTTATCTCGAATGAAATAGAATTTCGCTGGCTTGCAAGGGCGCTGAATGGCCCGGTATGAATGGAGCAAAGCCACCGATATGATGCTATTTAGAAGCAGGTTGTTGCTGCTAAAATCGAGCTTGAGCAGACCAATGAGGAGAAGATCAAAATAATGAGGGGAGCGCTTGTCTTGAGCAAAGCCATGACAAAAGCTGAGGTAATCACTACTAAGATGCAGTTAGACAGAGAGCAGATGCAGTATGCACATGATATAGGGAGACTCGAATCCGTGCTCCGTGCCGTGTAAGGACCGCTCTAAAGGAGATCATGGAGAAAGTTGAGAGTTTATTAGGTCCACTCTCACTGAATCAGTCCATCTCGAGTACAAGGTGCGCTGATGATGAGGAGGACATGTTACCCATCTCCATATTCATGCCAGGCTCTACTAAGGTAGAACCTATCTCAAAGTCCCCAAGGTAGGAGAGGTAGGAGAGGTAGGAGAGGTATGAGAGATCTCAATTGATCTAACTGAGAAGATGAAGGTCATGGCTGATTGAAACTGATCCGACCAAGGTGGTGGAAGCTGGCTCCGTAGTAGCAGTGTAAAGGGATGATGACCCTTCCTTCAAACAAGCAATGAGACTAAGGAGGAAGGAGCTGCTACTGTTGAGGAGACAAACCAGAGAGGTAGATCGGGACCAAGGTAGCTCGCTAGGGCGATGAATGGCCCGGTACACATGTAGCAAAGCCACAGGTCTGGTACTGGTCAATAAGAATGCTTGGGATCCTAGAAGTCCCCAGCAACTGAGAGAAAGCTCTGGACCCTCCTAGAATGAATCAAGAATTTAGTGGCTCACTTAGGCGTTGACCGGCCCAGTGTAAGAAGTGAGAAGCCACTTGGCCTTACAGTGAGGCTGATACTCCATAGGTTTACTTAGGCATGTAAGAGGCCTTACCAAGAGTGGGAAACCTCTGAGCTCTCCTCAATCAGTTCAGGCTTCGGTGGCTTGCTAGGGTGATGAATGACCCGGTACATAAAGAGCGAAGCCACCCGTCTTGTAGCGATGCTACCACTCTAGAAGCTTGCTTAGGCACGTAGGTGGGCTTACCAAGAGTGGGAAGCTTTTAAGACCTCCTCGATCGGATCGGGCTTTGGTGGCTTGTTAGGGCGATGAATGGCCAGGTAAACATAGAGTGAAGCCACCGGTCTGGTACTGGTCCAGAAGAATGCTTGGGGTCTTTGGAGTCCCCAGCAACTGAGAGAAAGCTCTAGACTCTTCTGGAGTGAACCGAGAATTAAGTGGATCACTTGGACGTTGATTGGCCCGGCGCACGAGGCGTGGAACCACTAATCTTCTACTGGTCGTGCTGCTCTAGAAGTTACACAGCTGAGTTGGCTTCTTAGATTCATGAGTCGACCTGCTACCGTTACCTATGAGCTTTTGAAGGGTGGTTATAGTCACATGAAGGGTCCCGTATGACCAGGTCCAAGTCCCACGGATCTATTGGATATAAGGTCTACCGATAGCAAAGCAAATCTTCTGTAAAGAAGTAGGAGAGGTACAGTTCTACTGTATAGGAGCTCTCGATGTATCTGAATGGTTCAGCTACATAGGAGATCTTCAAGCGGGGATCTACTGTATTGGAGATCCACAATTATCTGAGCAGGTTCACTTCATAGGAGTAGCATAATGAACTGGTTCCACCAGGAGTCCCACATACCACATTTGCTCCACAATGAGCGAAACTCGTTAAATGATCAAATGAGCACCACATGCGATGCATAGGCGATATTGACACGTATAGAGAAAAGACATCGTATAAAGTAAATGATATTCCATGGATAATGAATCTGTTACCTCGAAAGTATAATTATACTCATGTAAAGACATAGAGGCTTTAAAAAGGGGTATGGAAACTTTCCACAGACGGCGCCAGAAAGTGTTAACGAGAAATTTGTTTAGGATGAGAAATCCCTATTAACACCCTCGAGACCACTACCACGGAGGTGGTGGCCGGGGATGGTATCGTTGATACGTGACCTGATCTTGTATGAATATGAAGGAGGATGAAACAGTAGGTAGGAGACAAGCCATCCCGCCCGTCGGGCTTTGTGCTTATGAAGTAGATCTGGGAAGCTCAAGGTTCCCTTGCTGGTACGAAGGGGGTGATCTTGGACCTTGTTCCTCGGTTGGGGTTGGAGCTCGTCCTTGTACCCAGAGCCTGGTTTTGGAGCCCAATTTCTTCTTGTAATACCCCGACCTCGATAGCAAGTAAGAAGGGGGGCTTATCTAGCTCCAGTGTCGGAGATCTCGATTTCTTCCATAGAGAGGATACGTGAGAGCCCCTCGACTCCCTTCGAACTGGTTTGGGTGGTTTTTCTTCATCTTGATATGCGACTTTGGCATGTAGATGAGAGGATAAGAGCGTTAGGTCCAGCGAGGAAGAATCTAGATTCCGTTCCTTAGGTCTACGTTGTTGTTTCCCGATCTCATTTAAGGAAGATTATAGAGCTAGGACCAATGGGGTCGGTACCTAGCTCGTATACACACATGCGTAATACAGTAGATAATAGGATAAACACAAGTCTTATGTATATATATATATATATATATATATATATATATATAGAGAGAGAGAGAGAGAAATGAATACATTTATACCTTTTTTAAAAAGAAATTAGTACATTTAAATCCAAAACTCCCTCACGGCGACGTGTGGTGTTATGAGGGTAAATTTTTATATTATATATATATATATATATGATATATTATTTTAATTATATATTATATTATATATTATGTATTATATACTACTGTACGATATATAATTATTATTATAAATAAAAATAATGAAAATAATAAAAACATTTATTGAAGAACATGTGTCGTCACCACATCAAAAGTAAAAACAAAAATATAATTATATAATTATTTATGATATATGAAAAGATATGATTATATATAAAAAATATAAAAAAAAATTAAAAAATTTAATGAAGGACATGTGTCCCAACCACATCAAAAGTATGTCTATTAATTTTGCCTTATTTATATATATACATATATATATATATATATAGAGAGAGAGAGAGAGAGAAAAGAATACATACATACATATATATATATATATATATATATT
This sequence comes from Dipteronia dyeriana, assembly GCA_032871835.1. NCBI lineage: Eukaryota > Viridiplantae > Streptophyta > Magnoliopsida > Sapindales > Sapindaceae > Dipteronia > Dipteronia dyeriana. The sequence continues at coordinate 79,396,813 of CM065296.1, read as the reverse complement.
AAATGAATACTTTTAATTCTAAAGCTCATTCACGGCGACGCTTGGTTCTATGAAGGTAAGCTTTTATATATTATATAGATATAGATATGGTATGATATATGATATATAATTATTGTTATATATTATATTATATATATACTTTTATATTATTTATTAATTATATTATTTACTACTATATGATATATAATTATAATTATATGATATATAATTATTGTTAGATATAAAAAATAATAATAACATTTAATGAAGGACACGTGTCATAACCATATTAGAAAGTAGAAAAAAGTATATTATTATATTATTATATATGATATATGATATGGTCCTATAATAATAACATTTAATGAAGTACGTGTCGCAACCACATCAGAAATAGATATATTATTATTATTATTATTATTATTATATATGATATATGACTTTAAAAAAATAATAATATTTACGATTACCACGTGTTGCAACTGAAAATACAAACACGGTTAAATGCTCAAGACTAAATTAGAGAGGGGTGAATAGGTTAGACACTTTTTTCGACTCCCTTAGAAACAAACAAAAGTGTGTCCCTCTAGATTGCTTGTATCACAAAATATATATCAATAAAAGACACTTAATCAATATATAAAACAAGTAAAGAGTGATACAAACAAGTAATGGTAACACATACACAATCTATATCATAGAAAGGATGTCAACTTACATAAAGAGTTCTATCCTTAGTATTCAAATAACAAATACAAATACAAGAGAGATAGAGATAGAGAAAAGTTGACACAAGATATAACGTGGTAAACCTCCGAAGAGGAAACATCCACGTGTTAGCAACCACCGACAAACAAAATCCACTAGTAGATAAGACAAGTACAATCTCTCAAGTGACCCCTTCACCTAGAAACTACCCTCATATCCTACTCATGAAGATGTCGCCCTAATGCTCAACAATCCAAGGCCTCACGCCTCTTGTCAAGACTTTCTCGCTCACCTTACCGGATCCTCACGACCCAAGGCAAGACTTCTTGCTCGACTATCCGAGTTCTCCCAACTCTAGCCAAGACTTCCTTGCTTGACAATCCAAGGTCTCACACCTCTTGCCAAGACTTACTTGCTCAACAACATAGGTCTCACACCTATTGTCAAGACTTCCTTCTCATAAGGCATCTAGGTGATCATGAATGCAAAATACAAACAAGCATGCAACATAGAATGCTATGATCAACACATCCAATGGAAAATACTAGACATGAGCATGAATGCACAAAACAAATGTAGTCTAGTAAATCATGCATGTTTAAATCATCTAGATCATGTAAGATATGTTCAACATTAATTACAACCTAGATACATGCATACATCTAAAACTTGAATCATAAGATATGTTCAATTAATCACATAATCAAGTTTAAATCACATAAACCAAAAACATGCTAAAATCATATGACAAGGTAAATTAGATTTAAGCTAAAGTTCAGAGCATATTCTTATTCATAGATTCAATAAAAACACATGAATAGCTCAGAAGAACATAAGCACATGTATTAATGTGAGAATTTGGCCAAGAGAGCCTAATACATGTGAGGAACTATTTTTCACAAAATCAATCAATCAAAGATCATCAAATAGTCCTAGAATCAAAGTTAGCACAACACAATCCGAAACATGTGAAAACATAGGCAAAATCAATACCTAACTCAACATGTATGATTTAAATTAGAACTCAACCTAGCTTTAAAAGAGTTCAGAACTCAAATCAAAACACTCACAATATATATATATATATATATATATATATGTTGAAGAAGAAAACCCAAGGCAATTGACAATGTTTTAAAAGAAAGCTTTGAGAGAAAATCAATACCTTAGTTGATTTTGGTACAGTCTCGTTTCTGAGTGTTTAGACTCCAAAAACAGCAATAGGACTCACTCAAACCTTCAGAGAAAAGATGGAGGATGAATATAAAAACATTCTAAACTTTGAATCACTTAAATCGAAGTTCAAATGAAGAAGTTATGGTGTTTGGAAGGTGAGAAAATGTAGAGAGAAAATTTCTGCACACAAGTTTAAATTTCTTCTTCAAATGAAATGTGAGAGGGAAGAGGAATATAAAGGAGAGGGAAAGAATGAAGCCAAATGAAAAAAATGCCCCTCTTTGTTATTGCTTCCCCGAGATGGCGCGTGGGCATCTCGGGACAGCAAGGTGTTGCAGCCGAGATGGCCACGTGCCATCTCGGGCTTGCACCAATTCATGGCCTTTGGCCATGGTGCAACTCCCTTGCACTCCTCATGCATTCTTCGACCGTTCTCCGGCCTCCGAACTTGGAATTCGAATCCGTTTGTGGATTACGAACCGTAACTCTCTCACGGACATGGACATATAAGGTACTCAACCCAGAAAATAATAATTCGAATTGATATATGAAGACGAAGACAATGTATGCAACATGAGTTGAAAGTGTTGTATCTTTTGACTTATAACTTGAAATCAATAGTATGAGTAACCGAAATGACCGGAACTCAATCAAGAATGATTTAAGACTAAATTCAAGTTCAATATCCATGTTATACAAACAAATACAAACACAAACACAATGCATATACAAGAGAGAAACAACAAATGTCAACATGTAATATGGGTAAGAATATACAATAAAGTCCACAAATATATGTATCTCCCCCTCAATACACGGTAAAACATAAGAATTCTTAACCAAATCTAAAGACTAATTATTACAAGCCATTGAAAGTTCAAAAGTTTACAAAAACAACATAAAAAGAAACTAAGTAACTAGCGTCTCTTTCTCCCCCTTTTTGACATGAAATGATGCCAAAAGGTAAGAAATATACCGCAAGACTCAAATACTAGTTACTTGGTCCACCAAAGAAAGATGTGCGTGTAGTTGATCTAACATAATGTTTGTTTGGTGGTCTTGAACTTGAAGCAATACATTCCTCCAACTCTTTTATCCTAGCATCTTGTTGAACAACTATAACACTAAGCTCATCAACCTTCTCCTTCAAATGAATAGCCCAATCCGGAAGAATGTTTGTGCTAATCACATGACAATCAACTTGAGAACTATTAAATAGTCCAAAAGTATCACATGTCTTACCCTTATCCTTATATGACATATATGACACATGTTTATCACTATAATTTTCCAAGGGTTGTACCAACACATCATCTTCTCTACTTTTAACACCACGAGCTAAACACAAAGAAGTTATAAACCATGGTAATGCAAGCTTTTTTTAACTCCTCTAGTAGAGAAAGCCGCACTATCAATATAAAGCATAAGTAGATCTCCAAGGTTCATAGGTTGATTAGTCACCAAGGCATACACTATTTTGATCTTGTCCTTATTCAACTCGGTTGAATTCGAAGATCCAATAATGTTAGTGCAAATGAATAGATGCCAAATGCACTAGCCTTAGTTAACTCATGTTGACTAATATAGGCTCTACCTTTCCACTCAAAAGAAGCATTGTCACAAAGAGTTCTACCCATGATATTAAGATTCTCAATGACATCTATATCTAGAAAACTCAAATCTATATCATTAGATAGTACAAGAAACTTGTTAATGTTTTTCAGGTTAACTCTAAACACAACACCCTTAATCTTCATCAAAGCATCCAAGAAGGTGGCACTTTCTCTATATTCAAGATAAAACTCTCTAACAAGAGTATCATTCACTATTCCTAACATGCTCACCCAAGATTCCCAATTTCTATCCTTAATGCACTTAAGAATATAAGAATCTTTACACTTACCTAAGTCAATGTCTATCTCTTGAAATATCTTTTTAGTTCCAAAGATCCCTAAATCTTTTGTCTTTGAAGCTTTGGATCCTTTTGAGGTAGACTTGGCTTTCACAATGGGATTCGATTGATTTCCACTTCCGGTAACCTTAGTTCTTCCCATTTGTTCTTGTGTTATAAGATGCTATATACATACAACAAAAGTGAGTGAAAGACAAAACAAGCATATTAATCACAAATATATATAAAACAAAGACTTATGACTTAAGAATGAATCATCATGCAAGACAAAGATAGTGAGTAATATCTTACAAGTATCATTAAGTCAAAATATGCCAACATGTAATAAAATGAAGCATGTGAACATATCATAAAAGAGAACAATGTCTAGCATACAATGCTCCCCATTGATAAATGCTATAACTAAAATCAATGATAGCATAAAGTTCACAAAGATGTTCACATAATCACACATTCAAGCAATTTGAAGAAATATCAACAAAATAAGCTTCATATGCTAAGAGAGATACACAAAGATTTTTCAAGTTCTCTCATAATTCTTCAACATTTGCTAAAATATCATCATACTCATAAACAAAGTGTGTGTGAGAGAGATATGCTTTAAATATATATCAAGAAGTAGTTTGATAATCAACATGCAAACAATTTCCAACAACTATTCACCTTAAGCTTTTTCCATAAAAAGTCAAACTGATTATTATCCGAATTTTTTGCTTTCAAGAGAATAGATTTCAACATATGAGCGTTTGTGTGCGTGTGGCTCGTCATCCTATTTCTGTTTTTCAACCCGAGCTCATTTGATTTTCAACTATACTTCTTTTTAAGCCTTCCTTATTTTCTTTTTAGGCTTTGAATCAAAGAATTTTTTTATGATTCCACTTCAACACTTATTTGATTTTTCCAAAAAATTTTAAACATAAACAAAATTCACTTCATGAAGGTTTTCACTCATCACAATGGTGTCGGTCTTTCCAATATTGGGTAGCTTTCACAACCAATGTGTGTAGCCCTTTTCATGAAGGTGCTCATTGAGTTCTATGTATTTGTCGAAGCAAAATGGATACTAACCATAGGTCATTTTAAATGTACTTAAGCACAAAATCTTCAAGGTGAATCCAAAGTTTACATATTAGTAAACTCAGCCTACTAGCAAAACATATAAGAGAAGCAAGGTGCAATATTAGAAAAGCAAGATTTATGGCTCATAAGCACATGATCTATGAGCAATAAGTAGAGACTTATTCAAGATCATTACTTCTCTAATGAGTAGCTTTCAAAGAATATAAAGCTCATATTTTCAAAAGAGATGCCACTCAATATACTATACACAAACAATCATCAAAGTTAAGATCAATGTGAACAATATCACTATTAGATCCTAAAATAGCAAATGTCAATGAGAACCATATGTATACTATTCCAAATTCTCTAATATGACATGCTATGAGATGTATATCAAAAATTGAGTCAAAAGATGAATATCTAAGAGAACATGCATTAGAGTATAGAGATACCTTTTTGCACATTATATTCACCAAATATCATACTTCCACCCTTTTTATGAGCACGCTTGCCTTGAATGTCCTCATGACAATAAGTTGACGATGTTTCACAACAAGAGTATAAAAAGCATAATATCTCAACTCAATCAACACATATATCAAAAGAACTTCTCTAAAGTTAATCAACAAATTTTGACCATCATAACAAACATGATGTGAGATAACCAAGTTCATATCAATACATGGAGTATTCAAAGCTAGCAAGCCAGAATTCTCAACACAATTGATATATTGCCTCAAAGCTATCTCAAATGTGCTTCTTATATTAGTGATAAGAGCACTCACCCTTGAGCCACTTGTTCTTGGGTGTACCTATACAAAAATTTCCAATATCATCATTGATAACAATGTTAAATATAGAGTAAAGTCCTTCAATGACTTGATTAACAAGAATATCATTAACACACTCTTCCTTAACATTTTCAACACAAGCTTTGTCAAGTTGAACAAGATTAGTATTCTTTCTACTCCAAAACTTCTTTTCATGCTTAGCATTCAAATCATTAGCATGTTCAAGTTGAAGTTTAATCTCCTTATCTCTATATTCATTTCTTAATTTGCATTTTTCTATATATTTATAACACCTAGGCTTAATGTGACCTATTGTGTTGCAATAATGACAAATTGGAATAAAAAATGAGATTGTACCTTTTGGAGTTGAACTAGCTTCACTAGGAGTTTGCAAGGATACCTTGTTCAACAACTTCTTCTTGGCTTTTGATCTTCTCTTCTTGTATGGTTTCTTATCAATCATGACTTCATCAAAGTGAGTAGGAAGTGGTGCTTCCAAGAGCTCCTCTTTAACTACCAAGTCATCTTTACCACTATAAGAGTTAACAAGATTCCTAACACTAGACACACTTACCGAATCATTCACTAAGTCCTTGATGGCCTCCTTAGCCGTGTCTATCTCTTCCATTAATTCTTGTTCTCTCTTCTTCAAAGAAGATATCACATTATCCTTCTCAAGGTTTATCTTTTCAAGTTCTCTAAACTTCTTCATAATATCACCTTTCTCACCAGGAAGTCTACGAGAGACAACCACAAACTCATCTAGTTGTTTCTTGATCAAATCATCTTTCTCAACTACCTCTCTTAGAGCATTATCTCTAGCTTCTTCAAGCTTCTCTATCTTGGCCAACAACTCAAGATTAGTAGAATTGGAACTAGAGCTTCCATAATGATTTGTAACAAAGTTCTTGTTCAAAGATATTGTACCATCAACATCTATAGTAGAATGAGAAGTCGTTAGAGCTACAAAGTTGCTCACCAACTCTTCATCACTTGAAGACCCACTACTAGAGCTCTCATTATCACTAGAATTATCATCACTCCAAGTAGCCGCCAACACTTTGCCTTTCTTGTCTTTCTAAGATGGCTTCTTGGTGCACTCACTAGCAAAGTGATCGAAACCATGACAATTATAGCATTGAACATCTTTCTTGTTCATGGCTTGACTATTCTTCTCATTCCTTGACTCCCTTTTCCTTAGAAGACTTGCCTTTAGGCTTGGCATTCTTCTTTAAAAACTTCTTGAACTTTTCAACCAAAAGAGCCATCTCTTCATTTTCATCATCACTCTCCTCCTCTATAGCATTGAGAGCGATTCCCTTACTCTTAATCTTTGGCTTCAAGCACATCTCATAAGTTTAGAGAGACCCAAGCAACTCATCAATGTTCATACTATCCACATCCTTGCTTTCCTCAATGATCGTCACCTTTGATTTGAATCTCTTAGGAAGAGACCTAAGGATTTTCCAATTTAAACACTCTTTTGAGATAGGTACTCCAAGTGCTTGACATTGGTTAGCAATGTTAAGAAGCCAGAATTGGAAGTCTTCAAACTTTTCTTCTTCACCCACACTTAAACCTTCAAATTGTTATGCCAATTTTTGAAGCCTCGATTTCTTCACCGCTAAGGTTCCTTCATTAGTAACTTGGATAGTATCCCAAGCTTCCTTTACGGATTCAATATTTTGAATATAGAAGAATTGATGCCCATCAACTCCTCCAAAGATGGCATTCATAGCACGATGGTGCCATTTAGAAACCTCAAACTCATTCGTTGTCCATTCACTCATTGGCTTGAGTATCATGGTTCCATCCTCTTGAACCTTGGTAGGAGGACTATAACCTTCTTCCACTACTATCCGCGCCCTTTCATCAATCGAGTGGATGTTGGCTTTCATCCTCAACTTCCAATACCTATAGTTAGTGCCTCGAAGTAATGATGGCCTAGTATTTGAGGCTCCTTCCGCCATTACATCATCTTGTAAACCCATGACTTCAAAAGCTTTGCAAAACCATGATTGTATCACCTGGACTATCACTAAGTACAATCTAGTGACTTGCTCTGATAGCAATTGAAAATTCAAACACGGTTAAATGCTCAAGTCTAACCTAGAGGGGGGGGGGGGTGAATAGGTTAGACATTTTTTCGACTCCCTTAGAAACAAACAAAAGTTTGTCCCTGTAGATTGCTTGTATCACAATATATATATATATCAATTAAAGACACTTAATCAATATATAAAACAAGTAAAGAGTGATACAAACAAGTAATGGTAACACATACACAATCTATATCATAGAAAGGAAGTCAACTTACATAAAGAGTTCTATCCTTAGTATTCAAATAACAAATACAAATACAAGAGAGATAGAGATAGAGAAAAGTTGACACAAGATATAACGTGGTAAACCTCCGAAGAGGAAACATCCACGTGTTAGCAACCACCGACAAACAAAATCCACTAGTAGATAAGACAAGTACAATCTCTCAAGTGACCCCTTCACCTAGAAACTACCCTCATATCCTACTCATGAAGATGTCGCCCTAATGCTCAACAATCCGAGGCCTCACACCTCTTGTCAAGACTTCCTCGCTCACCTTACCGGATCCTCACGACCCAAGACAAGACATCTTGCTCAACTATCCGAGTCCTCCCGACTTTAGTCAAGACTTCCTCACTCACCGTACCGGATCCTCATGACCCCAAGGGAAGACTTCTTGCTCGACTATCCGAGTTCTCCCAACTCTAGCCAAGACTTCCTTGCTTGACAATCCAAGGTCTCACACCTCTTGCCAAGACTTACTTGCTCAACAACATAGGTCTCACATCTATTGTCAAGACTTCCTTCTCACAAGGCATCTAGGTGATCATGAATGCAAAACGCAAACAAGCATGCAACATAGAATGCTATGATCAACACATCCTATGGAAAATACTAGACATGAGCATGAATGCACAAAACAAATGTAGTCTAGTAAATCATGCATGTTTAAATCATCTAGATCATGTAAGATATGTTCAACATTAATTACAACCTAGATACATGCATACATCTAAAACTTGAATCATAAGATATGTTCAATTAATCACATAATCAAGTTTAAATCACATAAACCAAAAACATGATAAAATCATATGACAAAGTCATTTAGATTTAAGCTAATGTTCTAGAGCATATTCCTATACATAGATTCAACCAAAACACATGAATAGCTCAAAAGAACATAAGCACATGTATTAATGTGAGAATTTGGCCAAGAGAGCCTAATATATGTGAGGAACTATTTTTAACAAAATCAATCAATCAAAGCTAGCACAATACAATTCCAAACATGTAAAAACATAGGCAATATCAAAACTTAACTCAACATATAAGATTTCAATTGAAACTCAACCTAGCTTTAAAAGAGTTCAAAACTGAAATCAAAACACTCACAATACACATATATATGTTGAAGAAGAAAACCCAAGGCAATTGTCCAAGTTTTAAAAGAAAGTTTTGTGAGAAAATCAATACCTTCGTTGATTTTGGTGCAGTCCCGTTTTTGAGTGTGTAGACTCCAAAAACAGCAATAAAACTCACTCAAACCATCAGATAAAAGATGGAGGATGAATATAAAAACACTCTTTGAAGACTTTGAACTTGCTTTGACTTGTTGTTCATTCTTCTTTGAAGCTTGAATCATCATGAATCTAAACAACTAAATAATTACAAGTAAACATCATTTTGATATGGAATTAATGCCAACACAAACTAAAACCAAACAGCAACCACATCAAAATTAGAAAAAATCGATTATTATTATATTATATATGATATGATATATGATTTAAAAAAAATAAAAAAACTAATAATATTTATGATTGCCAAGTGTTACAACCATATCAAAAGTAGAAAAAAAGTCTATAATTATTATATTTTATATGGTATATGATATATGACATATGATTATATATGATATGATTATTATACATATGCTTTTAAAAAGTAAAACAATTAATAACATTTATGATTATGGCATGTCGCAACCACATCAAAAGTAGAAAAAAAGTATATTATTATCATATTACTAGTATATCAACCCATGCGATGTACAGACTTTGTAATTTTAAACATGTTATCAAAATAATTTGCAATACCTAAATTCAAAACTGAATATGTTTAAACATAAAAAAAAAAAGGTATCGAAGATGGAGGTCTTACAATTTTTTGTGTGTGGATATTACACTCTTACTATTAAAGAGATTTTTTCATGAATCTTTGCTATAAACACTACCAATAAATTGATTAATCAAGACAAAATAAAATAAACAACTTATATTATTTTCGTTATATATAAGACAATCCAAATTCATATTTTTGTGAATTTGTTTTGTTACATAGAAAATTCACTTTAAAATTTCAAATTATTTTGAGATAATTTCATAATTGTTGTACTTCGAATATGTAAGCCAATCATTAAATAACATTGTTTCATAAAAAATATAATTAATATCGTAATTTCTAACAACAAATTGGTTTGACTGCGCCACCTCTTATCCCATTGTTGTACATTCGAGCCACCTCATATCCCATTGTAGTACATAAGTCAAACCATTGATTTTCTCAATCAATGGGTGATACCATATATCTTCCTCTTTGAATCTCTCACAAGGATTGCACTAAATCTAGAAGTTTAAGCGAAGAATATAGTTTTTTAAAATTAAAAATACATTAGAAGCAAATGACCTCTAATAAAATAATAAAAAGATTATATAAAATTAATATTAGAAAGGCATACAGTGCTTTTCCATATCAAACTCGCAGTCTAAAAATTTCTCCATCATAGACTAGTACATTATTTATAAGAACTAATATTTATATTGAAAATTCCCTTTAAAACGTGTATCTAATAACCTAGAGGGGGGTGAATAGGTTTTTATCAAGTTAATTCCAACTTTTATTGATTAATCAATATTCAAAATTCACTCAATAAATACAAACATACAACATCAAGTGTAAAGTGCAGAAATATAAATAACACAAGATGTATACGTGGAAAACCCTCCAAACGGGAAAAAACCATGGGCTATTCTGCTAGCCATACACGATCACAGAAATCCATTATATGAGTAAACAGTTACACCCTTAAGTGATACTTGGACTCTCACTCTCGACAACCTCAAGCTATGGTAACTGCCTTACCACTCTTGGTTCAGTCCCTAATGATATCCCCTTATACACCACTCTTAGTGTGAACACCTCATACTCTACCCCCTTAGGTCTTCTATAGTGGCACCCAACCAATTGTTTACTAACGCAACTTTGGTTGCAAGACTAGAATTGCTTGTGCACTATACATCGGTATTCACAAGACTTAATTCTCAAGAAAAGATCAACAACCTATGTGAAATATATGAAATATTCCAAATGCAATTAATGCTAGGCAACACCAAATGCTTATCTAGGAATTTAAGAATGTCACTAATTACAAATCCTAGAGATCAAAGTCTATATGAATGCTCATAAAGACTTAACTAGATATAGATATGTAACTTTAACATCTAGTTATCAAACAAGGCAATTTCAATAAGAGTTGTCATTAAACATGGCAAGGAAAACAATGCAATCACAAAAATGCAATCAATGAGTCATAATCAACAATGTCTAAATGCAATGCATAGATACTTAGTTAAAGGGAAAATATGTCATGAATTCAAGCTATCACAATACAAATCCAATCATGCAAAAAAACTCATAAATAGATTCAATGAATAAAGTCCTAGCATTTAATCAACTAATAAAAGCAATAAAAACATCATCTTGGAAAACATGAACAAATGACAAATATGGGATTTATGTTCAAATGCCTAAAGATGCTCAATAATGAATGAAGTATAATGGGTTTTGGGTTTTGAGAGTTAAAGAATAACTCTTGAAGCTCTGAAAAATGAGTGAGGAAGAAAAAGACACACACACACACACACACACACACACACACACATATATATATATATATGACCTGTAGAGCTAAACTATGCCATTTTGAAAATACCCAAAATTTTTATTCAGTGCGTTGGTGAGATGCGCAGGTGGACCAGTGCCACACCTGTGCACACCTACTGTCCAAGAGCCACTGGTGAGGTGCGCTTGTGGACAGGTGCAGCGGCGACAACACAACAACCCGAGATTCGAGCGACCCAAAACGTGACCAAAATTTATCGAAACTTTTCGTTTAGTATTCCGTTAGAAAGGTATAGAAGTCTAATTTCTACTTCAATTTATAAAACTTGATTTGGATATCTGTAGAAATAGTTATGGTCATTTGAGTGACCAAAGGTCAGAAACGGACAACAACAAAGTTGCCTTGTTTTGTAGTCATTTTGGTGATTTCAAAACCAATCCAAATGGTCACAAAATATTACAAATTATATACCGTTTGAAAGATATGGATGTCTAGTTTGTATAGAAATTTTCAAAACTCATTTTGAAGTATTTTATAATTTTTATTGGTCATAGACATGTTTCTAAAATCCCTAGGTTCATGCCAGCTAGCCCTCTTTTACAACTGTTTATCTTTTATGCTCTCTAACCTACACCTCTCAAAATATTTAAAGCACTTTGGTCTTAAGTGGCCAATCATACCATAAAAATGACAAGTAGGTACAAAGTAAGAATTTGTACCATTGCATTGTGATCTCATCCAAGCATCGCCATGTTGATGAGGTTGTCTTTGATGGTGCATGGGTTTACTTCTCCTTGGAGCTTTAGTCGATTGGTGGCACCTTTGTTGTCTAGCTTGAGGTGTTTGAGCCAGTTGATCTTGCCTCCTTCGTTTGTCATGCTTCTTGTGATCACCTATTTTCCTCATATTTTGTTTGTTGAAGGAGGTGATTGACTTCTATAGGACTTGTCCATTCTACATGAATTGCCTAGGCTTTGGTTGAGTTGCTAAGGCTTGTGTGGAATTTCCTTGAGTTGAAGGTTGCTTGGATGAAGCCTTACTTTTGCCATGAGCTTGAGGTTGTTTGACCCTGGCCTTCTTTAATTCTTCAACTCACCTCATCTCTCTTTCCTTGACAATCTTCAAGGAGTTTTCTTTGTTGGCAAGCTCATCCTTCATTGCCTTCATTCGTTGGTGGCAATCTTTAATCTCCTTCTCATAATTGGACATATCAATCTTCTCTGCCACTAACGAGTCATCAATGGAAGTCTCCATCTCCATGGTCTTCAATTTGGAGATAAGAATGGAGATGTCTTCCATTTGTTTATCAATGATCTCTTTGTACAGATGAAGTTGATTTTGACAATTTTGCTTGCTTTCTTCAAGGGTATGGATATTTTCCTTTGAGGATATCTTCCACATTCTCAAAGTCTCATTTTCCTTCATTTTGCTACAATACTTTAAGAAGGGTCAATTGACATTCCTCAATTGAGTCAATCCCCTCATCAAGACCTTTCCCTTGGTCACTTGTTAACATACCAAATTCTTCCACATAGAAAGCACCCAAGACTGTGAAGTTCAGCATATGCTCTTCACTGTTCTTGAGCAAGGTCTTATTGTTTACCTCCTTCACTTTGGAGTTCAACCTTTTCTCCTCCTTCACATTGGAGGTCATACTCTTCTTGTGAGATTTTGTGAATCTCCTAAATATCTTAACCATGAGAATTTGGAGGTCAAATCTCCCTCATGGTGTTTAATGAATGAGATGAATGCAAATGAATGCAACAATCAAATGCACACAAATGCAAGACACACAAACAAGAGCTTAGATCACCTAAGTATGTCTAGGAACCCGCTCTGATACCAATTGAAAATTCCCTTTAAAACGTGTGTCTAATCACCTAGAGGGGGGTGAATAGGTTTTTATCAAGTTAATTACCAACTTTTCTTGATTAATCAATTTTCAAAATTCACCCAATAAATACAAACATACAACATCAAGTGTAAAGTACGAAAATATAAATAACATAAGATGTATACATGGAAAAACCTCTAATTAGGAAAAAACCACAGGCTATTCTGTTAGCCACACACGATCACAAAAATCCACTATATGAGTAACAAGTTACACCCTCAAGTGATACTCGGACACTCGCTCTCGATAACCTCAGGCTATGGACACTGCCACTCACCACTTTTGGTTCATTCCCTAGTGATATCCCCTGATACACTATTCATGTGGTGAATTCCTCCTACTCTACCCCCTTAGGCCTTTTACAGTGGCACCCGACCAATTGCTTGCCAGCCTAACTTTGGTTGCAAGACTTGAATTGCTTGTGCACTACACTTCGGTAGTTACAAGACTTAATTCTTAAGAAGAGATCAACAACCTATGTGAATATATGAAATATTCTAAATGCAATTAATGCTAGGCAACACTAAATGCTTATCTAGGAATTTCATAATGTCATTAAGTACAAATACTAGATATCAAAGTCTATATGAATGCTTGTAAAGACTTAACTAGATATAGATATGCAAGTTTAACATCTAGTTATCAAACATGGCCATTTCAGCAGGAGTTGTCATTAAACATGGTAAAGACAACAATGCAATCATAAAATGCAATCTGAAATTCCCTAGACAGTGTGTGACTATAACCTAAAGGGGGGGGGGGGGTGAATAGGTTTTAATTAGATAAATTATCGATTTTACGAATTAGTCAATATTATGAATTTTACCCCATTCTACTAAGTGTTCAATTAAAAGACAACAAACTTAGAACAACAAAAATAAGCAATGTATTCGTGGAAACCCTCCAAATGGGAAAAACCACGGGCTGTTTAGAGCGCCACCCTTGATTCTCAAAATCCAGTATTGAGTAAAAGTTTACAACCTAGGTTGATCTCCCGTCTAACCCTCAAGTTACTAACCCTTTCACTCTACCCATTAGGCCTTAAAAGTGATTTTGGATCACAAACCTTGTGCACTAACCACTTAGCCATAAGCTAAATCAACAATAAAGAGATAAAGGCAACCTAAGTGAATATGCAAAAATATTCAATATGCAAAAATGCTAGGTCAAGACATTCATGCTTATCTAGGATTAATAATGACAATTAAAGCAAATCCTAGATATCAATGTTCTAAATGAAAAGGCAAGAAGAATTAGCTAGAAGGGTAAAACCGTCCTAAATTCTAGCCATCACAAATTAATGCATCTCAACAAACAATCAATACACAAGCATGTCATAAGAGCAATTAAACATACAAGCAAGCAATTAATATGCAATAGAGACTAAAACCCTAGGTATTCATGTCTTAGAATCAAGACAATAACAGTTGTCACTTGATCTCTTGCCTTTCAATAGAACTTGTCCATATTCTCTTAGAATAGAGCAATCAACTTTTCCAAACAAAACCGAAAGCCCTTCATCACTTAAATGTGATATGCTAATGAGATTGGCTTGCAAACCATC
The DNA here is from genome assembly GCA_032871835.1 of Dipteronia dyeriana. Lineage (NCBI taxonomy): Eukaryota > Viridiplantae > Streptophyta > Magnoliopsida > Sapindales > Sapindaceae > Dipteronia > Dipteronia dyeriana. Next base: position 79,381,780 of record CM065296.1, on the reverse strand, counting down.
TATATAAAGAGCATTAGGCAATTAGGGCAAACAGGGGATGGAAATGTTTCCTTTTCCTAGAACTTTCTTACGTTAACCATCACCAAAGGTGACAAATCCACCATCCTCCATCACAAGAGTTTCAAAGAAACTCTTATTTCCGGTCATGTTTCTAGAACATCCACTATCAAGGTACCAAGTATTGATGGCTTTGGCTTTCAAAGCTACTTGAGCCACATGACAATGAAATTCATCCTTTCTAGTCCACCTAGATGAAGTATTACTATTTTTAGGAGTAATGGATTTATTTTCTCTAAAATTCCTAGGAGCATGCATTTTGGCTCTTCTAAGCATATTCTTCTCAATCATGCTTTCAAAACAACACAGCTTAATAAATTTAAAACAATTCGGCCTCATGTGACCTTCAACACCACAATAATGACAAATGGGAGTAAAGTAAGAATTCATACCATATCCTTGTGTAAGCATGGAAGACTTCCCTCTCCTTTGAGTTGTCCTTTGGTGCTGATCTGAATCTCTTCTTTGAAACATCCTTTGTGGTTGAGCCAAATTAGATTCTCTTCTTGGTTGTGGGTCAAAACTCATTTGTTGACTTTGAGAGCTCCTTGGAAGTTGAGGTCTTGTTTGATGAGTTCTAGATTTTGGTGGATGAGTTTTAGCTTGAGAATTTTTTTGAGCCTTTATTTGAGCTTACTTTGATGATTCTCCAACTTCATTCGATCTCATTTGTTGGTGTGAACCTTGAGTCTCTTTATTCTCTTGACTCTTGACAAAGATGGTCTTCTTCAAATAAGTGGCATCCTTGCCTTCCATATATCCTAAGCCCTTTTTATCATTAGGACTCTTCCCACATGATAACATCTTGTCAAGTCTCTCGGTTCCAGATGTCATCTTGGTAACTAATTTTTTTGCTTCCCTAAGCTCATCCTTTAAGTTCTCTTCACTCTTCTTAGTGATCACAAGCTCCAACTTCAAACTCTATTCTAAATTTTTTCCACTCTTTACTTTCTCACTCAAGTGAGTAATCTTGAAAGTCAACTCTAGGTTCTCCTTTTTCAACTCTTGAATCTCCTTATTCTTTTTCAATCTAGACTTTTTAAAAAACTTCATAAAGTCTACATAGTCCATTTCCTCATCAATCTCAAATCTAGAGTTAGAAGAGGTACTCTCATCACTAGAGTCACTTATTTCTTCCTTATCACTCATAACTTCCTTGCCATTATATGATTTTGTGAAGGCAATGAAATTGGAAACTCTATCTTCATCATCCGAGGATTTTTCTTCCTTTTCTAAGTCTTCATTATCGCTCTAAGTAGCCGACATTGCCTTCCCCTTCTTCTTCTTCTTCTTCTTCAAATTTGCACATTCTGGAGCAATGTGACCAAAACCACTGCATTCATAGCATTGAATGCCCTTATTGGAGTCACTTTCTTGAGACTTTTCCATCTTCTTGAAAGGAGTTTTCTTTTTCACTTCCTTTCCCTTTGACCTAAATCCTTTCCTCTCAAACTTCATAAATTTCTTGAATCATCACCAACACCCTTATCATCAACAACCTCATCATCTTAGTCAGCCTCATCATCTTGCTCAGCCCGATCATCAACAACCTCATCATCTTGCTCACAACCCTTCTACACATCAACATCAATAATAAGTGGAAATTATTAAGGACTAAAGCATTAAAGTAAAATTAGTAATAATATAATTTTTAATAACTTTATAACTAACCTTTATGTCCTTTCTAATATTTGAAAATTCATTTGTACAGAAGGTAATGATACGTTTCTCGTTAGCAAGCAGAGCATCAAATAGTTTTGGGATAGTGGATAGGACCTGAATTTTGTAATAATTAATACAATGCATACAAGAATAACATACTAAAAGCCTAAAACCAAATAGTATAGATGCAATCATACCTTAGAATTTCTATCGGAGAATAAACGCTTCTTAGAAATGGGGAATAATTATTAGAAATTGTGCTTCTATTTCTCCCCACAGAGCCTCCTATCTCCATCGGAATAAAAGCGTCAATCCCATCACTGTCACTACCTATCTTGAAAATATAAACACGGTTAAATGCCTTAAGCTAACCTAAGGGGGGAGGGGTGAATAGGTTAGACACCTTTTTCCACTCCCTCGAAACAAACTTAAGTTTGTTCCTCCAAATTGCTTGTATCACAAATTTTATATATCAATCAATGACAATTAATCAACATATATAGTATTTAGAATGTGATACAAACAAAGATACACAATCAACATTATAAAGAGGAAGCCAATTACTAGATATTCTATTCACAATATATCAATTACACATACATATAAGAAAGATAGAGTTAGAGAAATTTGATAAAGATTTTTATGTGGTAAACCTCAGAAGAGGAAACATCCACGGGTTGATTCCACATCAACCGGAAAACATAATCTACTAGTAGATAAAAAGATACAATCATTCAAGTGACCCTTTCACCTAGAAACTCCCCTCCTATCCTACTCAATGAATATGATGCCACCTTGCTCAACTATCTTAGTTCTCCTAACTCTAGTCAAGACTTCCTTGCTTAGCTATCCAAGGCTTCAAACCTCTAGCTAAGACTCCTTGCTCAACTATCCGAGGCTTCACACCTCTTGTCAAGACTTCCTTACTTAACTATCTGAGTCCTCCCGACTCTAGTCAAGACTTCTTGCTCAACTATCCGAGGCTTCACTTCTCTTGTCAAGACTTCTTGCTCAAATTAAAGACTCTTTTAATGAAATGAGACTTCCAACTTTTTTCAAGGCATCTAAGTGATCATGAATGCAAAACGCAGACAAGCATAGAAAATGATGACAAAAAAATTCTATGGAATCTAGACATAGGCATGAAAATCCATTTATCAAATATAGTCTAGTTAAAATTCATGAATAACAAATCTAGATCTTATGAGAAATATTCAATATCATTTAATCAACTAGATGCATCCATGAATATAAAACTTCAATTAGAAGATATGACCATTAAGTACATGTTACAAGTTTTAATCACATATACCAAAATAGGCTAAAATCATATGACAAAGTCATTTAGATTTCTAGCACAAGTTCTAGAGCATATTATAATCGTAGATTCAATGAAACACAAGAATAGCTCTAAGAACACAACATGTATTTTAAGAGTAAATTCGGTCAAGTTGAATCTAATACATGTATGAACTATATTTCTCAAAATCAATCAAGCAATCAAAGACCATCAAATAGTCCTATATCCCAATCATGTGAAAACATTGGAAAAAGAAAAACCTAACTCAACATGTGAGATTTCAATCCAAGACCAGTCTAGCTTAAAATGAGTTTAAAACTCAAATTAAACTCATCACAATATGCATACATTCATTGAAGAAGAAAACCCAAGGCAATTGATCAAGTTTTGAAACAAAACTTTAGAAGAAAATCAATAACTTAGTAAAATTGATGCAGTCCCGTTTTTGTGAGAATAGGCTCCAAAAACAGAAAAAAAAAACTACTCAAACCTTCTTAGAAAAGATATAAGAAAAATAGATGAACACTCTCAACTTCGAATCACTCAAATCGGAGTTCAAACGAAGAAGATAGAGAGTTTGGAAGGTAAGAAAATTTGGAGAGAAAATTCTGCACTCAACTTTTCAAATCTCTTCTTCAAATGAATTGTGAGAAGGAAGGGAAATATAAAGAAGAGGGAAAGAATGAATGTGAAAAGATCAAAAGGGACAAGAAGCACCAAGCCATGCTGCTGCTCGAGATGGCACGTGGGCATCTCGGGGCGGGAAAGAATGGCTTGGTTGCTCTTCTTTTCCTCACGCATTCCCCTTTCGTTCCTCGACCGTTCTCCGGCCTTCAAACTCAGAATTTGAATCCATTTTTGGATTACTAACTAGGACTCTCTCATGAACTTGGATGACTATGAAACTCAACCCAGAAAAAAATAATTCAACTCGATACTTGAAGACGAAGACAATGCATGCAACATGACTGGAAAGTTTCATAACTCTTGACTTAAAACTCGAAATCAAGTGTATGAGTAACTGAAATGTTCGGAAATCAATCATGAACAATATAAGGTTAAAATCAAGTTCAAGATCCATGCTATACAAACATATAAATGTATAAACACATTTCACACAAGAATACAAACTCCATAGACATAGACTACATACATGCATTTTCCAAAACTTGTCAATTCTATACCAATGCATGAGCATTCAACATCAAGTGTGTGAATGCCAGGGACACAAATGTATGATGTGTGTGTGTGAGAGCTTAAGCCTTGAAAGAGAAAAAAGATCTTAATATACCTTTGTAGAATCATGAAGTACTTTTCCCTTTGAAGACTTGAACTTTCATGAATAGTTGTCATTTCTACTTTGAAGATTGAATCATCATCAACTAAACAACTAAAGCATTACAAGCAAATCATTATTTTGATATGGAATTGGTGCCAACACATGCTAAAACCTAACAATCTCCCCCTTTGGCAAATTCCATGTCAAAACTCCTATACAAATACTAAAAGATATAAAATGAAGATTGGTCAGAAAATCATACCCTCACATTACAATGAGATAGTTTCTTAAGACTAATCTTCCACAGGTCTTGAAATTCAACTTGATCATCTCTTGAAGCAACCTAAAATCATCTTAAAGAAAAGTGTTTATACAAGAGAAAACCACAAATGGAAACATATACTTTGGATAAGAATCAACAATTAAGTTCACAAATACATGTATCTCCCCCTTAATACATGCCAAATCACAAAAAATCTTAACCAAATATTGTATCTAAATATTACATGCCATAAGTTCAAGTGTTCACAAAAACATCAAGTAAGCTAGCACATCTATTTCTCCCCCTTTTTTACATGAAATGACGCCAAAGGGATAAGAAATGTACCTCAAAGCGATAATACTAGCCACTTGCTTCACCAAAGAAAGTTGTGCACTTAGTTGTCCTCACATAATGCTTTAGTGGTGGCCTTGCTTTGATCCTAGCATCTTGTTGAACAACTTTAGCACTAAGTTCATCAACCTTTTCCTTCAATTGTGTAGCCCATTCCAGAAGAACACTTGTGCTAATCGCATGACTATCAACTTGAGTACTACTAAATAGTCCAAAAGTATCACAAGCCATCCCTTTATTTTTGTATGACATAAATGTCACACACTTATCACTATATTTCTCCAAGGGTTGAAGTAGCACATCATCCCCTCTACTCTTTATCCCATGAGCTAAGCACAATTGAGTAATAACCACTAGTAATGCTAGCTTTTTATCTATTCTAGTAGCAAAAGCTGCAATATCTATGTAATAAATGAGATTTTCTCCAAGGCTTATCAGTTGATTAGTTACTAAGGCATACAATAATTTGATCTTGTCCTTATTCAATTCTGTTGAATCAGAAGATCCAATGAGATTAGCGCAAATAAAAAGATGCCAAGAAGCACTTGCCTTAGTTAACTCATGTTGACTAATATAAGCTCTATTCTTCCACTCAAAATAAGCATTATCACAAAGAGTCCTACCCATGATATATAGATTCTCAACAATGGCCACATCAAGAAGAATAGACTCAATATCAATAGAAAACCCAAGAAACTTGTTGATGTATTCCAGGTTGACTCTAAAAACAACACCTCTAATTTCCATCAAAGCATCTAAAAAGGTAGCACTTTCTTTATACTCATGATAAAATTCTCTCACAAGATTATCTTTTACCATTCCTAGCATGCTTACCCAAGATTCCCGATTTCCATCTTTTAAGCACTTATAAATGTAAGAATCTTTACACTTACTCAAGTCGATTCCTCTCTCTTGATACATCTTCTTAGTTCCAATGATCCCTAAATCTTTTGTCTTTGAAACTTTGGATCCTTTTAAGGAAGACTTGGACTTCACAATGGGTTTCGATGAATTTCCACTTTTGGTGACTTTTGTTCTCCCCATGTTCTCATATAATAAGATGCTAAACACATACAACCAAAATAAGTGGAAACAACTTAACAAGTTAGTCAAAAAAAAATATAATCACAAAGACATATGACTAAAATGAATCGTCATGCAAGATAAAGATAATGAGTAGTATCTAACAAGTATCATTAATTTAAGAATATGCCAACATATAACAAAATGAAGCATGTGAACATATCATAAAAAAGATCATTGTCTAGCCTACAATGCTCCCCCTTGATAAATGCTATAAGTAAGATCAATAATAGCTTAAAGTTCTTAAGAATATTCACACAATCATACACTCAAGCAATTTTAAGAAATCTCAACAAAATAAGCTTCACATACAATAGAGATGCACAAAGATTTTCAATCTCTCTCATAATTCTTCAAACATTACAAGAATATCAACATACTCAAAAACAAAATGTGTGTGGGAAATATGCTTCAAATATATGTAAAGAAGTAGTTTGATAATCAACATGCAAACAAATTTCAACTTATATTCATCTTAAGCTTTTCCATAAAAAGTTAAACCGATTATCATCCAAAATTTTTGCTTTTAAAGAGAATAGATTTCAACACATGAGCATATGTGTGCACATGGCTCGTTTTTCCCATTTCTATTTGTCAACCCGAGCTTTTTTTATGTTCAACTTAACTCCTTTTTAAGCCTTAGTCCTTTTCCTTATAGGCTTTGAATAAAAGATTTTAATTTTTATGATTCCAATTCAACACTTCTTTGATTTTTACTAACATAAAAAAAATAAGCTTCATGATGGCTTTCAATCATCACAATGGTGTAGCTCTTTCCAATATTGGGTGGCTTTCACAACCAAAGTGTGTAGCCCTTTCCATAAAGGTGCTCGTTGTGTTCTATGTAGTTGCAGAAGCAAAATGGATACTAACCATTAGTCATTTTAAATGTACTTGGTAGAAAAAATTTCAAGGTGTATCCAAAGTTTACATATCAGTAAACTCAACCTACTTAACCAAACATATAAGAGAAGCAAAGTGCAAATTTTGAAAAAAAAACAAGATTTTGTGGCTTATAAGCACATGATCTAAGAGCGATAATTAGAGACTTATTCAAGATTATTACTTCTCTAGTGAGTAGCTTTCAAGGAATATGAAGCTCATATTTTTCAAAAATAATGCCACTTAACAACTAAACACAAATAATCATGAAAATTAAGATCAATGTGAAAAATATCACTATTAGATCCTAAAATAGCAAATGTCAATGAGAATCATAGATATGCTATACAAATCCTCTAATATGCCATGCTATGAGATGTATATCAACGATTTAGTCATAAGATGAATATCTAAGAAAACAAGCATTAGAGTATAGAGATACCTTTTGCACATCTTATTCAACAAATACCATACTTTCACCCTTTTGCATGTCCTTATGACATCAAGTTGACAATGTTTCATAACAAGAGTATAAAAAGTATAATATTTCAAATCAACCAATACATATATAAAATGAACTTCTCAAAAGTTAATTAACAAATTTTGACCATCATAGCAAACATGATGTGAGATAACCAAGTACATATCAATACATGGAGTATTCCAAGCTAGCTAGCTAGAATTTTCAACAGATTTGATATATTGCCTCAAAGTTAACTCACATGTGCTTCTTACATTAATGGTACGAGCATTCACCCTTGAACCATTTGTTCTTGGGTGAACCTACACAAACATTGTCAATATCATCCTTGACCACAATGTTTAATCTAGAGTAAAGTCCTTCAATGACTTGAATAATAATAATATCATTAATACTCTTTTCTTTAACTTTTTCAACACATGATTTGTCAAGTTGAACAAGACTAGCTTTCTTCCTACTCCATAAATTCTTGTCATGCTTAGCAATAATATCATGCATTTCAAAGTTCACATCATTAGCATGTTCAATTTGAAGTTTAATCTCCTTATCTCTAGATGCATTTCCTAATTTGTATTTCTCAATAAACTTATAACACTTTGGCCTAATGTGACCTATTGTGATACAATAATGGCAAATAGGAATAAAAGATAAGATTGTACCTCCTAGAGTTGAAGTAGCTTCACTAGGAGTTTGTAAAGATACCTTGGTTGCCAACTTCTTCTTAGCTTTTGATCTCCTGTTTTTGTGCTGTTTCTTGTCAATCACGACTTCATCCAAGCTAGTAGGAAATGGTACTTCCAAGAGCTCCTTTTTCAACTACCAAGTCGTTTTCCACCACTATGAAAGTTAACAAGGTTCCTAACACTAGACACACTCACTGAATCATTTACTAAATCCTTGATAGCCTCTTTATCCATGTCTATCTCTTCCATTAATTCTTGTTCTCTCTTCTTCAAAAAAGATATGATTCTATCCTTTTCACGGTTTATAGTTTCAAGTTCTCTAAACTTCTTCAAAATATCACATTTTTCACCAAGAAGCTATGATAGCTATAACAAACTCATCAAGTTGATTCTTGATCAAATCATCCTTTACATCAAGCTCTCTCGAAGCACTATCTCTGGCTTCTTCAAACTTCTCTATCTTAGGAAATAACTACGAATGGTTGGGATGGAACTAGTACTTCCATGATGATTTGCATCAATATTCTTGTTCAAAGAAATTAAACTATCTCCCTCTAGTATGGTATAAGAAACCGTTAGAGCTACAAAGTTGCTCACTAACTCTTCATCACTTGAAGATTCACTACTAGAGCGCTCCTCATCACTAGAGTCATAATCACTCCAAGTAGCCACCAATACTTTGCCTTTCTTGTCTTCTTGGTACATTCACTAGCAAAATGACCATATTCTCAACAATTGAACCATTGTACATTCTTTTTATCCTTTGCATGACTATTCTTCTAAAACCTTGGAGGTGATGGTTTCTTAGCTCCCTTTTATTTAGAAAACTTGCCTTTAGGCTTGGCATTTTTCCATAGAAACTTCTTGAAATTCCAAACCATAAGAGCCATCTCTTCACTCTCATCATCACTCTCCTCTTCAATAGCATTGAGAGCAATTCCCTTACTCTTAGACTTTGGCTTTCAGCACATCTCATAGGTTTGTAGCGACCGAAGCAACTCATCGATATTCACACTATTTACATCCTTGTTTTCTCAATGGCCATTACCTTTGCCTTGAATCTCTTAGGAAGAGACCTAAGACTTTTCAAATTCAAATGCTCTCTTAAGATAGGTACTCCAAGTGCTTGAAATTGGTTAGCAATGTTAAGAAGATGAAATTAAAAGTCTACAAAATTGTCTTCATCACTCATACATAAACATTCAAATTGTGATGTCAAAATTTGAAGCCTTGACTTCTTCACCGCCAAAGTACCCTCATTAGTGACTTTGAGAGTATCCCAAGCCTCCTTGGCGGATTCAAGATTTTATATGTAGGAGAATTGATGCCCATCAACTCCTCTAAAGATAGCATTCATAGCACAATGGTGCCACTTAGCAACCTCAGACTCATTCATTGTCGATTCACTTCTAGGCTTGAGTATTTTGGTTCCATCTTCTTAAACCTTGGTATGAGGACTATAACCTTCTTCAACAACCATCCATTCCCTTTCATCAATAGAGCAGATATGGGCCTTCATCCTCAACATCCAATACCTATAGTTAGTGCCTTGAAGCAACGGTGGCCTAGTATTTGAGGCTCCTTCCGCCATAATATCATATTATAATCCCATAACAAATATCTTGAATTTATCACCCGGATGCTTACTAAGTGAAATCTAATGTCTTACTCTGATACCAATTAAAAATACAAACATAGTTAAATGCCTTAAGCTAACCTAAAGGGGGGGGGGGGGGGGGGTGAATAGGTTAGACACTTTTTTCTACTCCTTTGAACAAACTTAAGTTTGTCCCCCTAGATTGCTTGTATGACAATTTTCATATATCAGTCAATGACAATTAATCAACATATAGAGTATTTAGAATGTGATACAAACAAACATACACAATCAATATTATAACGAGGAGGTCAATTACAAGAAATTGTATTCATAATATATCAATTACACATACATATTAGAAAGATAGAGTAAGAGAAAATTGACACAAGATTTTTACACGGTGAACCTTCGAAGAGGAAACATCCACGGGTTGATTTAACAACCACCGACAAACATAATCTATAAATAGATAAAAATATACAATTTCTCAAGTGACAATTTCACCTAGAAACTACCCTTCTATCCAACTCAATGAATATGATGCCACTTTGCTCAACTATCTGTTAATAGCAAAATTTTGCTAGGGGTCCAAAGAGAAATTCTCCACTCTCCTAACCCGAATCAAAGCCGGAGCTCACCGTTCATTGATTCCCGGATACGAAGGGTGAGCCATAAAGCTACCACGTGAAAGCAAGCATGTATAGAGCCCGACACAACCAGGTCGAGCCCCTCATGCCAACATTGGAATTCGGGTAAAGCACGATGCTTGGTTATCCGGGCTTTCCGAGATCAGTTATCCTAAAACCTCGGGTACTGAGGTCTGGCTCCAGATCCACTCCATGAGAGCAAAGAAAGGTTGTCAAGCTCGTAAAACGTTTGAGGTAAAGCCTGACACAAACGAACTAAGCTCCTTCCAAATCAAGGCTTCCCGAGTACGAAATAAACCCGCCAACCTCTACAAAAACCCATTATCCATTCAGACACAAAAAGGTGGGCCTTTAAGGGGTTCAGATTCATGCTATAATAATGCTCCAATTCACTAAGGGAAACTTGAACCTACCTGATTGAAAAGAAGAAGCTTGCCTAATCCACGGGACCCCCAGTGAGAGCTTACAAGGCCGTCTCAAGCTTTAAAGGACCAGGAAAGGTCCGGCCGAGCTTCTAGGACCAGAGCTTAGGTATGGATCTAACTCGCTCTACGAGACAACGAGGAGCTAGCTCGATGACCTCCGTGAAAAGACATGCCATAAAGGCACACAGGAACACATCTACACTCTAATGAACATTAAAACTCTACGTACGCGTAAGGCAAGAGATTGAGTCCAATGAGGAAACAAAATTATCTCCGCCAAAGATATTATCGAATCCGTAATTAATTCAGAATCAACGACTTTCAAATAAAATATCCTACCTGATAAGGAGGGAACAGATTCATAGAATTATGGCGGGTGATTCACGAGTTTAAACCTACTTGGACCATATATAAATAGGTCCAAGCATGAGGTAGAATGGAGAGGCAAAAAGAGAGAGAGTCGACAATTGAGAAGAGAAAAATCGACGGTAAAAGCGACATAGAGAGGACAGGGATTGAGAGAATGGAGATAGCCTAAATTTTGTTATCAGAACATGACCACCATTGTATCTACAATTCGACAAGCACGAGGTTGCCACTCTCCTAAACGAGAGAGATTGTGAGCGTATTTAAGAGATTTCTGTATACCATAAGTGATCAATAATAAAATTCTCGTTTGTCATCCTAGTAGCATCATAATACTCATTTCTATCATAACAGGTCAGGTATCTAAGGTACCGTCCCCGGCCACAACCTCCGTGGTAGTGGTCTCGAGGGTGTTAGCTGGAATTTTTCATCTTGAGCAAATTTTCCGTTAACACTTTCTGACTCCGTCTGTGGGAACAAACCACACCGTTATCTTTACAATTACCAATCTATTGTTTGGTAGTGATTATGAAGCTCTACTCCTCATAGGAACAAACCGAGGCTTCGGAACAACCTTTAGAGGATTCAACGGGAAAATCCCTGAAGAAAGGAAAAAAATCTGGGCACCGTAGCAAAATTTCAGTCCAGCCAACCCTTTCGTGAGCTTTTTTTCCTCCTATTATAAGCCAAGCCGTGCTCAATCAACAGGCAGCGTCCCTTGTGGAAAATATCTACCTTCGTCTGCTCGCTGAGGGCATCGCGGTCCAGCCAGCAAACCCCAACATATAAGGGGAGCCGAGCAGGCTCGAAACAAGGTCACCTACCTTCAATCGTCTAGGACCTCCTCTTCTGAAGCCAGCCATGAAGGGGCCAGGCTTCAACCATCAATCCGGGATAGATTGGGGCCATGCCCCCAGTCCAGGGTAAACAATCATGCTACCAACCCGGGCGAGTTAAATCTGTAGTAGATGCCTTGTCGTGGGAACAACAAGAGGTTCTTTTCCTGGTGGCCTTAGGAGGGGAAGCCCGAGCTAGAGAAGAAGGTAGCCGGAAAAGCCCCCAAGCATATCTTACCCATAAAAATTACCGGATGGACGTCACCAGCTTATCTAATCCGATAGCGAGGAATCTGAGGTCAACTCAAAGAAACCCTAAACTAAACGCCTGAGAGATCAGTTGACAAGGCTACAAAAAGAGGTCCAGCTGATGAAGGCGGGAAAGCATAAGGAGGATAAGAAAGATCTGTTGAACGAGATGAACGCTCATTTCACCTGAAGGATCCGGAAGGCGGAGCTAGTGCCAAAATTCAAGATGCTGACTGATAAATTCTCTAAAACAGAGGACCCCTTGAACCACCTACAGAGCTTTGTCAAGCAAATGGAAGTCCAAAATACCACCGGGGCTGCCATTTACAGGATGTTCCCTACCACCCTAATAGATTACGCCAAGACTTGGTTTAGAAAGCTGCCTGCTAGTAGCATAGATTCGTTTACAATGCTGTCAACCGATTTCTGCTCTCAGTTCCAAGGGGTCAAGCCACGCCCGAAGGACACACCTACAATATGTGATTCTGGACCAAAATGAGACACTCCGGTTATATGTTGTATGCTTCCATAAGGAAATCATCCAGATAGGGGTATTTGCTGAGAAAGAAACCCTGGCCAATTTTAGGAGGAACTTGTGGGCTGGCAAGCTTTTTCTATTCTTTACCAAGCGACCTCCGGAGACCTATCAGGAGGCCTATGATCGGGCTCTAGAGCAGGTCGAAATCGACGTATAGCTTAGGATCAGGATGAAACATAATGATATAAGAACGGCAAAGCGACAAAAGAAGAAAGCACCCAAGTCAGAGCCAGCTCAGAAAAACCAAAACAAACCCCCCAATTGGTCGACGTATCATTTCCTCTCTTCTCAACCCAGGCCAAAGAGGTATCCAGCAAGGAGAACTCCTCCACGAGCTTCTCCTCCTCATCCTAGGATGGTAGCCCCTATAGCTCGAAACGAGAGAGGGTACAATCATTACACCTCTTTTAACGTATCCCGCGAAACAATTTATCTAACCATTCGGGACAGGGGGCTACTACAGAATCCTGTACCCATGAAAGTACTGTGACTTCCATGAAGATGTGGGACACAACACTTCAGAGTGCTATAACCTGTGCCATCAAATAGAGGCTCTGATAAGAGGGGGATGTTTGATAGAGTTCTTACAACAGGTCAGGGATAATACTTAGACTGGAAGGGAAGCATTAGTGGAGATCTGTGAGCATGCTGAGAACAGAAAGAGGGACAAGCGGATTTGATGTAACAAATCCAGGTGATTCAAACCATCAGCGGAGGGCCCACACTGGCTGGTACTTTTAATAATTCATGAAAAAACCACACGAGGAAGATCCCTCATGTAGATGAAAGGCTAGGTATCTTTAAGGTTGACAAGAGCCAGACCTAACCCTCCCAGTTGTCACAGATCATTTTCACCGAGGTGGATGTCTATAACACCGTGTAGCCTCATGATGACCCTATGGTGGTCACAATTCAGATTGCCAACTACATGGTCCATCGCGTGTTTGTTAAAAAAGGTAGCAGCGTCGACATCCTCTTTCAAGATACCTTGGAAAAGCTGAATTTGAAACAATGGTGTTACAATAGTTGCACCACTCAGTTGTATGGATTCATTGGGGACTCGATCATACTTGAGGGATCAAAGATCCTTCCAGCAATTATTGGAACATCACCCCTCCAGTAAAATATTATGACGGACTTTGTGGTGGTAGATACCCTATCGGCCTACAATGCGATACTAGGAAGACCTTTCATGTCATCCCTGAAGGGGGTCCTATCCATTCCTATAATGTCCTGAAATTCCTAGTAGGAGACAAGGTGGGAGAGGTACGGGGTGACCAACAAGCAGCCAAGAGATGTTATGCAGTGTCTGCCAGCCCAACAGCTCTAGCAAAATAACTTGCACATGTAACAATGATCCAGGTTAAGGCCACACCTGGGTTGACCTTGAAAGAAGGAGAACCCATAAATCACCCAGAGGATAACCCTTGGTGCCAGAAAATAAAAAGGAGCAGAGGTGGGAATGGGCCAGTTGTCATCTAGTGGATAAGTTAGAAGAGGTTGTTAGTTTTTAGTTTGTGTTGGCATTAATTCCATATCAAAATAATGTTTACTTGTAATGATTTAGTTGTTTAGATTCATGATGATTCAAGTTTCAAGGAAGAAGAACCAACAAGTCAAACAAAGTTCTAAGTCTTCAAGAGAAAGGATACAATATGGTTCTACAAAGGTATACTAAGACCTTATCTTTCTTTTACAAGGCTAAGGCACACACACACATATCATACATGTGTGCCCCTACATAGTTGTACACCAATATAGGCACACACATACAATTCATTCATATGTTTCCCTGCATCATTGTTCACCATGTATAACACATTCACACACTTGAAGATGAATGCTCATGCATTGGTATGGAAATAACATGTTTTGGAATATGCATGATTGGAAACTATCTGTATGTAGTTTGCATTCTAGTGTGAATTGTGTTTGTGTGTGTATATGTTTTGTATAACATGGATATTGAAATTGGATTTAGTCTTAAATCATTCTTGATTGAGTTCCAGTCATTTTGGTTACTCATAATATTGATTTAAAGTGCTAAGTCAAAAGATACTACACTTTCAACTCATGTTTCATACATTGTCTTCGTCTTCATATATCGAGTCGAATTATTATTTTCTGGGTTGAGTATCTTATATGTCCATGTCCATTTGAGAGTTACGGTTCATAATCCGTAAAAGGATTCAAATTCTGAGTTTGGAGTCCGGAAAACGGTCGAAGAACGCGAAGGAAGGTCGAAGGAGAAAGAAGCAAGCAAGGTACTTCTTTCCCGAGATGGCGCGTGGCCATCTCGAGGCAGAAGGCTTGCTGCCATGAGATGCCCATGCACCATCTCAGGAAGCAAGCTTGCTTGGCTTCATCTTGCCCCTCTTGTTCATTTCACATGTCCAAGTTTCCTACTCCTTTATAATCTCTTTCCCTCCCACATTTCATTTAAGAAGAAATTCAAACAAGTGTGCAGAAATTTTCTCTCTATATTTTCTCACCTTTCAAACACATAACTTCTTCATTTGAACTCTGATTTGAGTGATTCGAAGTTGAGAGTGTTCATCTATTCCTCCTCTATCTTTTCTCTGAAGATTTAAGTTAATTTTGCTTCTTTTTTTGGTGGCTAATTACACAAAAACGGGACTGCACCTAAATCAACTAAGGTATTGATTTTCTCTCAAAGTTTTCTTTTAAAACTTGGTCAATTGCCTTGGGTTTTCTTCTTCTACATATATTTGTATATTGTGAGTGTTTTGATTTGTGTTTTGAACACTTTCGAAGCTAGGTTTAGTTTCAATTGAAGTCATACATGCTGAGTTAGGTTTTGATTTTGCCTATGTTATCACATGTTTGGGATTGTATTGTGCTAGCTTTGATTCTAGGACTATTTGATGATCTTTGATTGATTGATTTTGAGAAAAATAGTTCCTCACATGTATTAGGCTCTCTTGGCCAAAATTCTCATATAATACATGTACTTATGTTCTTTTGAGTTATTCTTGTGTTTTGATGAATCTATGATTAGGAATATGCTCTAGAACTTTAGCTTAAATCTATTTGACTTTGTCATATGATTTTAGCATGTTTTTAGTTTGTGTGATTTAAACTTGATCTTGTATTTTATTGAACATATCTTGTGATTTAAGTTTAGATCTATGCATGTATCTAGGTTGTGAATAATATTGAACATATCTTATATGATCTAGATTGTTTATACATGCATGATAAACTAGACTATATGTGATTTGTGCATTCATGCTCATGTCTAGTATTTTCCATAGGATGTGTTGATCATAGACATCTATGTTGCATGCTTGTTTGCGTTTTGCATTCATGATCACCTAGATGCCTTGTGAGAAAGAATTCTTGACAATAGGTGTGAGACCTATGGTGTTGAGCAAGAAGTCTTGGCAAGAAGTGTGAAGCCTTGGATTGTCGAGCAAGGAAGTCTTGACTAGAGGTGTGAAGCCTTGGATAGTCGAGCAAGAAGTCTTGCCTAGAGTTGGGAGAACTCGGATATGTGAGCAAGGAAGTCTTGACTAGAGTCGTGAGGACTTAGTTGAGCAAGAAGTCTTGCCTTGGGTCGTAAGGATCCGGATAAGGTGAGCAAGGAAATCTTGACAAGAGGTGTGAAGCCTCGGATTGTTGAGCATAGGGTGAAAACTTCTAGAGTAGGATAGAAGGGTAGTTTCTAGGTGAAGAGGTCACTTGAGAGATTGTACTTGTCTTATCTACTAGTGGATTTTGTTTGCCGGTAGCTGCTAGCCCGTGGATGTTTCCTCTTTGGAGGTTTACCACGTTATATCTTGTGTCAACTTTTCTCTATCCCTATCTCTCTAATATTTGTATTGTGGATAGAACTCTTTATATATTTTAACTTCCTTTCTATAATATATCTTGTGTATGTGTTATAATTACTTGTTTGTATCACACTTTACTTGTGTTTATATATTGATTAATTGTCTTTAATTAATATATATATTGTGATACAAGCAATCTAGAGGGACAAAGTTTTATTTGTTTTCCAAGGGAGTCAAAAAAGGTGTCTAACCTATTCACCCCCCCCCCCCCTCTAGGTTAGCCTTGAGTATATAACCGTGATTGTATTTTCATGTAACAGAGCTTTGATGAGCTTTCCTCTTCCTGTGCTGATTGGTCTGAATCTTCCCTTCGTGAGATGGAGCAATATTGTAGTGTGAGCAGGGTGCTCAACGAGTCTCTCTCTATGTTTGGAAAGAATGGTGGGCTTCTAGGAAGGTTGCGAGGTGATCTCGATTTTGGGGAGCCTGGATCGTCATACGTCGGGATTTTCCTAAATTCTTGCTTCGGTGTTAGAAGCTTGATCTAATCGTGCCGGGCTCCACCTTGGGTTCTTCCAAAGCTCGACGACCTTTTTTCGCTTCTATCAGGTGGCTGCACATCTCGACCCCATGACCTACAATTCCATGATGGGTAATTCTGGGCTTGGACTCGGGTTAGGAGAGTGGAATATTTCCTTTTAGTCCCTAGCCAAATTTGGCTATTAACAGAAGTCCCTTCTAACTTGAACACTGGTGATTGAGTTGGGGTAGGAGTCAGATTTCCTATTTCAGTCGGGAAATTTTCCCTCCAACGTTACTGCCAGAATCTTGGCAGAAATCTTCTCATTAAATGCATAAGTGACATGGCGATAAGAGACCGGTGCGTTTCTCAAAATAATCTGGCTCCTTCACGCCAGCTTACGATATTTGAGGAAATCTCGGCCGAATATTTGGCCTACGTCACTGCTTCATTCACCTCTGTTTAAACTCGACTGCTTCACTGCCTTCCTCACGTTTCTTTCTTTCAAATTTCAAATTTTTCGAAGAGAAAAAATCTTCCTCTTGTTACCTCCTCGCTCGCCCTTCTTTTTTTGTCTTAATTCAAAGTCCTTCCTCCATCATGTCGAAAGCTAGCCGTGATTCTTTTAACTCCATTATAGATGGTGGGGAAGTCTCTAGTATCACTCATGGAAAATGGGCATGAAGGGACTTCGACATCGACGACTCTCCTCCAAACTTGCAACGTCACCGATCAAACAGGAATGTAGCTATCGGGGCCAGGTTTTCTAATAGACCAGATAACCCTTTGAGCTTGATCGATAAATATTCTAATAGAGTAAACAAGGATGACATTGCTGGGAGGGGTCAAATCACGGTTGCTGGTCCTTCTTTAGAAAGGCTTCATCCCTATGATTTCAAGGTCAACTCAGACTCTACCGGTGATCCAAACTCGATCGCCTATATGATGTCCAAGTATGGTATCCCCGACACCTCATAGAAAGTATGACATCTTTAACCCTCCCAAAGGCGTGCTTCCAATTCGTGTAGTGGCTCTCGAGATTGTGGTCAGGCTTCCTCTTCATCCTACCTTCTGACGAGCTCTCTACACCCTGCAGCTTGCTTCTCTCCAACTGAAGCTCAGCTTCTGGAGGCATCTGATAGGCTTTCTCGTGCTGTGATGGGAACAGTACAAGCTGACCAAGGTCACTAGAGAGCCCAAGGAAGAGGAGCTGGCTTACCTCTTTCAAATTGGAAGCCTGTCTGGTGCTCCTCACAGTCAGTTCTGTACAAAAGCTAAGAACAATCTCAATATCATCATTCATGGGGCTTAAAGAAGGACCCTGCCTGGAAGGAGGAATGGATCCTGGTAGGGGATGACTGGGGAAGCTCGATCTTTATTGGCGGACACGAGTTCGAGGTTCCAACAACCTTTAGTGACAAAACAATATGGGATCGGGATTCCTTGCCAGGTGAATCTGAAACTGTCTTGAAGACCATCCTTGCCAGGAACGATTTAAACCTGAAGTTTCCTACTGCTGATCCCTTTGATTCTCGCAAAGTGAATCAATATATGTTGAACTCTGATGCTATTCCTCGGAAGTAATACTGAACTATTATGCTTTTGTTTCCTTGGCTAGCTCGGCTCTGACACCTTCTTTTTTTCTTTTTTCCTTTTTTCTCTCTTTGTTTTAATAGTTTGTGTTGTTGCTCCAGCTTCCCGTGAAGCTCAGCAAGCTCGCACTCCTCAAGCTAGATTTCCCTAGGAAGCCCATTTAGCTACCTTAGAGAAAGGGGGGCTTACTGTTCCAGCTGGGGTTTCGTCTGCTCTCACTCTATCCCCATCCCAGCATAGGTCAAAGATGGCGCACCTAGCCCCGCGGGCTACCAAGGTACGGGGTAAGGGGACTTCTGTTTCACATGCTACTGATGTATCTATTCCAGTTCCTACTTTCGTTGTTCTTGTTGCTACTGCTTCTACTCCTGTTGTTCCTATTGCTAGCCTCCCCGACGCTTCTGCTTTTTTGTCCTCATCCCTGGTTCTTCAAACTTTGGGGAACCTTGAGGCAGACGTTGTAGAGGTTCCCCCTATCTGCTCCCAACATCAGTCAAGCTCGGCGGGGCAAGGTGAGGTTTTTGAGCAATTCCTCACATCTTGCCTGGAAGGTGGGCTCTCCATAATGGCTTCAATGCTCGGTGAGGTTTTGCTTACCAAGGGGTTCGCTTTCCTGGCTGAGGTAGTCACATTCTTCTACATTTTACTTGTGACTGCTAGCTTGATCAATTTCTTATTTGCACTCTTTAATCTACAGGCATTCAAATTCAATGTGGCAATGGGCCACCAAGTCGTTTTTCTCTGTGACCTTGCTGGGAAAGCCGATGCTGAGTCCAGGAGGGCCACATGTTTTCTTGGCCAGGTTTGATCTCTTGTGTAGGAAATGACCTCCAACCAAAAATAGATGGAGATGGAGTTTACCGACCTTCAATGTGATAATGAAAGGCTAAAGCGATCCATTAACTTAGAAACCCTCTGATGTGAGCATCGGGCTAAGCAAAGGGACATCTGGAAAGCTGAGGCTAAGGTGCTATATGTCAAGAACTAGACCTACATGCTCAGGTGGCCAAACTACAAGTGAAAGTGGATGCCTCTTTTAATGATGGGTATTTTTAGGCCTCATTCCAGGTCGCTGAAGCTCAACCTCTTCCCTTTGACCTATTTACTATTTGTCGATTGAGATAGAAAGGAGATTATGACCAAGGTTGCGGAGATGTCTCGTTATAATGGTGATGGAACGGATCATTCCAGCGTGGTTGGAGTCGGGAAGTAGCCAGCTATATCCAACCTTCCTCTTCCTCATCTAACCCTTCCGGTCTTCGACTCTAGGGAATCCTCAAGAGGAGTTCAACTCAAGCAGTCTGAGGGTATTTAACCTGAAGTCTGAGAGGAGGCCCAAGACTGTTCGAATAGCCCTCTAGAACAGAGCCAAAGGTTAAGAAGGATGGAACAAAGGCAGCGGCTACAACTTGGGAGGCGACCATCCCCCATGAGGTTATGATTGTAGTTAATGAAGTCTTGGAGGAGGACCAGGCTGAGTAGCAAGCAATTGAGGAACCTCTGAAGGAAGGGGCAGTGGAGGCGACCAACCAAGATAAGCAACCACCAGAATGAGGAGCAGAGGGTGAGGACCTTCAAGGAGGAGGAGCAGTGGGAGGGGACCAGGTGGATGCTAGAGCTTGATGCAATTTGTTCAATCACTTGCTTTGATTGCCTGGAACGGGGGCTGGTGTAGGGAAAATAGTGCAACGGAAGCGTGAAAGAATTAAAATTAGGGTTATGATATATTTAAAACATTTCCTTTTAAAAGAAAGAACATTAACCCTAGATTAATTGATGTATATTAAAAGTATCGTACCTTTTTTTGTTGAAAATTTAACTGGCGTCGAATTGAATCCATAAGAT
This sequence comes from Dipteronia dyeriana, assembly GCA_032871835.1. Taxonomy (NCBI): domain Eukaryota; kingdom Viridiplantae; phylum Streptophyta; class Magnoliopsida; order Sapindales; family Sapindaceae; genus Dipteronia; species Dipteronia dyeriana. The sequence goes on along the minus strand of CM065296.1, from coordinate 79,361,327 downwards.
CTTATAATCCAATCACGAACGGGAATCACCTAGGAGTGAGAGCTCCCTTTCTTTAAATTGTATACCTGAGGATGGAAACAAACAAAATCTTCTTCTTTGTTAGTCAAAATAATCCTCCAAGAGAAATACAAAGAACGTCCGATCACTTGAGAATTATCAATCAATTGATTGAAACTCGCGTGAACCTTGATTCAATGTTGTACATAAAGCCCTTTTGATGCAAAGGATACTAGTATACTATAGAAAACAAAAACGTTCCCTCTTTTCTCTATGCTTGGCCGAATTCTTCAGACAATGAGTTGGACTAAGGTTTTTTTTATATAACAATAAAAAACAAACGAAAAACAACTTCTCACACCAAAAATTATGGCTACTTATCTTCGTTGGCCGAAATTTAGAGCCTATATTTATAGGTTCACAAATCATCACCTAAAGAGGATTTACTTTGTAGGCAAGAATCTTATTCTTAGGTGGATTTACTTAGTGACCAAGAATCTTTTTCCAAAAAAAATTCTTTCCTACATCAAGACACCTAATCCAACTCATTAGTGTATTTGTGGCCATATTAAAGACTTCCTAATTTGACTAGATAAATAATTCTTTTTATTTATCTACTTATCAAATATAGTCTTTAATATTAATTATACTACCAATAATAGTATAATATTAGGAGACCTTCTCCTATTAGAAAAAAGATTTTGACTTTTAATTAAATATTTAATTAATCAACAAATTAATCAATTTCTATTTAATTAAATGATAAAATAAAAAACAATATATTAGGCTTTTATATATTAGCCTTGCCGCCCATGACATTATATAGGCATATATATTATTTTTCTTATTAAATTAAATCCATTGGACCTTCATAAAAAGTTCACATGTGAACTAGACTCGTTCTTACAAAAAGAAACAAGTTCACATGCCTTAATACAATTATAGATGGACTCGTAAATTGGTCCGGTAGAATATATCAAGTGATCTATGTCAGTTCGTGTTGATTGGGGATCTTGGCGAGCTATCTAAATTTAAGCTCCAATAAACACAACCCAATCACAATCAACAAATGATTCACTAAATTCGTTTGGGTTAATTGTCTAGTCTATCCTTGTAAGGAAGTGTCTTGCTAAATTCCATTCGTGAATACATCTTGGGAGGTTATTACACGAAACATAAAGCTCAACTAAACTTGAAGGTCATAGGTGTTCCAAAACACCTTCTCCCACACAATTATTTAAGGCATGTGATCGAATTCCAAAGAATAATTTACCAACTTGTTTAGATGCCAATTAGATACCAAAACTATTCAATGCATGTTCACACCAAAAGAGATATATGAGTGGCACTCCTATTCTATATGAAATGTTATCAAACAATGACAAAAATTGCAATATTTACAAAAATATAAATAGCTACAATTTTAGTCCATCCTAGAAAAGCAAGTAAATTACATGTCTTGGAATACAAAAAACTCATTTCTTGGTGAACAAGTCTTCACGCGACCTTCGTCGTTTGGACTCCCTCGACTGCCTTCCATGAGCGTGCTCACCCTTGGCTCCCTCAAATGGGCGTGCGCAGCCCACAACCCCATAAAGGGTTGCCATGTGCAGCCCATGGTTTCCATAGGGCTGCCGTGTGCAGCCCATGCCACAACAATCGTGATCGTGTGCTCTTCGCACGCACGTTTGTTGCTATGGCTCGCATGGTCCCAAACTTTTTCCGGTTGCTTCTAGTTCTTCAAAAATTTGAGTTTTCGATACTTGAATGTATTATAGAAGAATTTTAAATAAAAAAAATACTGCATTTTTTAATATTATAATATAGTGCAGTATTTTTATAACAATAGCAAAATAAATAAAAATTTAACAACTACTAAAAAGGAAATTATAGCGATGATAGGCCACCCTTCTTATTACAATCCCAAATAAAAATACATCGAAATTCTATGACCAAAATCGACCAATAACATTCCACATATAAAACATCTATATCTATATATATATATATATATATATATATATATATATATATATATATATATATATATATATATGTGTTGAAACCCCGTTCACCAGTCACGCAGCGGAAACGGGTTTTAAATTTTTTTATACATATTGTAATCTGTATCTGGGACCAGTGAACTTAGGATCATAATTATTTTCGAAACAAAATACATATAAAAATTATTACACTAATAAAATGTATATGTAAATACATAAAATTGTAATCAATAATTAAAAAGTAGATTAATAAGCTTACCAACGACATGCTCCTGGTCTATACCACTGATCTTCCTAGATATTCTCGGGACTGGTAACTGCGTGTGGGCGCATCACAGTTCTCAGGAACATAGGATGGAGGGTGTAGAGAAAAACGAATGGAGAAACTATTTCTTTTTAAAAAAAAACTACCTAGAACAATTCTAGTAGTTAAAAAAAAATAGTTATATATTTTTTTTTCTTTGTGCAATCACTTGCACACAACACTTTTGTTTTTCTTTTGTATGTATGACAAAAACAAAAAAAAAAACCAAAAACTCTTTTTGCATAAAAGCCAAAAATATTGGTTGATGTGTGTGACAAAAAACAAAAGCCACCACTTTGCTTTTTTTGTCAATATATATATAAGATGTTCGTGAAAACGCACAGCACCATATATATATATTTTAAAATAATATATAGCATATATATAATATTTAAAAATTAGATCAAATCTATATTTGATTTTTAAAAACTTTCAAATAAAAAATATCCCTTATCTTTTATTTGACTTTTAAAAACTTTCAAATAAAAAATGTCCCACATCTTTTGTTTATTTTAATTTTGAATTCAAACTATTTAAATTCAAAAATAAAATATTTAATTTAATAAAATAAAATAATCATATTATCTTATTTTATTCAAAAATAAATATCAACATACACCCTCCATTTAGTGATTAATAACATAATTAAATAATCTCATTATTTAAGTTATTTAATCACCATTATCTATTAATTAAATAATCTCATTATTCAATTAATTCCCGAATAAATAAGTGTCACTTTCGTAACACAATTAACTGGACAATCCAATTAATTAACCGGACAATCTAATTAATTAACCATGACTCTTGTTGCCAAAATCAATCGAGCTAGCAAGGGGACCTAATGGACCCACAGTATTTTGAGCTCCAATAATTCTCGGAATCAATAATTAAACTCTTTAATTAATATTCCTTGATTATTAACTCCAGTGTTATTCCACTAAAAACCCGAAGCTGCACTCTCTCAACTGCAGACGTTTTTACACAGACCGATACAACTCGGTGTCCATCGATATAGCTATTACATATGGTGTGATCCTCCACAGTAGTTCATAATGTCTGTTATACCCCTCTAATTACATATATACTTTAAGTACCATTAATTCTCTTATGGACAATAAATCCTATTTTCTCACAGAAATAGGAGATCGCTCATATTGTCCAAGCCCTGAATCAACCCTTAAGGGAACTACCATCTACTTCTCACAAGAAGGAGTTGATTCCACTATTGTGTACAAACCTTCCCAGCCACAAGCCTAACCGTAATCCCAACATACGGAGTATATTGATCAAGAAATGCATCTGACCTCACCCATGGTATATCAAAGACCACGATCTAACCTGAAGGAGTGGATAAGACACACAGGATTAAGATCACCCATATATAGCCATCATTAGTTGATATATATGAATCTCATCGGTCAATGGATCTTGGTGTGAGATTCATATAGATCATGACCCAGTCCTATATGATCACATCATACAAGGTGCCTTCATTCCCATATCTCATATGAATGATTCAGGATAAAATCACTGTACATTACGGAATGGACCGCAACTATAGATTAACCATAAATAAAGTACCCAGTTTTATTTGCTATCTATTGACTCTTTAGATTGCACGTCTCTTACTGTATCCATCCATTTATGACACTCATATACACAGTTCGAGATTACATCCGGCAATCCAGGATGTTAATATGCATACAAGTTTATAAAATAAATAACATAACAAAATGAATTGAACCTTTCTTTTTATTTACTTCATAAATCCATTTACAAGTTACATGTTTAGGGTATAAACCCCAACAATCTCCCACTTGCACTAAAGCATGTGAGGCATGTCTCGTAACCCTAAACCATCTAGGTGACTCAAAAACACTTTAGCCGGTAAGGTCTTTGCAAATGGATCAGCATGATTGTCTTGTGAGGCTATCTTGGTGACGATCACATCTCCTCTCTACACTATCTCTCTGATAAGATGATATTTTCTCTCTATATGCTTCCCTCTCTTGTGGCTTCTTGGTTCTTTGGAATTAGCCACAGCACCACTGTTATCACAATAAAGTGTGATGGGCTTATTCAGGTCTGAAACAACTTCCAGATCACTTAAGAACTTATGGAGCTAAAGAGCCTCTTTAGCAGCTTCACAAACAGCTACATATTCGGCTTCCATGGTGGAGTTAGCAATGCAAGATTGCTTGATACTTTTCCACACAATGGCTCCACCACCCAGGGTGAATACTGATCCAGACGTGGATTTTTTAGAATCCCTGTCTGATTGAAAATCATAATCTGTGTATCCTAATGGGATCAAATCCTGTCCGGAATACACTAGCATATAATTTCTCGTTCTCTGAAGATACTTGATAATAGTCTTGATAGCAACCTAATGATCCAATCTTAGGTTGGACTAGTATCTGCTGACTACTCCCACTGTATAGCAGAATTTTGGTCTCGTGCATAACATATCATACATGAGACTACCTACTGTCGATGCATGGGGTACACTTCTCATATCCTTAACTTCTTGAGGTGTCTAAAGACACTGTTCCTTAAACAAGTGAACTCCATGCCTAGAAGGTAAATTACCTTTCTTGGAGTTATGCATCGAAAATCGCACAAGAATCTTGTCGATATATGATGCCTTAGATAGTTCTATAAGTTTGTTCTTACGATCCCTTATAAGTTAGATCCCTAGATCATAACTTGCCTCTCCCAAATCTTTCATTTGGAATTGGCTAGCCAGTCAGCTCTTTACATCAGATAACACTCCCACATTATTCCCAATGAGCAGGATATCATCTACGTATAGGACCAAGAAAACTACTTTCTTATCAATGATGCGCTTGTAGACACAAGGCTCATTGACGTTCTGCTTGAATCCATAGGTTTTGATCACATCATCAAACCTAATGTTCCAAGATATAGATGCTTGCGCACAGATGGACCTTTGCAGCTTGCAAAACTTTTGCTCTTGATCTGGAGACACGAATCCCTCTGGTTGCATCATATAGATGCTCTCATCAAGATTTCCATTCAAGAATGTAGTATTGAAGTCCATTTTCCAAATTTCATAATCGAAATAGGAAGCAATGGATAAGAGAATCCTAATAGACTTAAACATGGCTACTGGCGAGAAGGTCTCTTCATAATCGACCCCCTCTTTCTGAGTATAACCCTTGGCCACTAGCCTTCCTTTGAAGGTCTCTACCTTCCCGTCTACTCATCTCTTTCACTTGTAGATCCACTTACACCCTATGGGTTTTACCCCATCCGATAAGCTTACAAGATCCCAGACTGAGTTAGAGTACATGGACTCTATCTCGAGATTCATGGCCTTAAGCCATTCCTCTTTATCAGGATCTTCCATTGCATTCTTAAATGTCAATGGATCATCCACACTATCAGCAGAGACAACACCTTGTCCCTCAGCTATATCTAAATAGCGTTCAGGTTGTCTCACAACCCTCTCACTACATCTAGGTGGTAGTGTATCCTAATCAGGAACCAACTGACTATCAGATGTTTATGGATCAACAACTCTTATTGATGAAGCACTAGTCTCACCAGGCTAAAACTCATTTAATACAATCTTGGAACGAGGTTTATGGTCACTAATGTAATTATCCTTGAGAAACGTTGTATTTTTCGACACAAATACTTTGTTATCTTCGGGACTATAGAAGTGTCCACCTCTGGTCTCCTGGGAGTATCCTACGAACAGGAAGAAAACAGACTTGGAGTCTAGCTTTTCAGTTCTATTCTTCAGCACGTGTGCTGGATACCCCCATATATGGAAATGTCACAAACTAGCTTTACGACCATTCCACAACTCTAGGGGAGTCTTAGGAATAGATTTGAATGGCACTACATTCAAAATGTATGTCGCTGTTTGTAACGCATATCCCCAGAAGGAATTTGGTAATGATGAGAAACTAATCATAGATCTCACCATTTCCATTAGGGTTCTATTTCTCATCTCCGCTACACCATTTTATTGAGGTGTACCAGGAGCTGTGAGTTGTAAAACTATCCCATGCTCGACCATGAAGTCTTTAAACTCTTGGTCAAGGTACTCACCTCCATGATCCGATCGTAGTGACTTGATAGTCCTACATAATTGATTCTCAACTTCAGCTCGGAATTCTTTAAACTTTTCAAATGTTTTTGACTTTCGTTGCATCAGACAGACATATCCGTATCTTGAGTAGTCATCTACAAAAGTGACATAATACTCATAACCACCCCTAGCTTTAACATTCATCGGTCCTCAGACGTCTATATGTATAAGCTCTAGCGGTTCTTTAGCTCTAAGCCCTTTTCCAGTAAAAGGTATCTTAGTCATCTTACCTTACAGACAAGATTCACAGACAGGTAAGGTGCCAACCTTTAACTCACTTAAAGGTCCGCTTTTTACTAGTCTGTCTACCCGGTCAAGGTTGATATGAACAAGCCTTAGATGCCAGAGATACGTGTCATTATCTGGAGAAATCTTATGTCGTTTAGTTTATGGTTTTTCAACCGTAAACATTTTGGTGTTGAGTAGTGTAGTATGTATTAACGGTCTTAAAACATACAAATTATTTTCATTAATTCCTGAACAAATATTCAGACCATTCTTTTCAATAATAACAAACTTATTATTAAAAGAAACAGAATATTTTTGTTCTAACAACTTAGAAACGGAAATCAAATTCCGTGTAAATCCGGGAATATAAAAAACATTGTTTAATAATAAAAAACTATTATTATTACAAAATTGCAATCTTATTGCTCCCACTACTTTGGTCGATACAACATCCCCGACCCCACACGCATTGATAAGGCTCTCTCCTCTAGCTGTGTCAAAGAATCAGTCCACTGCAAAGAAGAACAAACATGATTAGTGGCCCCCGAATCAACTATCTAGGGTGAAGAATCATCTTCCACTAAACAAGATTCAAGAACAAGTAAATCATATTTACCTTTCATCTTTTTCTTCTTGGCTACCTCCTCCAGATACTGAGGACAGTTCCTCTTCTAGTGCCCCGACCTTGTTACAATGGAAACATTTTCCTTTATCTTGGTCAGTGGAGGTGCCCTTCTTTTTTCTTTGGGCTTTCTTGGGTTTGGGCTAACTTTTTGCCTTCCCAGTGGACCTCTCCCTCTTCTAATTATTAGAGGAAGATGGTTCGGCAACATTTGTCTCACCAGTCTTGCCTTTGTTGTCTTTAATCAAGGACTCAAAGGTAGCGAGCTCAATGAGCAACTGTGTAAGACTGAACTTTAACTTGTTCATCCCGTTGTTGCTTTTAAACTGATCGAAACTCTTTGGAAGAGTCGTCAGTTTGATATTCACCTGACTGGGTTCGTCAATGGCCCCGCCATTTACTTCTGTCATGTTAAAGTAGGACATCATGCTTAGAACATGTTCCCGAACTGAAGTTCCTTCCTTCATACGAGCGAGCATAGCGGAAAGAACAGATTTGTGTCGCTTTTGCTCGGAGGGCTGCCTGAACATAGCTTGCAATGACTCCATGACTTCGAATGCTGAAGTCATTGCTGAAGTCTTTGTGACAAGCACGTCTATCATAGATGCCAACAGATATGTTCGGGCCTTCTCATCAGATGAAACCCATCGCTAGTATGCCTCACGAACAGTTCGTGTGGTATTGGCAGTAGGCGCTGGAGGACATTCCTCCGTAAGCACAAACTTGAGATCTTTGGTGACCAAAATTGCATTAATATTAAGTTTCCATTTAGTGTAGTTATCACCAGTTAATTTGTCGTTTGCGAGAATTTGAAGTAATGCAGAAGACATTGCAGAAATAAATAAAATATTCATTCAGTCATTTATTTAAAACAAGTGCGAGTGCTTTGGTATAAATTTAAACATGATGCATGAACATGTTTAACGAACTAGAACTACCCTAAAAATAGTTACTATACCACGACAATCCAGCATACCACAAAAAAATACCGCATTAGGTCGGTCAAATCTTTGCATGTTGGACCGAGACATTCTCAATCAAATGTTATTCTTGAATAACTCATATTCCATATCATTCAACCATCGTTTATTCAGTCGGGTTTTTAATTAACAAACTTAATCAAAACCTTCGTGAGTGTAACCCACAATTTAAGATCTCACGAGCTTAACTCGAGAATTGTTGCCTTAGGGTCGGTTAATCCCGAAATACCCTCAGAAATCCTATCCTTTAGGAAGTCAACCTTGGTATTGACCTTTGTGGAAACCCTCGTTAGGGAGGACGAAAGAAAATCTATCACGAGGCCCCACTCGGATCTCACAGTGTTGAACTAATGATTGAGACCGCGGGATATATATGTTATATATCCCTCTCCCACTCACTATTTTAAAACTAGGGTTTTCTATTATCCGTTAATGCACCCAAACTCTACAGGATCAAATGGCTAACTTTAATCAAGTTATCTAGTGCATTAACTAATTAGAATCAAATTCTAATTAACTAATAAATTAATAATGATTTTTAACAATTAAAAATCTAATCCATTAGTGAATAATCTAAGCAATTGTAAACTATTTACTAAGCTCAGATTATTATGTTGGTGTATACCAAGTTTTAACTATTAAAACTCTAACACATTATTCGGTTCATTTATTATTAGGAAATTAATCATATTAATCCTAATTACTATAAATGACCCTATTAATCTAACATATTAAACTCTTTAATAACTATATTAATATTAATGAGAATTACCAAGTTTTTTAACAATTGAAAAACTAATCTCATTTTCATAGCCAATTTATGTATTTACCCATTTTAATCACATTAAAAAAAAAACATAAAATATCAGGCTATGATGCATGTATGACATATCAAATATATTTGTGTAGGCACTTCTAATCTAAATGACATACGTATGCATGACAATGCTTTTATCATCATATAATATAAAGCATACATGAGTTGACCGAGTACTGTGGATTATTTAACCTAAAAAAAAAAAAAATTACAAAAATACCCCCAAGGCATTCCTTGGTCATCTTGTAATTTCCGAGTCTTCTAGTCTCTTCAGGTTACTCTGATTCATCTCATGAATCCTTCTTCGTGATTTTTCAAGGTCTTCAATATAGGTTACATTTTTTTTTTACAATACAATTACAGTAAATAATAATAATAATAAAAATAATAATAATACAACCCATAAACCTTAAATCCACAGTACCATATAATTAACGATCAATCATGTTTTTGTAAATTAAAAAATATATATACATACAAAAAACATCATACAGTCAATTTAAATCGTGCTTACACAATCTTACATACAGGAGCATCGAAAACAATTTCCTGTTCCGAAAATAAAATTGGCTCTGATACCAATTGTTGATACCAATTCCCATCTCATGGCTCTGGGCATGGTCCCAAATAAAGTACCCAGCTTTATTTTCTATCTATAGACTCTTTAGATTGCACGTCTGTTACTGTATCCATTCGTATATGTCACTCATATACACAGTTCGAGATTACATCCGACAATCCAGGATGTTAATATGTACACAAGTTTATAAAATAAATAACATAACAGAATGAATTGAACGTTTCTTTTTATTTACTTCAAAAATCCATTTACAAGTTACATGTTTAGGGCATAAACCCCAATAATATATATATATATATATATCCATACATTCCAATGTAAATATATATGTGAATACCTAGAGTGTCATATTTTTCTAAAACATGCATATATACAATAAATCAAAAAGATTCATGTACACATACATCAATCAATCAAGGGTACAACCAGGCTTTGATACCAATTGTAGGGAAAATCGTGCAACGGAAGCGTGAAAGAATTAGAAATAGGGTTTTGATATATTTATAAAAAAATCCCTTTAAATGAATACACTAGATTAATTGATGTATATTAAAAATGTCGTACATTTTTTTTTCGTGATGATTGAACTAGCGTCGAATTGAATCCGTAAGATCTTCCAATCCAATCATGAATGAGAATCACCTAGGAGTGTGGGATCCCTTTCTTTAAATTGTATACCGGAGGATGAAAGAAACAAAATCTTCTTCTTTGTTAGTCACAATAATCCTCCAAGAGAAAAACCATGACCGTCCGGTCACTTGTGAATTATCAATCAATTTGATTGAAACTCGCGTGAACCTTGATTCGATGTTGTACACAAAACCCTTTTGAAGCAAAGGATACTAGTGTACTATCGAAAACAAAAATGTTCCCTATTTTCTCTATGCTTGGCCGAATTTTTCACACAATGAGTCGGACGAATATTTTTTTTTTATATAACAACAAAAAACAACTTCTCATGCCAAAAATTATGGCTTCTAATCTTCCTTGACCGAAATTTAGAGCCTATATTTATAGGTTCACAAATCCTCTCCTAAAAAGGATTTACTTTGTAGGCAAAAATCCTATTCTTATGTGGATTTACTTTGTGACCAAGAATCCTTTTCCAAAAAGAATTCTTTCCTACACCAAGACTCCTAATCCAACTCATTAGTGTATTTGTGACCATATTAAGGACTTCCTAATTTGACTAGATAAATAATTCCTTTTATTTATCTACTTATCAAATATAGTCTTTAATATTAATTATACTACCAACAATAGTATAATATTAGGAGACCTTCTCCTATTAGAAATTTTTTTTTGACTTTTAATTAAATAAATAATTAATCAACAAATTAATTAATTTTCATTTAATTAAATGATAAAATAAAAAATAATATATTAGGCTATTATATATTAGCCTTGCTGCCCATGACATTATATAGGCATATATATTATTTTTCTTATTTAATTAAATCCATTAGACCTTCATAAAAAGTCCACAAGTGAACTAAACCTATTCTTACAAAAGAAACAAGTCCACATGCTTTAATACAATTCTAGAGGACCCCCTAAATTGGTTCGGTAGAATATATCAAGTGATCCATGCAAATTTATGTGGATTGGGGATCTTGGCGGGCTACCAAAATTTAAGCTTCAATAGGCACAGCTCGATCACAATCAACAAATGATTCACTAAGATCCGATCTATTAATTTTAGTTCACTTCACTAAATAACTTAAATTGAACTCCTAAACGACGACATAATAAGTTAATATTGCTCATTAATACCCTAGACAACTTTATGGAGATTGTGTATCCTTGTGAAGAATACTAGTAATCGCCAAGAGCTCATTGACCGCCTATAGCTCTCCAAGTTACCATATTTACTCATATGACCACATTTTGAACTTGGATATTTTGACTTGTCCAGAAGCCATATTTCAATAGACACTATTGAAAACTTAACGTTAAGATTTAATATCCATTACCTCAAAACATCCATATGATGGTATTCTACTCTCATTTAATAAATGGAGCCACGATGTCCATATCTATAAATGAAGTCCTCTCTCGATTAACAAATGAATACCACCAAACTATCGAGGATAAACTATGCTATATAATCGTACTCATTGATAGCTAAAATGATAACACTTACAAACATAAGTCCATCATTTATCTCAGGATTTAGATAAACTCTCCGATTGTCTTCAAGTGAAAACTTTTATCCATTGACGGTTCTAGATAAAGTAATTCACGGTGATCCTATTCATTACACCTAGTGCACTAGATTCTGTTACCCAAAGACACCACACTTTGATGATTTTAGACTCATCATAACATATTTAATCCCACTAAAATGCTAGCAAAAGAATCTACAATTTTAACAAGATAAAGGCGCCCAACCTTTATCTTAAGTTGTGAATATTATTCAAGACTAACTAAAGAATTGTGTCTACCTTATACATATCTAGATGTATGAACAACTCTTCTTTTTTCATAGTCTTTTGACCTTATGATTATTTACTTTTGACAATTATAATAATTAAACTATAAATGCTATAAGATTTGTTAAACTAGAAATTATTATACTCTTGTTATGGAGCATAATCCCAACGGGTGGGCTCCCTGGTTTACTCATGACCAGTTTACCCTACCTTTTATTTATTTTTTTCTTTTTGTGTAGCCTAGAACCAAAGGTTGGGCTCCCTCATCAATAATGAAAATCTACTATGACTTCGTTTATACTTGTCTTGACTAATCCTGATCATGAGCTTCCAATTTAACTAAGAGCTCATTGCTTCATTCCTGACATCGACCTTGATTCAACCTTCGAAATAACTTTGATTTAATGAAATTTAGTAAAGAAAAATTCTGAATCAAATAAGTGTAAACCTGCTAGCTAGGTGGTTATCCAGCTTCCAATTCTCAGCACTTGGCAAGAATTCCTACCTTTGGGGAAGAGTCCCTCTGCATTGTATCCTGCATCTTTGATGATCCCTCATTCAAATTTTAAACTGGCGATGTAGGAAATCATACGTATAGGTAAAAATAATGAGTAGTTGCAATCAGGTGCTTGATATTTTGGTGAAAGGTGTTATAATAACCTAGATACCCTTTTCCCGACCTTTGAGAAGGTATCATATCATGGCAACCTTCCTCCCGTATATGAAATTGTTATTCATGCTTAGATCCTTTTCTGGATTGGTACCCCGATCAAAGCATCATGAGTGCTATCTAGCTATATCCTAATCTCGAGGCCTGGATGGCAACTATGCTCTTACTCTCAGACCCTTTTGGGGTGGTAGCCCGACCAAGCTATCAAGGGCAGCGATGGGGCTTCCCCGGCTAGTCCCTAGTCTCTAGATCTGGAAGGCAACTATGCTCTTACACTCAGACCTTTCATGGCAGGGGGTGGTACCCAGCCATGGCATTAGGGGTAACGAGGGGGCTTCCCCATCTAACCCTTAGTCTCGAGGTGGTTATGGAAAATTTACTCATGGAGAACCTAGTCGAATATGGGGAAATTTACAGCTTATGGAGAACAAAATTGGAGAAGGAGAAAGAAGACTCTATTGATGATCAAAATGTAGTACATTGTTGTTGGGGAGTTTAGTGAAACCTAAATGGAGGGAGTCTGCTTGAGAGTCCCCTGCCTAAGGATAAAACTTCCTCAAGTGATCTGTATTCTTGGTATGATCGATGGGTCGACCATCTAAGTCTTTAAGCTTGTGTGCCCCATTGCGAACCACTACCTTCACCAGGTATGGCCCTTCCCAATTAAGCCCTAGGACCCCATCCGACCTTTTTTTGGATACTCAAGGTCACTTTCCTGAGAACTAGATCCCATTCCTTGAAGTTTTGGGTTTTGACCTTTCTGTTGAAATACCTAGCGATCTTACTTTGGTAAATCGCTACTTTCTCAACTACCCGGTCTTGTTTCTCTTCTATAAGATCTAGATTAGCTAGAAGCTTGACCTCGTTGCTTGCAGGTTTGCAATGTTGTTTCCTGAAGGAGGTCAGTTTATGCTCAATGGGAAGGGCTGCTTCAACCCCGAAGGCTAGTGAATAGAGTGTCTCTCCGGTAGCTGTTCTCTTTATAGTTCGGTATGCCTAGAGAACTTTGGAAGCTCCTCGGCCCATTCACCTTTCTTCTACTGTAATTTCTTCTTCAATAACTTCTTGATAGTCTTGTTGGTAGACTCCACCAGCCTATTAGTCTGAGGGTGGGTTACTGAAGCAAACCTGAGGTCGATTCCCAAACCTTCACAAAAGTCTTTGAATCGTGTATTATCAAACTGCTTACCTAGGTCGGCTACGATGGTGAGAGAAGTCCCGAACCTTCAAACCAAGTTGGTTTTGATGAACCTCGTCATATTCTCTTCGGATATTTTAAAGAGAGGTTCGGCCTTGACCCATCTTGTAAAATAGTCGATTGCCATGATATCATGTTTAGATGGTCCATGAGAGGTGGGAAGTTATCCGATCAAGTCGACTCCCCACATGGCATATGGGTAAGGTGAACTGAGAGATGACAACCGTTCCAATGGGAGGTGACTCAAGTTCGAGGTCCTCTGGCGTGGTTCACACGATTGTATAAAGCGCTTCATGTCTTGGTGAATAGTTGGCCAATAATACCGCATACGGGGCACTTGATATGTTGAAGCTTCACCACCAATGTGATTCCCATAGTCCCTAGACTGAACCTCTCTCAACGCCCATTTGGCATCATCAGGGTGTAAATACCGAAGCAAAGGAAGGGACTTGCCCCTCCTGTAGAGGTACCCATTTACTAAGAAATATCGAAAAGAGAGCCTCTTAACTCTTCGGCCTTGATCGGGCTCCTCGGAGAGCTTTCCTTCTTAGAGATAAGCCACTATTGGATCCATCCAGCAAGGCTGACGGTCTAGAGAGCAAATTTCCTTGCCCGCTGTTATGTTTTGTTCGACGATCACTTGGAGGTGAATTCCTCCTGGTAAAGCTTGGCCACCATTCGCAGCTATCTTATCTTGGACATTTGGTCGATGATTCTGTTGTCGATGCACCTGCTCGATCTTGAATCCCTTAAATTTATTCTTAACCGGTTGAGTTAGCTTCAGGTAGGCGACCATGTTATCCTTTTTGCCTGGTAAATCCTAAAAACCTGATTAACTACAAGTGATTAGTCACTCTTAACCTACAGGTGGTCAGTTCCTAGCTCGATGGCTGCCTTCATCCTGGCTAGGAGGGCTTCATACCTCACCTCATTGTTGGTAGCTTTAAACTCAAATCTAAAGCAGTGATAGAATTCAGTCTCTTCTGGATCAACTAGAACTATACCAGCTCCTCCCCCAGCTTACCCAGACGTTCCATCTGTGTAGAGGATCCAGGACTTGTAACCGTTCAGTCAGTTGTCGACCTCTGAAATACTCTCAGGGGCTTGATTCGATGGTACGGAGGTTGCTTGGACTGGGAGTGCTGAGAATTCTGCCACGAAGTCTACCAAAGCCTGGGCTTTGATTTTGGTCCTGGGTTTATATTTCAAGTCAAATTGGGTGAGTCTCAGAGCCCACAAAACTAGCCTTCTGGATACATCCCGCCTTTGTAAAATTTGATGGAGAGGCTGGTCTGTCACCACTGCTATTGAGTGAGCTTTGAAATAGGGATACAGCTTCCTTGTTGAGGTCACCAGAGCATAGACAAGCTTTACCAGGAGAGTATAATTTTTCTCTGTCCTGGTTTGAGCATGAATCACGTAGTAGATTGGTCATTGGACCCTGTCTACATATTCCTTGATCAAAGCTCCACTTACTACTGCCTATGGAACAGCCAAGTAGATTTGCAACTCCTCTCCAAGAATTGGCTTGACTAGCAATGAAGGGCTCGTTAGGTACTTTTTCAAGGATTGAAAGGCTTTCTCGGTCTCTTGGTTCCATTTCATGTTTTTCCCCTGCTTGATAGCTTTGATGAACGGGTGGCATTTATCGATGGAACTAGAAATAAACTTGTTGAGTGCTGCTACATGCCTGGTCAAGACTTGTACCTGTTTAAGTGACGTGGGGGATTCCAAGTCCAAGCTAGCCTTGATCTTTTCTGGGTTGGCCTCTATGCCTCTCTCGTGAACCATTAAGCCTACAGACTTCCCCACGGTGACCTTGAAAGCACATTTAGAGGGGTTCAATCACATCTGATTTCCCCTTAGTATCATAAAAGTTTTGCGAAGTTCAACCTGATGTCCTTCTACTGATTGTGATTTTGTGATCATGTCGTCAAGTTACACCTCCATCGACCTTCCAATTTCGGGCCTGAGCAGTAGGTTAATTAGCCACTAGTATGTAGCCCTAGAATTCTTAAGTCTAAACGGTATCACCTTTTAGCAATACAAACCTTATCTGCTAATGAAATAGCTCTTATCCTAGACTTCTGGGTGTATCTTAATCTAATTATACCCCAAGAATGCATCCATGAAGCTCATGAGCTTATTCCCGGATATGGAGTCGACCAACTGATCGATCTTTGGCAGAGGAAAGCTGTCTTTTGGACATGCCCGGTTAAGGTCAAGTTAGTTGATGCACACACGCCACTTCCCATTCACCTTCATGACCAAGACCACATTGGTGATCCATTTGGGGTAGCACCCCTCTCTGATGAATCCTGCTCTGATCAACTTGTCCACTTTCTTTTGAACCACAGTGTTTCTTTCGACGTTAAAGTGACACATTTTCTGCTTGATGGGCTTGAAGGTCAAATCCACTGCTAATCGGTGAGCAACCAATGATATTGGGATCCTGGACATTTCATCATGGCTCCAAGCAAAGATGTCACTAAATTCTTCGATAAGCCCGGTCAATCCTTTATTTACTCCCGGTTGGAGGGTAGCTCCGACCTTGATAACCTTGGAAAGATCGTCACTTCTGATGGGTATCTCTTCTAGTTTATCCACGGGGTGCCCGCTAGCCCATTCCTTGTTCTGTTCTTCCTCATTCGGCATCATGGGGCCATCCTCTTGATGGTCTACGGGCTCCATATCTTCCGTGGTTATTCTCGGTGCTTTCATATCTTGGATTGTTACGACTTGTGTGAATTATTTCACCAAAGCTGTTGGGTTGGCAAATAACTTCCATGGTCATTCTCAGTGCTTCCATCCTGTCTGCCTGTTGGTCCCCACGTACCTCTGCCACCTTGTTCCCCACTAGGGATTTCAAGACATTATGGTAGATAGATAGGACTCCCTTCTTGGAGGATAGGAATGGTCTCCCTAGCATGGCATTGTAGGCCGATGGTGTGTCAACCCAACGATGTTCGTCATAACATTTTTTTGGATAGGTACAGTTCCAACGATCACTTGGAGGATCTTTGATCATACTGGTATGATTGAATCCCTAGTGAACCCGTAAAATGAGGTTGTGTAGCTATTGTAACACCACGGCTTCAAATTCAGCTTCTACAAGGTGTCCTTGAAGAGGATGTTTACATTGCTACCTGTGTCAACGAGCACGCGGTGGACCACGCAGTTGGCAATCTATACTGTGATCAACATAAGATCATTATGAGGATGCACGATGTTGTAGACATTTGCTTCAGTGAAAATAATAAGTGCTAATTGTGAGGGGCCAACCGGGCTTTAGTCGACCTTGAAGATACCCTGACCTTCATCTACATGAGGAATCTTCCTCGTATGGATTTTTCTAGAATTATTGGAGGTACCGGCTAAAGTGGGGCTCTCCGCTGATTGTATGTATCACCTAGATTTGTTGCATCAGATCCACCTGCTCCCCCTTTCTCTTCTCAGTGTACTCACGGATCTAGCATACTCACGGATCTCAGCATGCTCGCAGATCTTAGTTCGTATTACCCTTCCTGTCTAAATATTGTCCTTGACCTGCTGCAAGAACTCTATGAAACATCCTCCCCTTATCAGAGCCTTGATCTGGTTACATAGGTTATAGCACTCTGAAGTGTTATGGCCTACGTCCTTAGTACTTGTACCGGTTCCTCTTATCGAATGGGGCTTTCATAGGTACGGGCTTCTGTGGTAGCCCCTTATCCTAAATGGCGAGGTAGATTGTTTCACGAGATGCATTTAAGGGGGTACAATAATCTTACCCTCTATCATCTCGTGTTACCGGGGCTACAGTTCTAGGAAGAGGATACACTCACTAAGGGGTTTGCTTTGCTGGATACCTTTCTTGCCTGGGTTGAGAAGCAGGGGAATGGTATGTCGACCTATTGGGAGGTTTGTTCTGGTTTTTTTGAGCCAGCTCGAGTTTGGGAGCTTCCTTCTCCTAGCGCTTCACTATTCTCATATCGTCATGCTCCATCTTAACCTTGAGTTGTTTGTCAATTTTGACTTTCTCTAGAGCCTAGTCATAGGCCTCCTAATAGGTCTTTAGATGTCGCTTGGTAAAGAATCAGAAAAGCTTGCCAACCCACAGGTTCTGTCGAAAGTTGGCGAGCGTCTCTTTCTCGACGAAGACTCCCATCTAGATGACTTCCTTGTGAAAGTGCTCCACGTAGGACCGGAGTGTCTCACCTCACTTCTGGACCACATACTAAAAGTGTAAGTGATCCTTCGGACTGGGTTTGACCGCTTGGAAGTATGAGCAGAAATCCATTTATAGCTTTGCAAGAGAATCCACGCTACCAGTAGGCAGCTTTCTGAACCGAGTCTTGGCGTAGTCAATCAGGGTGGTAGGGAACATCTTGGACATGGCAGCCCTGGTAGTATTTTGAACTTCCATTTGCTGGACGAAGTTCTCTAGGTGGCTCAAAGGGTCTTCTGTTCTGGAGAATTTATATGTCGACATTTTAAACTTCGGCGGGAGCTTCGCCTCCCGGATCCTTCTAGTAAATGGAGCATTCATCTCGCTCAAAGAATCCTTTTTTTCCTTATTATGCTTTCCCCTCTTTATCTACTGGATTTCTTTATGTAACTTTACCAATTGATCTCTCAAGCGCTTGTTCTTCGGTCTTTTTGAGTTGACCTCAGACTCCTCGCAGCCGGATCCCTCTGATGAACTGGCGATCTCCACCAGATCTTCCTTACGAGCGAGATCTGCCCGGGGGCTTTGCTGGCAACCTTTCCCTCTTGGCCGGGCTTCTCTCCTTGAAGTCGCCCGCTGAAAAGCCTCTCGCTGCTCCTAGCGGAAGGCATCCATTACAGATTTAACTTGCTTGGGCTGGTAATGTGATGGTCTGCCAGGAATAGGGGGCACAGGCCCTATCCTATCCCGAACCGAAGGTTGAAGCCCGACCCTATTTTTGGCTGGTTCTGGCGGAGAAGGCCTAATTCGATCGAAGGCGGGTTTCTTGGTTCCTAGCATACTTAGCTCTCCCTGATTGTTGGGATTTACTGGTTGAACCGAGATGCCTTCAGCGAGCAGGCGAAGACGGACATTTTCCACAAAGGCTGCAACTTGCTGGTAGTATGCGGCTTGGCTTATTATATGAGGGCCAGAAGCCCACGCAGCAGTTGGTTAGACCGAAACTTGGCTGCGGTGCTCATATTTTCTTCCCTTCCTCGGGGTCTTTTGTGTTGATGCAGCCAAAGGTTATTCCGAAGCCTCGAGTTATCCCTATGAATAGCGGAGCCCCATAAAATCTATAAAATGATAATCACGTAACTGTTGATTTGATAAACTGGGTGTGGATTATTCCCACAGACAGCTACAGAAAGTGTTAACAGAAAATTTGCTTAGTATGAAAAATTCCAGTTAACACCCTCGAGACAACTGGAACAGAGGTAATGGTCGGAGATTGATACCTTTGGTACCTATTTTGTTCACACAATGGCGGAAGTCTAAAGCAGATATTAACACAATGAAAGAGAGAATATAATGGCTTTGTTATTAATCGCAAATATCGTATAAAATCACTCAAATGCTTTCAATCACTCTGGGGTATAGTAGGGTGGCAATCTCGTGCCTGTCGAGAAGTATAAATAATGATTGTCGTGTTCTGATAACAGAATTTAGGCTAAGAGTAGGCTCTCTCCTTGTGCCCTTGTCTTTTTTTTATCAGTCGTCCCCATTTTGTGCATGCTTGGACCTATTTATTCATAGTCCAACTAGGTTTAACTTGTGATCCTCCTGCCATTTTTTTCTTAATCCAATCCCTCGTTATCGGCCAGGATCTTTTGTTTAAAAGTCAATGACTTTGGATTAATAACAGATTCGAGAATATCTTAGGTGGAGATAAGTTTTTTTCCTCCTTGGACTCAATATCTTGCCGCCCCACACGTACGTAGTGTTTCAATGTTCATTAAAGTGTAGATATGATCCTATGTGCTTTCATTTTGTGATGCCTCATGGAGGTCATCGAGTATGGTGTTCTTTATTTCGTAGAATGAGGTAGATCTAGACCCTGGTCTTGATGTTAGGAGCTTGAAATGGCCTTGTGGGTGCCCTTTGGTTGTAACGTAGCTTTGGCGAGCTACCCCTGTCTGTCTAGATAGGTATGAATCTTCCTTTGGTGAGATGGCACAATAGTGTAGTGCGAGCTTGATGCCTAACGGGTCTCTCTCTATGCTTAGAGAGAATGGCTGGCTTCTGGGGAGGTTATGAGGTGATCTCGACTTTGGGGAGCCTGAATCGTCATATGTCGGGCTTTTCCTGAATTCTTGCTTCGGTGTAAGGAGCTTGATCTGATCGTGTCGGGCTCCACCTTGGCTGCTTCCAATGCTCAATGATCTTTTTTTGCTTTTGTGGGGTGGCTCTACAACTTGACCCCTAAGACCCGAGGTTCTGTGGTGGGTAATCTTGGGCTTGGACTCGAGCTAAGAGAGTGGAAAACTTCCCTTTAGTCCCTAGCCAAACTTGGCTATTAACAATACCAGACCCTTTTCCGCTTCCGCCTCATGATTTTTACTACAATTTGTATCAGAGTCAGGTTCTACCCTTGATTAATTGATGTATATATACGTTAATCTATTTCTTTTTGTTGTAAATATACATGTTTTAGAAAGAGATTGAACTTTAGGTATTCGCATATAGATATATATATATATATATATATATATATATATATATATATATATTTATACTGGAATGTATGGATATATATATATATATAAGTTTTTATAATTTGATTTGTTATTGCTCAATTTTGGTCTTAGAATTTCAATGTATTTTAGTTTTGGAATTGTAACAAGAAGGGTGGCCTATCATCGCCATAATTTCCATCTTGGTAGTTGCTAAGTTTTTTTATTTTATTGTTGTAATATAAGAAAAATATTATGTTGTAATATATTAAATTTTCGAAAAATCGAAGTTTTGAAGAATTCGAAGTAGAAAAAGTAGCAACGAAGTAATCCGGAGTAGCCGCACAAGGGTTTGGGAGCGCATGTGCCCGGTCACGAGACCTTTGGACAGTGGCCGCTTGATGACTTCCTCGTCAATTAGGTTTAGGGTTTTGTATTTCAGACAAAAGTAATTTACTTGTTTTTCTAGTACGGACCAAAATTGTGTCTATTTACTTTTCTGTAAATATTGCAATGTTTGTTATTGTTTGAATATATCTCTTTTGGTATGAACATGCATTGAATGATTTAGGAATCTAATTAGCATCTAGATAACTTACTAAATCATTCTATGGAATTCGATCACACGTCTTAAACAATTGAGTTGGAGAAGGTGTTTGCAACACCTACGGCCTCTAAGTTTAGTTGTGCATTATGCTTCGTGTGATAACCCCCCAAAGGGTATTCATGAATGTAATTTAGCAAGATACTTCTTTACAAGGATAGACTAGATAATTGACTCAAACGATATCTACTTTCAAATGAGGGATATTTGTGAGGGAATATATTGAAGGTCAATAACTTGGTGACACACTCATTGTGATTTTATTTATATCCTCCCAAGAGTTCTTGTTAATAAAATTGCAAGGCTAAAATTGAAAAACGTTGGTTGTTATGTTAACAATTAGATAGGACCTAGTCTAACTAGTAGATGGTACGAACTCTTAAAGGATACGTGACATTTATGGGTGTTAGATCACCCTTGAATTTTATGTTTGAATTATTTTATTTAATTCAAGATAAATATTCGAAAGTGTTTTATCACGATTTTTTACGTATAAATTTTTTGTTATTATTCAGAAATCATGACCCCATCCCTAATCAACATCCTAAAAGCTAATACTTTAACTGGTGATAGTTATGTCACATGGAAAAGGAAAATTAGGTTGTCACTGCAAGCTGAAAAGCATAAGTTTGTTCTCTGTACCCCTAAACCACCAACTTCCACTAATGAATCTACTGAAGAGCAAAAAGACGAGTATCAGTGGTAGAAGACTTCTGATGAGATGGTCAAATGTTACATTATGGCCACCATCTCTGACGTGTTGCAACAATAACATGAAGGAATGGAGATTATTTTTGATATAATGATGTCTCTAGAATATATGTTTGCTATGAAGTCTAGGATGACTAAGAGAGAGGCAGTGACTGCTTTCATGAATCTTAGGATGAAACCTGGACAGGCTGTGAAAGATCACATGATGAAAGTCATAGCACATCTCAATATTGCTGAACTCAGTGATGTTGAGATAGATGGTGAGACAAATATTGACATGATTGTCAACTCATTATCGGATTCCTTTGATCAGTTCAACTTGGACTACACCTTGAACAATAAGGAATACACCTTGCAAGGCCTGATGCAAGATGTTCAAAACGTTGAAAAAATCCTTGTGAAAGGCAAGGGTCGTGAGATTTATACGGTAGGTAAAGTAGCCACTGTTAAAACCCGTAAGAAGGTCAAGAAATAACTAAAGATAAAGCAAACTGGGCCTACTAAGAAGCATACCGAGAAAGTAACCAAGATCAAAGGAAAGTGTTTCTTTTGTGGTGAAAAGAGGTTCAAGGAAAAGAATAGACTGAATGAGAATGAATTCAACTTGTGTTTAGGCAACAAAGGCAACAGAGCATTGGTGTTTACCAGTGCAGTGGGAGATATTAGAATTAATTTAGATTCTTAGAGGCATTTAGATCAACGTTTATTATGTACCACAAATCAAGAGGAATTTAATTTCAGTTTCTTGTTTAAATAAATTTGGATATTCGGTTACTTTTAATAACGGTTTTATTATTTGTAAGAATAACAAATTTGTTCAAAGGTACATTGGAAAATGGTTTATTCTATTTGCATTGCAATATCTCTCACTTGTTAGACACGGAATCAACGGAATCTAATCATAAAAGAGTAAAATTATCAAAAGATGAAACCTGTCTATGACATTTCTGCCTAGGTCATATTAACCTTGATAGGATCGAAAGATTGGTTAGTGATGGACCTTTAAGTGACTTAAAGGTCGATGATCTACCAACTTGTGAATCTTATTTGGAAGTTAAGATGACAAAAAGGTCGTTCATGAACAAAGGCACAAGAGCCACTAAATGTTTAGAATTAATACACACTAATGTGTGAGGTCCTATGAGCTTTCAAGCTAGAGGTGGATATTAATACTTCATTGCTTCCATGGATGATTACTCAAGATTTGGCTATGTGTATCCTATGAGATGTAAGTCGGATGCTTTTTGACACGTCCTAAAGAAGTGTTCATACTCTCAAGTATAAGAGTGTCATAGAAATAAATTAACAGGTAAGACCGGGTCGAACCACAGGGAGGTTGTTCACTTGTCCTTGTAGAAGTAATTATCTAGATTAATTACTAAGTTTGTTATAAAATGAAAATCAATTAAAATTAATACTGGGGCTAAGGGATCCACTGTTGGAAATTCAAATATGATCCAATTATTAATATTTAGTCCAGATTAATGGGATGGTATTCCACTCCACTAACCACTCTCTAATAGATGAGGGTAAAAGTACTCACTGTGCTAGACAATATCTTCCTGTCTACAATGAGTCAAAACTCCACAAAGATTAGAGGGGATAAACCACTCTCTGATAAATATGGGTAAAAGTACTCACTATGCTAGACAATATCTGTCTGTCTACAGTGAGTCAAAAACTCCACAAAGATCAGAGGGGAGAAACCACTCTCTAATAAATATAGGTAAAAGTACTCACTGTGCTAGAAAATATCTGTCTATCTACAGTGAGTGAAAAACTCCACAAAGATCAGAGGGGAGAAAGCAAAAAAATAAAAAACTTACCAAATTGGGTCATATTTTCCATACCAATAGTATCACATTTGGCCCCAGCTATATAAAATTAGTCAGACATAATTTAACTAGAAAATAGCTATTTTATTTAAACTAAGAATTTGAGAACAAAAGAGAGAGAATTTCACAAATCTAACATCAGATTTGGATTCAGAATGTCAAAATTACGGGGGTGAGGCCCCCTATTTATACAAAATACGGATGAAAATTGACCATCGGATGAATTTAGAATGGAGCGTCCAGATTTTACCACGTCATCAGTGAACAGTGACAATGAACAATAACTCATCCGTAAAGTGACAGTGAACAGTGACAGTGAACAGCAACGCATCCGTGAGTGAACAGTAAAAGTCAACTCTAAACAGTGAAAGTCAGCTGTGAACAGTGAAAGTCACCTGTGAACAGTGACAGTCAACTGTGAACAGTGAAAGACAACTGTAAACAGTAAAAGTCAACTGTGAACAGTGAATAATCAAAATTATGAAAATGCCCTTCATGGTCTTCCTAAGGTTTTTTAACGTTCTAAACTTGAAAACGATGTTTGTTTTGCCATCTGAATTCTCCATGATTCTTAATTCATCGAATTACCTCTGAAACACAAAGAAAAATACACTAATTACTACACAACACATTTATTTAAACGAACGAACGAAATTATGTCTAAATTAAGGAATTAATCATATTGGAAGTGTAAAATGATGATATTATCCTTTAGTAAACATACATTTTTCAATGTTAATCACTTTTGACATAATCAAAGCATTTAAAGCTGAATGAAATTTGAAAACTCTTTTTCGGTCATTAAGAAATTGCGTATCAAAAGAATATTTATAAAAATTCCTACGCAATGTGCTTTAAAGTTTTGAAAATTAGTAAAGCGGCAAGCAAGGGTATCGTTCACAGTGAGGTGTTATTCGTAAATTGTCTCTCGTTTTAGTGATTATTGAAAGAAATGTAAATGAGAACATGGCAAGGGTGAGAGTGGTGTGTGTGAAGTGTAAGCATTTGAGTATGTGTGTATGAACAAGAACAAGTAAAGAAAACATAAGAGAACATGGAGAGATTAGAATGGTGATTAAAATGATAATGCAAGAAAATGGATACATATGGTACTCATGACCACCCAAAATACTCACGCCACCTAAAATAACTAACCGTAAAGACTCCTATATTGGGTTCAGCCTAGCCTTAAGTGCGACCTCTAGATATAACAATGGGAGAGTCGACTAGTCCTCTGACGCTACTCATCAAGAGTGTATCACGTGAGCAACTACTAAGGACTGCGTTTAAGCACATATATTAAAGAGATAAACACAAGATCAACCACCGATGGCTACTCACCTATCACTTGTGAGCAACAACCATTGGAAGCATTAAGCATTAATAGACCTTCGACCGTTACTCGCCGAGAGGGTATCGTACAAGCAACTGCCAAGGGTCGCGTAAGCATGTAGGTTTATGGAACCGAAAACCACAAATGCAGAGTGTATGTTATTCATGAGTTCTACCCAAACAAACAAAAGCACTTAAACCAATCCAAAACATGCATTTCTAATAATCCATCAACATATGAGCAACCATGAGATGCTCAATTAATCTACTCCTAAATTACATTAATCTACTCATAATCCCAATCATAAAAACATATCAATTTCTACCCCTACATGCCATAAAATCAAAGACAAGAGCTATTCCTAAACATGCATAAAGTGTTGGGTTGTCAATCCTAGTCAATACAAGCCAAGAATAAATTAAGTTCAAATTGATTGAGACAATAAAAGAAGAAATCAAATACAAGTCAATCAAATAAATGGAACTACTATTTGGGTTTACATATTTCCCAAATAGGGATACACATAAAAGAAGAAAATAACAATAGAAGAGTGAATAGAAGAAACCCAAGGTTGTCAATCCCGGATCTCTAAGCTCCATTGAAGCTCCTCCTCCTCATAGACAAGGTAGGGTGATCTTTCCTCTTGAAACTCCTCCAAGATAGGTGGTTGAAGATAGAAGGTTATGGTGAGGAGGCATCCATGGCGGAAAACCTCCATGGATGCCTTTGGAAGCTCCTCTATCTCTTAATTTGGTGGTAAAGATTCTTGGATTTGGTGGATAGAAAGGATGAAGTTCAATCAATCCCCAGGTCTTATGGCAAAGTGATGTATTTATAGGTTTGAGAGGCTAAGGCAGGAAGTAGGCGTGAAAGGATAAGTTTGCCATTCTAAAATGGTGACATTTGCTCAGCTGGAACGCGCAGTGTGCGGGTTGTGCACGGGTAAGGACCCGTGTATACTTCTGATGCTTGAAATCTTGCTCCGGGTTTAGAGGAATGCATGGACACTTGCGTGATGGTGCATGGGTGTAGACCCATGCAATTGCCTGCCTTTATATTCCTATTCACATTATACGGGTATGCGCATGTTATAACCCGTGGAGTGACCAGCGCACTGACTCTTCTGTAAAGTCCAAGTTTCTGCCTCCAGCACCTGAATTCCTTTTAATGCCTACAATCACTACAAAACGAGCCATTAGACATCAAAATATGCTCGTAAACAAGCTAAAGGATATGGAATTGAGGGCCAAAATGTATGGCACTTTTGGTCCAATGAATTACCCCTAAACCAAACCTTTGCTCATCCTCAAGCAAACAAAAGACACATGACAAATCAAACGCGACTCTGTCCAAAAATTTCCTAATCCAAAGAAAGCGAATCAAATGTCGCATTTCCAACTAGTTATGGGATGCAAGGATGTGGGTTAGAGAAGAGCAGACACATGTAAAAAGTTATGAGGTAACTCGAAGGCACTCACGGGAACTTGCACAATCACGAATCCCACACCTAAAAGTGCTCTCTTATTAGGAACTACCCACTCTCACACCTCGAGCGTAATTCGCTACAACTCTAAGCCTCATGTGGATACTAGCTTTTCTTTCTGCTCGGAGTCCTATGTTCACACTGAAGCAAGTTATGCAAGATGGAATTTATGCATAGGAATTTATGCATAGGAATCTAATGCATTGCATACATATATCATTGAAACAACGCTAATATCTTGGTGAACTAGCATAGGAAAAGAATCAAATACCATGGATGTGAAAGATCATGCTTCAACAAACATTCCCAATTTAGATTTCTTCATAAATCAATTAGGACTTCCCTTTGGTTGTAATGGGGTCATTGGGTGAAATGAGGTAATATAAAGAAATGGGACAAATTGAGTTTAAGAGTCACCAATCATGCTAAGACACTTACATTACACACCCATACATTTAGCTCTACTCTCTTCCCATTTATGAACACTATTACCTAGGCTTAACTTTCACATACATTGTGTTACACATGAGTACTCAACATGTGAGTACTTGACATTTAACATTCAAGACTCTTTGTGCATTTCTATTCTTCTTTTATTCTTCTTTTCTTTTCCTTTTGCACATTTCACATTTTTACAATTTAAGCTCATAAGTGACCATTTTTTTGCACTTTTACATTCGTGAGCCATTTACCTTGCACATTTACAAATATTGCATAAGTACAAGCTATATTTACAATTTAGAGCTTTTCACCTTTCAACTACCACACCTACACATCCTCACATGATTGGCAATAAGGGAAGGCATGTGTTTGGCTATGGGCTATATGGTTATATTATGGTATCAAATGAAAGGGATATGTTGCCTCAAGTTTGGCTTTGGAGCACACATAAGGGACTTGGAAATGTGTTCAGGCTATATAAGTAGTTAATGCACACACATTGCCTAAGATCATATCCACAATTCCATCTATCAAGGGAATATAAGCATCCATCAATCAATCCACACAAATGTAATGTCCTATGGAAAATGATGTATGTGACAAGAAAAGTGTTTAAGATCGAACAATAATAACACTCAAATGCGCTCTTTAAAGCTTGTGTTTGTGAACTCACTAAGAAGTCTCCACTATTAGTACAATATGTTTGAGCACCGAGTCCCCTCAACTTGAACACCAAAAGGATGGAACTAGCCCATAAAGAGCAAGTGAGACCCTAGAGTGACTAAGAGCTACAACATAAAGCACACAATGCATAAATAAACTCGCCACAAGCACACACTCAAGGCATCACACCCAAGATAATTAAAGCTCAAAAATTTTGTTCATGCAACAATTTGAAAACAATTGACACTAAAAAGACTCAAGAATAAAAAAGATGACTCATAAAGGCATCTACACCCCCAAACCAAAACTCAATATCGTCCTCGATGTTGGACATGAGAGTTCGGCCTAGTTGTGTGCACCTACCACAACTCAAACATGGCTCAACACATAAAACAAGGCAAACAATGCACCTAGCAATTAAGAACAAGGACACATAATCATGCTCAAACCTACATCACACATTTACCAAAATTGTCAGAATCGGGGCATAACAACCCCCAAACGGAATCTAACTATATGCATCAAGACCTCTACAAAAGTAGTGCACATATGCAAAACCCCCAAACCGAATTGGGCTATATAAGGCAATTAATTATGTACACTCGCATGCAATCATTCATAAGAGCCTTTGGCTTATTCAAACAAAAAAAGCATAAATCAATTATATCCAAAAATCAAATATCATCTTTTACGAGTGATCTATCAAAAATGCAATCCGCACAAAAATCACCACCAATTATTTACAAAAGAAAATAAAAACGGAAATGAGAAAAAGGAAATTAGAAATACAAACTTAGGTGGGTTGCCTCCCACAAGTGCTCTATTTATCATATGGGCAAGACGTTGTTATAGCACATTGGCTCTTGAACTCCAAGACATAACTTCCCTTCATGAGATGAGGTTCTTGCTCTTTTTATGAGCACTCTTGGCTTACTAGTCTCTCCAAGACTAGCAAGTGGCCGGTGTGTCGATTCCAAGAGATAGAGAAACCTTGCTTTAAGCACAAGCTGCAAAAACATGATTCCTAAAGAAGCTATAGACAATCTGCACAGTCATAGCTCCATTAAAATGTTCAGGCAACTAAGAATCAATCAAGGCATGCAGTTGCCAACAAGAGCTCGAAATACCCCTTATTAAAGAAAAACAAATATAAACAACTGAGCAACTTGACAAAAGATTTTCCCCCCCAAACCTAGCTCTTCCCATACATTCATGCACATAATAACAAATTGAGGGATAAGAGCCGAGTTTACAAGAGTAAAATAAATTATTGAAAATAATATGTACAAGGTTATACTAAACAATCTAGAGGGGGGGGAGGGGTGAATTGGTTGTCTCTCACTTTTGACAAATCTTTCGGGACTAGTGACAAAATCTTGATAAGCATACAAATTAACATTGAACATGATTGTTATGAGAAAACAATATATTCATGTATGCTCAAATCTCCACTCTTAGTCAACAAAACATACAACAAGAATCAATGTATCTTATGAACAAATATATTCTATGTAGACAAAATTCCATAAGTTGTACTTAGAGTATTACAATGTGGTACTTTACAACTTTGGAATATCACAAGATACAAAGTTATCTAACATACATAAACAATATTGTGTAAGGAAGTCAACTTACATATAAAGTTCTATCCACGTTATTTAAATAACAATTACCAATATAAGAGAGATAGGGAAATAAAAAAGTTGACACAAGAAATAAATAATATGTACAAGGTTATACTAAACAACCTGGAGGGGGGGGGGGTGAATAGGTTGTCTCTCACTTTTGCAAATCTTTCGAGACTAGTGACAAAACCTTGATAATCATAGAAATTAACATTCAACATGATTGTTATGACAAAACAATATATTCATGTATGCTCAAATCTCCACTCTTAGTCTACAAAACATACAACAAGAATCAATGTATATCAAATATATTCAATGTAGATAAAATTCCATAAGTTGTACTTAGAGTATTACAATGTGGTACTTTACAAATTGAATGGTTAGAAGGCCCGGCACAAAACAAAATCCACTAGTTTTTGGCAAGGAATAGACAAAAACATATTACACAACCGAGAGAGAGAGAGAGAGAGAGATAAATGCCAATTGAAAATACCTATAAGGCAATAAGGGATGCATAATAAAATCATGAGATAATGAGAAAACAAGTTGTATAGAGAACTAAGTTTAACAAACTAAGCTCCCCCTTAACATATGATCCATATATTAATAAGCAAGATAACTTGTTCACAAGGGAATCACACAATCACACATTTCAAGCAATAAAAGATAGTTAACCATTATTTTTCAAAATTAATAAGAGAATCATAGATTTTCATTATTCTCTCAAAAATAATCTCTCATTGCTAATGAATCAAGCACATTAAGCAAAAATGTATGTGTGTGGAAATGCTTCTAGCATATATAAAAGGAGTGATTGTGATATCAACATGCAAACCACTTCAACACCTATCCATCTAAAGCTTTTCCAATCAAGGTCAAACCGATTATCATATGGATTTTTGCTTTAATGAGAATAGATTTCAACATGTGAGCGTGTGTGTGCATGTGGCTTATCATCCCATTTCTGTTTTTCAACCCGAGCAATCACAATTTTCAACTATACTCTATTTTAAGCCTTCCTCCATTTCTTTTTAGGCTTTGAATCAAAGATTTTTAATTTTTTTAAATGATTCTTTTTCAACACTTTTTTGATTTTTCTTACATAAACATATACTCTTCATGACGGCTTTCACTCATCACAATGGTGTAGCCCTTTCCTACATTGGGCGGCTTCACAACCAAGGTGTGTAGCCCTTTCCATGAAGGTGCTCATTGAGTTCTATGTAAATGCCAATGCAAAATGGATAATAACCATAGGTCATCTATCATGTACTAGATGATGAACTTCAAGATGCATCCATAATCTACATGCTTTCAAACTCAATTACTCAAACTTAGACATATAAGAGAAGCATTTGTGCACTTAAAAAAAAACAAGATTTACAAAGGTTTAAGTGCATGATCTAGAAGCAATAAAAGTTATTTTATCAAGATCATTACTTCTCACATGAGTAGCTCTCAAAGAAATAGATATACAATATATTTTTGCTTATCAAGCCACTCATAACCACACACAAGGATTAATCAACACAAATCATGTCAATGGATCTTCTAAGAGATACAAATCTCTCTTTGTCCAAGGGCTTTGTGAACAAGTCCGCAAGTTGATTTTTAGTAGGAATATGTTCAAGAGTTACTATTGATTGTTCAACAAGTTCTCTAATGAAATGATGCCTAATGTCTATATGCTTTGTGCGTGAGTGTTGAACCAGATTTTTAGAGATGTTAATGGCACTCATATTATTACAATAGAGAGTCATTTTACCTTGATTGATCTCATAATCCTTGAGAATTTGTTTCATCCATAGAAGTTATGTGCAAGCACTTCTGGCTGCAATGTACTCGGCTTCAGATGAAGAAAGAGAGATGGAATTTTGCTTCTTGCTTTGCCAAGCAACCAAATTATGCCCCAAGTAAAAGAAACCGCCCGATGTGCTTTTATGATCATCA
Source organism: Dipteronia dyeriana (assembly GCA_032871835.1). Taxonomy (NCBI): domain Eukaryota; kingdom Viridiplantae; phylum Streptophyta; class Magnoliopsida; order Sapindales; family Sapindaceae; genus Dipteronia; species Dipteronia dyeriana. The sequence goes on along the minus strand of CM065296.1, from coordinate 79,330,083 downwards.
ATGTTTTCTGCCCAATCCGCATCGCAATAGCCAACAAGAATATCATTAGTATCAAATGAATAGAATAAACCAAGATTATATGTTCCTTTTATATATCTAATGATTCTTTTAACTGCTTTCAAGTGAGATTCTTTTGGATTAGCTTAAAACCTATCACACAAACCAACACTAAAACAAATATCTGGCCTACTAGCCGTTAGGTAGAGAAGGCTACCTATCATGCTCCTATAGAGACTTTGATCCATATTTTTTCCTTTATCATCTTTGTCAAGTTTTAAAGTAGTACTCATAGGTGTTTCAAATTCTTTTCCACTTTCAAGGCCAAATTTCTTAACAAGATTTCTAGCATATTTAGATTGAGACAACATGATATCATTGCTAGATTGTTTTACTTGCATGTAAAGAAAGTAATTGAGTTCACCTACCATACTCATTTCCAATTCTCTTGACATAACATTCACAAAATCATCAACCTTGGTTTTACATGTAGACCCAACACAATGTCATCAACATATATTTGTGCAACAAAAATGTCATTGTCATAATGCTTGACAAATAAGGTTCTATCAATACCACATCTCCTATATTGATTGTCAATAAGATATTGAGTCAACCTATCATACCAAGCTCTAAGGGCTTGCTGAAGGCCATAAAGAGTCTTTTTCAACTTAAACACATGATTAGGAAAGTGTGGGTCAACAAAACCCTTAGGTTGTTCAACATTCACTTCTTCTTGGAGGTATCCATTGAGAAAAGCACTTTTGACATCAATTTGAAACAATTTGAATTTTTTAAGACATGCAATGAACAATAAAAGTCTAGTGGACTCAAGACGTGCAACGGGTGCAAAAGTCTCATCAAAGTCTACACCCTCAACTTTAGTGTATCCTTGAGCCACTAGTCTTGCTTTATTTCTCACTATCTTGCCACATTCATCGGTCTTTTTCCTAAACACCCATTTTGTACCAATCATATTGATATCTTTTGGTCTAGGAACTAAGGACCATACTTCGTTCCTCTCAAATTGATTTAGTTCTTCTTGCATGGTATTAACCCAATATTCATCAATAATGCTTCATTAATATTTTTAGGCTCAATTTGAGAAGTGTAGCAAGCATATGAAATTTGGTTAGCTAGTTTCCTTCTAGTTCTAACCCCTTCATTCAAATCACCTATGATGTCTTGTTGGTAATGCATGTTCCTAAGTCTAGAATTAGAATTTTCAACATCTTGTTGGTCATCATTTAAACAATTTTCTAACTCTTGACTTTCTTCTCTAGCAACACTACCATTATCATCATTATGACTAGACTCACTTTCATCACAACTAGTCACATCAATAGGTGCTTTAGTGTCATTCAACAAATGTTCTTTAGGTTCATTGACACCATTATTATCACACAAATCAAGCATGCTAAGATCATCTATTTTCACATTAATAGATTCCATAATAGTCTTAGTTTTCAAATTGAATACTCTATATGCACGACTATTATTAGCATACCCAAGAAAGAGACAAATATCACTTTTAGCATCAAACTTTCCTAAGTGATCTCTATCATTCAAAATAAAACACTTACTCCCAAAAGTGTGGAAGTAACTTACATTGGGCTTCTTGCCCTTCCAAAGTTCATTGGAGGTTTTTTTTGTGCCGGGCCTTCTAAAAACTCTATTAGTGAAATAGCATGCGGTATTGACCGCTTCGGCCCAAAGATTTCTAGGGACTTTCTTGCTATTGAGCATGACCCTAGCCATCTCTTGCAAGACACGATTCTTCCTCTCAACAACACCATTTTGTTGAGGAGTTCTAGGAGCCGATAACTCATGTGAAATCCTATAATCATCACAAAACTCACTAAATCTAGCATTTTCAAATTCACTCCCATGATCACTCCTAATGCGACATATCTTCTTGATCCCAAGACCTTTTTCATTTTGAACTTGATTACAAAACTTCTTAAAGTAACCAAAAGTGTCGGTCTTGTCTCTAAGAAAATATACCTAAGCAAAGTGAGAAAAATCATCAACACATATAAAAATGTATTTTTTACCATTTATGCTTCCAGTTTGGATTGGTCCCATTAGGTCCATATGCATAAGTTCTAAGGGCTTCTTGGTAGCAAAATTAGTGTTCTTTTTATGAGACACTTTGGTTTGTTTACCTAATTGACATGGTTCACAAACACTATCAAGCTTTTTACCAAGACTAGGAAGACCTCTAATAATGTTATATTTCTCAAACTTCTTTAAATCTTTATAATTCATGTGGCCCAATCTTTCATATTAGTGGATCAACCTCTAAACAATAGCAATTGTCCGAAGACATTTTGACTTTCAAAACAATTTTACCCTTTTATCGATTATTGTGCACACATCCTTGTTAAAGCTAACTTCTTTAAAAATTTCACACAAGTGAGTGATGCTTATTAGATTAGCTTGTAGACCATCTACATACAAGGTGTCACGAAGTTTAGGCAATCCGAGGATACAAATTTTTCCCTTGCCTAGAACTTGCTTTTTAGTGCCATCACCAAATGTAATCCATCTACCATCATTCATAACAAGATTCTTAAAGAATTCCTTGTTACCGGTCATATTCCTAGAGCAACCGCTATCTAGGTACCAACAATAGGATGAATTAGCTCTTAAAGCATATTGTGCAACCAAACATTGTGTTGTGTTTTTCTTAACCCAAACTTTCTTGACAAGTTTCTCATTCCTACTTTTATTAACATGCTTTGACTTGTTTTTAGGCACATTGACCCCATTAGTCACATTTTTAAACAAATCAAACAAACATTATCAATTTTCTTATGCATAGTAGAATAAGGTACAACACAAGATTTAACAAACAAATCATCAACACATTTATTCTCAACATGCTTTTCCAAGGTCTTCTTAGGTCTAATTCTAGATCCATACATGGATGATTGCCTAGAACCATTCAAAAGCATATCATGCAAATCATTGGCAATTCTACATTTACGAATGTATTCAAAGCATTTAGGTCTTATGTGTCCTACCATGTTGCAATAACGACAAATAGGTATGAATTTAAGAATTTTACCATTTGCTTGAGCATTCAACTCATTTTGCCTTCGCACATTTTTACCTCTTTGGCGTGCAACACTAGATTTCTTGCCTTTTGTGTTTGATGATGATGTAGCTTGTCTTTGGCATTGTTGAGTCTTTTCCTTGACTTTCATTGTTGATATTGAGGCACCTCCGATAGCATTCATGGCTTTACCGTTAGAGAGTGTACCTATATTTAAATTGCTACAACCTTTGACAAAAGTATATTTGTTAGATGAAGGAGTTGATTTTTCATTAACATATCATAAACCTCTTTTGTCGCTTGAAGGCTTTCCAACCTTAATGAGAGCTTTCACATTGTTAGAGCTAGATAACATCTTGTTAATCATCTCTTTAGCCTCGTTAAGTTTGTCATTAAGCACTTTCTCTTGATTCTCATGCTCATTAAGTTTTGCTCTAAGTATATTTTCAATTCTACTAGCACTATCAAGAGATTCATCTCTTTGCTCAATTTCATGCTTCAAAATACTTAATCTATCGTTGCTATCAATCAAGTTTTTATCAAGATTAAGAATTTTTTCATTAAGATCAATAACACATTTTGAGCTACAATCATGATTTTCTAACTTCTTAGTGAGAGACTTATTGATCTTAGAGATCCTTTCATTTTCTTGAATAAGATCTTTGATCTTTTGATCATCTAAGTCAATAGACTCACCTTCAACAAGAGAAGCCACAAAAGAATACATTTCTTTAATCATGATGAAACAAAAGAAGATAACAAACACTACAAATAAGATCTATCTAAGTGCGTCTAGACACTTGCTTTGATACCAATTGAAATTTCCCTTTATCTTTATAGTGTAATTATACCTAGAGGGGGGTGAATAGGTATATGCTCCAATTTTTGTCTTCTTTCAAAACAATGCAATTTTAACAATGCTTAATGAAAATTGCAAACAATGACACACAATATTTATGTGGTAAACCTCTGAAGAGGAAACATCCACGGGTTATACCACAACCACTGGAAAAAGCAAATCAACTATTTCAAATAGAGTTACGCACTCAAGCAATCAACACATGCTTTCCAAGCTATCACTCTCACTCTATCCTTGAACCTAGTGATCTACTAAGCCAATTTCCTATCCAAGACCTCCTGTCTCTAGGAAGATTCCTTGCTCACCTATCCGGATCCTCCCGACCCTAGGCAAGACTTCTTGCTCAACTATCTGAGTCCTCCCAACTCTAGACAAGACTTCCTTGCTCAACAATCTGAGGTCTCACACCTCTTGTCGAGACTTCCACTTGCTTAGCTATCCAAGTCCTCCCGACTCTAGCTAAGACTTCCAATTGCTCAATTCAAAGAATCACTCTAAGATATGAGACTTTCTACCTCTTCACAAGGCATCTAAGTGATCATGAATGCAAAAAGTGAACAAGCACTCAACATAGAAAATGATGATCAACAAATTCTATAGACATGCAACTAGATAGCTAGATTATGCTTTCAAAGAACAATCACAAATGTATCTAGGCAACCTAAGCATGTTATCAACTAAGAACATAGATATGAGGATATAGACACCAATCGAAACACAACCTAGTTCTTAGAAAATGAAATTAGATCTAAAAATAGTCAATCAAGCATAAGAACAAAAGATTTCTAGAAACAATTTCATATTTATCAAGTTTAGCACAAATCAATCAACTTATCAGAAATCTAGCTAAACTTGAAACTTCAAATCAACAAACCACAAAATGATATCAAAATCATCCTAGTCATGATTCTTAATCAAATGGCATCAATCAATAAGAGGATATAAGAAGAAAACTAAGAAGAAGATGATTTTACCAATAAGGATGAAAATCACGAACTGAAGATCTGGTCACAACGAAAGGTCTAGACATCCTTTGGTTATGGAAATGCTTTGGGTTTGTAGAACTCCTCAAGACACTCGAAATCTATTTTTTGAATCAAGTGATTCGGAGCTGAAATGAAGAAGTTATCACAAAAACAAAAATCAAAATGTTGAGAGAAAAATTCTGCACTTGTTCTTCAAATTCGTTTTTCTCAACTTGTTATTGAATGAGAGGGAATGAGAGGTTTTAAAGAGAGAACAACCAAAAGACCAAAAGCCCCCATTATTTAATGCCTCCCCGAGATGGCCTAAGGGCATCTCAGGGCAGAACAACTTTGGGGCCGAGATGGCCACGTGCCATCTCGGGATGGTGCCAAGTGATGGCTTATGCCATCGCACCTTTTCCCTTGCGCTCCTCTCGCGTTCTTCGATCGTTCTTTGGCCTCCAAACTCTGAATTCAAATCCGTTTGAAGATTACGAACTAAGACTCCCTCACGGACATGGACATATAAGATACTTACCCAGAAAATAAGAATTCAACTCGATATATGAAGACGAAGACAATGTATGCAACATGAGTTGAAAATGTAGTATCTTTTGACTCAGAACTTGAAATCAATAGTATGAGAATAGTCTGAGTAACCGAAATGACCGAAACTCAATCATGATTAATCTAAGACTAAAATCAAGTCCAAGATCCATGTTATACAAACATATAAACAAACAAACACATTTCACACAAGAATGCAAACTACATAGAGATAGTCTCCAATCATACATTTTCCAAAACATGTTACTTTCATACCAATGCATGAGCATTCAACTTCAAGTGTGTGAATATATTATACCAAATGATGTGCTATGATGCAGGGACACAAATGTATGAATTGTATGTGTGTGCGCATTTAATGATGCACAACTAAGCAGGGACACATATGAATGAGTTGTGTGTGTGTGTGCGTTTACGCCTTGCAAGAGGAAGAAGGATCTCGATACCTTAGCATCCAAGAATAGTACCAACCCTCTTGAAGACGAACTTTGCATCATGAGAAGTTGCTTTTCTTCCTTGAAGCTCTTATCATCACGAACCACTTAAGCAACTAAGCATTATAAAGAAATGAAGTTTTGTTATGGAATCAAGCCAACACAAATCTAAAACCTAACAATTGTGCAATCGGAAAACACATTGAAGCAAATAAAATGAAAACAATCATAGCATTTAAATCACAATTCATAGCATCAAACTCTTCTCAAAGCATTTAAGCACCAATATCGGTGTATCCTCATCAACTCACTCACACATGCTTTGACAATACACACAACACCCCTAATCATTTAAGCTTTGCCCTCATATAGGGTAATATAAAAAGATACAAACAGTTAGAGGAATGAATACCGAAAATCATGTTTTTAGGATGAAGCTTATAAAGATCCCACCTCTAGTTGTGCTCTGACCTCTTTTCACCTTACAGTCTAGTGGACCTACCTGCATCCTTGGTTGTATCAACCACTTAGGTCATCATGACATTGTCATTTAGCTTTGTGAAGTTGTAGGAGTGCATACAATGCACTTGGTGTTCCCATGAATTGTCGGTCTTAAAATCCTTGATTGTTAGTCCCTCCTCAACCTTGATTTGATAGCTCCTCAATCCTAAAATTTTGTCTATCCTTGCACAACACAACTCAAACAACATTAAACACATATGCTATAAACAAAAGAAAAGATAGAAACAAACAAATAGCAAACTAATAAAATATTCACATCACTACATTATTTGCTAAAATAAGAAACAATTAACGAATGAGCCATATCCCTGGTAATGGTGCCATTTTGATAAACGCTTTTTCTGTCATTAAGAAATTGTGTATCAAAAGAATATTTATAAAAAGTACTACGTAATGTGCTCTAAAGTTTTGAAAACTAGTGAAGCTGCAAGCGAGGGTATCGTCCATAGGGAGGTGTTATCCGTCAATTGTCTCTCGTTTTAGTGATTATTGAAAGCAATGTAAATGAGAACATGGAAAGGGTGAGAGTGGTGTGTGTGAAGTGTAAGCATTTGAGTATATGTGTTTGAACAAGAACAAGTAAAGAAAACATAAGAGAACATTGAGAGATTAGAATGGTGATTAAAATGATAAATATAAAATAGATGGATAGGAGAGATGCAAGAAAATGGATACATATGGTACTCATGACCACCCAAAATATCCGTGCTACCTAAAATAACTAACCGCAAAGACACTCCTATATTAGGTTCAGCCTAGCCTTAAGTGCGACCTCTAGATATAACAATGGGAGAGTCGACTAGTCCTCTAACGCTACACACCGAGATTGTATCGCATGAGCAACTACTAAGGACCGCGTTTAAGCACATATATTAAAGAGATAAACACAAGATCGACCACTGATGGCTACTCACATGTCACGTGTAAGCAATAACCAATAAAAGCATTAAGCATTAAAGGACCTTCGACCATTACTCGTTGAGAGGGTATCGTACAAGCAACGGCCAAGAGTCGCGACCCGAATGCTACTCGTCAAGAGGGTATCGTACAAGCAATGGCCAAGGGTCATGCAAGCATGTAGGTTTATGGAACTGAAAGCCACAAATGTAGAGTGCATGCTATTCTTGAGTTCCACCTAAAAAAACAAAAGCACTCAAGCCAATCCAAAACATGCATTTCGAATCATCCATCAACATATGAGCAATCATGGGATGCTTAATTAATCTACTCCTAAATTACATTAATCTACTCTTAATCCCAATCATAAACACATATCAATTTCTACCCTACATGCCATGAATGCAAAGACAAGAGCTATTCCTAAACATGCATAAAGTGTTGGGTTGTCAATCCTACTCAATACAAGCCAAGAATCAATTAAATGCAAATTGAATGGGACAATAAAGAAGAAATCAAATACAAGTCAATCAAGCAAATGGAAGTAGTAGTAGGGTTTACATATTTCCAAAATAGGGATACACATCAAAGAATAAAATAACAAGAGAAGAGTGAATAGAAGAAACCCAAGGTTGTCAATCTTGGATCTCTAAGCTCCATTGAAGCTCATCTTCCTCATATACAAGGTAGGGTGCTCTTTCCTCTTGAAACTCCTCCAAAGATAGGTGTTTGAAGAAAGTAGGTGATGGTGAGGAGGCATCCATAGGGGAAAACCTTGTTAGATGCCTATAAAAACTCCTCTCTCTCTCTTAATTTGGTGGTTAAGATTCTTGGATTTGGTGGAAGGAAAGGATAAAACACAATCAATCCTCCGATCTTATGGAAAAGTGATGTATTTATAGGTTTGAAAGGCTAGGGCACAAAGTAGGCATGAAAAGACAAGTTTGTCCTTCCAAAATCATGACATTTGCTCAGCTAGAACGCACAGTGCGTGGGTTGTGTGCGAGTAAGGACCCATGCAGTGACCCACGTATAATACTGATGCTTGAAATCTTACTCCCGGGTTCAAAGGAATGCGCGAACACTTGCCGAATGGTGCGTAAGTGTAGACCCGTGCAATTTCTTGTCTTCATATTCCTCTTCACAATGTGCGGGTATACGCGGGTTATGACATGCGCATTGACTTTTCTTTCCTTCATAATTTGGCTTGTTTTTCACCCGAAAGTCCCGGTTTCTACCTCCAGCGCCTAAATTCCATTGAATGCCTGTAATCACTATAAAACGAGCCATTAGACACCAAAATATGCTTGAAAACAAGCTAAAGGGTATGGAGTTGAGGGTCAAACTGTATAGCACTTTTGGTCCGATAAAAAATAAGCTTCAGAAACACATAAATATATTAAGGTCTGATAATGGTGGAGAATATCTATCTGGTGAATTTTAGCAATATCTTATTGATAATGGGATAATTTCTCAGTTTTCTGCGCTAGGTACACTCAATAAAATGGGGTGGTAGAAAGGAGAAATAGAACTCTTTTGGACATGGTAGGTTTATGTTGAGTTAATCAACGCTTCCTAATTCTTTTTAGGGATATGTTTCGCAAACTGCCATGTACATTTAAAACGATGTACCATCCAAGTTGATTCATAAAACATCGTATGAGTTATGGACTAGGTGAAAGCCTAGTTTACAACACTTAAGAACATTTGGATGTCCTACGCACATGTTAAAAGGAAAGACAAAAAAGATGGAGTCCTGTTCAGAAATATGCGTATTTGTAGGGTATACAAAAGGAACTAAAAGATATTATTTCTATAGTCTTTCATATCTTAAAGTATTTATTTTGACAAATGCTAAATTTCTGGAAATGGACGATTGAATAATTTTGTGCCTAAAAGTAGAATTATCCTGAATGAGCTTTCAAGAGATACAATTCCATAAGAGGTTTCACAACCTAGCCCAATTGTAAGTCTCGCCCCAACACAAGATCAACAACCTACCATTCCTCTTCGTAGTGGGAGGGTTAGTAGACAACCCGAGAGTACACCGGTCTAGAAGAATCAGTAGAGAATCTCCAGAATCTCCCAGATGATGATGAACCCTACACGTACAAGAAAGCCATAATATATTTCGATTGTCGCTATTGGCAAAAGGTAATGCAATCCGAAATTGAATCTATGTTCAAAAATAAAATGTTTGGCCTCTTATGGACTTGCCAAAAGGGATAAAACCCATTGCATGCAAGTGGGTATACAAGAGGAAGAGAGGAATGCATGGAAAGGTGGAAACCTTTAAAGCTAGATTGATAGCTAAAAGTTACAAATAGAAGAAAGGTATCGATTATGATGAAACCTTTTCTCTTATGGTCATGCTTAAATCCACTAGGATACTCCTATCCATTGCGGCATCTCTAGACCTAGAGATTTGGCAAATGGACCTCAAGAAAACTTTCCTTAATGAAAGTCTCGATGAAAGCATCTATATGATGCAACCAGAAGGCTTCATTGAAAAGGGTCAAGAGGAAAACGTATGCAAGTTACAAAGATCCATATATGGATTGAAGCAAGCATCCAGATCCTGGAACATAAGGTTCGATCAAGCTGTGAAAAGTTTTGGATTTATTCAAAAGCTTGACAAACCATGTGTATACAAAAGGATCAAAGGCGACAAGTTGGTTTTCCTAGTTATTTACATTGATGATATACTACTCATCGGAAATGATATAGATGTATTGACATCAGTAAAAGAATGGTTAACAAAACAATTTGATATGAAGGCCTTAGGAGGAGCAAGTTATATTCTTGGTATCCAAGTTATAAGGGATAGAAATAATAGAACGATTGCATTATCCCAAGTTTCATAAAGAGATAAAATCGTGTCTAGATTCTCCATGCAAGATTCCAAGAAAGGTATGTTACCTTTCAAACATGGAATCAAACATGGAATCAAACTTTTCAAAGAACAAGTTCCTAAGACTGAGCATGAAAAGAAAGTCATGAGTAGGGTTCCATATGCATCGGCAGTTGGAAGTCTCATGTATGCAATGCTCTATACTAGACCTGATATTTGTTTTGTTGTGGGCATAGTTAGCAGGTTTCAATCAAAACCTGGCCGTGATCATTGGACGACAGTCACACATATTTTTAAGAATCTTAGAAGAATGAGAGATTATATGCTTGTATACTCTGGAGGGGAATTAATTCCTGTTAGGAATACAGATTCAGATTTCTAATTAGATTCTGATTCCAGAAGATTAACATTAGGTTCTATGTTTATTCTTGGAGGAGGGGCAATCATATGGAGGACTATCAAGCAATATTGTATTGCTGATTCCACCATGGAAGTTGAGTAGGTTGCCGCATGCGAAGCTGCTAAATAGGCTCTCTGGCTCCGCCAATTCTTGATTGACTTGGAAGTGCTTCCTGATGCTAATAAGAAGATCACAAACTATTGTGATAATAGTGGAGCAGTGGCTAATTCGAGAGAACCAAGAAGTCATAAGAGAGGGAAACACATTGAAAGAAAATATCATCTTTTGAGAAAAAATTTGCATAGGGGAGATGTGATGATTACCAAGGTTGCGTCAGTAGAAAATCTAGCGGATCCCTTCACAGAGGCTCTTCCACAAAAGGGTTTTGATGGGCACCTGAAGAATATGGGGATAAGTGATATGACACATTTGCTATAGAGCAAGTGGGAGATTGTTGGGATTATGATCAATAGCAAGAGTATAATAATGTATTTGACAATCTTTATATATTAATAAAGTGATTTCTAGTTTAACGAATCTTATAGCATTTATAGTTTAATTATTATAATTGTCAAAAGAAAATAATCATAAGGTTAAAAGACTATGAGAAAAGAATAATTGTTTGTACATCTGGATATCTATAAGGTAGACATAATTCTTTAGTTAGTCATAATTCTTTAGTTAGTCTTGAACAATATTCATAACTTAAGATAAAGGTTGGGCACCTTTACCTTGTTAAAGTTGTAAATTCTTTTGCTAGCATTTGAGTGGGATCCAATGTGTTATGATGAGTCTAAAGTCACTAAAATGTGGTGTCTTTAGGCAAAAGACTATTGCACTAGGTGCATTGAATAGAATCACAGTGGAATATTTTATCTAGAACTGTCAATGGATAAAAGTCTTCACTTGAAGACAATCGGAGAGTCTATCTCAATCCTGAGATAAATGATGGACTTATGGTTGCAAGTGTTATCATTTGAGCTATCAATTAGTACGATTATATAGCATAGTCTATTCTCGATAGTTTTGTGTTATTCATTTGTTAATCGATAGAGGACTTTATTTATATATATGGACATCGTGGCTCCATTTATTAAATGTGAGTAGAATATCATCATATGGATGTTTTGAGGTATTGGATATTAAATCTTAACGTTAAGTTTTCAATAGTGTCTATTGAAATATGGCTTCTGGACAAGTCAAAATATCCAAGTTCAAAACGTGGTCATATGAGTAAATATGGTAACTAGGAGAGCTATAGGCGGTCTATGAGCTCTTGGCGATTACTGGTATTCTTCACGAGGATACACTATCTCCATTGAGATTGTTTAGGGTACGAATGATGAACATTAACTTATTCAATCTTTATTTAAGAGTTCTATTTTAGTTTTTTTTTGTAATGAACTAAAATTAATAGATCGGATCTAAGTGAATCATTTATTGATTGTGATTAGGTTGTGTCTATTGGAGCTTAAATTTAAATAGCCCGCCCATATCCCCAATTCACATGAACTTGAATGGATCACTTGATATATTCTACCGAACCACTTTCTGGGTCCATCTAGAATTGTTTTGGATTTCGGAATCCAAAAGTTTTGAAGAGGTGCGGTCAAGTGTGATCAAGACACTCGGGAACTCTTCAAGATACCTGGATTGGGCGGCCAAGGATGTCGGATTCCTTGGGCGGCCCTTATAGGGTGCGATTAGCATTCCATTAATATATTAAGAATATAATTTGTACATTTTAATTAAATGGGCTTTTTAAATTTTATTAATGTATTAACTTAATATGGACTTGTTTATTTTTTAGTAAGAATGAGTATATTTCACATGTGGACTTTTTATTAAAGTCCAATGGATTTAATTAAATTAAAAAAATAATATTTGGCTCATGTATAGGCTTGGGCGGTTAGGGCTTATAAAATAGTCTAATATATTATTTTTATTTTATTATTTAATTAAATGTCAATTAATTAATTTATCAATTAATTAATTATTTAATTAAAAATCAAAATCTTTTTCCTTGTAGGAGAAGGTCTCCTAATTTCATACTATTGTTGGTAGTATGATAAGTATCAAATACTTTATTTGATAAGTAGATAAATAAAAGGAATTTATTTATCTATTCAAATTAGAAAGTACTGGAAATCTAGCAAAATTCTAACTGACTATTGGTCAAATTATAAAGTCTTTGATAAAGTCACATTTTAATTTATATTCAATAATTAGTTATTGGATAAATACACTATTGAGTTGGAATAGGAGTCTTGGTGTGGAAAAGAATTCTTCTTTGAGTGAGTATTCTTGGCCACCAAGTAAATCCATCTAGAGAGAGGATTCTTGCCTACCAAGTAAGTCCTCTTTAGGAGAGGATTCGAACAATTTTGGAACCTTACAATTTTGAGTGAAGAAAATTCGGTTCTTGCTCTAGATAAATTCGTCAAACTCTAAGATAATTGTGTGTAGAATTCGGCCAAGCATAGAGAAGAAGGGAATGTTTTTGTTTTAGATAGTGCACTAGTATCCTGTACATCAAAAGGGTTTTGTGTACCAAAATCGAATCGGGTTCACGCAAGTTTCAATCAAATAGACTGATAATTCACAAATGACCAAACATTCTTGGGTTTTCTCTAGGAGGACTATTATGACTAATGAAAGAAAAAGATTTTATTTGTTTCCATCCTCAGGTATACAATTTGAAGAAACGGAGCCACACTCATATGTGATTCACGTTCATGATTGAATTGGAATATCTCGCGGATTCAATTCGGCACAACTTCGATCGTCACAAGAAAAAGGCACGATACTTTTATTATATGTTAATTAATCAAGGGTTAAGGTTCTTTCATTTAAAGAATTTTTTTTTAAATATACCAAACCCTTTTCCGCTTCCACCGAGCGATTTTTCCCACGGCAAAATTTTTCTACAACTTACCTGAAGTACTAGAGGGAACCCGGACAAATTGTAGGTATAATACTTTGATTTCTTTTCCTTCTTCCCTTCCTTACCCTGTGACTTTCCTTTCTCTTGTAGGGAAAAAATGGTTCAAAACGCAACGGAAGTATGAGAAAAATTGAAAATTAGGGTTTGCGTATATATATAAAAAAATTCCCTTTTAATAACAAGAACCTTAACCCTAGATTAATTGATGTATATAAAAAGTATCGTACCTTTTTTTTCGTGACGATTGAACTAGCGTCGAATTGAATCCGTAAGATCTTCAATCCAATTACGAACGTGAATCACCTAGGAGTGTGGGCTCCCTTTCTTTAAATTGTATAATTGAGGATGGAAACAAACAAAATCTTCTTCTTTGTTAGTCACAACAATCCCCCAAGAGAAAAACCAAGAACGTCCGATCACTTTTAAATTATCAATCAATTTGATTGAAACTCGTGTGAACCCTGATTCGATGTTGTACACAAAGCCCTTTTGATGCAAAGGATACTAGTGTACTATCGAAAACAAAAACGTTCCCTCTTTTCTCTATGCTTGGCCAAAAACAAAACCACCTCTTCTTTTTTGTCAATGTATATATATATATATATATATATAAGTGTGTTGTGTGTGACAAGCACAACACCCTTTTTTCATTATTATTTTATTATTATTATTTTAAACAATATATATCACATATATAATATTTAAATATTAGATCAAATCTATATTTGATTTTTAAAAACTTTCAAATAAAAAATATCCCATATCTTTTATTTGATTTTTAAAAACTTTCAAATAAAAAATATCCCATATCTTTTATTTGAATTTAATTTTTTTGAATTCAAACTATTTAAATTCAAAAATAAAATATTTAATTTTAAAAAATAAAATAATCATATTATCTTATTTTATTCAAAAATAAATATAAACATACACTCTCCATTTAGCGAGTAATAACATAATTAAATAATCTCATTATTTAAGTTAGTTTATCACCATTATCTAGTAATTAAATAATCTCATAATTCAATTAATTCCCGAATAAATACGTGTCACTTTCGTAACACAATTAACTGGACAATCCAATTAATTAACCGTGACCCTTGTTACCTAAATCGATCGGGCTAGCAAGGGGACCTAATGGACCCACAGTATTTTGAGCTCCAATAATCCACGGAATCATTAATTAAACTCTTTAATTAATATTCCTTGATTATTAACTCCGGTGTTATTCCACTAAAAACTCGAAGCTGCTCTCTCTCAACTGTAGACGTTTTCACACAGACCGATATAACTCGGTGTCCATCGATATAGCTATTACATATGGTGTGATCCTCCACAGTAGTTCATAATTAGAGTTGGGTCATAATGTCCGTTATACCCCTCTAATTACATATATCCTTTAAGTACCATTGATTCTCTAATGGACAATAAATCCTATTTCCTCACGGAATTAGGAGAGCGCTCATATTGTCCAAGCCCCGAATCAACCCTTAAGGAAACTACCATCTACTTCTCACAAGAACGAGTGGATTCCACTATTGTGTACAAACCTTCCCTGTCACAAACTAAACCGCAATCCCAACATACGGAGTATATTGATCAGGAAATGCATCTGACCTCACGCATGGTATATCAAAGACCACGATCTAACTTGAAGGAGTCGATAAAACACTCAGGATTAAGATCACCCATATATAGGCATCATTAGTTGATATATATGAATCTCATCGGTAAACAGATCTTGGTGTGAGATTCATATAGATCATGGTCCAGTCCTATATGATCACATCATACAAGGTGCCTCCATTCCCATATCTCATGTGAATGATTCAGGATAGAATCATTGTACATTACGGAATGGACTGCAGCTGTAGATTAACCACAAATAAAGTACCCAGCTTTATTTGCTATCTATGGACTCTTTAGATTGCACGTCTCTTACTGTATCCATCCGTATATGACACTCATATACACAGTTCGAGATTACATCCGGCAATCCAGGAGGTTAATATATACACAAGTTTATAAAATAAATAACATAACAGAATAAATTGAACCTTTCTTTTTATTTACTTCATAAATCCAATTACAAGTTACATGTTTATGGCATAATCCCCAATATTCTCCCACTTGCACTAAAGCATGTGAGGCATGTCTCGTAACCCTAGACCATCTAGGTGACCCAAAAACACTTTAGCCGGTTAGGTCTTCGTAAATGGATCAGCATGATTGTCTTGTGAGGCTATCTTGGTGACGATCACATCAACCCTCTACACTATCTCTTTGATGAGATGATACTTTCTCTCTATATGCTTCCCTCTTTTGTGGCTTCTTGGTTCTTTGGGATTAGCCACAGTACCACTGTTATCACAATAAAGTGTGATGGGCTTATCCAGGTCTGGAACAACTTCCAGATCACTCAAGAACTTACGGATCCAAACAGCCTCTTTAGCAGCTTCACAAGCAACTATATATTCGGCTTCCATGGTAGAGTCAGCAATGTAAGATTGCTTGATACTTCTCCACACAATGGCTCCACCACCCAGGGTTAATACTGATCCAGACGTGGATTTTCTAGAATCCCTGTCTGATTGAAAATCAGAATCCGTGTATCCTAACCGGATCAAATCCTGTCCGGAATACACTAGCATATAATTTCTCGTTCTCCTAAGATACTTGAGAATAGTCTTTACAGCAACCCAATGATCCAATCCTGGGTTGGACAGGTATCTGCCTACTACTCCCACTGCATAGCAGATGTCCGGTCTCGTTCATAACATAGCATACATGAGATTACCTACTGCTGATGCATAGGGTACACGTCTTATATCCTCAACTTCTTAAGGTGTCTTAGGACACTGTTCCTTAGACAAGTGAACTCATGCCTGGAAGGTAAATTACCTTTCTTGGAGTTCTAAATTGAAAATCACACAAGAATCTTATCGATATATGATGACTGCGACAGTGCTATAAGTTTGTTCTTACGATCCCTTATAAGTTGGATCCTTACAACATAACTTGCCTCTACCAAATCTTTCATTTGGAATTAGCTAGCCAGCCAGCCGTTACATCAAACAACACTCTCATATCATTCCTAATGAGCAGGACATCATCTACGTATAGGACCAAAAAAACTATTTTATTATCAATGATGCGCCTGTAGACACAAGGCTCATCGACGTTCTGCTCGAAGCCATAGGTTTTGATCACATCATCAAACCTAACATTCCAAGATCTAGATGCTTGCTTAAGTCCATAGATGGACCTTTGCAGCTTGCAATCCTTTTGCTATTGATCTGGAGACACGAATCCCTCTGGTTGCATCATATAGATGCTCTCATCAAGATTGCCATTCAAGAATGTTGTCTTGACGTCCATTTGCCAAATTTCATAATCAAAATAGGCAGCAATGGATAAGAGAATCCTAATAGACTTAAACATGGCTACTAGCGAAAAAGGTCTCTTAATAATCGACCCCCTCTTTCTGGGTATAACCCTTGGCCACTAGCATTGCCTTGAAGGTCTCTACCTTTCCGTCTACTCCTCTCTTTCTCTTGTAGATACACTTACACCCTATGGGTTTTACCCCATCCGGTAAGTCTACAAGATCCCAGACTGAGTTAGAGTACATGGACTCCATCTCGAGATTCATGGCTTTAAGCCATTCCTCTTTATCAAGATCTTCCATTGCATTCTTAAATGTCAATAGATCATCCACACTATCAGCAGAGACAACACCTTGTCCTTCACCTATAGCTAAATAGTGTTCAGTTTGTCTCACAACCCTCTCACTACGTCTAGGTGGTAGTTTATCCTGATCAGGAACCATCTGACTCTCAGATGTTTATGGATCAATAACTCTTGTTGATGAAGCACTAGTCTCACCAGGCTCCAACTCATTTAATACAATCTTGGAATGAGGTTTATGGTCACTAACGTAATTGTCCTCAAGAAACATTGCATTTGTCGATACAAATACTTTATTATCTTCGAGACTATAGAAGTGTCCACATCTGGTATCCTTGAAGTATCCTACAAACAGGCAGACAACAGACTTGGAGTCTAGCTTTCCAGTTCTATTCTTTAGCACGTGTGCTGGACACCCCCCATATCCGGAAATGTCGCAAACTAGCTTTACGACCATTCCACAACTCTAGGGGAGTCTTAAGAACAGATTTGGATGGCACTACATTCAAAATGTATGTCGCTGTTTGTAACGTATATCCCCAGAAGGAATTTGGTATTGATGAGAAACTAATCATAGATCTCACAATTTCCATTAGGGTTCTATTTCTCCTCTCTGCTGCACCATTTTGTTGAGGTGTACCGGGAGCTGTGAGTTGGGAAACTATCCCATGCTCGACCATGAAGTCTTCAAATTCTTGGTCAAGGTACCCACCTCCATGATCCGATCGTAGTGACTTGATAGTCCTACCTAATTGATTCTCAACTTTAGCTCGGAATTTTTTTGAACTTTTCAAATGTTTTCGACTTTCGTTGCATCAGATAGACGTATATGTATCTTGAGTAGTCATCTATAAAGGTGACATAATACTCATAACCACCCCTAGCTTTAACATTCATCGGTCCGCAGACATCTGTATGTATAAGCTCTAGCGGTTCTTTAGCTCTAAGCCCTTTTCCAGTAAAAGGTCTCTTAGTCATCTTACCTTCTAGAAAAGATTCGCAGACAGGTAAGGTGCCAACCTTTAACTCACTTAAAGGTTCACTTTTTACTAGTCTGTCTATCCGGTCAAGGTTGATATGACCAAGCCTTAGATGCCATAGATACGTGTCATTATCTGGAGAAATCTTATGTCGTTTAGTTTTTTGTTTTTCAACCTTAAACAT
Organism: Dipteronia dyeriana; assembly: GCA_032871835.1. Taxonomy (NCBI): domain Eukaryota; kingdom Viridiplantae; phylum Streptophyta; class Magnoliopsida; order Sapindales; family Sapindaceae; genus Dipteronia; species Dipteronia dyeriana. The sequence continues at coordinate 79,311,738 of CM065296.1, read as the reverse complement.
TTCGGTGTTGAGCAGTGTAGTATGTTTTAACGGTCTTAAAACATACAAATTGTTTTCATTAATTCCTGAACAAATATTCAGACCATTCTTTCCAATAATAACAAACTTATTATTAAAAGAAACAGAATATTTTTGTTCTAACAACTTAGAAACGGAAATCAAAATCTGTGTAAATCCAGGAATATAAAAAACATTGTTTAATAATAAAAAACTATTATTATTACAAAATTGCAATCTTATTGCTCCCACTGCTTTGGCCGATACGACATCCCCTTACCCCACATGCATTGAGAAGGCTCCCTCCTCTAGCTGTGTCCAAGAATCAGTCCACTGCAAAGAAGAACAAACATGATTAGTGGCCCCCGAATCAACTATCCAGGGTGAAGAATCATCTTCCACTAAACTAGATTCAAGAACAAGTAAATCATATTTATCTTTCATCTTTTTCTTCTTGGCTACCTCATCCAGGTACTGAGGACAGTTCCTCTTCCAGTGCCTGACCTTGTTACAATGGAAACATTTTCCTTTGTCTTGGTCAGTGGATGTGCACTTCTTTTTCCTTTGGGATTTCTTGGGTTTGGGCTTACCTTTTGCTTTCCCAGCGGACCTCTTCCTCTTCTTATTATTAGAGGAAGATGGTTCAACAACATTTACCTCACCGGTCTTACCTTTGTTGTCCTTAATCAAGAACTCAAAGGTAGCGAGCTTATTGAGCAACTGTGTAAGACTGAACTTTAACTTGTTCATCCTGTAATTGCTTTTAAACTAATCGAAACTCTTCGGAAGAGTCGTCAGTATGATGCTCACCTGACTGGGTTCATCAATGGCCTCACCATTGACTTCTGCTGTGTTGAAGTAGGACATCATGCTCAAGACATGTTCCCGAACTGACGTTCCTTCCTTCATGCATGCGAGCATAGTGGAACGAACAACTTCGTGTTGCTTTTGCTCGGAAGAACATAGCTTGTAATGACTCCATGATTTTGAATGCTGAAGTCATTGCTTCGTGCTTTGTGACAAAAACATCTGTCATAGATGCCAACAGATATGTTCGGGTCTTCTCATCAGATGAGACCCATCGCTGATATGCCTCATGAATAGTTCGTGTGGCATTGGCAGTAGGCGCTGGAGGATATTCTTCCATAAGCACAAACTTGAGGTCTTTGGTGACCAAAATTGCATTAATATTAAGTTTCCACTTAGTGTAGTTATCACCAGTTAATTTGTCGTTTGCGAGAATTTGAACTAATGCAGAAGACATTGCTGAAATAAATAAAACATTCATTCAGTCATTTATTTAAAACAAGTGCAAGTGATTTGGTATAAATTTAAACATGATGCATGAACATGTTTAACGAACTAGAACTACCCTAAAAATAGTTACTATACCACGACAATCCAACATACCAAAAAAAGTGCCGCCTTAGGGTCGATCAAATCTTTGCATGTTGGATCGAGACATTCTTAATCAAATTATATTCTAGAATAACTCTTATTCCATATCATTCAACCATCGTTTATTCAGTCAGGTTTTAAATTAACAAACTTAATCAAAACCTTCATAAGTGTAACCCACCATTTCAGATCTCACGAGCTTAACTCGAGAATTGCCACCTTAGGGTAAATCAATCCCGAAATACCCTCGGAAATGTTATCAGTTAGGAAGTCAACCTTGGTATTGGCCTTTGTGGAAACCCTCTCTAGTGAGGACGAAAGCAAAGCCGTCACGAGGCCCTACTCGGATCTCACGGTGTTGAACTAATGATGGAGACCGCGGGATATATATGTCATATATCCCTCTCCCACTCACTATTTTAAAACTAGAGTTTTCTATTATCCGTTAATGCACCTAGACTCTACAGGATCAAACGGCTAACTTTAATCAAGTTATCTAGTGCATTAACTAATTCATTATTAGAATCAAGTTCTAATTAACTAATAAATTATTAATGATTTTTAACAATTAAAAATCTAATCTATTAGTGAATAATCTAAGTCTTTGTAAACTATTTACTAAGCTCAGGTTATTCTGAAAGTGTTTACCAAGTTTTAACTATTAAAACTCTAACACAATTTTCGGTTCATTTATAATTATGCAATTAATCAAATTAATCCTAATTACTATAAATGACCCTATTAATCTAACTTATTAAACTCTTTAATAACTATATTAATATTAATGAGAATTACCAAGTTTTTTAACAATTACAAAACTAATCTCATTTTCAAAGCCAATTTATGCATTTACCCATTTTAACCACATTAAAAAATATATAAAATAACAGGCTATGATGCATGTATGACATATCAAATATATTTGTGTAGGCAATTCTAATCTAAATGACATACGTATGCATGACAATGCTTTTATCATCATATAATATAAAACATGCATGAATTGACCGAATACTGTGGATTATTTAACCTAAAAAAAATTAGAATCTAAAATTACAAAAATACCCCCAAGGCATTCCTTGGTCTTCTTGTAATTTTCGAGTCTTTCAATCTCTTCAGGTCACTCTGATTCATCTCATGAATCCTTCTTCGTGATTTTTCCAAGTCTTCAATAAAGGTTAATTTTTTTTTTCACAATACAATTACAGTAAAAAAAATATTAATCAAAATTATACAACCCATAAACCCTAAATCTACAGTACCATATAATTAACGATCAATCATGTTTTTGTAAATTAAAATATATATATAATATACATACAAAAACATCATACAGTCAATTTAAATCGTTCTTACAAAATCATACATACAGAAGCATCGAAAACAATTTCCTATTCTGAAAAATAAAATTGCCTCTGATACCAATTGTTGGAACCCCGTTCACCGGTCAAGCAACGGAAGTAAGGTTTTAATTTTTTTAATACAGATCGTAATCTGTATCTGGGACCAGTGAACTTATGATCATATTTATTTTTGGAACAAATACATATACAAATTATTACACTAATAAAAAAATGTAAATACAGGAAATTGTAATCAATAATAAAAAGGAAGATTAAAAGATAGAACCATACCAACGTTTGGAGGCTTCTTCACTATTCGATTTGCTCCTGGTCTGTACCACTGATCTTCCTAGCTATTCCCGGGACTGGTAACTGTATGTGAATGCGTCACGGTTCTCAAGAACTTAGTATGGAGGATGTAGAGAAAAATATTTGAAGAAACTTTTTCTTCTTGATATTGGTATACAACACTTGCACCAAATATATTTAAAAAAAAAAAAAACTCATGCAAACTTTTCTTCAAAATATTTGGTATACAACACTTGCACCAAATATATATTTTAAAAAAAAAACTCACGCAACCATTTCATTGATCACAAAAATTGTATCGAACATATATATAAGTGTGTTGTGCGTGACAAGCACAACACCCTTTTTTTTATTATTATTATTTATTATTATTTTAAATAATATATATCACATATATAATATTCAAATATTAGATCAAATATATATTTTATTTTTAAAAACTTTCAAATAAAAAATATCTCATATCTTTTATTTGATTTTTAAAAACTTTCAAATAAAAAATATCCCATATCTTTTATTTGATTTTAATTCTTTTGAATTCAAACTATTTAAATTCAAAAATAAAATATTTAATTTAATAAAATAAAATAATCATATTATCTTATTTTATTCAAAAATAAATATCAACGTACACCCTCCATTTAGTAAGTAATAACATAATTAAATAATCTCATTATTTAAGTTATTTAATCACCATTATCTGTTAATTAAATAATCTCATTATTCAATTAATTCCTGAATAAATACGTGTCACTTTCATAACACAATTAACTAGACAATCCAATTAAATAACCGTGACCTTTGTTACCTAAATCGATCGGGCTAGCAAGGGGACCTAATGGACCCACAATATTTTGAGCTCCAACAATCATCGGAATCATTAATTAAACTCTTTAATTAATATTTCTTGATTATTAACTCCGGTGTTATTCCACTAAAAACTCGAAGCTGCACTCTCTCAACTGCAGACGTTTTTACACAGACCGATACAACTCGGTGTCTATCGATATAGCTCACAAAAAAAAAAAACTCAATCACCAGCTTTTTAACCAAAAGAAAAACCCAACTTTGTTCTTTTGTTAAATATACATATATGTATAAGTATGTTGTTGCGCGTTTCACGCACAACAACTTTTTTTTTCTTTTTTTTTTCTTTTTTTAAATAAAATATATCTTATATATAATATTTAAGAAATTGATCAAATCTATATTTGATTTTTAAAAACTTTCAAATAAAAAATATCTCATATCTTTAATTTGATTTTAATTTTGAATTCAAACTATTTAAATTCAAAAATAAATTATTTAATTTAATAAAATAAAATAATCACATTATCTTATTTTATTCAAAAATAAATATCAACATAAACCCTCCATTTAGTGATTAATAACATAATTAAATAATCTCATTATTTAAGTTATTTAATCACCATTATTCATTAATTAAAAAATCTCATTGTTCAATTAATTCCCGAATAAATACGTGTCACTTTTATAACATAATTAACTGGACAATCCAATTAATTAACCGTGACCCTTGTTACCTAAATCGATCGGGCTAGCAAGAGGACCTGATGGACCCACAGTATTTTGAGCTCCAATAATTCTCAGAATCATTAATTAAACTCTTCAATTAATATTCCTTGATTATTAACTCCGGTGTTATTCCACTAAAAACCCGAAGCTGCACTCTCTCAACTGCAGACGTTTTTACACAGACCGATACAACTCGGTGTCTATCGATATAGCTATTACATATGGTGTGATCCTCCACAGTAGTTCATAATTAGAGCTGGGTCATACTGTCCGTTATACCCCTTTAATTACATTTATCCTTTAAGTACCATTGATTCTGTAATGGACAATAAATCCTATTTCCTCATGAAATTAGGAGAGCGCTCATATTGTCTAAGCCCCGAATCAACCCTTAAGGGAACTACCATCCACTTCTCACAAGAAAGAGTGGATTCCACTATTGTGTACAAACCTTCCCAGCCACAAACCAAACCGTAATCCCAACATACGGAGTATATTGATCAGAAAATGCATCTGACCTCACCCATGGTATATCAAAGACCATGATCTAACCTGAAGGAGTCGATAAAACACTCAGGATTAAGATCACCCATATATAGGCATCATTAGTTGATATATATGAATCTCAACGGTAAACGGATCTTGGTGTGAGATTCATATAGATCATGGCCAGTCCTATATGATCACATCATACAAGGTGCCTCCATTCCCATATCTCATATGAATGATTCAAGATAGAATAATTGTACATTACAGAATGGACCGCAGCTATAGATTAACCTCAAATAAAGTACCCAGCTTTAATTGCTATATGTGGACTCTTTAGATTACACGTCTCTTACTGTATCCATCCGTATATGACACTCATATGCACAGTTCAAGATTACATCCGGCAATCCAGGATGTTAATAAGTACACAAGTTTATAAAAAAAATAACATAACATAATAAATTGAACCTTTCTTTTTATTTACTTCATAAATCCATTTACAAGTTACATGTTTAGGGCATAAACCACAACAATTTCTTCGTGGCCCTTTTCAATGAATCCTTCTGGTTGCATCATGTAGATTCTTTCGTCAAGACTTCCATTAAGGAAAGCTGTCTTGATGTCCATTTGCCAAATCTCTAGGTCTAGAGATGCAGCAATGGATAAGAGTATCCTAATGGATTTAAGCATGGCCATAGGAGAGAAGGTTTCTTCATAATCTATACCTTTCTTCTGTGTATAACCTTTCGCTACCAATCTAGCTTTAGAGGTTTCCACCTTTCCATCCATTCCTCTTTTCCTCTTATATACCCACTTGCACCCAATGGGTTTTATCCCTTTAGGCAAGTCTATAAGAGACCAGACTTTGTTTTTGAACATATATTAAATTTCTGATTGCATTGCCTTTTGCCAATGGCGACAATCAACATCTTCCATTGCTTCCTTGTACGTATAGGGGTCATCGTCGTCTGAAAGATTCTCTATAAATTCTCCTAGACCGATGTATCTCTCGGGTTGTCTAACAACCCTCCCACTACAATGAGGTATGGTAGATTGTTGATCTTGTGTTGGTACGAAACTTACAATTGGGCTTGGTTGCGAAACCTTTTGTGGAATTGTATCTCCTAAAAGCTCATTCAGGACAATTCTACTTTTAGGCACAAAATTATTCATATAGTCCTTTTCTAGAAATTTAGCATTTGTCGAAACAAATACTTTAATATCTTAAGGACTATAAAAATAATATCATTTTGTTCCTTTTGGATACCCTACAAATATGCATGTTTCTGAACGGGACTCCATCTTTTCTGTCTTTCCTTTTAACACGTGTGTAGGACATCTACATATCCTTAAGTGTTGTAAACTAGGATTTCGCCCAGTTCACAACTCATGCAATGTTTTAGGAACCGACTTAGATGGTATATCGTTTAGAATGTACATTGCAGTTTGTAAAGCATATCCCCAAAAAGAATTAGGGAGCGTTGAATAACTCAACATAGACCTAACCATGTCCAAAAGAGTTCTATTTCTCCTTTCTGCCGCCCCATTTTGTTGAGGTGGGCCTGGTGCAGAAAACTGAGAAATTATCTCATTATCAATAAGATATTGCTGAAACTCACCAGATAAATATTCTTCACCACGATCAGACCTCAAGATTTCTATGTGTTTCTCAAGCTGATTTTCAACTTCAGCTTTAAATGTTCTGAACATGTCAAAAGCATCCGACTTATGTCTCACGGGATACACATAGCCAAATCTTGAGTGAACTTCTGTGAAAGTGATGAAGTACTCATATCCACCTCTAGCTTGAATGCTCATAGGTCCACACACATCACTGTGTATCAAACCTAAACATTCAATGGCTTTGTGCCTTTGGTCATAAACAACCTTTCGGTCATTTTACCTTCCAAACAAGATTCACAAGTTGGTAGATCATCAACCTTTAAGTCACTTAGAGGTCCGTCACATGCCAATCTCTTAATCCTATTAAGGTTAATATGACCAAGGCACAAATGCCTTAGGTAGGTTTCATCTTTTGACAATTTTACTCTTTTATAATTGGGTTCCGTTGATTCCATGTCTAACAAGTGAGAGATAATTCCATGCAAATAGAATAAACCGTTTTCCAATGTACCTTTATAAACAAATTTGTTATTCTTACTAATAATAAAACTTTTATTAAAAGTAACCAAATATCCAAATTTATTTAGACAAGAGACCGAAATTAAATTCCTCTTGAATTGTGGTACATAATAAACATTTATTAAAACTAAATGCCTATAAGAATCAAAATTGATTCTAATATCTCCCACTACACTAGTAGACACCAACGCTCCATTGCCTAAATACAAGTTGAATTCATTCTTATTCAGTCTATTCCTTTGACCCTTTTCACCACAAAAGAAACACTTTCCTTTGATCTTGGTTACTTTCTTGGTCTCCTTCTAAGAATGCTCAAGTTGATTTTTCTTCTGTTGTCTCTTGACCTTCTTACGGGTCTTTAACAGTAGCAACTTACCAAGTATATGAATCTCTTTACCCTTGCCTTTCACAAGGATTATCTTAGTGCTTCGATTATCTTGCATCAGGCTTTGCAAGGTGCATTCCTTATTATTCAAGGTGTAGTCCAACTTGAATTGATCAAAGGAATCTGATAGTGAGTTGACAATCATGTCAATTTTGGTCTCACTATCTATCTCAGCACCATTCAATTTAGCAATGTTGAGATGTGCTATGACTTTCATAGCCTGTCCAAGTTTCATCCTAAGATTCATGAAAGCAATCATTGCCTCTCTCTTCGTCATCCTAGACCTCATAGCTAATATCTTCTATAGAGACATCATTATATCGGCAGCAATCTCGATTCCTTCATGTTGCTGTTGCAACACGTCGGAGATGATGGCCATAATGTAACATACATTTAGCCATCTCATCTGAAGACTTCCACTACTGATACTCATCTCTTTGCTACGGAGCATCATTAGTTTGGTGTTAAGGAATAGACATAACGAATTTATGTTTTTCAGCTTGCAATAACAACCCAATTTTCCTTTTCAATTTGACATAATTATCATGTTAAAGTATTATCTTTTAGGATATTGATTAGGGTTGGGGTTATGATTTCTTTAGATTAACAAAAAATATATAAGTAAATAATCATGATAAAGCACTTTTGAATATTTATCTTGAATTAAATAAAATAATTCAATCGTAAAAATTCAACGGTGATCTAACACCCATAAATGTCACTCCTCATTTGGGAGTACACACCATTTACTAGTTAGACTAGGTCCCACCTAATTGTTAACATTTTAGCCTTGCAATTTCATTAAGAAGAACTCTTGGGAGGATATTAATAAAAGTACATTGAGTGTGTTACCAAGTTATCCACCTTTAATATAATCCCTCTCGAATATCCCTCCTTTGGGAGTAGATATCGTTTGGGCTAATTGTCTAGTCTATCCTTGTAAGTAAGTATCTTGCTAAATTCCATTCATGAATACCTTTTGGGAGGTAAAAGAATTGTCTAGTCTTCTACCTCCCAAGAGGTATTCATGAATGGAATTTAGCAAGATACTTCCTCACAAGGATAGATTAGACAATTTGCCCAAACTATATCTACTCCCAAAGGAGGGATATTCGTGAAGGATTATATTGAAGGTCGATACTTGGTAACACACTCAATGTGAGTTTATTAATATCCTCCAAAGAGTTCTTGTTAATAAAATCACAAGGCTAAAAATAAAACTTTGGTTGTTATGTTAACAATTAGGTGGGACATAGTCCTACTAGTAAATATTACGAACTCCCAAAGGAGGCGTGACATTTATGGGTGTTGGATCACCGTTGAATTTTTACGATTGAATTATTTTATTCAAGATAAATATTCAAAAGTTCTTAATCATGATTATTTACTTATATATAATTTTTGTTATTGTTTAGAAATCATTACCCCATCCCTAATCAACATCCTTAAGGACAATACTTTAACCGGTGATAATTATGTCACATGGAAAAGTAAAATTGGGCTACTATTGCAATCCGAAAAGCATAAGTTCGTTCTATGCACTCCTAAACCACCTACTCATACTAATGAATCTACTTAGGAGCAAAGAGATGAGTATCAGCAATAGGAGTCTTCTGATGAGATGGCTAAATGTTACATTATGGCCACCATCTCCGACGTGTTGCAACATCAACATACAAGAATGGAGACTGCTGCCGATATAATGATGTCTCTAGAGGAGATGTTTGATATGAGGTCTATGACGACTAAGAGAGAGGCAGCGACTGCTTTTATGAATCTTAGGGTGAAACTTGGACAGGCTGTGAAAGATCACAAGATGAAAGTCATAGCACATTTCAACATTGCTGAACTGAATGGTGCTGAGATAGATGGTAAGACCAAAATTGACATGATTGTCAACTCACTGTTGGATTCCTTTGATCAATTCAAGTTGGACTACACCTTGCAAGGCCTGATGCAAGATGTTCAAATCGCGGAAAAGATCCTTGTGAAAGGCAAGGGTCAAGAGATTCATACCGTAGGTAAAGTTGCTACTGTTAAGACCCGTAAGAAGGTCAAGAAACAACAGAAGAAAAAGCAATTAGGACCTACAAAGAAGGAGATAAAGAAAGTAACCAAGATCAAAGGGAAGTGTTTCCTTTGTGGTGAAAAGGGACATTGGAAAAGAAATTGAACAAAGTCTCAAGGAAAGGAAGAAGGTAATATTAATTATCTTGAAACATGTTTTTTGGCGGATTCTATGGATTCTTGGATCATAGACTCCGGAGCCACTAATCATGTTTGTTTTTCTTTACAGGGGTTCAAGGAAAGGAGAAGGCTTAAAGAGAACGAATTCAACTTGCGTTTAGGCAATAAAGCGTTGGGGCCTGCTAGTGCAGTGGGAGATATTAGAATCAGTTTAGATTTTTTAAGGCATTTAGATTTAATAAACGTTTAATATGTACCTCAATTCAAGAGGAATTTAATTTCGGTTTCTTGTTTAAATAAATTTTGTTATTCGGTTACATTTAATAAAACCTTTATTATTAGTAAGAATGACAAAATTATTTGCAAAGGTACATTGGAAAACGGTTTATTCTATTTACATGGAAATATCTCTCACTTGTTAGACACGGAATCAACGGAACCCAATCATAAAAGAGTAAAATTATCAAAAGATGAAACCTACCTACGGCATTTGTGCCTAGGTCATATTAACCTTAATAGGATTAAAAGATTGGTATGTGACGGACCTTTAAGTGACTTAAAGGTTGATGATCTACCAACTTGCGAATCTTGTTTGGAAGGTGGAATGACCAAAAGGTCGTTTACGACCAAAGGCACAATAGCCATTGAATGTTTAGGATTGATAAACACTGATGTGTGTGGACCTATGAGCATTAAAGCTAGAGGTGGATATGAGTACTTCATCACTTTCACGGATGATCACTCAAGATTTGGCTATGTGTATCTCATGAGACATAAGTCGGATGCTTTTGATATGTTCAAAGCATTTAAAGCTGAAATGGAAAATCAGCTTAAGAAACGTATAAAAATCTTGAGGTCTGATCGTGGTGGAGAATATCTATCTGGTGAGTTTAAGTAATATCTTATTGATAATGGAATAATTTCTCAGTTTTCTGCACCAGGCACACCTCAACAAAATGGGGTGGCAGAAAGAAGAAATAAAACTCTTTTGGATATGGTTAGGTCTATGTTGAGTTATTCAACACTATCTAGTTCTTTTTAGGGATATGCTTTACAAACTGCCATGTATATTCTAAACGATGTACCATCTAAGTCGGTTCCTAAAACACCGTATGAGTTGTGGACTGGGTGAAAGCCTAGTTTACAACACTTAAGGATATTTGGATGGCCTGCACTCGTGTTAAAAGGAAAGACAGAGAAGATGGAGTCCCATTCAGAAACATGCATATTTGTAGGGTATCCAAAAGGAACAAAGGATATTATTTTTATAGTCCTTCAGATCTTAAAGTATTTGTTTCGATAAATGCTAAATTTCTAGAAGAGGACTATATGAATAATTTTGTGCCTAAAAGTAGAATTGTCCTAAATGAGCTTTTAGGAGATACAATTCCACAAGAGGTTTCGCAACCAAGCCCATATGTAAATTCCGTACCAACACAAGATCATCAATCCACCATACCTCATCGTAGTGAGAGGGTTGTTAGACAACCAGAAAGATACATCGGTCTAGAATAATCTGTAGAGAATCTTTCGGACGATGATGATCCCTATACGTACAAGAAAGCAATGGAAGATGTTGATTGTCGCCATTGGCAAAAGGCAATACAATCCGAAATTGAATCTATGTTCAAAAATAAAGTCTGGTCTGTTGTAGACTTACCTAAATGGATAAAACCCATCGGGTGCAAGTGGGTATACAAGAGGAAAAGATGAATGGATGGAAAGGTGGAAACCTATAATGCTAGATTTGTAGCTAAAGGTTATACATAGAAGGAAGGTATCGATTATGAAGAAACCTTCTCTCCTGTGGCCATGCTTAAATCCATTAGGATACTCTTATCCATTGCGGCATCTCTAGACCTAGAGATTTGGCAAATGGACGTCAAGATAGCTTTCCTTAATAAAAGTCTTGACGAAAGCATCTATATAATGCAACCAGAAGGATTCATTGAAAAGGGCCAAGAGGAAAGGGTATGCAAGTTGCAAAGATACATATATGGATTGAAGCAAGCATCCAGATCCTGGAACATAAAGTTCGATCATGCAATTAAAGGTTTTGAATTTATTCAAAACCTTGATGAACCTTGTGTATACAAAAGGATTAAAGGCAAAAAGTTGGTTTTCCTAGTTCTTTACGTTACTGATATACTACTCATCGGAAACGATGTAGGTGTATTGACATCAATAAAAGAATGGTTAGCAAAACAATTTGATATGAAGGACTTGGGAGAAGCAAGTTATATTCTTGGTATCCAAGTCATAAGGGATAGAAAGAATAGAACGATTACATTATCCCAAGCTTCATACATAGATAAAATCTTGTCTAGGTTTTCCATGCAAGATTCCAAGAAAGGTATGTTACCTTTCAGGCATGGAATCAAACTTTCTAAGGAACAAGTTCCTAAGAATGAGCATGAAGAGCAATTCATGAGTAGGGTTCCATATGCATCGGCAGTTGGAAGTCTCATGTTTCCAACGCTCTGCATTATACCAGATATTTGTTTTGCTATAGGGATAGTTAACAGGTTTCAATCGAAACCTGGTCCTGATCACTGGACGACAGTCAAGCATATTTTCAAGTATCTTAGGAGAACGAGAGATTATATGCTTGTATACTCTGGAGGGGATTTAATTCCCGTTGGGTATACAGATTCTGATTTTCAGTCAGATTCTGACACCAGGAGATCGACATCAGGATCTGTGTTTACCATTGGAGGACGGGCAGTCATATGGAGGAGTATCAAGCAATCTTGTATTGTTGATTCCACCATATAAGCTGAGTATGTTGCCTCATGCGAGGCTATCTGTCTCCGCCAATTCTTGATTGACTTGGAAGTGGTTCCTGATGCGAATAAGCAGATCATTATCTATTATGAACTAAAATTAAATATATTTGACCTAAGTGAATCATTTGTTGATTGTGATTGGGTTGTGTCTATTGGAGCTTAAATTTAGATAGCCTGCCAAGATCCCCAATCCACACGAACTTGCATGGATCACTTAATATATTCTACCGGACCAATAGGGGTTCATCTAGAATTGTAATAAGGCATGTGAACTTGTTCTTTTGGTATGAATAGGTCTAGTTCACATGTGTACTTTTTATTAAGGTCCAATAGATTTAATAAAATAAGAAAAATAATATATGGCCTTTATACTAGGTTTGGGCGGCAAAGGCTATAGTGAATAGCTTTAATATATTATTTTGATTTTATTATTATTTAATTATATGGAAATTAATTAATTTGTTGATTAATTAATTATTTAATTAAAAGTCAAAATCTTTTCATATTAGGAGATGGTCTCCTAAAACTATACTATTGTTGGTAGTATAGTTAATGTTAAAGACTATATTTGATAAGTAGATAAATAAAAGGAGTTATTTATCTAATCAAATTAGGAAGTTTTTAATATGGTTACAAACACACTATTGAGTAGGATTAGGAGTCTTGGTGTAAGAAAGAATTCTTTTTGGAAAAGAATTCTTTTTGGAAAAGAATTCTTTTTGGAAAAGGATTCTTGGTCACCAAGTAAAACTACTTAGTGGTAGAATTCTTATTTGAAAAGGATTCATAACCACCAAGTTAATCTACCTAAGAATAGGATTCTTGTCCATCAAGTAATCTATCAAGTAATCTTTCTTAGGAAAGATTAAAACACTCCTAATCTACTACAAACAAGGGAAATTCGGTCACCACATGTAATATAGGATAGGATAGTTTTCCTTTTAGATAAGGATTCTAACTACCAAATAAATCTACCTAAGGAAATGATTCTTGCCAACCAAGTGAATCATTCTTAGGAAAGGATTTATGAACCTATATATACGTGGATGATGAATTCGGCCAGCCCTAAGGCATTAGAGAGGAATTTCGGCCAAGCCATATTTTTCTTAGTGAAGAATTCGGCTATCATAGAATTTTGAGGGAGAAAAATCTGATTTTACTCTAAATTCAATCTTCTCTAAGCAATAGTGTGTGAATTCGGCCAAGTAGAAAAAAAAGGGAACGTTTTTGTATTTGATAGTATACTAATATCCTTTACATCAAAAGGGTTTTGTGTACAAAATCGAATCAAGGTTCATGCGAGTTACAATCAAATTGATTGATAATTCACAAGTGACTGGACGTTCTTGGATTTTTTCTCTTGGAGGATATTTGTAACTAACAAAGAAAAGATATTTCCTTTGTCTCCATCCTCAGGAATACAATTTAACGAAAGGGAGCCTACACTCCTAGGTGATTCACGTTCGTGATTGGATTGGAAGATCTTACGGAATTGATTCAGCGCTTGTTCAATCGTCACGCGAAAAAAGTACGATACTTTTATATACATCAATTAATCTAGGGTTAAGGTTCTCGTTGCATAAAATGGAAAAATTTTATTTATACGCAAACCCTAATTTCATTTTTTTTTCTCACGCTTCCGCTGCGTTTCTTAACCGTTTTTTTCCCTACAAAGAGATATATGAGTGGCCCTCCTATTCTATATGACATGTTATCAAACAATGACAAACATTGCAATATTTACAAAAATATAAATAGCTACAATTTTGGTCCACCCTAGAAAATCAAGTAAATTACATATATCTTGGAATACAAGAACTCCTTTCTTGGTTAACAAGTCTTCACGCGACCTTCGTCGTTCGGACTCCCTCGACTACCTCCCATGGGCGTGCACACCCTTCGCCCTTACCCATGGGCGTGCGCATGCCACAAACCCATTAAGGGCTGCCATGCGTAACCCATGACTACCAAAGGGCTGCCGTGCGTAGCCCATGCCACAACAAACGTGGTTGTGCGCTCTTCACACGCACGTTCGTTGTTAAGGCTCGCACGGTCCCAAACTTGTTCCGGTTGCTCCTAATTCTTCAAACCTTCAAGTCTTCGATACTTGAATGTATTACAGATGAATTATAAATAAAAAAAATATTGCAGTTTTTTTTAATACAATAGTGAAGTTTTTTATTATTATTACAAAAAAAAAAAACTTAGCAACTACCAAGAAGGAAATTATGGTGATGATAGACCACCCTTCTTGTTACAATCCCAAAACAAAATTACATTGAAATTCTATGACCAAAATTGAGCAATAACTAACCACATATAAAATATATATATATATATATATATATATATATATCCATACATTCCAATGTAAATATATATGTGAATACCTAGAGTGTCATCTCTTTCTAAAACATGCATATATACAATAAAAAAGAAAAAGATTCACGTACACATACATCAATTAATCAAGGGTACAGCCTGGCTCTTATACCAATTGTAGGGAAAAAAACGGTTCAAAATGCAACGGAAGCGTGGGAAATTAGAAAATTAGGGTTTGCGTATATATAAATAAAAAATTTCCTTTTAATAACAAGAACCTTAACCCTAGATTAATTGATGTATATAAAAAGTATCGTACCTTTTTTTTTCTTGAAGATTGAACTAGCGTCGAATTGAATCCGTAAGATCTTCCAATCCAATCACAAACGTGAATCACCTAGGAGTGTGGGCTCCCTTTCTTTAAAGTGTATACCTGAGGATGGAAACAAACAAAATCTTCTTCTTTGTTAGTCACAACAATCCTCCAAGAGAAAAATCAAGAACGTCCGGTCACTTTTGAATTATCAATCAATTTGATTGAAACTCGCGTGAACCTTGATTCGATATTGTACACACAACCCTTTTTATGCAAAGGATACTAGTGTACTATCGAAAACAAAAACGTTTCCTCTTTTCTCTATGCTTGGCCGAATTCTTCACACAATGAGTTGGACGAATTTTTTTTATAACAATTAAAAAACAAATAAAAAATAACTTCTCACACCAAAAACTAAGCCTTGGTCGAAATTTACAATATTTTGGAGACCAAATCCTCTCTTAAGAATGATTTACTTGGTGGTTAAGAATATTTTCCTTAGGTAGATTTACTTGGTGGTTAAGAATCATTTTCTAAAAAGAATTCTATCCTACACCAAGACTCCTAATCCAACTCTATAGTGTATTTATAATCATATTAAAGACTTCCTAATTTGATTAGATAAATAATTTCTTTTATTTATCTACTTATCAAATATAGTCTTTAATATTAATTATACTACCAACAATAGTATAATATTAGGAGACCATCTCCTAATAGAAAAAGATTTTGACTTTTAATTAAATAATTAATTAATCACCAAATTAATTAATTTCCATTAATTAAATAATAAAATAAAATAATATAATTAAGCTATTCTAAATAGTCTTGCCGCCCAACATATATATATAGGCCAATATATTATTTCTTATTTTATTAAATCCATTTGACATTTATAAAAAGTTCACATGTGAACTAGACTCATTCTTATAAAAAGAAACAAGTTCACATACCTCAATACAAATCTAGATGGACCCCTAAATTAGTTTGGTAGATATATCAGGTGATTCATATAAGTTCATGTGGATTGGGGATCTTAGCGGACTATCTAAATTTAAGCTCCAATAGACACAACCTAATCACAATCAACAAATGATTCACTTAGGTCCGATCTATTTAATTTTAGTTCACTCCACTAAAGAACTAAAATTGAACTCTTAAATAAAGATAGAATAAGTTGATGTTACTCATTCGTACCCTAGACAACCTTATTAGAGAAAGTGTATCCTCGTGAAGAATAACAGTAATCGTCAAGAGCTCACGGACCATATATAGCTCTCCAAGTTACCATATGTACTCATATGACCACATTTTGAACTTGGATATTTTGACTTGTCCAAAAGCCATGTTTCAATATACACTATTGAAAACTTAACGTTAAGATTTAATATCCAATACCTCAAAACATCCATATGATGATATTCTACTCTTATTTAATAAATGGAGCCACGATGTCCATATCTATAAATGAAGTCCTCTATCGATTAACAAATGAATACCACCAAACTAACGAGGATAGACTATGCTATGTAATCGTACTCATTGATAGCTCAAATGATAACACTTGCAACCATAAGTCCATCATTTATCTTAGGATTGAGATAAACTCTTCGATTGTCTTCAAATGAAAAACTTTTATCTATTGATAGTTCTAGATAAAGTATTTCATTGTGATCCTATCTAATGCACCCAGTGTACTAGATTCTTTTACCCAAAGACACCACACTTTGATGATTTTAGACTCATCATAACACATTTGATCCCACTCAAATGCTTGCAAAAGAATCTACAACTTTGACAAGATAAATGCGCCCAACCTTTTATTTTAAGTTGTGAATGTTATTCAAGACTAACTAAAGAATTGTGTTTACCTCATACATATCTAGATGTATGAACAATTCTTCTTTTTTCATAGTCTTTTAACCTTATGATTATTTACGTTTGACAATTATAATATTTAAACTATAAATGCTATAAGATTTGTTAAAATAGAAATCACTTTATTAATATGAAAAGATTATAAAATATATTATTATACTCTTACTATCAAGCATAATCCTAACATCTCTTTCCCTTTCCCTTTCTCTTTCTATTTCCCTTTCCTGTACTTATCTTCCTTCTTTGTTTTACCTCTCAGTTGGGACAATCGTTTCTTTAGTACACCCTTTAAAAAATATAGTGTAAACTTGAAGATGTATGAACCCCATAGATTTTTTTTTGAATTCTTCTTCCCTTTCAACTAATGAAAACATCCACCCGGATATGGTTGTGGTTCGTCCGTCATCCGTGCCAAATAATTGGCTCACCATATATATATTCAACATCTTGTATGCATCTTCACTCTGTTCGGACGTCATTTTCCTTAAAGTGGCATACAATATCTCTGCAGTCGGCCTTTTTCCTTTTAAAATTCTACTATGCATCGAATCCTCTCGTACTTCGTTGTTGTAAGCAAAACCTTCGGGTAGCTGTCCCATATTCAAGCAGCTGTATAAATAAAATTCTTCTTAGCCAAAAGGGGCTTTCGCCTTCCAAATCCAAACCACATCTCATCTTCTCTTTGTCCTTTGGGGTGAATGATCTCTCTTTTCAAAATATTGTGGACTAGTTGCCCGTAAAGTGTCAGTAGTTCTTTCAATTCTAAATATATGCCGAAAGATCCCTCATTGGATTTTTTCTCCAACCCAAATTTCTTTAGGACTGACTTCAAGTCTGCAGTCACAGACTTTTTACTTCCACTGTTTACTCTAACAAGAACCCAATTCTCATGGTATGGGAACCGCCACAAGTCTGCATTCATATTTTTTGGCATCTAAACAATTAAAACAAAAAGAAAACATCAGTCCCAGGCTTATGAAAATAAGCCTTAGGCTCAAAATTATGAATGTATTATCAGTCCCAGGCTCAACAAATGTACTAGGCTTATGAAAACATTTTAGTCCCATAGGATATGAATGCATCAGTCCTAGGCTCAAAATTATGAATGTATCATCAGTCTCAGGCTTAACATCAGTACTAGGCTTATCAAAAACATTCATAGCCTCATAGGCTAAGAAAACATCAGTCTAAGGCTCAAAATTATGAATGTATCATCAGTCTCAGGCTTAACATCAGTACTATGCTTATGAAAAACATTCATAGCCTCATAGGCTAAAAAAACACATTCAATATCAGTCTTAGGCTGAAAATAATACATGCATCATCCATCCATCAGCCTTAGGCTTATGACAATAATTTATAACCTAAATATATGCATTCACCATTACATGCAACATCAGTCATTTACTCTGCAAACGTTTTTCTTTCTTCCCTCTCACTATAATTTTCTAATGTAGTTCACAACAATCAATCAATCAATCACTAAATGTTTGCCCTTCAAACAGAGCATACAACCTCCAAATACACTTACAAACACGTCAAAAACACAAACAAGAGAACAATCTAAAACACAACAATAACAAACTCCAACATTCATCCCAAAACACACAGAGTAACAAACTCCAATATTTATCCCAAAACACAAACAATAACAAAATTCAATAAAAAAAACAAATTTGAAGGTTAAATTTGAAGAAAGTAGTACGTTCAAATTGGTTTGCGTTTCATCTAGGGTTTGGGTGCTTCGTTCAATACCAATGGTGACGGCGACAATGACGACTAGGACAACGACGACCTTGTGCTTCTTCTTCCTCTCTCTATTTCTGGTTCGTTGTTGTTTGGGTTTGCGTTTCGTCTAGAGTTTGGGTTCTTCATTTTATGCCCACGACGGTGGCGAGGACAACGATGATGAGAACAGTGAAACCTTATGCTTCTCCTTTCTCTCACTTTGGGGTCTGCTTGTTCTTAATGTAGGCAAAGAGTAGAGGACCGTTTCAATTCAAATTATTTTCATGTTGTTAATTGTTAGTTTTCTTTGAACTTAGAGGGTAATTTAGTCATTTTGTGGAAAATCAGATTAAGAAGGGTGATTTAGTAAACTTGATCAAGTTTTATTTGTTCAAACATTTAAGGAGGGTATTCAGGGGATTTTTTGTAGATGGGCTCTTAAGGGAATAATGGTAAATGGGGTTGGCAAAGCGGTTATAAATGCAATTTTTTTCCGACGGGCTATATCATATAAAGTGAATGTTGGGAAAGACTGTTTCCCACAATTTGCACTTTCATATAATATTAATGGTGTAAATATGTGCCAGCCCGGCCCAACTAGGTCCGGCACACCAGGCGCATTTTCCAAAATGGGTCGGGTCTGGCACGGTACGCCCATTGGACGTGCTAGGCCAGACCCAACCTATTTTGGAAAATAGGGATCTGGCACAACACGTGGGCACGACCCTGGTGGGCTGTGCCGTGCAGGCCTGCGTGGCCACTTAGGCAGGCCAAACGGTCGGCCCACTTTTTTTTTTTAAGAAAAATTAAATTTGTTAATAATAACATCATAGAGTATTGAGTTGTGGCTCATAACCTTTATCCAAGTAAGTAAAATTTCCTTTACTTTTTCCTCTTTTTGTATAGGATATACCTCTTTTCATTTCTTTAATTTATCCGATGTGGGATGTGGGATGTGGGATTGAATTTCCTTTCCATTCATTGATATAACATAATGATATTCTCTTGAGTCCATTTTTTTCTTTAAATATGGAAAACATGGAGAGAGTTGAGAGGTCTATTAAAATTAAATAAAGATTTCGTTAAAAAAAAATCAAATAATCCATTTATTGATATTATGCCATAATTTCCATCTTTTCCATCCATGGACAAAAATCATACATATATATGTAAATAAATCATTAAATCTTATTCGTATATTATTTTTTCCTAATCTTGATTATTGTTTATAATCATAATTGTATTCAATATCATATCTCACATTAGATAAATAAGAGTATTGAAGGGATGTTTAACCTATATAAAAAGGAGGAAAATACAAATGAAAACTTACTTACCTAAATAAGGATTATGGATCGTGGTTCAATACTCTACGGTATCATTATCTTTTAAACATTTTATTAAAAATAAAATGTTTTTTCTAAATAATTTGGTAGGTCCGCCGTACCGACCGTTGAGCTTAGCAAGCTATCATTACGTATCGTGGCAGGTCAGACCACGTATATTGGGCCCCGTATGCGGTCCATCAACGTGCCGGGCTTGGACCGGCACGTCGACTCTGCAGGCCGTGCCAGGCACGGCCTACCTCCGTGTGCAGGCTACACAGATCGGTCTCTTTACGCTCAGTCCACTTTTACACCGCCATATAATATCAAAGTATGTTAGCACTTTTTTGTTCTAATGTAAGTAAAATTATTCGACACGCAATTTCTGTGAATTGTTGACAATTTCTTGATATCTGTACAAGGATTAAGGAAATGTTAGGTGTTGTTAGAAAACAAATATTTAAATTGTTGCAAAAGAATCTTCCAGCTGTATATAAGTATAACGATGTGGTTTCCTCTAGAGTAGGTGGACCAGCTCCTGTGATATTCATCAATCATCACTATCTGGAATCTCTTTGAAGGCAAACCGAAAGAAACTTGTTAGATTTCACTTCTCTTTTACTTACTTTCTTGGGTTTACTCTGTTACTCTGTTTTGCATTAATATCTTCTTCTTTTGTCTTCCTGTCGTGTCTGTTATAATCTTGCATTGAGTTTTCTTCAATTGCTTTTCAATTCATAATTGTGGCTGGGTGTTGCTTTTGATATGAATCATGATCTGCATGTTGTTTGGTTTTGACTTTTTAATACATGAACAGCACTTTTTTTTTTTTGGTTTACATTTTTTGTTCCTGGTCCAACCCCTATCACACCCATTAAAATAAACTCTCAAATTTGACTTTTTTTTTTTCTTGCAGATGTTCTGAGAGGGGATTGCTTTTGCAATCATCAGTTTTTATGTTTTTTTTCTTCTTAATTTCTGTGTTACCAACAACTGTATTTGATTTGAAAGAACAATTTTTTTTTCCGGTACGGCGCAAATCACACCCATTAAACTAGTTCATGCTATGCAGATATATTGTGCAAAATGAGGGAATGGCCACTAACGACGACACGAATATCACTCGTGTTCTCTTTTGTGGACCGTATTTCCCTCCTTCGCATATCTACACTAAAGAATACTTGCAGAATTATCCATTTATTCAGGTATTTTTACATCTACTATAAGTTTCATTTCATAATGATATGCCTTGCATTTATATATATTCATGACTGTTTCTACCTATGCACAGCTTATGTAATTGAAATAGACAGATAATGTCACATTATGTTGGATAACAAGTTTCGGTTACTCTGCATAAGGTGATCGAGTTTTCTGTTTGTGAACTTCATTTAGGTTGATGATGTTCCCCTCGCTGATGTTCCTAAGTGCATAGGAAACTACCATCTTTGCGTAGTTAAAAGCATGCAGCTAAATTCAAATGTTATATCCCGTGCAAAACGGATGAAGCTAATAATCCAGTACGGTGTTGGCCTTGAAGGTCATTGTCAGTTTATATGTCCATTTCCTATTAACTTGGAGCTTTTCTTGGTGGTGATATATATGTGCTTTTTTTTTTTGAACCGATATTTATGTGCTTTTAGGTATACTTTTTATAATGCTCTTTTAATATTGTTATTATTGAAATTGATTACTTTCCCGTATCTATCTTTGCATAAAGGTGTTGATATTGATGCTGCTACAAATTGTGGAATCAAAGTTGCTAGAATACCTGGTGATGTGACGGGAAATGCAGCATCATGTGCAGAAATGGCTATATATCTGATGTTGGGGCTTCTTCGTAAGCAGGTTGGTTTATTCTGTCTAAGGAGCAATAGGTACTTCTCTATTGTATTGAAACCTTAATTAGTAAGTAGAAAGAGTAGCTGCTAATGCTTCTGTCAGCCATTTTTATCTTTAGATTTTGTCATTTTTATCTAACAGTCATCTGCTTATGGTTTTAATTTTATTAAATTGAACCAATGAATCTTTTGCATTGCCACTTGGCAAGCAAGGGAAACAATGGCCACCATTTATATTTTCTTTTTCTCATATTCTCACAAGGAATAGTTGATAATTGTTACAATCCTTTGTCTATTGTCTACAAATTTGTTGAGTTTATATATGTCGTTTTCTAATAGAGAAATCCCAAAAACTTAAGTTTATTTCGATGAAAAGCATG
Organism: Dipteronia dyeriana; assembly: GCA_032871835.1. Taxonomy (NCBI): domain Eukaryota; kingdom Viridiplantae; phylum Streptophyta; class Magnoliopsida; order Sapindales; family Sapindaceae; genus Dipteronia; species Dipteronia dyeriana. Next base: position 79,289,376 of record CM065296.1, on the reverse strand, counting down.
TTTTCTGATCCTTGCTACCATTAACATCCAGAGACTTTTCCGATGAATACGATTATCGATCGTGTTGGACTTGCATTGAAGTTGATGCTTCCCTTTGACTGCCTGTTAGTTTGTTATCCCAATGAGTTGCTTAAATTTAGCCATTGTTGGCACTAATGTTTCCAATGAATTAGCAGAATGGATTTGAATGTGTTATTTCTTTTTTTGACGGATGAATGTGTTATTTCTGTTTGTTGAATAACATGCTTTCTATTTACTTTTACCATGAAATATTAATATTTTTAAATCTGCATAGCATATTGTTTTCCACTTGTTACCATAATGTCGTGGTTTGCATATTATCTAAAGTAACTTCTTTTTTTTCTGTAGAATGAAATGCAAATTGCTGTAAAGCAAAAGAAACTTGGGGAGCCAATTGGTGAAACACTACTTGGGAAAACAGTAAGTGGCGATTTTCCTGGTTCCTTTTTTTTTTTGCCCTCCAATAGTAGTTTTTACACAGAATTTCCAAAAGCTGCAGGGTTGCACACTGATAGAGATGGATATTATAGTGATTTAGAAGATATTTGAGTTTAGATGTTTTTGAGATAATTGAGATGGATAATTTTATATTACATATCTATGTTTGATCAAGTCTCTTAAACTTTTATTTTGGACTGACCTTTTTTTGGAACACATCGTGTTAGTTGAAGAAATATAAAAATCCTAGTCGTTCTTTTCTCTTCCCCTACATCCCTTTCCTTCTATTATTTCTTTATTTATTTTTTGTTCATTTTCTTCTCTCTTTTCCCCTTCTTTTCCTGCATCAATTGACATCGAAGCCAAAATGCAATTCGTATGCTTTCCTAACCCTAGCATGGCTTCCTCGGAGATGTTCATATTGTCATATCACCTAAACCACATGAGCTTCCCAACCCTCTGGCCTCCGGCCTCTGCCATGCACCTTCCCACACTGTGTCAAGTCATAGTGCTGCCATCATTAGCCTTAAGATTAACAATCCCTGCCATTTATAACTTTATTTCAAAATTCACATTCATATTTTATATGCAGGTTGTAATTAATGTGGAAGTCTATATTCGGCCAATATGTTGAATTCCAAGTTATGAAGTTGTATCGGCATACCTAATAATGGGAACTGGCTACTAGTAATGTCTTTGTCCGTAAACTATCGTTGATCTAGATCACGGGGGGGGGTTCATTTTATTGGATAAAAATGTTGTTATGTTTTGGTTCTCAGTTTTGATCTATGGGAGCTTCTTAGATGAAGAAGTTCGAATGACAACAATTTATTAGCTGAGGCTTCATTTATCTTTTCGTCACCATGCTTAGTTCTTCACATACCATCCTTTTGTCTTTTTGTTCTTGCAGGTATATATTATGGGATTTGGAAATATTGGTGTTCATTTGGCTAAGCGATTGAGACCATTTGGCGTGAAAATTATTGCTACAAAAAGGAGTTGGGCCTCACATACTGATGTTTCCTCCCAATCCAATGGTATATAGAGTATAGACCCATAATATGAAAGTGAGACTCGGTGAGAAAAACTTTTTATCATGTTTCTTTGTGTCATCAGCTCTCCCTGTCGAAAATGGGATCATTGATGATTTGGTTGATGAGAAGGGAATTCATGAAGATAGTCATAAATTTGCCAGCAAGGCCAACATAGTTGTTTGTTGCCTGATTTTGAATAAAGAGACAGTAAGACTGCTATTTCATTTCATTTATTGGTAGTTAATGTACTTTAGCAATATATTTGATTGACGTCACAATTTTGAAGTTCATCTTATCCTTTTGGATCTACACCTGTTGTGATTTATTACAGCCAAATTATTGTTAGTATATCTGAAAGGTTTTTTCTACATCTGTCTAATCTATTATCTAAATTCATGCTCTGTAATTATTTAATTTTTCTGTTGAAACAAGATAAGCATTCCTTTCTAACTTTGGTCATAGTCAAAATGTGTTGAAATCATCACACGAAAGTCTTTCGGTGTCAGCTAATGAATTTAGCAGGAATTCGGTTTCTTCACATAATTGTTTGTGTACATTATTTGTTTTTGACCCACTTACAGTTCCGGTATTTTTATTTTTCAGGTTGGCATTGTAAACCGGTCATTCATATCTTCAATGAAAGAGGTTTGTTTGTTTTACAACCATTAAAATTTGCAAAAAAAGTTTATGTCCATGTCCATGTATCATAAACATCATTGAATGAAAGACTTGAAGCTAATATTTTATATAGAGCAATCTTGTTGAACCGTTACCTTAGCAAATATTCGATACCAAAGGAAATGTAACGACCTTTATGACAGACTAGTTGATGTTGAGGCAGTAGCGCATGTAGTGTAACAAGGCATAATCTTCATTGACATTCATGGTTGAAAAAGGAAAACTTAAATGTCATAGAGGATGCCTTTATTTCATAAAAGGTTTTGTTATTATGAGAGATACAAGATATACATAATGCCTGAACTTACAAACATTTCGTAGTGTTAAATTTATTGCTTCTCGTTTCTTCTAAGGTTCTTTTTACCTTTCATTAAATATTTATCTTTCTGTTTTGCTACATCTAAATATGTTGCTGGTAGAGAGTTTGAAGTTCGTCAATGTATTATATCATGTTGACTTATTTCACCAAGCTAAAAGGTGACCAAGTGATTGTTCCTCAAATAATTTATTTTTCCTTAACGGATTCTTCAGGGTTCTCTTCTTGTGAATATCGCTCGAGGAGGTATTTTGGACTATGAAGCCGTTGCACATTACCTTGAGTGTGGCCACTTGGGAGGCTTAGGAATTGATGTTGCGTGGACAGAGCCATTTAATCCTGATGATCCAATTTTGAAGTTCAATAATGTTATAATCACACCTCATGTGGCAGGAGTTACAAAGCATTCTTATAGATCCATGGCCAAGGTATGTAGCACTGACATCTGCTTGATTCTTCGAGTGGTGATTTTGGCAGGGACATTAATAATAAAAGTTAACAATTTTCAGAGGAAGGGAACAAGGAATCCATTATCCAATTTACCATGAAAGCAACTGAAAATATGAACTACAATCTAGAATAAGAAGAGAAGTGAAACAACTGTTAATATCATAGATTAACTTCATCCCAATTAGCCTGAATGAGAAAAAAACAGCTTATCACAATATTGAATTGCTATTGAAAAATTGAAGTGCTCCTCTTAGACTTATATGATGCAAAATCTAAAGCGCCTGCTTGCTGTTTGTTAGTTCACTTCATGGCCACAAATTGCACAATAGAACTTCAGGAGGTGATATATTTCTTCAAAAACTTGAATGTTACTGTACTACTATAGTAAAGCATTTTATCTTTCATCGACACACTATAGATTATCGGCATCTTGTTAAAATTATTGAATAATACCTGATGATAATTGGTTTTTGCTGACATTACGAATTGTATATCTTCTGATTTTTTTTTCTTCTATTATGGCCTGTTTATTTCAATGTTAAATGCACGATTACAGGTCGTTGGCGATGTTGCGCTTCAACTTCATGCAGGTACTCCTTTGACAGGGATAGAGTTTGTCAATTGATTCTAATCAAAAAATAAATTCATTCTAGCTCCATTGTTTTCATATAACAACATTGTATCGTTCAAAATTTGTATTGGTGTGCCATTGGATGGTGGCGGGGCTCTGATTATTAATCCAAGAGATGGCATGTTTAAGCATGAACTGTCACTTAGTTTGATGTATGACAATTTTCAATTTAATAGGATGGTTTGATGTTCTAATAGTTCCTTTGAATTAAATTCTTGTTATGTATTCAACTATTGTTGCTTTCATTTCGTTATAGTTTATTTTGAGTAATTTAAAGCTGTTGATAATATTAGTCATATTCAAAGTAGCTGTAAAATTAAAGCTGTTGGGGTGCGTTTGGTACGTGAGACGGGACGGGACAGGACGAGATAACTTTCTCTTGTTCCACGTTTGGCGCGCTATTAGTATGGGATAAGACGGGACAAAGTGGGAAAAAAACCATAAAATCTTGCCCCATCTCAGACCCTCGGCCAGGATGGGACAAGCACCAAAAAGATAATTTTGCTCAAAACTTCAAAAAATTACAACTATATACATGAAAACCCCATCACTCTTCTCTTTTTTTTCTTCTTGCCTTTTCTCTTCTCTTCTCTCCAACACGATCATTCTTCTCTCCAAACCGTTGCAACTCATCGTCGACATAGTTTGCTGGTGCACGCTTACACCGTCGAACCAGGGCTGCGATCTTTGGTGTTGATTGAAAGTAGGGCCGTCGAATCGGTGCGTGCATACACCGTAGAACCAGGGTTGTTGAAATGGTTCTAGGTTTAATTGAAGTTGGGTTCGGTGTTGATGGTTGGGTTTGTTTAATTTGGTGGTGGTTATAGTGGTGGATGGAACTGGGTTTTGTTGTGAACGGTGGTTTGGTGTTGACGATGATGGTGGGGTTTTTATTTTTTATTTGTTTTCGATCTGTTTTCAGCTTTTGGAGCAATTTTAGATTTGTTGACGATGTTGGTTTGGTGTTGACGATGATGATGATGATGGTTGTTTTTGATCGGTTTTTGATTTGTTTTCGATTTGTTTGATTTGTTGACGATGATGGCTAGGTTCGCTTGAATTGGAGCAGTTTTTTCAGATGAACATGAACAGTTCAGTCCTAGCAATTTTTTATTTTTCCAAATGAATAAGAACATATGAATTATTAGGATAAATTTTGTGGAATTGATTTTTTGTTTTTGTGTGGAATTTCATTGAAGAAATTTTTTATTAGTTTAATTAGTTTCATTGAAGAAAAATTTCATTAGGTTTGTGGAATTTAATGATTTTTAATTATTTTAATCAAGTAATATTTGATTTTTTCAAATTCAATGAAAGAATCCGAATTTGATCCAAATCTAGGAGGGTTTTTTTTTCTTTCCAAATTTAATAAAATTGTTATAAACATTAGAAAGGACAAGAGGGGTACTCTAGTCATTTGAACCTTCTGTTCCGTCCTGTCCCAATCATACAAAACGTATAACAACACAGTTAATAGTTTTGTCACAGACCTTCTAAACACAATAATGAACAAAATGACCCGTCCCGTTCCAACTTATCCTATCCCATCTCCGTGCCAAACGCACCCTTGATAATAATAGTCATATTCAAAGTAGCTGTAAAAATAAGGGGGTACCTGTTGTGCAGTTATTGGGAATTGGCTGTACGATACAATTATGAACAGTGATGTTATAACCACTTAATGGCCACCAAGTGGCAACAAAATAATAAACAATTGAATCGGACAACCGGTTTCCAACTGGTTGTCCTCAATATATATATTTGTAATTTTTCCAATAAAACGTAAAAATTAAAATGAAACCTAAAAAAATAAATTAAATAATAAAAATAATTTAAAAAATAAAATAAATTAATTAATTAAATATTTTCATATAATTTATGATATTTTGACTTGTAACCATTTTTGCGGTTCCAGTAACTATTTTACGGCATTGGTAACCACTTTTTAATTTTTGAAATTTAGATTTGTAACTATTTTCACGGAGTTGATAGCCATTTTCACGACTTCAATAACCATTTTACGGCTTCGGTAACAACTTTTTAATTTTGTATATTATGACTTGTAACCATTTTCACGGCGATAGTAACCATATTACGGCTCTGGTAACAACTTTTAAATTTTGGAAATTTTAGAAATTTTAGAAATTTTGACTTGTAACCATTTTCACGGAATTGGTAACCACTTTGACGGCTTTGGTAACTATTTATACGGTTTTGATAACCATTTTTTATTTTTTAATATTTTGAATTGTAACCATTTCCACGGTAATGGTAATCATTTCCACGGTAATGGTAAACATTTTCATGGCTCCAATAACCATTTTACGGTACTGGTAACCGCTTTTTAATTTTTTAAAATTTTGACATGTAACCATTTTCACGGCGATGGTAACCATTTTACGGGCATGAAAATCACTTTATATTTTTTAAAATTTTGACTTGTAACCATTTTCACGGCGACGGTAACCATTTTCACGGTCCCAGTAACCATTTTAAGCTTTGGTAACCACTTTTAGATTTTTTGAATTTTTGATTTGTAACCATTTTCATGGCAATAATAACCATTTTAACGGCTCCAGTAACCCTTTTACAGCTTCGGTAACCACTTAAATTTTAGAAATTTTGACGTGTAACCATTTTCACGGCATTGGTAACAACGTTTACTGTTTTGGTAACCATTTATACGGTTTTGGTAAACATTTTTTTTTAATATTTTGACTTGTAACTATTTCTACGGCGATTGTAATCATTTTCACGGCTCCAGTAACCATTTTACATCTCTGGTAACCACTTTTTGTTTTTTTTTTTTTTTTTTTTTTTTAAATTCTGACTTGTAACCATTTTCACGACGATGGTAACCATTTTCACGATGATGGTAACAATTTTCACGACTCTAGTAACCATTTTACGGGTCCAGAAACCACTTTTTAATTAATTAATTTTTGACTTGTAACCATTTTTACGACGATGGTAACCATTTCACTGCTCCAGTAACCATTTTACGTCTTTGGTAATCACTTTTAGATTTTTTGAATTTTTGACTTGTAATCATTTTCACGGCAATGGTAACCATTTTAACCGCCCCAGTAACCATTTTGCGGCTTCGGTAACCACTTTTAAATTTTAGAAATTTTGACCTGTAACCATTTTCACGGCATCGATAACCACTTTTACGGCTTTGGTAACCATTTATACGGATTTTGGTAACTGTTGTATGTAAATTTTACCAAGCATACACGTCATTGACAGGAAGGAAAAAATAGCCATGTGGATGCCCAAATGGGCATCCGGGAAATATCCTATAAGGCATCATTAAAGAGAAGAAAGCCCGAATAAGCATATACTGAATAAAACCTACTCGGGATCAGCTAACAGCACTCGGGACTGGTTAAATAACACTTTCACTCGGGCTCAAACGGTACTACTCGGGACCATCAGGTATTACTCTTACTCGGGAATAAATACGACCCGAGTAAGAACTTGGTGCTTATTTCATACAGATTGTCATTAAATACGTGACGATATCCATCAGGAAGGAATACCAAATGAAATAGAGCATAAAATTAGAAGAGTTCCCAATCAGGAAATAACTTGATTTCTTTACGAAGACTACATTCTAATAAAGAAACAAGTCCAAATTGAACTGCACTACTAGGATCCCACTCGATTTCCATGAGACTCCGAAACAGGAAAGAAGACAAATCGACCTCAAGAAAGTAACCGAATCACAATTAAATACAAAGATCCTGTATTACTTGTACAAGGCAGATTAGGGTTCTATAAATATATAAATAGACCCATAATCTCATCCAGAAAAGATATAGGCAATATAGCATACAAAAATCACAGTAAATACAGAGAGAAAAAAGAGAGATCGAGAGCTTGTAAAACATCTTATTCTCTTTGTGGATTTTGGCTTGGTTGATCTTTTAACCACCCGTGGATGTTTCTCTGGCCATCGGAGTTTTACCACTTAAAATTTGTCTTTGTTACACTCTCTGTATCTCTTTCTCTTTAAATCAATAGCCGAAATCCAATCCTTGTTGGCTTTTTTGGCATAATCCAAAAATCGACGTCAACAATTGGCGCTAGAAGAAGGGCTTGAACCTCTGAACTTGTTAAAAGGCAATGGCAGGAAGCAGAAGTAGTTCAGGGAATGGCCAAAAATCACCAGACGATTTCCATATTGGCAATACGACACAAAATCCTGCAGCAAACACAGAAAACCAGCCTACGCACCTGGCGGGGATCCAGCAAGTTCCTCAAACTAGTAGAGATCTTACGCTGCGTTTCCAAGAGGCCCTGCAGCAATCGGTGACGGACGTTGCAAGGGAAGGGATTGATCTACTGGCCGCAGGAGCACATACTCATAATCCTCCACCCGTAAGGCTCCGTTCGATGGTGGTGGGGCCAGGAATAACTATGCCAGAAACCTGAAGGAACTCTTCCCCAATCAATCCAGCTGGACAGAAAACACTAGAAGAGGAAAATCACCAGAGGCTGGATCGCAATCAAACAATACGTGCCAGACATCGTAAATACGATCGGCGTAGAGGACGGTCATCATCAGAAGACAGTGATCAACAATACCGTAAACGTCATCATGGAGTCACACGAGAGTTCTGGCATCAGAGTGAAGAATCTGATGAAAGAATGACAGTTACCCAACTGTTCAACCATCAAGGAAGCCCGGTGGGGGACAGAGATGTCACAATCAAGAGCCTAACTCGAGAAGTAGAGAATAACAGGTGACAGATGGAGGCACTAGTCAGACGTTACGGCTATAACGATCTATCCGACGATGACTCAGAGAATCCATTTATCAGGGAGATTTTGCGGACCCCTTTCCCATAAATATTCAGAATGTCGCAAGTGGAGCAATTTAAAAAAGATACAGATCCAAAGGAGCACGTTAGACGCTATAAAAGTGCCATGGCTCAATATGCCCGCAGTGACCCCCTATTGTGTCTCAACTTTCCGCAAACATTGGGGTACACAGGCTCAAGATGGTTCGGAAGACTACCCCCGGCAAGCATCGAAAATTTCAGCGAGTTGAGCAGGAGCTTCTCAAGGCAATTCCTGAGCAACGTTCACAGAAAGAAGTCGGTGGCCTACCTCTCTCAAATAAAACAGGGAAGGACGAGTCATTAAAAAAATACTTGGGCCGGTTCGGCCAAGAAGTATCAAAAATTGGCAGCGCTAATGATGAAGCAATTATTGCTGCCTTCACCAATAACTTGCAGAATGGAAGACTATCATTCGATTTGAGAAGAGCACGGATGACAAGGTATGCCGACATGATGGATATGGCGGGAGGATACGCTCTGGCCGAGGAAGAAGAGTTAGCTACAGGAGGAAGCTATATGCATGGAGGAAAGCCCGAACAGAAGAATACCGAATCCAAGGGGCAGAATCAAAAGGAAAAACGAAAAGGGAACAGCAAGGAGAAAAACAAGGATAGGGGTAATGGGCCTAACGCCGAACGGTCCACAGAGAAATACCAAGGCAGATATACCAATTACACCCCTCTTCGGAAGAAACAAGAAGAAATTCTAGCCATCTTGGAAGAAAAGAATATGGTGCAAGAACCGCGGCGACAATCACAATTCGTCCGGAGATACAACCAAGTATTGCAGGTTTCATAAAGGAACCGGGCATGAAACTTCAAAGTGTTTTCAGCTCAGAGATTACATAGAAACTCTTATTCAGGAAGGGCACCTGCGGGATGTAATCTTGAAAAAAGACGAGAGACCAGAAACCAAGAAAGTCAAGGTTGATCACAACCCTGGTCAAAACCAAAGAACCAGCCCCGAAGCCAATCAATTAATACATACAATTTTTGGAGGACCTTCTACTGGGAGCAGCAACCGAGAATGAACTCAGGAAATCCGAGAAGCAGTAGAAGCAAGGAATAACTTCGACGTAAACTCAGTTGAACCAAACCCTAAAAGGGTAAAGGAAGGATGGGACCCAATAATCTTTACAGAGGCAGATTGTCATGGCATCGATGTTCGACCTAACGACGTTTTGGTTATAAGTGCCCGGATTGGCCATAAAGAAGTCCGGAGAATTTTAATAGATAATTGGAGCTCAGCAGATATCCTAAGCGTGGCCGTATATGACCAGCTAAGACTAAACCAAAAAGATTTACAGCATTTCTATACTCCATTAAGAGGATTTGGAGGAATAGAGGTCAGGTCACTCGGGACGGTAAAACTACCAGTTAAGATCGGAACGGCACCATGCCAGAGGGCTGTCCTGCTCGACTTCGTGGTAGTTGACTTATTGGGCCGGCCATTCCTGAATAAAACAAAGGCCGTGACGGCCACTTATGCATTAATGATCAAGTTCCCAACAGAACATGGGGTTGGGATAGTCAAGGGATCCCAAGAGATGGCCCGAAAAGCAAATCTGTCGGTACACAGAGACAAGCTTGATGCTGAACAAGTGTGCACCATAATGCAGCCAAATCAGTGTAAAAAATCCTTGTCATTCGAACTGGATCCAAGGGAGGGCTCGAATGAATACAAAACAGAATTGGTTGAAGTGGTACTTGAAGAAGACAAACCGGACAAGAAAATCAAGATAGGGGCCAACTTGGATGGAAAAATCAAGCAAGACTTAACCAATCTGCTTAGAGAATACAAAGATGTATTCGCCTGGAGTCAAGAAGATATGATCGGGATAGATGCCTGAGTAATATCCCACTACCTCGCAGTAAGCCTGAATGCAAAACCGGTGATACAAAAGAGAAGATCGTTCAATCCTGAAAGAAGTCGAGCAATCAAAAAAGCGGTGGAAAAGTTACTAGCGACTGGATCAATCAGAGAAGTCAGCTACCCCCAGTGGGTCGCCAACGTAGTCCTCATCCAGAAGAAAAACGGACAATGGAGGATGTGCGTAGATTTCACGGATCTAAACAAGGCATGTCCAAAGGTTAGCTTCCCACTTCCAAGGATAGATCAGCTGGTGGATGCCATAGCAAGTCATGAATTACTCAGCTTCATGGACGCTTACTTAGGATATAATCAGATCCGGATGAACAAAGCTGATGAAGAAAAAACAGCCTTCACAACGGATCAGGGTTTATATTGCTACACAGTAATGCCCTTCGGTTTAAAAAATGCAGGAGCTACGTACCAAAGGTTGGTCAACAAAATCTTCACTCGGCAAATAGGAAGGAACATGGAAGTGTACATTGATGATATGTTGATTAAAAGCGTCTCAGCAGATGAGCATGCCCACGACCTCTGAGAGGCATTTGATGTTTTGAGAAGATACCAGATGAAATTAAACCCAAACAAATGTTTATTCGGAGTCCATTCAGGAAGATTCTTGGGTTTTCAAGTCCATTAAAGAGGAATCAAAGTTAATCCCGAGAAGATCCAGGCTTTGCAACAAATGACTTCACCAAAAATATTGAAAGAGGTACAACGCTTAACAGGGTGTTTAGCCTCCTTAGGAAGATTCATCTCAAGGGCTACAGACGGGTGCGCACCTTTCTTCAAGATAATCAAAAAAGGGAAAGGCCTGGAGTGGAATAAAGAGTGTGAGCAGGCATTCTTAAAAATAAAAGAGTACTTGGGGCAAGCTCCCATCCTCTTAAAACCACAAAAAGGGGAAATACTTCAGCTGTATCTGTCAATAACCGAGTTTGCAGCAAGTTCAGTCTTAGTCAGAACAGAAGATGGAGTGCAGAAACCAGTGTATTATACAAGCAAGGCACTCCTACCGGCCGAGACCAGGTACTCACAGGCAGAGAAGATAGCCTTAGCATTGGTTTCAGCAGTAAAAAAACTGAGACCATACTTTCAGGCTCATACGATCCAGGTTCTCACCAATTGCCCATTAAGACAAATCTTACAAAAACCAGAGATATCAGGAAGACTTACTAAATGGGCAATCGAGTTAAGTGAATTCGATATTCATTATGCATTAGAACCTCCCTCAAAGGACAAGCGGTGGCAGACTTCATAGCTGAGTTCACAAAACCAAACCCGGAAACAAAAAGAGTATTGGATAAAATTTTCCCATGGAAACTATATGTTGATGGTTCTTCAAACACTCATGGCAGCGGGGCAGGGATCGTAGTTCGCACCCCAGAAGGAGATGATGTTGAATGTGCCATGAGATTTTATTTCAAAGCAACCAATAATCAAGCCGAATACGAGGCATTGTTAGCTGGACTCAGATCTGCATAGCTATGGGGCAGATGAAGTTGAGATATTCAGCGATTCACAAGTAGTTGTCAACCAGGTTATGGATGAGTACCAGGCCAAAGATGAAGGAATGATTGCCTACCGTGACATCGCAAAACAGCTCCTCCAAAAATTTAAAGAATACAAGATCGCTCAGATCCCTAGAGAAGAAAATGAAAAGGCAGACGCTTTATCTAAATTAGCGTCAGCAACAACCTCAATCAGACCAAAGATCATTCCAGCTGCACACCTCCTTAAACTGAGTACAGCTGAACCTAAGCATTTGGAAATTTCATAAATCCAAACACTGCAAGACGGTTGGATGGTCCAGCTGAGAAGGTTCCTGGAAGAAGGCGTGCTCTCAAAAGATCCGGTATTAGCAAAGCGCATCAGGTATCGATCGACTAGATATACCATGATCGGAGGAGAATTATACAGAAGGGGGTTCTCCTGAGCTCTCCAGAGATGTGTACCGGAGGAAGATGCACATCCAATACTTCAAGAAATCCACGGAGGGGTTTGCGGAAACCATACTGGAGGTAGAAGCCTGGCGCATAAGGTACTCAGACAAGACTATTACTGGCCTACGCTTTTCTCAGATGCACAACAGTGGTCAGAAAGTTGCATTACCTGTCAAAGGATTGCTAACGATATCCGACAACCCCTAGAAAAACTCAGAAACCTCACTGCTCCATGGCCATTCGCCATGTGGGACCTAGACCTGATCAGTCCAATGCCAGCTGGGACAGGGGTGGAGCAAAGCATGCTATAGTAGCTGTCGATTATTTCACAAAATGAGCAGAAGCTAAACCGCTCGTGCATATCATGGAAGCCAACACCATAAATTTTGTAAAGAAAAACATACTTTATAGGTTTGGAGTTCCGGACACTATAATCACCGACAAGGGCACTCAGCTTGATAACCAAAAGTTCAGACAGTTGTGCGAGAAGTATCATATTGCTAACTGCTATGCGACACTAGCTCACCCTCAAACAAACGGGCAAGTAGAAGCAGTAAATAAAATTATCAAGCACACCATTAAAGCAAAGTTAGATGACAAAAAAGGAAGCTGGGTTGAAAAGCTTCCTGAAGTATTATGGGCATATCGGACGACAGCAAGGACTTCAACAGGAGAAACTCCGTTCACCCTAGCGTTCAGAACAGAAGCTGTCATCCCCATAGAAACATCGTATGCATCCCTATGGGTCAGGCTATACGATGAAGAACAGAATGTTGATACGCTACTACAAAGTTTGGATAAGCTAGAGGAAAAAAGGGAAAAGTCCCGAATAAGAAATACAACATATCAACAAAGAGTGGGTCGCCACTACAATTCTCGTGTTCGGATCAGGAAATTCTAGCTAGGAGACCTGGTGCTCAGGAAGTTGTCGTTGAACACAAAAAACAGAGCCGCAGGATCCCTGGCTCACAAATGGGAAGGTCCATACAAGATCGAGGGGATAGCTGACCATGGATCCTATTGGATTGCTCGACCCAATGGAGGGGTGTTACCCCGACCATGCAATGCCCAATATCTGAAGATTTTCTATCCTTAAAGTATATATATATATTTATATTAAATATTCTATTCTTTTATTGGTAGGAAAAATATAAAATTGTAATCTAAATCTGTCGATTTTTTACAGTAATAAATAAAATTACTCGGATTTTTTGAAAGGATAGCATCTAGTTCGGGATATCCAAAAAAGGGATATGATAATAAGATCATTATGAAAGTAGAGCATGATAATAAGAACATGCAAATAGAATTCTCGGGACCATCAAATCCCTAATGGGCGGAAAAGTTCGTAGGAGCATGCCAGCCGAGCGGGGTCAAAATGACCTTCGCGAAAAGGCAAACCCAATGCACCAGACTTTGGAAAAATGCTCGGGACGCTATCGGAAGAAATTCCGGTGAAATGCGTAGCTGTTTTGAAGCACCTTTTAAAAAAAAAGAGCTTAACGATTCGGCAAACCCTTGTGCATAAAAACTAGGGAGACGTCCTTGGTATTGCGTAAGGACTCGAACGTATAATCATGGTGAGCCTTGATGTAACATTCGGGTAGCAACCGGGTATAAAACACGAGTGCAAACTTGCCTGTTTCAAGATGACTCGGTTAATAATAAAGAGCCAGTTTAATAAGATACTTGACAAATGAAGTCATTCGGGTAACGATCGGTTTAATAAGATACTCGGTTAAGTTACTCGAACATCGAAAAAGCTAGTTTAATAAGATACTTGGCAATTGAAGTTATTCGGGTAACAACCGGTTTAATAACATACTCGGTTAAGTTGCCCGACCAACAACCAGTTTAATAAGATACTTGGCAATTGAAGTTATTCGGGTAACAACCGGTTTAATAAGATACTCGGTTAAGTTGCCCGACCATCAACCAGTTTAATAAGATACTTGGAAATTGAAGTCATTCGGGTAACAACCGGTTTAATAAGATACTCGGTTAAGTTACCCGAACATCAAAAGAGCCAGTTTAATAAGATACTTGGCAATTGAAGTCATTCGGGTAACGACTGGTTTAATAAGATACTCGATTAAGTTACCCAAACGTCGAAGAAGTCGGTTTAATAAGATACTTGGCAATTGAAGTTATTCGGGTAACAACCGGTTTAATAAGATACTTGGTTAAGTTGCCCGACCATCAGCCAGTTTAATAAGATACTTGGCAATTGAAGTCATTCGGGTAACAACCGTTTTAATAAGATACTTGGTTAAGTTACCCGAACATCAAAAGAGCCAGTTTAATAAGATACTTGGCAATTGAAGTCATTCGGGTAACGACCGGTTTAATAAGATACTCGGTTAAGTTACGCGAACATCGAAGAAGCCGATTTCATAAGATACTTGGCAATTGAAGTTATTAGGGTAACAACCGGTTTAATAAGACTCGGATAAGTTGCCCGACCATCAGCCAGTTTAATACAACACTTGGCAACAATCAGTAAAAAATAGACATAAACCATTCAACTCAGAACAAAATTGAATTTTATTGCTCTTAAAAGAATGGTTACAGTTCAAATTACAGTCAAAGAATAGTTCTTAACAAATAAAAAATAAAGAATCAGAATCTTCTACAAATCTACAAAATTAAGGTTGCGAGGATTTTGAGCTTTTGCCAATACTCGGATCTGGCACCATCTTGTATTCACGAAGCTGACTCTCATTAGACGGCTAAGTAATATCGTCGACAATATCATCCCTCCACCGACTGTAATCTTCACCCGGGATTGGCCCGACATCCAGGACTACACCCTCAACCGACTCTTGACTTGCGTAAAAATTCGAGAGAGAATGCTCGGACTGAATCTCTAAATGCATAGGATGGGGCTCTTTGCCTTGACTACGGCAGTAGGCTCTCTATTCCTTCATCTGAATCCGAAAAGATTCCAAGGACCGGTCCACATGGTGTTTGATTGACAGCTCCCAATTAGCACGGGCCTTCTCGATCGCCCTATTCTTGACATTAAAGAATTCGCCGGTCGAAACTAGCCCACGTTGAAATTCCTGAAGAAGTAGGGCATCGTAAGCAGGGGATCTTTTAAAACGATCCACCATTTGGACTTCCAGCTCCAGCCTGGCCTCTCGGGAAAGGGATTCAACTGTCAGCACTTGGTGCTCCAAGTCTTCAATATTTTGGACATACGCAGACTTCGCCTGCTTCGCCTCCTGCTCGGCCTTAAGCATGGATTCTTCAGCAGAAGAAAGAAGATTTTGAAGCGATGCAACCTTCTCCTCTGCCAAAGATGCCTTGTCCTCTGCTTCAACCTGCTTCGCCAGGCAATGGTCGGTAAATATCTATACAGAGCCGACCTCCTGCTGATAAGCCTGCTTAACTCGAGCACGACCCTCCTCGATCGCCTTCAGCTGAGCCTCTAGACGCCTTATCCGATAGGCTTGACATTGTTACGTCTGAACAAGCTCAGCAAATTCAGCCACCATCTGCAAAGGAATATATTTAGAAAACCGGCAAAAGCAAAGTAGTAAAAGAGTTAGAATTAACTGAGTTAGATTTAACTTACATAAGATGCACCGTTGAAAATGTTTTGGAGACGTTCGGTTAGTGAACCATCTCTAAAACCGCTCCAGCGGTCTTTCCCGATATAAGCCCGACCAGAGGACATCTCCTGTAGCATATCTTGGGGAGAAAGGAATAAAGGAACCCCCGAGGGTTCAACTCCCCAATTTCCAGACTCGGGGGCAGGAGAAGCCCTATTTGGCTCTAAGGATGGAGAAGGTACCCCCGAAGGTTCAGCACCTATATCTCCAACTTCGGGGGTAGAAGAAGCCCTATTCGGTTATGAAGTGGCTGCATCTACTGATGCTCCAGCACCAGCACTCGGGGCAATCTCGTCCGTAACATCTTCGTCGCTGGAGTCAATGAATGAGACTACCCGAGGAACTTAGAGAGGGCGAGACGGCGAGACGGCGAACTGACTGCCTTTCGCTTCTCACCCCGAGAACGGTGGAAGTTAAGATCAGCAGCAGGATCTTCTAACGGATCGTCCCGAAAAGACTCAAAGAACTCGGCTCCGGCAGGCACTTGATCCGTCAAGACGTTACCACCATCGCCAGCTTCAGACAGTCCAACAGGCTCTTCACCTGGACCCTCATACTGCCTCTCCCTATTTTCAGGCAGTTGGGTGTTAGTCAGTTCACCTTGGCCACTTTGACTAGCAAAATTTCGAGTAGAAGGCTGAGCACCCCGATCAACGCACTTGGGAATTTGCTCAGCGATATCAATTTCCTCATCAGGCTCGGGTGGAGCAATACCCTCATCGCCCTGACGGGAAGCTTCCTTTCTACTCGCTTGTAGAATCGCCTTCACCAGGCGAGCCTGAAGATCCTTGACAACGTCCGTATCAAACACTGAAAAAAAAAGAGAATTAATTATGTTTTAAAAATAAAAGAGAGTGCAGTGAAATACAACAGAATGGGCGCCGGGTTACTTACATTGCCTGCGATGGCCCAAAATTTGTCTGAAGAAACCGAGCTTTATCAAGTCATCCTCTTTATAAAGATAGCTCTTGCTCCTCTTTTCCAGAGTACGAACTGCTGCCCGAGTCAGCCTCTTCAGCTCTGAATCACTATAGTAGATTGCTTTCTTGTTCAACGCTTCGGGGGAACAAATGAAGCGGGGAACACTCAACACCATTTGGGAATCCCCAGAGAGAATAGTTATATCAAGCCCGAGAGCCCCTCTAGCAAAAAACCAACTGTTCTTCCAAAATTTATTGGATTTAGGGAATCCCTATATGAAACCTTTCTTCTTTGGGTCATCAGAAGCATCGACCCCCCGATTCGCCTGTGCTTATTTGGGGACCCAACCATCCGAAGAAGTAGACGCAAGAAAATAGGTATTTTGACTTGTAACCATTTTTGCGGTTCCAATAACTTTTTTACGGCATTGGTAACCACTTTTTAATTTTTGAAATTTAGATTTGTAACTATTTTCACGGTGTTGATAACCATTTTCACGACTTCAATAACCATTTTACGGCTTCGGTAACAACTTTTTAATTTTGTATACTATGACTTGTAACCATTTTCACGGCGATAGTAACCATATTACGGCTCTGGTAACAACTTTTAATTTTTGGAAATTTTAGAAATTTTAGAAATTTTGACTTGTAACCATTTTCACGGAATTGGTAACCACTTTGACTGCTTTGGTAACTATTTATACGGTTTTGGTAACCATTTTTTATTTTTTAATATTTTGAATTGTAACCATTTCCACGAAAATAGTAACCATTTTCACGGCTCCAATAACCATTTTACGGTACTGGTAACCGCTTTTTAATTTTTTAAAATTTTGACATGTAACTATTTTCACGGCGATGGTAATCATTTGTACGGCTCCAGTAACCATTTTACGGGTATGGAAATCACTTTATATTTTTTTAAATTTTGACTTGTAACCATTTTCACGGCCCCAGTAACCATTTTAAGCTCTGGTAACCACTTTTAGATTTTTTGAATTTTTCATTTGTAACCGTTTTCATGCCAATAGTAACCATTTTAACGGCTCCAGTAACCCTTTTACAGCTTCGGTAACCACTTAAATTTTAGAAATTTTGACGTGTAACCATTTTCACTGCATTGGTAACAAGGTTTACGGTTTTGGTAACCATTTATACGGTTTTGGTAAACATTTTTTATTTTTTAATATTTTGACCTGTAACTATTTCTACGACGATTGTAAACATTTTCACAGCTCCAGTAACCATTTTACATCTCTGGTAACCACTTTTATTTTTTTTTTTAATTCTGACTTGTAACCATTTTCACGACGATGGTAACCATTTTCACGATGATGGTAACCATTTTCACGACTCTAGTAACCATTTTACGGGTCCAAAAACCACTTTTTAATTTATTAATTTTTGACTTGTAACCATTTCACGGCTCCAGTAACCATTTCACGGCTCCAGTAACCATTTTACGTCTCTGGTAATCACTTTAAGATTTTTTGAATTTTAAAATTTTTGAATTGTAATCATTTTCACGGCAATGATAACCATTTTAACCGTCCCAGTAACCATTTTGCGGCTCCGGTAACCACTTTTAAATTTTAGAAATTTTGACCTGTTACCATTTTCACGGCATCGAT
Source organism: Dipteronia dyeriana (assembly GCA_032871835.1). NCBI lineage: Eukaryota > Viridiplantae > Streptophyta > Magnoliopsida > Sapindales > Sapindaceae > Dipteronia > Dipteronia dyeriana. Next base: position 79,270,981 of record CM065296.1, on the reverse strand, counting down.
AACCACTTTTACGGCTTTGGTAACCATTTATACGGATTTTGGTAACTGTTGTATGTAAATTTTACCAAGCATACACGTCATTGACAGGAAGGAAAAAATAGCCAGGTGGATACCCAAATGGGCATCCGGGAAATATCCTATAAGGCTTCATTAAAGAGAAGAAAGCCCGAGTAAGCATATACTGAATAAAACCTACTCGGGATCAGCTAACAGCACTCGGGACAGGTTAAATAACACTTCCACTCGGGCTCAAACGGTACTACTCGGGACCATCAGGTATTACTCTTACTCGGGAATAAATACGACCCAAGTAAGAACTTGGTGCTTATTTCATACGGATTGTCATTAAATACGTGATGATATCCATCATGAAGGAATCCCAAATGAAATAGAGCATTAAATTAGAAGAGTCCATAATCAGGAAATAACTTGATTTCTTTACGAAGACTACATTCTTATAAAGAAACAAGTCCAAATTGAACTGCACTACTAGGATCCCACTCGATTTTTATGAGACTCCGAAACAGGAAAGAAGACAAATCGACCTCAAGAAAGTAACCGAATCACAATTAAATACAAAGATCCTGTATTACTTGTACAAGGCAGATTAGGCTTCTATAAACATATAAATAGACCCATAATCTCATCCAGAAAAGATATAGGCAATATAGCATACAACAATCACAGTAAATACAGAGAGAAAAAAGAGAGATCGGGAGCTTGTAAAACATCTTATTCTCTTAGTGGATTTTGGCTTGGTTGATCTTTCAACCACCCGTGGATGTTTCTCCGGCCATCGGAGTTTTACCACGTAAAATTTGTCTTTGTTACTCTCTCTGCATCTCTTTCTCTTTAAATCAATAGTCGAAATCCAATCCTTGTTGTCTTTTTTGGCATAATCCAAAAATCGACGTCAACAGTAACTTTTTTTATTTTTTAATATTTTGACTTGTAACTATTTCCACGGCAATGGTAACCATTTTCACGGCTCCAGTAACAATTTTACGGCTTTGGTAACCACTTTTAGATTTTTTGAATTTTTGACTTGTAACATTTTCACGGCAATGGTAACAATTTTAATGGCTCTTGTAACCAAATCGGGTTACGCGAGTTTCAATCTAGTAGAATGAGAATTCACAAGTGACCGGACGTTCTTGGATTTTTCTCTTGGAAGATATTCGTAACTAACAAAGAAAATATTTTGTTTGTCTCCATCCTCAGGTATACAATCTAAAAAAAGGGAGCCCACACTCCTAGGTGATTCACGTTCGTGATTGGATTGGAAGATCTTGCGGAATCAATTCGGCGCTTGTTCATTCGTCACGAGAAAAAGGTACGACACTTTTTATATACATCAATTAATCTAAGGTTAAGGTTCTTATTAGTCAAAAGGAAATTTTTTTATTTATACGAAAACTCAATTTTTTAATAAATTTTCTCACGCTTCTGCTGCGCGTGTGTTTTTCCCTACAATAGGATCACAAACTCTCTCCTAAGAAGGATTTACTTGGTTGGCAAGAATCCTTTCCTTAGGTGGATTTACTTGGTAGTTAAGAATTCTTTTCAAAAAAGAATTTTACTTTACACCAAAACCCCTAATCCAACTCATTAAAGTATTTGTAACCATATTAAAGATTTCATAATTTGACTAGATAAATAATTCATATTATTTATCTACTTATCAAGTATAATCTTTAATATTAATTATAATACCAACAATAGTATAATATTAGGAGACATTCTCCTAATATGAAAAAGATTTTGACTTTTAATTAAATAATTAATTAATCTGTAAATTAATTAATTTCCATTTAATTAAATAATAAATTAAAAACTAATATATTTAGGATTTTATACATTAGCATTGCCGCCTATAACAACATATAGGTATATATATTAATTTTTTTTATTTTATTAAATCCATTGGACCTTAATAAAAAGTCAACATGTGAACTAGACCCATTCTTACAAAAAAAAAAACAAGTCAACATGCCTTAATATAATTCTAGATGGAGCCCTAAATTGGTCCGGTAGAGTATATCAATTGATCCACGCAAGTTCGTGTGGATTGAGGATCTTGGCGGGATATCTAAATTTAAGCTCCAATAGATACAACTCAATCACAATCAACAAATGATTCACTTAGGTCTGATCTATTAATTTTAGTTCATTCCACTAAAGAACTAAAATTGAACTCTTAGATAAAGATAAAATAAGTTGATGTTACTCATTCATACCCTAGACAACCTTATTGGAGAAAGTGTATCCTCGTGAATATAACTTGCTTGTCCTAAGTCCTTTATATCAAATTGTTTTGCTAACCATTCTTTTATTGATGTATATAAAAAGTGTCGTACCTTTTTCTCGTGACGATTGAACAAGCGCCGAATTAATTCCGCAAGATCTTCTAATCCAATCACAAACTTGAATCACCTAGGAATGTGGGCTCCCTTTCTTTTAATTGTATACCTGGGGATGGAAACAAATAAAATCTTCTTCTTTGTTAGTTACAATAATCCTCCAAGAAGAAAACAAAGAACGTTAGGTCACTTGTGAATTATCAATCAATTTGATTGAAACTTGCGTGAACCATGATTCGATGTTGTACATAAAACCTTTTGATGTAAAGGCTACTAGTGTACTATCGAAAACTAAACGTTCTTTCTTCCTTTTCTTCTTTCCCGAATCACACACTATTTCTTTGAGTTGGTTGAATTTTGTCTAGAACAAAAACTAATTTTTTCTCCCTTTAAATTCTTTGGTGGCTGAAATCTTCTTTTAGAAAAACTAGGGCTAGCCGAAAATTGCTCTTGCAATTTATAAAGGCTGGCCGAATTTCCAAACACACACACACACACACACACACACACATATATATATATATATATATATATATATATATATTGGATCATAAATCCTCTCCTAAGAAGGATTTACTTGGTTGGCAAGAATCATTTCCTTAGGTGGATTTATTTGGTAGTTAAGAATCCTTTTTAAAAGGAATTCTATCCTCTTATATATATATATACCGAATTCTTCTTATAATTCAATTAGGAGACTTAATCCTTTCCTAAGAAGGATTTACTTGATAGTTAAGAATCCTTTCTTTAGGTGGATTTACTTGGTGGTTAAGAATCCTTTTCAAAAAGGAATTCTATCCTACACCAAGACTCCTAATCTAACTCAATAGTGTATTTTTAACCATATTAAAGACTTCCTAATTTGATTAGATAAATAATTCATTTTATTTATCTACTTATCAAATATAGTCTTTAATAATAACTATACTACCAGCAATAGTATAATTTTAGGAGACCATCTCCTACTAGGAAAAAGATTTTGACTTTTAATTAAATAATTAATTAATCAACAAATTAATTAATTTTCATTTAATTAAATAATAAAATAAAATAATATAATTAGGCTATTCTAAATAGCCTTGCCGCCCAAACCATATATATGGGCCAATATATTATTTTCTTATTTTATTAAATTCATTCGACCTTTATAAAAAGTCCACATGTGAACTAGACCCATTCTTACAAAAAGAAACAAGTCCACATGCCTCAATACAATTCTAGATGGACCCCTAAATTGGTCCGGTAGAATATATCAAATGATCCATTCAAGTTTGTGTGGATTGAGGATCTTGGTGGGCTATCTAGATTCAGGCTCCAATAGACACAACCCAATCAAAATCCACAAATGATTCACTTAGGTCCAATCTATTAATTTTAGTTCATTCCACTAAAGAAATGAAATTGAACTCTTAAATAAAGATAGAATAAGTTGATGTTACTCATTCATACCCTAGACAACCTTATTGGAGAAAGTGTATCCTCGTGAAGAATACCAGTAATCGCCAAGAGCTCATAGACCACCTACAGCTCTCCAAGTTACCATATTGACTCGTATGACCACATTTTGAACTTGGATATTTTGACTTGTCTAGAAGCCATGTTTCAATAGACACTATTGAAAACTTAACATTAAGATTTAATATCCAATACCTCAAAACATCCACATGATGGTATTCTACTCTCATTTAATAAATGGAGTCACGATGTCTATATCTATATAAGAAGTTATCTATCGATTAACACATGAATACCACCAAACTATCGAGGGTAGACTATGCTATATAATCGTACTCATTGATAGCTCAAATGATAACACTTGCAATCATAAGTCCATCTTTTATCTCAGGATTGAGATAGACTCTCCGATTGTCTACAAATGAAAACTTTTATCCATTAACGGTTCTAGATAAAGTATTTCATTTTGATCCTATTTAATGCACCCAGTGCACTAGATTCTTTTGCCCAAAGATAACACATTTTGATGATTTTATACTCATCATAACACATTTGACCCCACTCAAATGCTAGCAAAAGAATCTACAACTTTGACAAGATAAAGGCACCCAACCTTTTATCATAAGTTGTGAATGTTATTCAAGACTAACTAAAGAATTGCGTCTACCTTATACATATCTAGATGTATAAACAATTCTTCTTTTCTCATAGTCTTTTGACCTTATGATTATTTACTTTTGACAATTATAATAATTAAACTATAAATGTTATAAGATTTGTTAAGCTAGAAATCACTTTATTAATATAATAAGATTGTCAAATACATTATTACACTCTTGCAATCGAGCATAATCCCAACAATTCCAAGATGCGTAATTCACGCCATTTAGCAAAGGGGGTCTTGTGCTTGAGGCTCCCTCATGACTACCACTGTTTTTACTCCTAGTGTTTGAGGGTAGTGAATGTAATGCAAATGCAATGTCACACAACAATTAAAAAAAAAACAAACAAACAAAAAATGCACCAAGCAAGACACACACAGAGCACGGATCACCTAAGTATATCTAGGCACCTGCTCTGATACCAATTGAAATTCCCTAGAAAGTGTGTCTATAAACCTAGAGGGGGGTGAACAGGTTTAAATTTGATTGATTACCAATTTCGCAAATTAATCAATATTAGCAGAACTACTCTATTCTTCCAAGTGTTCAAATAAATGACAATAAACATAAAGCAATAACAACACACAATATATACATGGAAACCCTTCAAATTGGAAAAATCATGGGTCGTTTAGTGCACCACACTCGTTCCTCAAAATCCACTATTGAATGAAAGTTTACAACCTAGGTTGACCTCCTGTCACACCCAATACGGTTACTAACCCTTTCACTTTACCCGACGGGCCTTTTATAGTGATTTTGGATCACTAACCTTGTGTCCTAACCACTTAGCCACAAGCTTAATCAACAATGTAGAGATAATGGCAACCTAAGTGAATATGCAAGAATATTCTATATGCAAAAATGCTAGGTCAAAACATTCATGCTTATCTAGGATTAATAATGACAAGAAAAGCAAATCCTAGATATAAATCTAAATGCAAAGACGATAAGAATTAGCTAGAAGAGTAAAACTGTACTAAATTCTAGCTTTCACTAATCAATAATTTCAACCAACAACTAATACCACAAGCATGTCATAAAAGTTATTAAGTACACAAACATGCATTTAATTTGCAATAAAAGCTAAAACCTAGGTATACATGTCATAGTAATGAAACTACAAAGTATAGAGCATGTAGAGAATACCGAGTCATGAACAAACAAAGGACCCATGCTTGAAAGATGCTTGATGATTATGTTTTGAAGTTTGATTGAGTAAAAATGGCTTCTTGGAGCTTCTCTCTTATAATAGGTTTGGAAGCTCTAAAAAACGAGTTGGGGAAAAGATGACATATTTATATAAGCCCCTAAACTAAACTACGTCGTTTTAAAAACATAGCCAAAAATGCTGTAATGCGCGGGTCCATACCCGTGCAGTGACCAGCGCATAATCGTGCAAACTCGAGCAAATGTTCGCACATAGCAGGAGACCGAGAGATGAAAAAATCATCACCCAGTGCAATATGTGGGTCCCAAACCATGCAAGATTTCGTGCATTGACCTGGGACCGAGAAGCAACATATTGTCACCAAGCTTATTGCATGGGTAATCACCCCATGCATAACCCGCGCACTTCCTTGTTAATAAAAGGGATCAAAGAGACACAAGCAAGACCAAACACAAAGCAATAAAAGCAAGCAAGAGATAGACGAATAAAGCACACACAAAGGAAAATAAGCACTAATGCAAGGTGAAAAGTCCCCATTTGTTGATCGGCTTATTTCGTGAACAACCACATTGATGGGGTTCATGTAAGGGTAGCTTAGGCTCTCAAGACCTCAAGAGGAGAAGCACCAAAGGTAAAATTCTTGTGCTTACTTTCTTTGAAGAGATAGTTGCACACACTCACATATTCATGCATAACTCTTAATCTTATATGTTAAGTGTTTTCTTATGTGTGCATTTTGGTTTTAATAACTTTTGTTGACCTACTTGCATCTTGTAATTAAAGTTTATGTCATGCTAGGCATATTAGAATAGGATGCATTTTCTTCACTCTAGGACTTAGTGATTTTGTATGTTTGAGTGTTGAAAAGTAGGCTTTGCACTGGTGGTGCGCTACTCGACCAGCGCACCTTACCAGCGCAACTTTCACAGTGGACTGTCGCTAGTCTTGCGCCACTGAGCTGCGCTGCTGCACCCGCGCGTAGTTGGGAAATGTGGGCGTGCGCTGGTGGTACGCTACTCATCCAGCGTACCTCACCAGCGTAACTTTCCCAGAGAATCTGCGCTTGTGTTGCGCTACTAGGATGCACCACTCGTCCAGCGCCTGTTTTAAAAATAGGATGTGCGCTGGTGGTGCTCTACTTGACCAGCGCACGTCACCAGCGCACACAGAGGAAGCTTGAACATTTTTTTCCAAAACGACCTCACTTTGATTGGATCTTATATATATATAACTCAATGCCTTAAGGTCGTGGATGAGTTTAGAATATCACATTTCTTCCTTAGAACACATTTCAAAGGAAAAACACTTCCAAGAACTCATTTTTAATCACTCAAAGCATTCCCATGAGCATTGAATCTTCATCTTGCATCATCTAAGTTCATCTAGAGTGCATCTATGGATAGGGCTGCTTCATCACATCTTGTTTGGTAAGTTTTTTACTATCTTCTTACAAGTTAAGTGTTTTGCTTACTAAACCATCTCTTTAATTAATTGTATTCTCTTGGAATATTTCTAGATACAAATTAGAGATTGTTGTGATGCCATGCTTGAGTGTTGTATTGTGATAGCTTCATAGGATTGTTAGCTAAGCTATTTGAACATGTCATTTAGCTTTTGATATCTAGGATTGTATTAATTGTCATCTCATTATCCTAGATAAGCATATAGGGTTTCCTAGCCTTGTTTGTTCATTGAATATCATCACATATTCACTTAGGACAATTTATTTCTTCATTGAGAAGGAAGACTTGTGTTGCTTCCGGGATTAGGTAGCTTAAAGCACAAGCAAAATGAACTAGGTTCACTTATACCGGGATTAGGTAGTGGTAGAGGATTAAACTGGGATTAGGTTGTAATTCCTTTATCATTAGTGGATTCGAGGTTCTAATGTGGCGCACTCATCAGCCTGTGGTTTTTCCCATTTGGAGTGTTTCCACGTATATCTCAAGTGTCTTTAATATTTCCGCATTTTTACACTTGTGATTTCTTTGTAATTAGCTAAGGGCATTTTCGTTAACTTGACCTAACAAAAATTGGGTAAAAGTTAATTAAAATCTATTCACCCCCTCTAGATTAATATTACACACCATAATATTTGTTTCAATTGGTATCATAGCAGGTTCCTAGACATGCATAGGTGATCCTTGCTCATTTTGTTGTGTGTTGCATTTTATGTTTTTGTTTTGACCATCATACACTTGCATTCATATCATTCATTCATAAACACAATGAGTGGAAACAGTGGCAAAGAGGGAGCTTCCAGCACTAGACCTCTACTCCTCACCGGGTTGAATTATGCCTCTTGGAAAGGCAAGATAGAGTCGTACATATGCCAAATTCATGACAGGGCATGGATGGCAGTTGAAGATGTCTACATTCCACCCATGATGACTCCCACAGATGGAGGAGATGGTGTACTCAAACCAAAGGTTCAGTGGAATGCACAAGAGTTTGAGGCTTCAAAGTGGAATAGTAAGGCAATGCATGCCATCCTTTGTGCAATGGATGATAACCAATACAAGTTGGTTCAAAATACTAGGATAGCTAAGGAAGCATGGGAAATCCTAGAATTTGCACATGAGGGAACCGAGGTGGTTAAGGAATCGAAGCTTCAAGTTCTCCAAACGCAATTTGAATTGCTCAAGATGGATGAGAATGAAAGCCTCAACGATTTTGAAGTAAGGTTGATGGACATTGTGAATCAAAGTCATCAATTTGGTGATCCTTATTCGGATAGGAAGATCAACCAGAAGATTATGAGATCTCTTCCCGATAGATTTGAGTCTAAGGTGACGGCCTTGGAAGAGAATAGTGGGTATAAGGACATGAAGCCTAGTGAAGTGATTAGGAGGCTTCTAGCTTATGAATCTAGGAAATGTCCTAACCCCACACCATCAAAGAAGCAAAAAGATATTGCTTTGAAAGCCTCCAAAGTTGAGAGGGAGGAAGGTGATGACTCGGATGAAGAGATGGCCTTGCTAATGAGGAAGTTCAAGAAATTCTACAAGTCCGAGAAGAAAGGCTTTAGATCCAAGGGTTTAGACTTGAAAAAAAAGGCTCCCTTCAAGAAGTTTGAGCCTAGGCAAGAGAAGACCGAGAAGAAAGGAGTCCAATGCTATGAATGTGGTGGAAAAGGTCATTTTGCCTCGGAATGTGCAAATCACAAGAACAAGAAGAAGGGAAAAGTGATGGCTGCCACATGGAGTTAAAGTGATGACTCTAATGAAGGAGATAAGTCTTCGGATGATGAAGAACTCATGGCTAACTTCATAGCATGTACATCCTCTCTTAGGAGCAAAGATGCTAGCGAAGAAGAGAATGATAGTCAAGAGGGGGACTACTCAAGTGATGATGGATCTTCATCACAATCCATAAATGGAAGTGTGGATAGGATGGATCTCAAGGACTACATGGCCAAGTTTGAGAGCTCTAGGTTAAAGAACAAGAATGAGATCAAGAGATTGAAAGAAGAAAACCTAGACCTCTCAACTCAAGTTGATCAACTAAATGAAGAGTTGAAGAGATCTAAGAGGAGTGAAGAAGGATTGAAGAAAGAGCTTGAAGATGCTAGAGAATTGTTGGCCAAGATGAACTTTAGCACCAAAAAACTTGACCTCATGCTAGAAGTTGGAAAGAGGCCAAGTGACAAGAAGGGACTTGGGTTTGAAGATGACAAGATGTCCTCCACTCTAAGCAAGACCACTTTTGTAAGAAGCATGAACTTCAATGGGTCATCTTCTCATCAAATTCCTAGGAAAAAGCTTGATCTAGGAGAGTGTTCAAGTAGTGCTCAATTGAAGGTTGCACCAAGAAGCCCACCTCAAGCTCATCCTACAAGGGCTCTTCAAGTTAACCTCCCTCAACCAAAAGCTCATAAAGGGAAGGCACCTATCATGCAAGCTCAACCAAGAAAGCAATCAAGTCTTGCTCAACAACAAGCAAGACAACCACAAAGACATGGGAAGGCTCCAATGCATCCTCAAGGATATGGTATAATTCCTAACTTTTTACCTACATGTCATTTTTGTGGTATTGATGGTCACATAAGACCAAATTGCTTTAGGTATATCAAATTGTGTAGAATTGAAAGCATGATAGAAAAGAAAAAGGCTAGAGCCATGATGCATGATCATAGGACATCTAGAACCATGGTGCATGATCCTAAGAAATCTAGAGCCATGATGCATGTTACTAGGAAAAGTGGAACACCTTTGCATGATCTTAGGACATTTAGAGCCCATGTACCATTGACCACTAAGAAGAAAAATACTGCACCTAGGTGGATTATAAAGGATGAACACATTTGCCATGTTGCACAAATTGCCTTGAAAGCTCATTCTTGTGGTTTTTGGTTTTTGGTATTTGGATAGTGGGTGCTCTAGGCACATGACTGAAAATAAGAGTTTCTTTGAGACTCTTGAGATGGAGGAGGGTGGAAATGTCACCTTTGGTGATGGATCCAAAAAGAAGGTCAAAGGAAAGGGAACCATTTCCATTCCTGGATTACCCTCCTTGTCCAATGCTTTGTATGTTGATGGTCTAAAAGCCAATTTGTTAAGCATTTTACATCTTAGTGATGATGGACTCTCCGTTTAGGAAAAATGATTGTTCTATTCTTTTGCCTAATGGACAAAACTTGTTAAAAGGTATGAGATCTAGTGACAATTGCTATTGTCTTGAGGCTAAGAGTGTGTCTTGTAATGTGTCCAAGGATGAACAAATAGAGTTGTGGCATGAAAGACTTGGTCACATGAACTTTAGGGTTTTAAGAAACTTAGATAAGTTCAATGTTGTGCGAGGCCTTCCCAAGCTTGGGAAAAAGGCAAATGGTGTTTGTGTACCTTGCCAACAAGGAAAGCAAACCAAGAGTATGCACAAAAAGGGCAAATATGTAACCACCAAGGAACCTATAGAGCTTCTTCACATGGATCTTATGGGTCCTATGCAAACCGAGAGCTTAGGTGGAAAGAGATACAATTTTGTGTGTGTAGATGACTTCTCTAGGTACATATGGACTTATTTCCTTAGAGAAAAATCTGAAACTTTTGACAAGTTTAAAATGCTTTGCTCTAAAATTCAAAATGAAATGAACTCCATGATTAAAAGCATTAAGAGAATTAGGAGTGACCATGGGAAGGAATTTGAGAATGCCCATTTTGAGAACTTTTGCAATAGTCTAGGCATATCTCATGAATTTTTGGCTCCTAGGACACCTCAACAAAATGGAGTTGTTGAGAGGAAAAATAGGGTTCTTCAAGAAATGGCCCGTGTTATGTTGCTTAGCAACAATGTCCCTAGGAATCTTTGGGCCGAAACCGTCAATACGGCATGCTATATAGGAAATAGAGTTTTTCTTAGGTCTCACACTAGGCAAACCTCCTATGAGTTATGGAAAGGTAGAAAGCCAAATGTTGGCTACTTCCACACCTTTGGAAGCAAATGCTACATTTTGAATGACCGTGATCAACTTGGCAAATTTGATGCTAAAAGTGATGAGGGTATCTTCATTAACTATGCCTTGAATAGTAGAGCCTATAGAGTTTTCAATCTAAGGACTAGGACCGTAATGGAATCATCAAATGTTGTCATTGATGATACTAGACTCAAATCTAATGACCATGAGGAGGAGGTAGATTTTGTTGATGACTCACCTTTGAAGAAGGTAGTTGATATCTCTAATGTTGAAAAGGCTAATCTTGATGATGACATAGCACAAATTAGTGATAGGATTCCTCACTTGAACTAAAAAAAAACCTGCTCCATGGGTTAGAAAACTTCATGACAAAGATGACATTATTGGTGAGGTTAGTGAGGGTGTTAGGACTAGGCGACAAATGGCTAATCTAATTAGCTACACTTGTTACACCTCTCAAATAGAACCCAAGAAAATTGATGAAGCCTTAAAAGATGAATTTAAGGTTCTTGCTATGCAAGAAGAGCTTAACCAATTTAAAAGAAATGAGGTTTGGACTCTAGTTTCTAGGCCTAAGAACACAAATGTGATAGGCACCAAGTGGGTATATAGGAACAAATCCGATGAGGATGGCAAAATTGTGAGAAACGAGGCTAGGCTTGTAGCACAAGGATACTCTCAAATTGAGGGTATTGACTTTGAGGAGACATTTGCTCCTGTTGCTAAGATTGAGTCCATTATGCTTCTTTTATCCATTTCTTGTTTGCACAAGTTCAAATTATATCAAATGGATGTCAAGAGTGCCTTCCTCAATGGTTTCTTGCAAGAGGAAGTGTTTGTTGAACAACCCAAAGGGTTTGTAGATCCTCACCACCCTAGTCATGTCTATCATCTCAAGAAAGCTTTATATGGGTTGAAACAAGCACCTAAGGCTGGGTATGAGCGTCTCACCCAATATCTCATAGACAATGGCTACACTAGGGGTAGTGTTGACAAGACTCTATTCATCAAGAAAAACAAAGATGAGCTCTTTATAGCTAAAATCTATATTGATGATATAGTATTTGGCTCCACCAATGACACCAAAGTCCAACAATTTATTGATGTGATGTCTCATGAGTTTGAGATGAGTCTAGTTGGTGAGTTGAGTTACTTTCTAGGTTTACAAATTAAGCAAATGGATGATGGGATTTTCATATCTCAAGCTAAGTATGCCAAAAACCTAGTGAAGAAATTTGGCATTGAAAGTGCCAAACATTGTGATACACCCATGAGTACCACTTTGAAGCTAAGCAAGGATGTTAGTGGTAAAAGTGTGGACCAAACTTTGTATCGTGGCATGATTGGTAGTTTGCTCTATTTGACCGCAAGTAGGCCTGCTATTTCTTTTAGTGTGGGTGTATGTGCTAGGTACCAAGCGGATCCTAAGGAGTCCCATCTCTCTTCTGTTAAGAGAATCATTCGATATGTTAATGGGACATCAAATTATGGGATTTGGTACTCTTTTGACACTAATGCTAGTCTTGTAGGCTTTAGTGATGCAGATTGGGCAGAAAATTGTGATGATAGGAAAAGTACATCGGGCGGTTGCTTTTTCCTTGGGAACAACCTTGTCTCTTGGTTTTTCAAGAAGCAAAATTCAATTTCCTTGTCCACGGTTGAGGCCGAATACATTGCTGCTGGGAGTGGATGCACACAACTCCTTTGGATGAAGCAAATGCTAGTCGACTATGGATTCAATCAAGGTACTCTTACTCTCTTTTGTGATAACATAAGTGCAATTAATATTTCAAAGAATCCTGTTCAGCATTCTAGGACTAAGCATATTGACATCGGTCATAATTTCATTAGAGAACTAGTTGAGAGCAAATACATTGTACTTGAGCATGTAGGTACAAATGATCAACTAGCGGATCTATTTACTAAACCCTTAGATGCTACTAGATTCAAGACTCTTAGTAGATCTATTGGGATTTGTTTAATGGAGTGATGTGTTGTGGTTTTTGACCCTATATGGGGAACTCAAGCAAATAGAGCTATTGTATACTTGTTGCATGCCATTTTTTCTTAAATATGTGTATGCTTCTTTATTGATTGCTTGAGTAGCTTGGTTGCACTTATAGTATATTATATTTTCTTAAATAAGTATGAACTTTGCTTTGATTACAATCCATGTCATATTTTTGTTCAAACATGCATTTTTGGACTAGGAGATATACATTGGAAGTACATGTTTGAATGACCTCTAATTATCTCCATGACATGATGATTCTTAAATGACATGCTAATGAAAAAATGATTATGCATGACTTGTTGATTGCAATTGTTAAATGCAAAATATCGTGTGAAAAGAAGCTAGTGAGACTAAAATGTTGAATCAATGTCTCTCTTTCTTTATTGGTTGAACATGGCTTCTATCATACGGGTATCCTCCCGGAAAAATCAAGTAGGGTGCAAAGTCGCTCATGCCATGTTTAGCTTATAAAGTTGGATATAGTGTTATTAAAACTTAAAATCAGTAAAACTCTATATCCTTGCTTCTCTCATGACAAATGGTGAAATTGGTTTGAATTATATTGGAAACCTTTGTCATTTGCTATGCCAAATACCATTGCTTTTGGACTTGAATGCAACATGTCTTGTATGCACAACACTTTTGATTCCCACATTTTCAATCAAATAAATCTCCTTGTTTCTCTCCTATTAATAGAGTTGCATAAATGTGGCTTATATAACTATGCAACAATCTTGTATGCTCTTTTCTTTCTTTGCCTTGAGTGACCCGGTTGGGGACTTCTCCTTTGCATTTATCATGACAAAAAGGGGGAGTAGTATTTGACCTAGCATTGTGATGTTGTGATGTTAGGGGAGTAGCATGAATTCTAGCATGTGTTGGCTTTGAGGGGGAGCATAGTGTACTTGTTTGAGGGGGAGATTACATGTAGGGGGAGTAACCCATTGAGGGGGAGCATTGCATGGTGCATTACTCATATTCTTATATGCAAAAGCTTTTGTTTAATGTTCACTTGATCATCTCACGTGCACTTGGTTTGGAAAGTGTATTTGTGCTTGTTTTATGTGTAGGGTTGATAGTTCTACAAGAGATTGAAGACTTGAAGTTTTTTTTGTTTATGCTTATCTCTTTGTAATGTAGAATATCTTTCCGATGTGCTTTATTTTTTTTTGTGAGGATCATTGTGAGTGGTGGTTTTGTCACGAAATAGCCAAAGGGGGAGATTGAAAAGTCCTCATTTGTTGATTGGCTTATTTCGTGAACAACCACATTGATGGGGTTCATGTAAGGGTAGTTTAGGCTCTCAAGACCTCAAGAGGAGAAGCACCGAAGGTAAAATTCTTGTGCTTACTTTCTTTAAAGAGATAGTTGCACACACTCACATATTCATGCATAACTCTTAATCTTATATGTTAAGTGTTTTCTTATGTGTGGATTTTGGTTTTAATAACTCTTGTTGACCTACTTGCATCTTGTACTTAAAGTTTATGTCATGCTAGGCATATTAGAATAGGATGCATTTTCTTCACTCTAGGACTTAGTGATTTTGTATGTTTAAGTGTTGAAAAGTAGGCTTTGCGCTGGTGGTGCGCTACTCGACCAGCGCACCTCACCAGCCCAACTTTCACAGTGGACTGTCGCTAGTGTTGCGCCACTGAGCTGCGCTGCTGCACTCGAGCGTAGTTGAGAAATATGGGCGTGCGCTGGTGGTGCGCTACTCGTCCAGCGCACCTCACCAGCACAACTTTCCCAGAGAATCTGAGCTTGTGTTGCGCTACTAGGATGCGCCACTCGTCTAGCGCCTTTTTAAAAAAAGGCTGTGCGCTGGTGGTGCGCTACTCGACCAGCGCACGTCACCGGCGCACACAGATGAAGCTTGAACGTTTTTTTCCAAAATGACCTCACTTTGATTGGATCTTATATATATATATAACTCAATGCCTTAAGGTCGTGGATGAGTTTAGAATATCACATTTCTTACTTAGAACACATTTCAAAGGAAAAACACTTCCAAGAACTCATTTTTAATCTGTCAAAGCATTCCCATGAGCATTGAATCTTCATCTTGTATCATCTAAGTTCATCTAGAGTGTATCTATGGATAGGGCTGCTTCATCACATCTTGTTTGGTAAGTTTTTCACTATCTTCTTACAAGTTAAGTGTTTTACTTACGAAACCATCTCTTTAATTAATTGTACTTTCTTGGAATATTTCTAGATACAAATTAGAGATTGTTGTGATGCCATGATTGAGTGTTGTATTGTGATAGCTTCATAGGATTGATTGATCTGTGTTTAGCTAAGCTATTTGAACATGTCTTTTAGCTTTTGATATCTAGGATTGTATTAATTGTCATCTCATTATCCTAGATAAGCATATAAGGTTTCCTAGCCTTGTTTGTTCATTGAATATCATCACATATTCACTTAGGACACTTTATCTTGTCATTGAGAAGGAAGACTTGTGTTGCTTCCAGGATTAGGTAGCTTAAAGCACAAGCATGATGAACTATGTTCACTTATACCGGGATTAGGTAGTGGTAGAGGATTAAACTGGGATTAGGTTGTAATTCCTTTATCATTAGTGGATTCAAGGTTCTAGTGTGGCTCACTCAACAACCCGTGGTTTTTCTCATTTGGAGGGTTTCCACGTATATCTCAATTGTCTTTAATATTTCCGCATTTTTACACTTGTGATTTCTTTGTAATTAGCTAAGGGCATTTTCGTTAACTTGACTTAACGAAAATTGGGTAAAAGTTAATTAAAATCTATTCACCCCCCCTCTAGATTAATATTACACACCATAATATTTGTTTCACAAGGTAATTAAGACATGCATAAGAGTGAGAGTGTGCACTAAAAAATCTTCAAAGTGATTTAGCAAGTGATATACCTTTGAAGCTTGAACTTTATCACGAGCAAAGCCGGCCTTAACTACTCTTACATATTTATCCCAAAATGTGGTTTTTCAATCGAAATAAGTCAATCAAGAACCAAGGAACTTACAGTTTGTATCAGACTTTACATGTTTTATATATTAATTAATTGTCTTTAATTGATATATATATATATATATATATATTGTAATACAAGCAATCTAGAGGGACAAACTTTTGTTTGCTTTAAGAGTGTCGAAAAAGGTGTCTAACCTATTCACCCCCCTCTAGGTTAGCGGTGAGCTTTTAACCGTGTTTGTATTTTCAATTGGTATCATAGCAGGACACTAGAATGTACTTAGTGAGCATCCAACTGATACATTCATGGTATTTGCAAAGATTTTGAAGTCATGGGTTTACAAGATTATGTAACTGCGGAAAGAGCCTCAAATACTAGGTCACCATTACTTCGAGGCACTAACTATGGGTATTATAAGTTGAGGATGAAGGCCTACAATCCGCTCGATTGATGAGAGGGCGTGGATGGTAGTGGAAGAAGTTTATAGTCCTCCTACCAAGGTTCAAGAGGATGGAACCAATGTACTCAAGCCAAGGAGTGAATGGACAACGAATGAGTTTGAGGTTGCTAAATGGCACCACCGTACTATGAATGCCATCTTTGGAGGAGTTGATGAGCATCAATTCTTCTACATTCAAAATCTTGAATCTGTAAAGGAGGCTTGGGTTACCCTCTAAGTCACTAGTAAAAGAACCTTAGCGGTGAAGAAATCAAGGCTTAAATGTTGGCCTCACAATTTAAAGGTTTAAGTATGGGTGAAGAAGAAAGTTTGAAGACTTCCAATTCCAGCTTCTTAACATTGCTAACCAATGTCAAGCACTTGGAGTACAAATCTCAAGAGAGTGTTTAAATTGGAAAATCCTTAGGTCTCTTCATAAGAGATTTAAATCAAAGGTGACGGCCAATAAGGAAAGCAAGGATTTGGATAGCATGAACATTGATGAGTTGCTTTGATCTCTCCAAACTTATGAGATGTGCTTAAAGCCAAAGACCAAGAGTAAGGGAATCACGCTCAATGTTATCGAGGAGGAGAGTGAGTGATATACCTTTGAAGCTTGAATTTGATCACGAGCAAAGCCGACCTAAACTACCCTTACATATTTATCCCCAAATGTGGTTTGTCAATCGAAATAAGTCAATAAAGAACCAAGGAACTTACAGTTTGTATCACACTTTACATGTTTTATATATTGCTTAACTGTATTTAATTGATATATATATATATATATATATATATATATATATATATATATATTGTGATACAAGCAATCTAGAGGGACAAACTTTTGTTTGTTTGAAGGGAGTCAAAAAAGGTGTCTAACCTATTCACCCCCCTCTAGGTGAGCGTTGTGCTTTTAATCGTGTTTTTATTTTTAATTTGTATCATAGCATGACACTAGATTGTACTTTGTGAGTATCCAGGTGATACATTCATGGTATTTACAAAGCTTTTGAAGTCATGGGTTTACAAGATGATGTAATGGCAGAAAGAGCCTCAAATACTAGGTCACCATTACTTCAAGGCATTAACTATGGGTATTAGAAGTTGAGGATGAAGGCCTACATCCACTCTATTGATGAGAAGGCGTGGATTGTAGTGGAAAAAGTTTATAGTCCTCCTACCAATGTTCAAGAGGATGGAACCAATATACTCAAGCCAATGAGTGAATGGACAACGAATGAGTTTGAGGTTGCTAAATGGCACCACCGTACTATGAATGCCATCTTTGGAGGAGTTGATGAGCATCAATTCTTCTACATTCAAAATCTTGAATCCGTAAAGGAGGCTTGGGATACTCTCCAAGTTACTAGTGAAAGAACCTTAGCATGGAAGAAATCAACGCTTAAAATGTTGGCCTCACAATTTAAAGGTTTAAGTATGGGTGAATAAGAAAAGTTTGAAGACTTCCAATTCCAGCTTCTTAACATTGCTAACCAATGTCAAGCACTTGGAGTACCAGTCTCAAGAGAGTGTTTAAATTGGAAAATCCTTAGATCTTTTCATAAGAGATTTAAATCAAAGGTGACGGCCATTAAGGAAAGCAAGGATTTGGATAGCATGAACATTGACGAGTTGCTTTGGTCTCTCCAAACTTATGAGATATGCTTGAAGCCAAAGACCAAGAGTAAAGGAATCGCTCTCAATGTTATCGAGAAGGAGAGTGAGTGATATACCTTTGAAGCTTGAACTTGATCACGAGCAAAGCCGGCCTAAACTACCCTTACATATTTATCCCCAAATGTGGTTTGTCAATCGAAATAAGTCAATCAAGAACCAAGGAACTTACAGTTTGTATCACACTTTACATGTTTTATATATTGATTAATTGTCTTTAATTGATATATATATATATATATTGTGATACAAGCAATCTAGAGGGATAAACTTTTATTTGTTTTAAGGGCTTCGAAAAAGGTGTCTAACCTATTCACCCACTCTAGGTTAGCGTTGAGCTTTTAACCGTGTTTGTATTTTCAATTGGTATCAGAGCAGGACACTAGATTGTACTTAGTGAGCATCCAGGTGATACATTCACGGTATTTACAAAGCTTTTGAAGTCATTGGTTTACAAGATGATGTAATGGTGGAAAGAGCCTCAAATACTAGGTCACCATTACTTCGAGGCACTAACTATGGGTATTAAAAGTTGAGAATGAAGGCCTACATCCGCTCTATTGATGAGAGGGCGTGGATGGTAGTGGAAAAAGTTTATAGTCCTCCTACCAAGGTTCAAGAGGATGGAACCAATATACTCAAGCCAATGAGTGAATGGACAACGAATGAGTTTGAGGTTGCTAAATGGCACCACCGTACTATGAATGCCATCTTTGGAGGAGTTGATGGGCATCAATTCTTTTACATTCAAAATCTTGAATCCGTAAAGGAGGCTTGGGATACTCTCCAAGTTACTAGTGAAAGAACCTTAGCGGTGAAGAAATCAAGGCTTAAAATGTTGGCCTCACAATTTAAAGGTTTAAGTATGGGTGAAGAAGAAAAGTTTGAAGACTTCCAATTCCAGCTTCTTAACATTGCTTACCAATGTCAAGCACTTGGAGTACCAATCTCCAGAGAGCGTTAAAATTGTAAAATCCTTATTTCTCATCATAAAAGATTTAAATAAAAGGTGACGACCATTAAGGAAAGCAAGGATTTGGATAGCTTGAACATTGATGAGTTGCTTTGGTCTCTCCAAACTTATGAGATGTGCTTAAAGCCAAAGACCAAGAGTAAGGGAATCACTCTCAATGTTTTCGAGGAGGAGAGTGATGATGAAAATGAAGAGATGGCCTTTTAGTTAGAAAGTTCAAGAAGTTTTAAAAAAAAATGCAAGCCTAAAGGAAAGTCTTCTAAGGAAAAAACCATCGTCTTCCAGGAATGAAAAGATTAGGAAAGCCATGAACAAAAAATGTGTTCAATGCTTCAATTATCATGGTTTCGGTCACTTTGCTAGTGAGTGCACCAATAAGCCATCTAAGAAACACAAGAAGGGAAAAGTGTTGGCGGCTACTTGGAGTGATGATGACTCTAGTGAAGATGAAATCTCTAGTAGTGAGTTTTCAAGTGATGAAGAGTTGGTGAGCAACTTTGTAGCTTTAACGGCTTCTCATTCTCCACTAGATGTTGATGGTACAATATCTTTGAACAAGAACTTTGATGCAAATCATCATGGAAGCACTAGTTCTATTCCTACCAATCTTAAGTTGTTGGCCAAGATAGAGAGGCTTGAAGAAGTTAGAGATAATGCTTTAAGAGAGATAGTAGAGAATGATGATTTGTTTGAAAAACAACTAGATGAGTTTGTGATTGTTACTCAAAGACTTCTTGGTGAGAAAAGTGATATTATGAAGAAGTTTAGAGAACTTGAAAAGATAAAGCTTGAGATGGATAATGCGATATCTTCTTTAAAGAAAAGAGAACAAGAATTAATGGAAGAGATAGACATGGCTAAGGAGGCCATCAAGGACTTAGTGAATAATTCGGTAAGTGTGTCTAGTGTTAGGAATCTTGTTAACTCTCATAGTGGTGAAGACGACTTGGTAGTTGAAGAGGAGCCCTTGGAAGCACCACTTTCTATTCACTTGGATGAAGTCGTGATTGAAAAGAAGTCACACAAGAAGAGAAGATCAAAAGCCAAGAAGAAGTTGGCAAACAAGGTATCTTTACAAACTCCTAGTGAAGCTAGTTCAACTCTAAAAGGTACAATCTCATCTTTTATTCCAATTTGCCATTATTGCAACACAATAGGTCACATTAAGCTTAGGTGTTATAAATTTATTAAAAAATGCAAATTAGGAAATGAATCTAGAGATAAGAAGATTAAACTTCAACTTGAACATGTTAAGGCTTTGAAAGTTAAGAAACATGATAATATTGCTAAGCATGATAAGAATTTGTGGAGTAGAAAGAAAGCTAATCTTGTTCAACTTGACAAAGGTTGTGTTGAAAATGTTAAGGAAGAGTGTATTAATGATATTCTTGTTAATCAAGTCAATGAAGGACTTTACTCTAGATTTAACATTGTTGTCAAGGATGGTATTAGAAATCTTTGTGTAGGTACAACCAAGAACAAGTGGTTCAAGGGTAATAGCTCTTATCACTAAAGTAAGAAGCACATGTAAGGTAGCTTTGAGGCAATAATCAATTGTGGTAAGAATTCTAGCTTGCTAGCTTTTAGTACTCCATGTATTGATATGTACTTGGTTATCTCACATCATGTTTGTTATGATGGTCGAAATTTTTTGGTTAACTTTTGAGAAGTTCTTTTGATGTATGTGTTGGTTGAGTTGAGATATTATGTTTTTTATACTCTTGTTGTGAAACATCGTCAACTTGGTGTCATGAGGACATTTAAGGCAAGAGTGCTTATAAAAAGGGCGAAAGTATGATATTTGGTGAATTTAATGTGCAAAAGGTATCTCTATACTGTAATGCATGTTCTCTTAGATATTCATCTTTTGGCTCAATCTTTGATATACATCTCATAGCATGTCATATTAGAGAATTTTGTATAGCATACATATGATTCTCATTGACATTTGCTGTTTTAGGATCTAATAGTGATCATGTTCACATTGATCTTAACTTTGATGATTGTTTAAGTATAGTATATTGAGTGTGAAATTCCCTTTATCTTTATAGTGTGAATATACCTAGAGGGGGGGGGGGGGGGGGTGAATAGGTATATGCTCTAATTTTTATTTCTTTTTAAAACAATGCAATTCTAAATGCTTAATGTATTGCAAACAAAGACACACGATATTTACGTGGTAAAACCTCCAAAGAGAAAACATCCACGGGGTTGATTCCACAACCACCAGCAAAAGAAAATCCACTATTTCAAATAGAGTTACACACTCAAGCAATCACACATGCACTACAAGCTCTCACTCTCACTCTATCTTGAACCTAGTGATCAACTAAGCCGACTTCCTATCCAAGACTCCCCAATCTCTAGGAAGATTTCTTGCTCACCTATCCGAATCCTCCCAACCCTAGGCAAAACTTCTTGCTTGACTATCCAAGGCTTCACACCTCTAGCCAAGACTTCCTTGCTTGAAAATCCAATGCTTGACACCTCTTGCCAAGACTTCCTTGCTCAACAATCTGAGGTTTCACACCTCTTGTCGAGACTTCCACTTGCTTAGCTATCCAAGTACTCCCGACTCTAGCTAAGACTTACGATTGTTCAAATCAAAGAATCACTCTAAGATATGAGACTTTCTACCTCTTCACAAGGCATCTAAGTGATCATGAATGCAAAACGCAAACAAGCACTCAACATAGAAAATGATGATCAACAAATTCTATGGACATACAAATAGATAGCTAGATTATGCGTTCAAAGATCAATCACAAATGCATCTAGACAACCTAAGCATGTTATCAACTAAGAACATAGACATAAAGATATCATCAATTGAAACAAAACCTAGTTCTTAGAAAATGCAATTAGATCTAGAAACAAACAATCAAGCATAAGAACAAAGGATTTCTAGAAACAATTTCATGTTTATCAAGTTTAACACAAATCATTCAATATATCACAAAGCTAGCTAAACTTGAAAATCAAATCAACAAACCACAAAATGATATCAAAATCATCCTAGTCTTGCTTTCTAATCAAATAACATCAATCAATAAGAAGATCTAAGAAGAAAACTAAGAAGAAAACTAAGAAGAAGATGATTTTACCAACAAGGATGCAATCTTGAACTGAAGATCATATCACAACGAAAAATATAGACATCCTTTGGTTCTAGAAATGCTTGGGGTTTGTAGAACTCTTCAATACACTAGAAATCGGTTTTTGAATCGGAGTAGAAATGAAGAAGTTATCACAAAAACAAAAATCAAAATGTTGAGAGAAAAATTCTGCACTTGTTCTTCAATTTCTCAACTTGTTCTTATCTTATCAAATGAGAGGGAATGAGAGTTTTTAAAGAGAGAAAATCCAAAAGAACAATTTGCCCCTCCTTCATTAGTGTCTTCCCAAGATGTCACGTGAGCATCTCGGGGCAGAACACTCTTGGGGCCGAGATGGCCACGCGCCATCTCGGGTTGGTGCTTGGTGATGGCTTAAGCCATCGCACCTCACCCCTTGCGATCTCCTCGCGTTCTTCAACCATTCTTTGACCTCCAAAATTTGAATTTGATTCCGTTTGAAGATTACAAACTGGGACTCGCTCATGAACATGGACATATAAGATACTCAACCCATAAAATAAGAATTCGACTCGATATACGAAGACGAAGACAATGATGAAACATGAGTTGAAAGTGTAGTATTTTTTGACTTTGAACTTGAAATCAATAGTATGAGTAACTGAAATGAACGGAACTCAATCAAGAATGATTGAAGACTAAATCCAAGTTCAATATTCATGTTATACAAACATATACACACACAAACACATTTCACAAAAGAATGCAAACTACATAGAAATAGTCTCCAATCATGCATTTTCCAAAAACATGTTACCTTCATAACAATGCATGAGCATTCAACTTCAAGTGTGAGATAGTGTTATACAAAATGATGCGCTACAATGCAGGGACACAAATGTATGAATTATGTGTGTGTGCGCCTGTGCCTTACAAGAGGAAGAAGGATCTCGATACCTTAGCATCCAAGAATAGTACCAATCCTCTTGAAGACGAACTTTGCATCATGAGAAGTTACTTTTCTTCCTTAAAGCTCTTATCATCACGAACCACTTAAGCAACTAAGCATTACAAAGAAATGAAGTTTTGTTATGGAATCAAGCCAACACAAATCTAGGACCTAATAATCTCCCCTAGGATCTAACAATCTCCCCCTTTGGCTATTCCATGACAAAACCTCTACCTCACCAGACAATGATCTCTCATACTCAATGTTGATTGCATTCTCACATCCTCACATTACAAAGAGATATTCCTAAACTAAAATGTCTTCATGAGTCTTCAAGAATATCTTCACACATTCAAAGCACTTGTGAGACAAGGACAACGAAAAGAAATCTTCTACAAAGAAAATAGGTGAGATAAAAAAACAATAAACAAATACCAAACAAAAGATCCCTTAACACTTCTTATCTCATGCAAACACAAAAATTTTCTCCCCCTTAAGCTTAAATTTCTCCCCCTCAATGGATTGTCTCCCCTTTATATCAAAAACAAGTAACATGGTGAGGAAACACTTTCTCCCCCTTTTTGACAAGGAATAGAAAAAAACATATTACACAACCTAGAGAGTTAAATGCAAATTGAAATTGTCTACAAGGGTATAAGGGATGCACAATGAAATCATGAGATAGTGAGCAAACAAGTTGTATAGAGAACTATATTTAACAAACTAAGCTCCCCCTTAATATATGCTCCACATATTAATAAGCAAGGTAACTTATTCACAAGGGACTCACACAATCACACATTTCAAGCAATAAAAGATAGTAAACCATTATTGTCCAAAATTAATAAGAGAATCATAGATTTTCATTACTCTTTCAAAGATAATCTATCATTGCTAATGAATCAAGCACATTAAGCAAAAATGTGTGTGTGTGAAAATGCTTCAAGCATATATAAAAGGAGTTATTTTGATATCAACATGCAAACTATTTCAACACATATCCATCTAAAGTTTTTCCAATCAAGGTCAAACCGATTATCATCCGGTTTTTTGCTTTAAAGAGAATAGATTTCAACATATGAGCGTGTGTGTGCATATGGCTCGTCATTCCATTTCTGTTTTTCAATCCGAGCAATCACAATTTTCAACTATACTCCATTTTAAGCCTTCCTCCATTTCTTTTTAGGCTATGTATCAAAGAATTTTTTTCAACACTTCTTTGATTTTTCTAACATAAACATATACTCTTCATGACGGCTTTCACTCATCACAATGGTGTAGCCCTTTCCTACATTGGGCGGCTTCACAACCAAGGTGTGCAACCCTTTTCATGAAGGTGCTCATTGAGATCTATGTAGATGCCGAAACAAAATGGATACTAACCATAGGTCATCTATCATGTACTAGACAATGAATTTCAAGATGCATCCATAATCTACATGCTTTCAAACTCAATTACTCAAACTTAAACATATAAGAGAAGCATTTGTGCACTTTTAAAAACAAGATTTACAAGGACTTAAGTGAATGATCTAGAAGCAATAAAAGCTATTTTATCAAGATCATTACTTCTCACATGAGTAACTCTCAAAGAAATAGATATACAATATAGTTTTTCTTATCAAGCCACTCATAACCACACACAAGCATTAATCAACACAAATCATGCCAATGGATCTTCTAAGAGATACAAATCTCTCTTTGTCCAAGGGCTTTGTGAACAAGTCCGCAAGTTGATTCTTAGTAGGAATATGTTTAAGAGTTACTATTGAATGTTCAATAAGTTCTCTAATGAAATGATGCCTAATGTCTATATGCTTTGTGCGTGAGTGTTGAACCGGATTTTTAGAGATGTTAATGGCACTCATATTATCACAATAGAGAGTCATTTTACCTTGATTTATCTCATAATCCTTGAGAATTTGTTTCATCCATAGAAGTTGTGTGCAAGCACTTCCGGCCGCAATGTACTCGGCTTCGGATGATGAAAGAGAGACGGAATTTTATTTCTTGCTTAGCCAAGCAATCAAATTATTCCCCAAGTAAAAGCAACCGCCCGATGTGCTTTTACGATCATCAATGTTTCCCAACCAATCCGCATCACAATAGCCAACAAGAATATCATTAGTATCAATGGAATAGAATAAACCAAGATTATGTGTTCCTTTTATATACCTAATGATTCTTTTAACGGCTTTCAAGTGAGATTCTTTTGGATTAGCTTGAAACCTAGCACACAAACCTACACTAAAACAAATATTCGGCCTACTTGCCGTTAGGTAGAGAAGGCTACTTATAATGCTCCTATAGAGACTTTGATCAACATTTTTTCCATTTTCATCTTTGTCAAGTTTTAATGTTGTGCTCATAGGTGTTTCAAATTCTTTTCCACTTTCAAGGCCAAATTTCTTAACAAGATTTCTAGCATATTTAGATTGAGACAACATGATGCCATTGCTAGATTGTTTCACTTGCATGCCTAGAAAGTAATTGAGTTCACATATCATACTCATTTCAAATTCTCTTGACATAACATTCACAAAATCATCAACCTTGGTTTTACATGTAGACCCAAACACTATATCATCAACATATATTTGTGCAACAAAAATGTCATTGTTATAATGCTTGATAAATAATGTTCTATCAATACCACCTCTCCTATATTGGTTGTCAATAAGATATTGATTCAATCTATCATACCAAGCTCTAGGGGCTTGCTTAAATCCATAAAGAGCCTTTTTCAACTTAAACACATGATTAGGAGAGTGTGGGTTTACAAAACCCTTAGGTTGTTCAACATACACTTCTTCTTGAAGGTATCCATTGAGAAAAGCCCTTTTGACATTCATTTGAAACAATTTGAATTTCTTAAGACATGCAATGGACAACAAAAGTCTAATGGACTCAAGACGTGCAACGGGTGAAAAAGTCTCATCAAAGTCTACACCCTCAATTTGAGTGTATCCTTAAGCCACTAGCCTAGCTTTATTTCTCACTATCTTGCTATATTCATCGGTCTTATTCCTAAACACCCATTTTGTACCAATCACATTGATATCTTTTGGTCTAGAAACTAATGACCACACTTCTTTCCTCTCAAATTGATTTAGTTCTTCTTGCATGGCATTAACCCAATATTCATCAATAATTGCTTCATTAATATTCTTGGGCTCAATTTGAGAAGTGTAGCAAACATATGAAATTTGGTTAGCTAGTTGCCTTCTAGTTCTAAATCCTTCATTCAAATCACCTATGATGTCTTGTTGGTAATGCATGTTCCTAAGTCTAGAATTAGAATTTTCAACATCTTGTTGGTCATCATTCAAACCATTTTCTAACTCTTGACTTTCTTCTCTAGCAACACTACCATTATCATCATTATGACTAGATTCACTTTCATCACAACTAGTAACATCAATAGGTGCTTTAGTGTCATTCAACAAATGTTCTTTAGGTTCATTGACACCATGATAATCACACAAATCAAGCATGCTAAGATCATCTATTTTCACATTAATAGACTCCATAATAGTCTTAGTTTTCAAGTTGAACACTCTATATGCACGACTATTATTAGCATACCCAAGAAAAAGACCAATATCACTTTTAGCATCAAACTTTCCTTAGAGATCTTTATCATTAAAAATAAAACACTTACTCCCAAAAGTGTGGAAGTAACTCACATTGGGCTTCTTGCCCTTCCAAAGTTCATAGGAGGTTTTTTTTTGTGTCGGGCCTTCTAAAAACTCTATTAGTGGCATAGCATGCGGTATTGACCGCTTCGGCCCAAAGATTTCTAGGGACTTTCTTGCTATTGAGCATGACCCTTGAAATCTCTTGCAAGACACGATTCTTCCTCTCAACAATACCATTTTGTTGAGGAGTTCTAGGAGCCGAGAACTCATGTGAAATCCCATAATAATCACAAAACTCACTAAACCTAGCATTTTCAAATTCACTCCCATGATCACTCCTAATTCGACATATTTTCTTGATTCCAAGACCTTTTTCATTTTGAACTTGATTACAAAACTTCTTAAATTAACCAAAAGTTTCGGTCTTGTCTCTAAGAAAATATACCCAAGCAAACCGAGAAAAATCATCAACACATACAAAAATGTATTTCTTGCCATTTATGCTTTCGGTTTGAATTGGTCCCATTAGGGCCATATGCACAAGTTCTAAAGGCTTCTTGGTAGCAAAATTAGTGTTCTTTTTATTAGACACTTTTGTATGTTTACCTAATTGACAAGGTTCAAAAACACCATCAAGTTTTTTACTAAGACTAGGAAGACCTCTAACAATGTCATTTTTTCAAGCTTATTTAAATCTTTATAATTCATGTGGCCTAATCTTTCATGCCATAATTCAAGCTTGTTGCACTCATGTGCCATATTACATGTTAGTGGATCAACCTCTAAACAATAGCAATTGTCCGAAGACCTTTTGACTTTCAAAACAATTTTGCCCTTTTTATCAATTATTGTGCACACATCCTTGTTAAAGCTAACTTCTTTAAAAATTTCACACAAGTGAGTGATGCTTATTAGATTAGCTTGTAGACCATCTACATACAAGGTGTCACGAAGTTTAGGCAATCCGGGATTACGAATTGTTCCATTGCCTAGAACTTGCTTTTTGGTGCCATCACCAAATGTAATCCATCCAACATCATTAATAACAAGATTCTTAAAGAATTCCTTGTTACTGGTCATATTCCTAGAGCAACCGCTATCTAGGTACCAACAATAGGATGAATTAGTTCTTAAAGCATATTGTGCAACCAAACATTGTGTTGTGTTTTTCTTAACCCAAACTTTCTTGACAAGCTTCTGATTTATACTTTTATTAACATGCTTTGACTTGTTTTTAGGCACATTGACTCTATTAGTCACATTTTCAAACAAATCAAACAAAGCATTATCAACTTTCTTATGCATAGTAGAACGAGGCATAACACAAGATTTAACAAACAAATCATCAACACAAATATTCTCAACATGCTTTTCCAATGTCTTTTTAGGTCTAATTCTAGATCCATACATGGATGTTTGCCTAGGACCATTCAAAGACATAATCATTGGCAATTCTACATTTACGAATGTATTCATAACATCTAGGTCTTATGTGTCCTACCATGTTGCAATAATGACAAATAGGTATGAATTTGAGAAGTTTACAATTTGCTTGAGTTTTCAACTCTTTTTGCCTTCTCACATTTTTACCTCTTTGGCGTGCAACACTAGATGTCTTGCCTTTTGCATTTGATGATGATGTTGCTTGTCTATGGCAATGCTGAGTCTTTTCCTTGACTTTCATTGTTGATGTTGAGGCACCTCCGGTAGCATTCATGGCTTTACCATTAGAGAGTGTACCTACACTTAAATTGCTACAAGCTTTGACAAAAGTAGATTTGTTAGAAGAAGGAGTTGATTTTTCATTAACATATCCTAAACCTCTTTTGTCGCTTGAAGGCTTTCCAACCTTAATGAGAGCTTTCACTTTGTTAGAGCTAGATAACATCTTGTTAATCATCTCTTTAGTCTCATTAAGTTTGTTATTAAGCATTTTTTCTTGATTCTCATGCTCATTTAGTTTTGCTCTAAGCACATTTTCAATTTTCCTAGCACGATCAAGAGATTCATCTCAATTTCATGCTTCAATATACTTAATCTATCATTGCTATCAATCAAGTTTTTCTCAAGATTAAGAATTTTGTCATTTAGATCAATAACACATTTTGAGCTACAATCATGATTTTTTAACTTCTTAGTGAGAGACTTATTGATCTTAGAGATCCTTTCATTTTCTTGAATAATATCTTTGATCTTTTGAGCATCTAAGTCAATAGACTCATTTTCAACAAGAGAAGCCACAAAAGAGTACATTTCGTTAATCATGATGAAACAAAGGAAGATAACAAACACTACAAAGAAGATCTATTTAAGTGCGTCAAGACACCGACTCTGATACCACTTGAAATTCCCTTTATCTTTATAGTGTGAATATACCTAGAGGGGGGGGGGGGGAGGGCGAATAGGTATATGCTGCAATTTTTATCTTTTTTTTAAAACAATGCAATTCTAAATGCTTAATGAAATTTGCAAACAAAGACACACGATATTTACGTGGTAAAACCTCCAAAAACGAAACATCCACGGGTTGATTCCACAACAACCGGCAAAATCAAATCCACTATTTCAAATAGAGTTACACACTCAAGCAATCACACATGCTCTACAAGCTCTCACTCTCACTCTATCTTGATCCTAGTGATCTACTAAGCCGACTTCCTATCCAAGACTCCCCAATCTCTAGGAAGATTTCTTGCTCACCTATCCGAATCCTCCCAACCCTAGGCAAAACTTCTTGCTTGACTATCCAAGGCTTCACACCTCTAGCCAAGACTTCCTTGCTTGAAAATCCAATGCTTCACACCTCTTGCCAAGACTTCCTTGCTCAACAATCTGAGGTTTCACACCTCTTGTCGAGACTTCCACTTGCTTAGCTATCCAAGTCCTCCCGACTCTAGCTAAGACTTACGATTGTTCAAATCAAAGAATCACTCTAAGATATGAGACTTTCTACCTCTTCACAAAGCATTTAAGTGATCATGAATGCAAAACGCAAACAAGCACTCAACATAGAAAATGATGATCAACAAATTCTATGGACATACAAATATATAGCTAGATTATGCGTTCAAAGATCAATCACAAATGCATCTAGACAACCTAAGCATGTTATCAACTAAGAACATAGACATAAAGATATCATCAATTGAAACAAAACCTAGTTCTTAGAAAATGAAATTAGATCTAGAAACAAACAATCAAGCATAAGAAAAAAAGGATTTCTAGAAACAATTTCATGTTTATCAAGTTTAGCACAAATCATTCAATATATCACAAATCTAGCTAAACTTGAAAATCAAATCAACAAACCACAAAATGATATCAAAATCATCCTAGTCATGCTTCTTAATCAAATAACATCAATCAATAAGAAGATCTAAGAAGAAAACTAAGAAGAAGATGATTTTACCAACAAGGATGCAATCACGAACTGAAGATTAGATCACAACGAAACATGTAGACATCCTTTGGTTCTGTAAATGCTTGGGGTTTGTAGAAATCGTCAAGACACTCGAAATCGGTTTTTGAATCAAGTGATTCGGAGTAGAAATGAAGAAGTTATCACAAAAACAAAAATCAAAATGTTGAGGGAAAAATTCTGCACTTGTTCTTCAATTTCTCAACTTGTTCTTATCTTATCAAATGAGAGGGAGTGAGAGTTTTTAAAGAGAGAAAAACCAAAAGACCAATTTGCCCCTTCATTAGTGTCTCCCCGAGATGGCGCGTGAGCATCTCAGGGCAGAACACTCTTGGGGCCGAGATGGCCACGTGCCATCTCGGGTTGGTGCTTGGTGATGGCTTAAGCCATCGCACCTCACCCCTTGCGCTCTTCTCTCGTTCTTCGACCGTTCTTTGGCCTCCAAAATCCGAATTCGAATCTGTTTGAAGATTACGAACCAAGAATCCCTCACGGACAGGGATATATAAGATACTCAACCCATAAAATAATTATTTGACTCAATATACGAAGACGAAGACAGTATATGAAACATGAGTTGAAAGTGTAGTATCTTTTGACTTTGAACTTGAAATCAATAGTATGAGTAACCGAAATGACCGGAACTCAATCAAGAATGATTTAAGACTAAATACATGTTCAATATCCATGTTATACAAACATATACACACACAAACACATTTCACACAAGAATGCAAACTACATAGAAATAATTTCCAATCATGCATTTTCCAAGAACATGTTACTTTCATGACAATGCATGAGCATTCAGCTTCAAGTGTGTGAAAGTGTTACACAAAATGATGTGTTATGATGTAGGGACACAAATGTATGAATTGTGTGTGCACCTACGCCTTGCAAGAGGAAGAAGGATCTCGATACCTTAGCATCCAAGAATAGTACTAATGCTCTTGAAGATGAACTTTGCATCATGAGAAGTTGTTTTTCTTCCTTGAAGCTCTTATCATCACGAACCACTTAAGCAACTAAGCATAAAAAAGAAATGAAGTTTTTTTATGGAATCAAGCTAACAAAAATCTAGGACCTAACAATCTCCCCTAGGACCTAACAGAGTGACATTACTTTTGAAAATATGAGGTTCATATTCTTTGAAAGCTACTCATTAGAGAAGTAATGATCTTGAATAAGTCTCTACTTATTGCTTTTAGATCATGTGTTTATGAGCCATAAAATCTTGGTTTTCTAAAATTACACTTTGCTTCTCTTATATGTTTTGCTAGTAGGTTGACTTTACTAATATGTAAGCTTTGGATACACCTTGAAGTTTTTATTCTTAAGTACATTTAAAATGACCTATGGTTAGTATCCATTTTGCTTCGACAAATACAAAGATCATAACAAGCACCTTCATGGAAAGGGCTACAAACATTGGTTGTGAAAGCTACCCAATGTTGGAAAGAGCTACACCATTATGATGAGTGAAAGCCTTCATGAAGT
This sequence comes from Dipteronia dyeriana, assembly GCA_032871835.1. Lineage (NCBI taxonomy): Eukaryota > Viridiplantae > Streptophyta > Magnoliopsida > Sapindales > Sapindaceae > Dipteronia > Dipteronia dyeriana. Next base: position 79,239,285 of record CM065296.1, on the reverse strand, counting down.
GAATTTTTGTTATGTTTTGAAAAAAAATTCAAAGAAGTGTTGAATTGGAATCATGAAACAAAATTCCTTGATTCAAAGCCTAAAAAGAAAAGGAGAAAGGCTTAAAAAGGAGTATAGTTGAAAAATCAAATGAGCTCGGGTTGAAAAACAGAAATAGGATGACGAGCCACACGCACACACACGCTCATATGCTGAAATCTATTTTCTTAAAAGCAAAAATTCCAGATGATAATCGGTTTGACTTTTTATGGAAAAAGCTTAAGATGAATAAACGTTGAAAATTGTTTGCATGTTGATTATCAAACTACTTCTTGATATAGATTTGAAACAAATCTCTCTCACACACACTTTGTTTATGAGTATGTTGATATTTTAGCAATTGTGGAAGAATTATGAGAGAACTTGAAAATCTTTGTTTATCTCTCTGAGCAAATGAAGCTTATTTTGTTGAGATTTCTTCAAATTGCTTAAATGTGTGATTGTGTGAATATTTTTGTGAACTTTATGCTATCATTAATTTTAGTTATGGCATTTATCAAGGGGGGCACTGTATGCTAGACATTGTTCTCTTTTATGATATGTTCACATGCTTCATTTTGTTACATGCTGGCATATTTTGACTTAATGATACTTGTAAGATATTACTCACTATCTTTGTCTTGCATGATGATTCATTCTTAAGTCATATGTCTTTGTTTTTATATTTTTGTGACTAATGTGTTTGTTTTGTTTTCACTCACTTTGGTTGTATGTGTATAGCATTTTATCACATAAGAAAATGGGAAGAACTAAGATTACCGAAAGTGGAAATCAACCTCAAAAGGATCCAAAACTTCAAGGAGAAAAGATTTAGGGATCTTTGGAACAAAGAAGATATTTCAAGAGAGAGGCATTGACTTTAGTAAGTGTAAAGATTCTTATGTTCTTAAGTGCTTAAAGGATAGGAAATGGGAATCTTGGGTGAGCATGTTAGGAGTTGTAAATGATATTCTAGTTAGAGAGTTTTATATTGAATATAAGGAAAGTGCCACCTTGTTAGATGCATTAATGGAAATTAGGAGTATTGTGTTTAGAATTAACCTAGAAAACATTAACAAGTTTCTTGGACTATCTAATGATATAGATTCTAATTTTCTAGATGTGGATGTTATTGAGAATCTAAATATCATGGGTAGAACTCTTTGTGACAATGCTTCTTTTGAGCGAAAAAATAGGGCATACATTAGTCAACATGAGTTAACTAAGGCTATTACATTTTGGCATCTATTCATTTGCACTAACATTATTGGATCTTCGAATTCAATCGAGTTGAATAAGGACAAGATCAAAATAGTTTATGCCTTCGTAACTAATCAACCGATAAACCTTAGAGATCTTCTCATGTATTACATTGATAGTGCGGCTTTCTCCACTAGAGGTGATAAAAAGCTAGCATTACCGGGGTTTATTACCTCATTGTGTTTAGCTCATGGGATTAAGAGTAGAGAAAACGATGTATTAGTTCAACCCTTGGAAAAATATTATGATAAGCATGTGTCTTACATGTTTTATAAGAATACGGTTATGACTTGTGATACTTTTGGACTATTTAGTAGTTCTCAAGTTGATAGTCAAGTGAATAGCACAAGTATTCTTCTGGATTGGGCTATATAATTGAAGGAGAAGGTTGATGAACTTGGTACAATAGTTGTTCAACAAGATGCTAGGATTAAAAAGTTGGAGTGAATTGTTTCAAGCTCAAGGCCACCACTAAAGCATTATGTTAGATCGACTATTCGCACAACTTTATTTGATGGAACAAGTGGCTAGTATTTGATCTTTGACGTACATTTCTTAACCTTTTGGCGTCATTTCATGTCAAAAAGGGGGAGAGAGAGTATATGCTAGTTGCTTAGTTTCTTTCTATGTTATTTTTGTGAACTTTTGAACTTAATGGCATGTAATAATTAGTCTTAAGATTTGGTTAAGAATTTTTATGATTTGGCATGTATTGAGGGGGAGATACATGTATGTGTGGACTTTAATTGTATATTCTTATCCATATTATATATTGATGTTTGTTGTTTTCTCTTGCATATGCATTACGCTTTGAGATGATTTGTAGGTTGCTTCAAGATAATATCAAGATGAAGTTCAAGAGTTGATGGAGATTAGTTCTTGGAATCTTACTCTTTGTAATGTGAGGGAGTGATTTTGTGACCTATCTTCATTTTTATATTTGTAGTAAATGTATAGGTGTTTTGATAATGAATTTTGCCAAAGGAGGAGATTGTTAGGTTTTAGACTATGTTGCCATTAATTCCATATCAAAATGATGTTTACTTGTAATGATTTAGTTGTTTAGGTTCATGATGATTCAAGCTTCAAAGAAGAAATAACAACTAGTCAAAGCAAGTTCAAGTCTTCAAAGAGAAAGGATGATATATGGTTCTACAAAAGTATATTAAGACCTTATCTTTCTCTTACAAGGCTTAGGCATACACACACAATCCATACATTTGTGTCCCTGCATAGTTGTGCACCATTAAGGCACACACACAAATCATACATATGTATCCCTGCATCATTGTATCCCAATTATAACACATTCACACACTTGAAGTTGAATTCTCATGCATTGATATGAAAAATAACATGTTTTGGAAAATGCATGATTAGAGACTATCTCTATGTAGTTTGCATTATAGTGTGAAATGTGTTTGTATGTATATGTGTTTGTAAGACATGGATAATAAACTTGATTTTAGTCTTTAATCATTCTTGATTCAGTTCCAAACACTTTGGTCACTCACACTTTCAATTTCAAGTTCTATGTCAAAAGATATGATACTTTCCAGTCATGTTGCGTACATTGTCTTCATCTTCATATATCGAGTCAAATTCTTATTTTTTTGGGTTAAGTATCTTATATGTCCATGTTTTTGAGAGAGCTATGGTTCATAATCAGTAAACAAATTCAAATTTTGAGTGCGGAGGCTGGAGAACGGTTGAAGAAAACGAAGGGAGGTCGGGGGAAAATGAAGACAGCACCAAGCTCTTCTTTCCCGAGACGGCGTGTGGCCATCTCGGGCAAGAAGGATTTCTGCCCCGAGATGCCCACGCTCTATCTCAGGCAGGAAGTAAGCTTGGTTGCTTCTTGTCCTTCTTGGTCATTTCACACTCTAATCTTTACCTCTCCTTTATATTTCATTTCCCTCTCACAATTCATTTCAAGAGAAGAATTTGAAACTTGAGCAGAATTTTCTCTCTAACTTTCTCACCTTCCAAACACTCTATTTTTCTCATTTGAGCTCCGATTTGAGTGATCCAAAGTTGAGAGTGTTCATCCATAAATCCTCTATCTTTTCTTAGAAGGTTTGAGTTGGTTTTGATGCAGGTTTTTGGTGTCTAATCACACAAAAACTGGATTGTCTCAAGTTTACTAAGATATTGATTTTCTCCTAAATTTTCTCTTAAAACTATGTCAATTGCCTAGGGTTTTCTTCTACTCTATATATTAGTGTCTTGTGATTGTTTAGATTTGAGTTTTAAACTGATTTAAAGCTAGACTGAGTTTCAATTGAAATCTCACATGTTGAGTTAGGTTTTACTTTTGCCTATGTTTCACATGTTTGAGATTGTATTGTACTAGCTTTGATTCTAGGACTATTTGATGATCTTTAATTGATTGATTTTGTGAAAAATAGTTCCTCACATGTATTAGGCTCTCTTTGGTCGATTTCTCTATATAATACATGTTGTGTTGTTCTTTGAGCTATTCGTGTGTTTGATTGCTTTTATGAATATAATATGCTCTAGAACATGTTTGGTTTATATGATTAAAACTTGATGATGTATTAATTGAACATATCTTACGATTTAAGTTTTTAGATCTATGCATGTATATAGGTTGTAATTAATGTTGAACATCTTGTACATGATCTAGATGAATTAAACATGCATGATTGACTAGACTACATTTGTTATGTGCATTCATGCATATGTCTAGTATTTTCCATAGCATTTGTTGATCATCATTTTCAATGTTGTGTGCTTGTTTGCATTTTGCATTCATGATCACTTAGATGCCTTGTGAGCAAGGAAGTCTAGCCTAGGGTCGGGATGATCCAGAAGGGTGAGCAAGGAAGTCTCGACAAGAGGTGGGAGACCAAGGAATGTTAAGCAAGGAAGTCTTGACAAGAGGTGTGATGCATCAAAATGTTGAGCAAGAGGGTGACATATTCATGAGTAGGATATGAGGGTAGTTTCTAGGTGAAAGGTCACTTGAGCGATTGTACTTTTCTTATCGACTAGTGGATTTTATTTGCCGGTGGTTGCTAACCCGTGGATGTTTCCTCTTTGGAGGTTTACCACGTAAATATCTTGTGTCAACTTCCTCTATCCCTATCTCTCTTATATTTATATATGTTATTGGGATTTTATGGATAGAACATTTTATGTAAATTGACTTCCTTAATATAATATCAATTGTGTATGTTTTATGGATGTTTGTTTCTATCACACTTTACATGTTTTATATATTGATTAATTTTCTTTAATTGATATATATATATTGTGATACAAGCAATCTAGAGGGACAAACTTTTGTTTATTTCAAGGGAGTTGAAAAAGGTGTCTAACCTATTCACCCCCTCTAGGTTAGCCTTGAGCATTTAACCGTGTTTGTATTTTCATACAATCGTTCTATTCTTTCTATCTCTTATGACTTGGATACCAATAATATAACTTGCTTCTCGTAAGTTCTTCATATCAAATTGTTTTCTTAACCATTCTTTTACTGATGTCAATATACCTACATCATTTTCAATGAGTAGTATATCATCAACGTAACAAACTAGGAAAACCAACTTGTTGTCTTTGATCCTTTTGCATACACAGGGTTCATCAAGGTTATGAATAAATCATACACTTTTCACAGCTTGATCGAACCTTATGTTCCAAGATCTGGACGTCTGCTTCAATCCAAATATGGATATTTTCTACTTGTGTACCTTTTCCTCTTGGCCCTTTTCAAAGAATCCTTCTTGGTTGCAAGATATAGATGCTTTCGTCAAGACTTCCATTAAGGAAAGCTATCTTGATGTCCATTTGCCAAATCTCTAGGTCCAGAGATGCCACAATGGATAAGAGTATCCTAATGGATTTAAGCATGGCCACAAAAGAGAAGGTTTCCTCATGATCGATACCTTTCTTTGTGTGTAACCTTTAGCTACCAATCTAGCTTTAAAGGTTTCCACTTTTCCATACTATCCTCTTCTTGTATACCCACTTGAACCCAATTGGTTTTATCCTTTTAGGCAAGTCCACAAGAGATCAAACTTCATTTTTGAATATAGATTCAATTTTGGATTGCATTGCCTTTTGCCAGTAGCGACAATCAACATCTTCCATGGCTTCCTTGTATGTGTAGGGATCATCGTCGTCCAAGAGATTCTCTACTGATTCTCATAGATCGATGTATCTCTCAGGTTGTCTACTAACCCGCCTACTACGATGAGGAATGGTGGGTTGTTGATATTGTATTTGTGCAAAACTTACAATTAGGCTAGGTTGTGAAACCTCTTGTTGAATTGTATCTTCTGAAAGCTCATTCAAGACAATTCTACTTTTAGGCAAAAAATTATTCCTACTGTCCACTTCCAAAAATTTAGCATTTGTCAAAACAAATACTTTAAGATCTGAAGGACTATAGAAATAATATCCTTTGGTTCCTTTTAGATACCCTACAAATATGCATGTTTCTTAACGGGACTCCATCTTTTCTATCTTTCCCTTTAACTCATGCGTAGGACATCTAAATATCCTTATGTGTTGTAAACAAGGCTTTTGCTCAGTCCACAACTCATGCGGTGTTTTAGGAACCTACTTAGATGGTACATAGTTTAGAATGTACATAGCAGTTTGTAAAGCATATCCCCAAAAGGAATTAGGAAGCATTGAGTAAATCAACATAGACCTAACCATGTCCAAAAGAGCTCTATTTCTCCTTTCTACTACCCTATTTTGTTGACGTGTACCTGGCATAGAAAACTGAGAAATTATCCCGTTATTAATAAGATATTGCTGAAACTCACTAGATATTCTTTGCCATGACCAGAAATCAAAATATTTATGTTTTTCTCAAGTTGATTTTCTACTTCAGCTTTAGATGCTTTGAACATGTCAAGCATCTGACTTATGTCTCACAAGATACACATAACCAAATATTGAGTAATCATTTGTGAAAGTGATGAAGTACTCATGTCCACCTCTAGCTTGAATACTCATGGGACCACACATTAGTGTGTATTAATCCTAAACATTCAGTGGCGCTTGTGCCTTTTGTCCTAAACGACCTTTGGGTCAACTTACCTTCCAAAAAAGATTAACAAGTTGGTAGTCATCAACCTTTAAGTAACTTAAAGGTCCATCACTAACCAATCTTTTGATCCTATCAAGGTTAATACGAACAGGGCGCAAATGCCATAGGTAGGTTTCATCTTTTGATAATTTTATTCTTTTGTGATTTGGTTTCGTTGATTCCATATGGATATTTTGAGGTATTGGATATGAAATCTTAACGTTAAGTTTTAAATAATGTCTATTGAAATATGGCTTCTGGACAAGTCAAAATATCCAAGTTTAAAATGTGGTCATATGAGTAAATATGGTAACTAGGAAAGCTATAGGCGGTCTATGAGCTCTTGGTGAATACTTGTATTCTTCACGAGGATACACTACCTCCATTATGATTGTTTAGGGTAATAAGGAACATTAACTTATTCTATCTTCCTTTAAGAGTTCATTTTTAGTTCTTTAGTGGAATGGACTAAAATTAATAGATTGGACCTAAGTGAGTCATTTGTTGATTGTGATTAGGTTATGTTTATTGGATCTTAAATTTAGATAGCCCACAAAAATCCCCAATTCACACGAACTTGCATGGACACGTGGAAACTCTTCAAAATATCTGGATTGGGCAGCCAAGGATGTGGGATTCCTCGGGCGGCCCTAATGGGGTGCGGAATGCATTCCAATAATGCATTAAGAATATAAGGCATGTGGACTTGTTTCTTTTTTAGTAAGAATGAGTCTAGTTCAAATGTGGACTTTTTATTAAAGTCCAATGGATTTAGTAAAATCGAAAAACAATATATGGCCCATAAATAATAGCTTGGGCTGCAAGGCTATGGATATTAGCCTAATACATTGATTTTATTTTATTATTTAATTAAATAGAAATTAATTATTTAATAAATTAATTAAAAGTCAATTTTTTTTTCCTAGTTGGTGAAGGTCTCCAAGTGTCATACTATTGTTGGTAGTATGATAAGTATCAAATACTTTAATTAATAAGTAGATAATTAAAAAGAATAAATTTATCTAGTCAAATTAGGAGGTATTCGATATCTATCAAAACTCTAATTGACAACTGGTCAAATTAGAAAGTTTTTTGATAAAGTCACAATATAATTTATATTCAATAATTAGTCATTGGACAAATACACTAATGAGTTGGAATAGGAGTCTTGGTATGGAAAAGAATTCTTCTTTGAGTGAGGATTCTTGGCCACCAAGTAAATCCTCCTAGAGAGAGGATTCTTGCCCACCACTTAAATCCTCCGTAGGAGAGGATTTGACCACATATATATATATATATGGCCTTGTAGTTTGGCCAAGGCTAATGAAATCAATATAGAGATTTAGGCCAAGCCTTGTTGGAGTCTTGTGAGAAGTTTTTTTTATTTGCTTATTATAGTTATTAAAAAAAACTTCATCCAACCCATTGTGTGTAGAATTCGGCCAAGCATAGAGCTTTTGTTTTCGACAGTGCACTAGTATCCTTTACATCAATAGGGTTTTGTGTACAAAAATCAAATTGGGTTCACGAGAGTTTCAATCAAATAGGTTGGTATTTCACAAGTGACCGAACGTTCTTGGATTTTTTCTAGGGGGATTATTGTGACTAACAAAAGAAAAAGATTTTGTTTGTTTCCATCCTCAGGTATACAATTCAAAGAAAGGGGGCCCACACCCCTAGGTGATTCACGTTCGTGATTGGATTGGAAGATCTTGCAGATTTAATTCGGTGCAACTTCAATCGTCACGAGAAAATGTACGATACTTTATTATATGTTAATTAATCAAGGGTTAAGGTTTATTCTTTTAATACGATTTTTTTTAAATATACTAAATCTATTTTCTGTTTCCGCCGCATGATTTTTCCTACAATTGGTATCATAGTCTGGTTGTACAGTAGAATAATTAATGTATTTATATGTGAATCTATTTCTTTTTATTGTAAATATTTTTAGAAAGAGATGACACTCTAGGTATTCACACACACACAGACACACACACACACACACATATATATATATATATATATAAATATATCTATTCTTATAATGTGATTTGTTGTTGCTCAATTTTGGTCTTAGAATTTCAATATATTTTTGTATTGGAATTGTAACAAGAAGGGTGGCTTATCATCGCCATAATTTTTTTCTTGGTAGTTGCCAAGTTTTTTTTTTATTATTGTAATAAAAAAAATTGTTGTAATATATTCAAGTTTCGAATAATCGAAGAATTGAAGAATTTGAAGCAGAAAAAGTAGCAGCGGAGTAACTCGGAGTAGCCGCACAAGGGTTCGGGTGCGCAAGTGCAGCTACTCCGAGTTGGAAAATCATTGGCATCTAGGTATCTAATTGGCATCTAGATTACTTGGAAAATCATTCTATGGAATTTGATCACATGTCTTAAACAGTTGAGTGGGAGAAGGTGTTTGGAATGATTATGGCCTCCAAGTTTAGTTGAGCTTTATATTTCATGCAATAACCCCCAAGGGGTATTCATAAATGGAATTTAGCAAGATACTTCCTTACAAGGATTGACTAGACAATTGACTCAAACGATATCTACTCTCAAAAGAGGAATATTCGTAAGGGAATATATTGAAGGTCAGTAACTTGGTATCCTCTCAAGAGTTCTTGTTAATAAAATCACAAGGCCAAAATTGAAAACAATGGTTGTTTTGTAAACAATTAGGTTGGATCTAGTCCAACTAGTAGATGGTGCGAACTCTCGAATGAGGCACGACATTTATGGATGTTGGATCACAGTTGAATTTTATGATTGAATTATTTTATTTAATTCAAGATAAATATTTGAAAGTGCTTTATCATGATTGATTACTTATATATAGTTTTCTTTTATTCAAAAATCATGACCCCGTCCCTAATCAACATCTTAAAAGATAATACTTTAGCTGGTGATCATTATGTTAAATGGAAATGGAAAATTGGGTTGTTATTGCAAGCTGAAAAGCATAAGTTTGTTCCGTGTACCCCTCAACCACCTGCTCCTACTAATGAATCTACTGAGGGGAAAAGAGACGAGTATAAGCAGTGGAAGACCTTAGATAAGATGGTCAAATGTTACATTATGGCCACCATCTTCGATGTGTTGCAACAACAACTTGAAGAAATGGTGACTGCTGTTGATATAATGATGTCTATGGAGAAGATGTTTGCTATGAAGTCTAGGACGAGTAAGACAGAGGCAATGACTACTTTCATGAATCTAAGGTTGAAACCTGGACAGGTTGTGAAAGATCACATAATGAAAGTCATAGCATATCTCAACATTGCTAAACTCAATGATGCTAAGATAGATGGTGAGACAAAAATTGACATGATTGTCAACTCATTGTTAGATTCCTTTGATCATTTCAAGTTGGATTACACCTTGAATAATAAGGAATACACCTTGTAAGACCTGATGCAAGATGTTCAAACTGCCGAGAAAATCCTTATGAAAGGCAAAGGTCAAGAGATTCATTCGGTAGGTAAAGTTGTTACTGTTAAGATCCGTAAGAAGGTCAAGAAACAACAGAAGAAAATGCAACTTGGACCAACCAAGAAGGAGACTAAGATAGTAACAAAGATCAAAGGGTAGTGTTTCCTTTATGGTGAAAGGGGACATTGGAAAAGAAATTGTCCAAAGTCTTAGGATAACAAGCAAGAAGAAAATATTAATTATCTTGAAACATGTTATCTGGTATTTTCCATAGATTCATGGATCATAGACTTTGGAGCTAGTAATCATGTTTATTATTCCTTTCAGGGGGTTAAGGAAAAGAAAAGGCTTGATGCGAATGAATTCAACTTGTATTTAGGAAATAAAGTGTTGATATCTGCCAGTGGAGTGGGAGATATTAGAATTAATTTAGATTCGCATAGGCATTTTGATTTAATAGATGTTTATTATATACCTCAATTCAAGAGCAATTTAATTTTAGTTTCTTGTTTAATTAAATTTGGATATTCGGTTACTTATAATAAAGGTTTTCTTATTTGTAAGAATAACAAATTTGTTTGCAATGGTACATTGGAAAATGGTCTATTCTATTTGGATAGCAATATCTCTCACTTGTTAGACACTGAATCAACGGAACCTGATCATAAAAGAGTAAAATTATAAAAAGATGAAACCTACGTATGGCCTTTACGCCTAGGTGTCATATTAACCTTGATAGGATCAAAAGATTGGTTAGTGATGGACCTTTAAGTGACTTAAAGGTTGATGATTTACCAATTTGTGAATCTTGTTTGGAAGATAAGATGACCAAAAAGTCATTCACGACCAATGGCACAAGAGCCTAGAATGTTTAGAATTACTACACACTGATGTGTATGGTCCCATAAGCATTCAAGATAGAAGTAGATATGAGTACTGAACCACTTTTGCAAATGATTACTCAAGATTTGGTTATGTGTATCTCATGAGACATAAGTCGGATGCTTTTGACACGTTCAAAGCATTTAAAACTAAAGTAGAAAACTAGCTTGAAAAACACATTAAAATCTTGAGGTCTGATCGTGGTGGAGAATATCTATCTTGTGAGTTTCAGTAATATCTTATTGATAATGGGATAATTTGAGTTTTCTATGCCAGTTACACCTCAACAAAATGGGATGGAAGAAAGGAGAAATAGAACTCTTATGGACATGGTTAGGTCTATGTTGAGTTATTCAACACTTCCTAATTCCTTTTGAGGGATATGCTTTACAAACTGCTATGTACATTCTAAACGATGTACCATCTAAGTCACTTACCAAAACACCGCATGAGTTGTAGACCAGGCGAAAGTCTAGTTTACAACACTTAAGGATATTTGGATATCCTACGCATATGTTAAAAGGAAAGATAGAAAAGATGGAGTCCTGTTTCGAAACATGCATATTGTAGGGTATCCAAAAGGAAGCATAGGATATTATTTCTATAGTCCTTCAGATATTAAAGTATTTGTTTCGATAAATGCTAAATTTTTGGAAGAGGACTATATGAGTAAATTTATTTCTAAAAGTACCTGAATGAGCTTTCAGAAGATACAAGTCCATAAGAGGTTTCACAACCTAACCCATTTGTAAGTTCCACACCAACACAAGATCAACAACCTACCTTTCCTTGTTACAGTGGGAGGGTTAGTAGACAACCCGAGAGATACATCGATCTAAGAGAATTTCTAGAGAATCTCCCAGATGATGATGATCCCTACACATACAAGAAAGCCATGGAAAATGTTGATTGCTGCCATTGGCAAATGGCAATGCAATTCGAAATTGAATCTTTGTTCAAAAACAAAGTCTGGTCTCTTATGGACTTGCCTAATGGGATAGAACCTGTTGGATGTAAGTGGGTATACAAGAGGAAGTGAGGAATGGTTGGAAAGGTGGAAACCTTTAAAGCTAGATTGGTAGCTAAAGGTTATACATAGAAGGATGGTATCGATTATGAGGAAACCTTCTCTCCGGTGGCCATGCTTAAATCCATTAGACCTAGAGATTTGGCAAATGGACGTCAAGACAGCTTTCCTGAATGGAACTCTTGATGAAACATCTATATGATGCAACCAGAAGGATTCATTGAAAAGGGCCAAGAGGAAAAGGTTGAAATTTGTAAAGATCCATATATGGATGAAGCAAGCATCCAGATCCTGGAACATAAGGTTCAATCAAGTTGTGAAAAGTTTTGAATTTATTCAAAACCTTGACGACCCTGTGTATACAAAAAGATCAAAGGTGACAAGTTGGTTTTCCTAGTTCTTTATATAAAGTATATACTATGCATTAGAAACGATGTAGGCGTATTGACATTAGTCAAAAAATGGTTAGCAAAACAATTTGAGATGAAGGACTTTGGAGAAGCAAGCGATATTCTTGGCATCCAAGTTATAAGGGATAGAAAGAATAGAATGATTGTATTATCCCAAACTTCATATATAGATAAAATCTTTTCAAGGTTCTCCATGCAAGATTCCATGAAAGGTATGCTACCTTTCAGACATCGAATCAAACTTTCTAAAGGACAAGCTCCTGAGAATGAGCATGAAGAGCAATTCATGAGTTGTGTAAGTACCTCAATTTTATGATTGGATTATTTCATGATAAACTACACAACATTGGGGATGATTATGTAATGGGTACCTTTGATCCTCATTGGCAAGCTTCCAAGCATCTCTATGACTTCAATAGCAAAAGGTATAATCACTTGACTTTGCCTCTTGAAGAGTTTAGGTGCACACACACACTTCATGCATGATTTGTATCGACATTCATTTATGTCCTATTTCTTATGTGTGCATCCTTACTCAAAAACACACTTGCACTTCATATTAAGTCTTAAGTGTGGTTGTTGCGTGTCTAATTAGTATTCCAATGCTTAATCGGATACGTTCGTGCGTGCATGATGGAGTACTCTTTTTAGCACGATGAGATTGAAGGGAAAATCGGTTCAAAATGCAACTGAAGCGTGCAAAAATTAGGGTTTACATATAAATAAAAAAAATTCCCTTTTCAATAACAAGAACCTTAACCCTAGATTAATTGATGTATAAAAAAGTGTCGTACCTTTTTCTTGTTACGATTAACAAGCACCAAATTAATTCCGTAAGATCTTCCACTCCAATCACGAACGTGAATCACCTAGGAGTGTGGACTCTCTTTCTTTAAATTGTATACTTGAGGATGGAAACAAACAAAATCTTCTTCTTTGTTAGTTACAATAATCCTCTAAGAAGAGAACAAAAAACGTTAGGTCACTTGTTAATTATCAATCGAAACTCGTGTGAACCTTGATTCGATGTTGTACACAAAACCTTTTGATGTAAAGGCCACTAGTGTACTATCGAAAACTAAACGTTCTTTCTTCCTTTTCTTCTTTCCCGAATCACACACTATTTATTTGAGTTGGTTGAATTTTTTCCAGAGCGAAATATAAATTTTTCTCCCTCAAAATTCAATGGTGGCCAAATTCTTCTCTTGGAAAAACTAGGGTTGGCCGAAAATCAATCTTGCAATTTCTAAGAGCTGGCTGAATTTCTAAACATATATATATGATCCTCTCTTAAGAAGGATTTACTTGGTTGGCATGAATCCTTTCCTTAGGTGGATTTATTTGGTAGTTAAGAATCCTTTTTTAAAAGGAATTCTATCCTCTTATATATATATATATATATATATATATATATATATATAGCTAGCCGAATTCTTCATAGAATTCAATTAGGAGACTTAATCTTTTCCTAAGAAGGATTTACTTGGTAGTTAAGAATCCTTTCCTTAGTTGGATTTACTTGGTGGTTAAGAATCCTTTTCAAAAAGGAATTCTATCCTACACCAAGACTAGTAATCCAACTCAATAATGTATTTGTAACCATAATAAAGACTTCCTAATTTGATTAGATAAATAATTCCTTTTATTTATATACTTGTCAAATATAGTCTTTAATATTAATTATACTACCAACAATAGTATAATTTTAGGAGACCATCACCTACTAGGAAAAATATTTTGACTTTTAATTAAATAATAAATTAATCACAAAATTAATTAATTTTCATTTAATTAAATAATATTATAATATAATATAATTAAGCTATTCTAAAATCCTTGCAACCCAACACATATATATGGGCCAATATATTATTTTCTTATTTTATTAAATCCATTTGACCTTTATAAAAAATCCACATGTGAACTAGACCCATTCTTACAAAAAGAAACAAGTTCACATGCCTCAATACAATTCTAGATGGACCCCAAAATTGATTTAATAGATTATATCAAGTGATCCATGCAAGTTTGTGTGGATTGGGGATCTTGGCGGGCTATCTAGATTTAAGCTCTAGTAGACACAACCCAATCACAATCAACAAATGATTCACTTAGGTCCGATTTATTTAATTTTAGTTCATTCCACTAAAGAACTAAAATTAAACTCTTAAATAAAGATAGAATAAGTTGATGTTACTCATTCATACCCTAGACAACCTTATTGGAGAAAGTGTATCCTCGTGAAGAATACCAGTAATCGCCAAAAGCTCATAGACCACCTATTGCTCTCCAAGTTACCATATTTACTCATATGACCACACTTGTCCAGAAGCCATGTTTCAATAGACACTATTGAAAACTTAACGTTAAGATTTAATATTCAATACCTCAAAACATCCATATGATGGTATTCTACTCTCATTTAACACTTGCAACCATAAGTCCATCATTTATCTAAAGATTGAGATAGACTCTCCGAATGTCTTCAAATGAAAACTTTTATCCATTGATGGTTCTAGATAAAGTATTTCATTGTGATCCTATTCAATGCACCTAGTGCACTAGATTCTTTTGTCCAAAGACACCTTACTTTGATGATTTTAGACTCATCATAACACATTTAATCCCACTCAAATGCTAGCAACAAAATCTACAACTTTGACAAGATAAAGGCCCCTAACCTTTTATCTTAAGTTGTGAATATTATTCAATACTAACTAAAGAATTGTGTCTACCTCATACATATCTAGATGTATGAACAATTCTTCTTTTTTCATAGTCTTTTGACCTTTTGATTACATACTTTTGACAATTATAATAATTAAACTATAAATGCTATAAGATTTGTTAAACTAGAAATCACTTTATTAATATGAAAGGATTGTCAAATACATTATTACACTCCTGCTATCGAGCATAATACCAAAATTCTCCCACTTACTCTATTGCAAATGTGCCATATCTCTTATCCCCATGTTCTCTAAATGCCCATCAAAACTC
Organism: Dipteronia dyeriana; assembly: GCA_032871835.1. Classification (NCBI taxonomy): domain Eukaryota; kingdom Viridiplantae; phylum Streptophyta; class Magnoliopsida; order Sapindales; family Sapindaceae; genus Dipteronia; species Dipteronia dyeriana. Next base: position 79,224,189 of record CM065296.1, on the reverse strand, counting down.
TTTTGTAGGAGGGCCTTTGTAAAAGGAATCCGCTAGATCATCTGCTGACGCGATCTTGGTAATTGTCACGTTACCCCTATGCTCAAATTCCCTCAGAAGATGATACTTTCTTTCAATGTTTTTCCCTCTCTTATGACTTCCTGGTTCTCTCGAATCAGCCACTGCTCCACTATTGTCACAAAAGATAGTGATCTACTTATTCACATCAGAAACCCTTTCCAAGTCAATCAAGAATTGACAGAGCCAGACAGCCTCTTTAGCCGCATAGCATGCGGCAACATACTCTGCTTTCATGGTGGAATAAAAAATACAAGATTGCTTGATACTCCTCCATATGATTGCCCCTACTCCAATAGTAAACACAGATCCTGATGTTGATCTCCTAGAGTCAGAATCTTACTGAAAGTCAGAATCTGTATACCCAACGGGAATTAAATCCCCTCCAAAGTATACAAGCATATAATCTCTCATTCTTCTGAGATACATGATAATATGCTTGACTGTCATCCAGTGATCAAGGCCAGGTTTTGATTGAAACCTGTTAACTATGCCCACAATAAAACAAATATCTGGTATAGTACAGAACATTGCATGCATGAGACTTCCAACTGCTGATGCATATGGAACCCTACTCATGAATTGATCTTCATGCTCATTCTTAGGAACCTGTTCCTAAGAAATTTTGATTCCATGTTTGAAAGGTAACATACCTTTCTTTGAATCTTGCATGGAAAACCTAGACAAGATTTTATCTTTGTAGGAAGCTTGGGATAATGCAATCGTTCAATTCTTTCTATCCCTTATGACTTGGATGCCAAGAATATAACTTGCCTCTCCTAAGTCCTTTGTATCAAATTGTTTTGCTAACCATTCGTTTACCGATGTCAATACACCTACATCGTTTCCGATGAGTAGTTTATCATCAACGTAAAGAACTAGGAAAACCAACTTGTCGCCTTTAATCATTTTGTATACATAAGGTTCTTTAAGGTTTTGAATAAATCCAAAACTTTTTACTGCTTGATCGAACCTTATGTTCCAGGATCTGGATGCTTGCTTCAATCCATATATGGATCTTTGCAACCCTTTCAATGAATCCTTCTGGTTGCATCATGTAGATGATTTCGTCAAAACTTCCAAAAAAAAAAGTTGTCTTGACGTCCATTTACCAAATCTCTAGGTCTAGAGATGCTGTAATGGATAAGAGTATCCTAATGGATTTAAGCATTGCTAATGGAGAGCAGGTTTCATCATAATCTATACCTTCCTTCTGTGTATAACCTTTAGCTACCAATCTAGCTTTAAAGGTTTCCACCTTTCCATCTATTCCTCTTTTCATCTTGTGTACCGACTTGCACCCAATGGGTTTTATCCCTTTAGGCAAGTCTACAAGAGACCAAACTTTGTTTTTGAACATAGATTCAATTTTGGATTACTTTGCCTTTTGCCAATGGCGACAATCAACATCTTCCATTGCTTCCTTGTACGTATAGGGATCATCATCATCCGGAAGATTCTCTACAGATTCTCCTAGACTTATGTATCTACTGGGTTGTCTACTAACCCTCCCACTACGACTAGTATGGTAGATTGTTGATCTTATGTTGGTACGAAACTTACAATTGGGCTTGGTTGTGAAACCTCTTGTGGAATTGTATCTCTTGAAAGCTCATTCAGAAAAATTCTACTTTTAGGCACAAAATTATTCATATAGTTCTTTTCCAGAAATTTTTCATTTTTCGAAACAAATACTTTAAGATCTGAAGGACTATAAAAATAATATCCTTTTGTTCCATTTGGATACCCTACAAATATGCATGTTTCTGAACGGGACTCCATCTTTTGTCTTTCCTTTTAAAACGTGCGTAGGACATCCAAATATCCTTAAGTGTTGCAAACTAGGCTTTCTCCCGGTCCATAACTCATGCGGTGTTTTAGGAACCGACTTAGATGGTACATCGTTTAGAATGTACATTGCGGTTTGTAAAGCATATCCTTAAGAAGAATTAAGTAGCATTGAATAACTTAACATAGACCTAACCATGTCCAAAAGAGTTCTATTTCTACTTTCTGCCATCCTATTTTGTTGAGGTGTGTCTGGTACAAAAAACTGAGAAATTATCCCATTATAAATAGGATATTGCTTAAACTCACCAGATAGATATTCTCCACTACGATCAGACCTCAAGATTTTTATGCGTTTCTCAAGCTAATTTTCTACTTCAGCTTTAAATGCTTTGAACGTGTCAAAAGCATTCGACTTATGTCTCATGAGATACACATAGCCAAATCTTGAGTGATCATCAGTGAAAGTGATGAAGTACTCATAACCACCTCTAGCTTGAATGCTCATACGTCTACACACATCAGTGTGTATCAATCCTAAACATTTAATGGCTCTTATGCCTTTGGTCGTAAACGACCTTTTGGTCATTTTACCTTCCAAACAAGATTCACAAGTTGGGAGATCATCAACCTTTAAGTCACTTAGAGGTCTATCACTTACCAATCTTTTAATCCTATTAAGGTTAATATGACCTATGCACAAATGCCGTAGGTAGGTTTCATCTTTTGATAATTTTACTCTTTTATGATTAGGTTCCATTGATTCCGTGTCTAACAAGTGAGAGAAATTTCCAAGCAAATAGAGTAAACCATTTTCTAGTGTACCTTTGCAAATAATTTTGTCTTTCTTACTAATAATAAAAGCTTTATTAAAAGTAACCGAATAACCAAATTTATTTAAACAAGAAACTGAAATTAAATTCCTCTTGAATTGAGGTACATATTACACGTCTATTAAATCTAAATGCCTATAAGAATCTAAACTAATTATAATATCTCCCACTGTACTAGCAGACACTAAAGCTTCATTGCCTAAACGCAAGTTGAATTCATTCTCATTAAACCTTCTCCTTTCCTTAAACCACTGAAAGGAAAAACAAACATGATTAGTGGCTCCGGAGTCTATGATCCAATAATCCATAGAATCCGCCAAAAAACATGTTTCAAGATAATTAATATTACCTTCTTCCTTCTTGTCTTGAGACTTTGGGCATTTTCTTTTCCAATGTCCCTTTTCACCACAAATGAAACACTTCTTTTGATATTGGTTACTTTCTTTGTCTCCTTCTTAGTAGGTCATAGTTGCTTTTTCTTTTGTTGTTTCTTGACCTTCTTACGGGTCTTAACAGTAGCAACTTTATGTACGGTATGAATCTCTTGACCCTTGCCTTTCACAATGATTTTTTCCGCGCTTTGAACATCTTGCATCAGGCATTGCAAAGTGTATTCCTTATTATTCAAGGTGTTGTCCAACTTGAATTGATCAAAGGAATCCGATAGTGAGTTGACAATCATGTCAATCTTGGTCTCACCATCTATCTTAGCACCATTCAGTTCAGAAATGTTGAGATGTGCTATGACTTTCATCATGTGATCTTTCACAGCCTGTCCAGGTTTCATCCTAAGATTCATGAAAGCAGTCACTACCTGTCTCTTAGTCATCCTAGACCTCATAACAAACATCTCTTCTAGAGATATCATTATATCGGTAGCAGTATCCATTCCTTCATGTTGTGTTGCAACATGTCGCAGATGGTGGCCATAATGTAACGTACATTTTGCCCATCTCATCTGAAGACTCCCACTGCTGATAATCATCTCTTTGCTCCTAAGTAGATTCATTAGTAGGAGTAGGTGGTTTAGGAATATACATAATGAACTTATGCTTATTAGCTTGCAAAAGCAACCCAATTTTCCTTTTCCATATGACATAATTATCATCAGTTAAAGTATTAACTTTTAGGATGTTGACTAGGGATGAGGTCATGATTTCTTTTTAATAACAAAAATTACCTAAGTAAATAATCATGATAAAGCACTTTTGAATATTTATCATGAATTATATATAAAATAATTCAATCGTAAAATTCAACGGTGATCCAACACCCATAAATGTCACGCCTCATTTGGGAGTTCGCACCATTTACTAGTTTGTCTAGGTCCCACCTAATTGTTAACATAACAACCAGAATTTTAAGTTTTAGCCTTGCAATTTTACTAACAAGAACTCTTGGGAGGATATTAATAAAATTACATTGAGTGTGTTAACAAGTTATCGACCTTTAATATAATCCCTCATGAATATCCCTCCTTTAAGAATAGATATTGTTTGAGCTAATTTTCTAGTCTATCCTTGTAAGGAAGTACCTTGCTAAATTCCATTCACGAATACCTCTTGGGAGGTTATTACATGAAACATAAAGCTCAACTAAACTTGGAGGCCGTAGGTGTTCCAAAACACCTTCTCCCACTCAATTATTTAAGGTGTGTGATCGAATTCCAAAGAATGATTTACCAAGTTATCTAGATGCCCATTTAGATACCTAAACCATTCTATGCATGTTCATACCAAAAGAGATATATGAGTGGCACTCCTATTCTATATGACATGTTATCAAACAACGACAAACATTGCAATATTTACAAAAAATATAAATAGCTACAATTTTGGTCCATCCTAGAAAATCAAGTAAATTACATGTCTTGGAATACAAAAAAAAAAACTTCTTTCTTGGCAAACAAGTCTTCATGCGACCTTCGTCGTTTGGACTCTCTCGGCTACCTCCCATGGGCATGCACACCCTTGGCTCCTACTCATGGGTGTGCACATACCACAACCCCATAAAGGGCTGCCATGCGCAGCCCACGGCTTCCATAGGCTGCCGTGCACAGCCCATGCCACAACAAACGTGGCCGCGTGCTCTTCGCATGCACGTTTGTTGCTACAACTCGCATGGTCCCAAACTTGTTCCGATTGCACCCAATTCTTCGAACCTTCGAGTCTTCGATACTTGAGTGTATTACAGAAGAATTATAAATTAAAATTCTGCAGTTCTATTTTATTACAACAATAAATTAAAAAAAAACTTAGCAACTACCAAGAAGGAAATTATGGCAATGATAGGCCACCCTTCTTGATACAATCCCAAAACAAAAATACATTGAAATTCTAGGACCAAAATTGACCAATAACAAACCACACACACACACACACACACACACACACGCACACACATACACACACACACACACACACATATATATATATATATATATATATATATATATCGATACATTCCAATGTAAATATATATGCGAATATCTAGAGTGTCATCTCTTTCTAAAACATGCATATATACAACAAAAAGAAAAATATTCACGTACACATACATCAATTAATCAAGGGTACAACTAGGCCTGATACCAATTGAAGGGAAAATCAGTTCAAAATGCAACGGAAGCGTGAGAGATCAAATATTAGGGTTTGCTTATAAATAAATAAAATTCCCTTTATAATAACAAGAACCTTAACCCTAGATTAATTGATGTATATAAAAAGTGTCGTACCATTTTCTCGTTACGATTGAACAAGCACCGAATTAATTCCACAAGATCTTCCAATCCAATCACAAACGTGAATCACCTAGGAGTGTGGGCTCTCTTTCTTTAAATTGTATACCTGAGGATGGAAACAAACAAAATCTCTTTCTTTGTTAGTTACAATAATCTTCCAAGAAGAAAACAAAGAACGTTAGATCACTTGTGACTTATCAATCAATTTGATTGAAACTCGCATGAACCTTGATTCGATGTTGTACACAAAACCTTTTGATGTAAAGGCTACGCTACTAGCGTACTATCAAAAACTAAATTTTCTTTTTTTCTTTTCTTCTTTCCCGAATCAGACACTATTTCTTTGAGTTGGTTGAATTTTGTCCAAAGCAAAAACTAAATTTTTTCTCCCACAAAATTCTATGGTGGCCAAATTCTTCTCTTGGAAAAACTATGGTTGGCCGAAAATCACTATTGCAATTTCTTAGAGCTGGCCGAATTTCCAAACATATATATATATATATATATATATATATATATATATAGGATCATAAATCCTCTCCTAAGAAAGATTTACTTGGTTGGCAAGAATCCTTTCCTTAGGTCGATTTATTTGGTATTTAAGAATCCTTTTCTAAAAGAAATTCTATCCTCTTATATATATATATATAGGATCATAAATCCTCTCCTAAGAAAGATTTACTTGGTTGGCAAGAATCCTTTCCTTAGGTGGATTTATTTGGTATTTAAGAATCCTTTTCTAAAAGAAATTCTATCCTTTTATATATATATATATATATATATATATATATATATATATATATATATATATATATAGCTGGCCGAATTCTTTAAAGAATTCATTTAGGAGACTTAATCTTTTCTTAAGAAGAATTTACTTGGTAGTTAAGAATCCTTTCCATTGGTTGATTTACTTGGTGGTTAAGAATCCTTTTCAAAAAGGAATTCTATCCTACACCAAGACTCCTAATCCAACTCAATAGTGTATTAGATGAATAATTCCTTTTATTTATCTACTTATCAAATATAGTCTTTAATATTAATTATACTACCAATAATAGTATAATTTTAGGAGACCATCTCCTAAAGGGAAAAATATTTTGACATTTAATTAAATAATTATTTAATCACCAAATTAATTAATTTCCATTTAATTAAATAATAAAATAAAATTATGTAATTAAGCTATTCAAAATAGCCTTGCTGCCAAACACATATATATATATGACCCAAGATATTATTTTCTTATATTATTAAATCCATTTGACCAATATAAAAAGTCTACATGTGAACTAGACCCCTTCTTACAAAATAAAACAAGTCCACATGCCTCAATACAATTCTAGATGGACCCTTAAATTGATCCGGTAGATTATATCAAGTGATCCATGCAAGTGCGTGTGGATTGGGGATCTTGGCGGGCTATCTAGATTTAAGCTCCAATAGACACAACCCAATCACAATCAACAAATGATTCACTTAGGTTCGATCTATTTAATTTTAGTTCATTCCACTAAAGAACTAAAATTGAACTCTTAAATAAAGATAAAATAAGTTGATGTTACTCATTCATGCCCTAGACAACCTTATTGGAGAAAGTGTATTCTCGTGAAGATCAAGTTACCATATTTACTCATATGACCACACTTGTTCAGAAGCCATGTTTCAATAGACACTATTGAAAACCTAACGTTAAGATTTAATATCCAATACCTCAAAACATCCATATGGTTGTATTCAACTCTCATTTAACAAATGGAGCCATGATGTCCATATCTATAAATGAACTCCTTTATCGATTAACAAGTGAATACCACAAAACTATCGTGGATAGACTATGCTCTATAATCGTACCCATTGTTAACTCAAATGATAACACTTGCAACCATAAGTCCATCATTTATCTCAGGATTGAGATAGATTCTCCGATTGTCTTCAAATGAAAACTTTTATCCATTGACGGCTCAAGATAAAGTATTTCATTGTGATCATATTCAATGCACATAGTGCACTAGATTCTTTTGCTCAAAGACACCTCACTTTGATGATTTTAGACTCATCATAACACATTTGATCCCACTCAAATGCTAGCAAAAGAATCTACAACTTTGACAAGATAAAGGCGCCCAACCTTTTATCTTAAGTTGTGAATATTATTCAAGACTAACGAAAGAATTGTGTCTCCCTCATACTTATCTAGATGTATGAACAATTCTTTTTTTCTCATAATCTTTTGACCTTAAGATTTTTTACTTTTGACAATCATAATAATTAAACTATAAGTGCTATACGATTTGTTAAACTAGAAATCAATTTATTAATATGAAAAGATTGTCAAATACATTATTACACTCTTGCAATCAAGCATAATCCCAGCAAAGATACTGTTGGTGTCTCTACTACGCGAGTCAGTGCACGGGTAGGCTACTGTACCCGGTACTGGCTGGCTGAGTGACTTTTGTCTCTAGATGTTAGGTCAATGCGTGGACATTTACGTGGGCACACTGGACCCACTCATTGCACTAGGTGATGTTTGTTTCATCTTTCGGTTTCTAGCCACTGCGCGGACATTTGTACGGCTTAGCACGGTATGCGCGGGTCATTGCACTGGTCTGGACCCATGCATAGACCCATGCACTATGTGGTTCTGGGCAAAAGTTTTATTAAACGATGATGTTTTGCTTGTGCCTATGTATATGTTATCTTCTCACCCATTTTTTCCTAGAACTTAGAATTTCTAGATCCTAGTGAGAGAAATAGTTCCTTTAGAGAGAGAAAGCTTCAAGGTTTGTGATTGGCTCTCTAAACCCCAAACCCATCTTCATCTTGTATCTCTTGCATTATTCACAGCTTGAGCCTTTTTTAATTAGTAAGTAGAACTGTCATTCATGTTCATTTATTGTTCTAGTTTATCAAGACATGTCATTTATTGCTTAGATTAGTAAATCTTCATCTTTATTGTATATCTTTTAAAGTTATGACATGTTTGGGGTTTGTATTGTGATAGCTTGCATAATTAGGTTATTTTATCTGAATAGCTAATCTATATATGTTCATGTATGCTTAATTGATGATGGTGCATCTAGTCTAGTTCATGAACATTTATGTGTATGCCTCATTAATTGCATTTCTTGATTGCGTATTGATTGCCCTTGATTATTTGTTGTGACAACTTATGTTGGTTGGATTTTTATTGACAATTAGGTTGATATATTTTATCTATATCTAATTGAGTCATTGTATATGGGCATGTAGGCATTGTTTGATAACTAGGTTGCTTAATTGAATTACAACATCTAGTTAAGCTTTTTGTGTTTGGTCTTACACATTATTGCATTTGAGTATAGTGTCATATACACTTCAACCATATACTCTCCAATGAGTCAAAGTCTTGTGGCTTCTGAGTGAAGTTGCACAAGCAAGTAAAGTCTAGCAACCAGAGGTGGATTGGCAAGCAATTGGTCAAGTGCCACTATAAAATGCCCGAGAGGTAGAGTAAGAGGTGCTCATGCCAAGAGTAGTGGATCATGGGATATCACTAGGGATTGAACAAAGAGTGGTGAGTGGTAGTGTCCATAGCCTGAAGTTCTTGAGAGTGAAAGTCCGAGTTTCACTTGAGGGTGTAACCTTTTATTCATTTAGTGTATTTCTGTGTTCGTGTGTGGCTAGCACAATAACCCGTGGTTTTTCCCATTTGCAGGGTTTCCACGTAAAAATCAAGTGTTCTTAATATTTTTGCACTTTACTTGATTTTGTATTTTTTTTAGTTATATTGTTTAATATTGACTAATCAAAATTTTGGTAATAGTTGATAAACAACCCATTCACACCCCACCCCCCTCTAGGTTATTATACAAAATTTTTTTAGGGTATCTTCAAATTGGGTTCCATATTCCTCAGCAGTTGGGAGTCCAATGTATGCAATGCTCTACACTAGACCAGATATTTGTTTTCCTATTGGCATAGTTAGCAGGTTTCAATCGATACATGGTCCTGATCGCTATACTGTAGTCAAGTAGATTTTCAAGTATTCAGGAGAACGAGAGATTATATGCCTGTATGCTCTATGGGGGATTTATTTCAATTGGGTATACATATTCTGATTTCCAATCCAATTCTTGCTCCAGAAGATCAATATCAGGATCTGTACTTATTCTTGGAGGAGGGAAGTCATATGGAAAAGTATCAATGAATCTTGTATTGTTGATTCCACAATGGAAGCTAGGTATGTTGTTGCATGCAAAACTGCTAAAGAGGCTATTTGGCTTTGTCAATTCTAGATTGACTTGGAAGTGGATGTAAATAAGCAGATCACTATTTATTGTGACAATAGTAGAACAGTGGCTAATTCGAGAGAACCAAGAAGTCGTCAGAGAGGGAAACAAATTAAAAGAAAGAATCATCTTCTAAGGGAAATTATGCATAGGGGAGACGTGACAATTACCATGATCGTGTCAGCGAAAAATCTAATGGATCCCTTCACATAGGCTCTACAACAAATGAGCTTTGATAGACACCTGGTTAACATGGAGATAGGAGATATGACACATTTGCTGTAGTGCAAGTGGGAGATTGTTGGGATTATGGTTAATAGCAAGCGTGTAATAATGTATTTGACAATCTTTTCATATTAATAAAGTGATTTCTAGTTTAACAAATCTTATATCATTTATAGTTTAATTATTATAATTGTTAAAAGTAAAAATCATAAGGTTAAAAGACTATGAGAAAAAAAGAATTGTTCGTACATCGGAATATGTATGAGGTAGACGCAATTCCTTAATTAGTCTTGAACAATGTTTACAACTTAAGATAAAGGTTGTGCGCCTTTACCTTGTTAAAGTTGTAGATTCTTATGCTAGCATTTGAGTAGGATCAAATGTATTATGATAAGTCTAAAATCATCAAAGTGTGGTGTTTTGGGGCAAAATAATCTAGTGCACTATGTGCATTGAATAGGATCACAGTAAAATATTTTATCCAAAACCGACAATGTATAAAAGTTTTCACTTGAAGACAATCATAGAGTCTATCTCAATCCTCAGATAAATGATGGACTTATGGTTACAAGTGTTAATATTTGAGCTATCAGTGTACGATTATATAGCATAGTCTATCCTCGATGGTTGGTTGTAATAATTTGTTAATCGATAGAGGACTTTATTTATAGATATGGACATTCTGGCTCCATTTATAATATGAGTAGAATACCATCATATGGATATTTTAAGGTATTGGATATTAATATTAACGTTAAGTTTTCAATAGTGTCTATTGAAATATGGCTTATGGACAAGTCAAAATATCCAAGTTCAATATGTTGTCATATGAGTTAATATGATAACTGGGAGAGCTATAGGCGGTCTATGAGCTCTTGGCAATTACTGATATTCTTCACGAGGATATACTATCTTCATTAAGATTCTATAGGGTACGAATGAGGAACATTAACTTATTCTATCTTTATTTAAGAGTTCAATTTTAGTTCTTTAGTGGAATGAACTAAAATTAATAGATTGGACTTAAGTGAGTCATTTGTTGATTGTGATTAGGTTATGTCTATTGGATCTTATATTTAGATTGCACGCCAAGGTCCCTAATTCACATGAACTTGCCTGGCTCACTTGATATATTCTACCAGACAAATTTCTGAGCTCATTTGGAATTGGTTTTGGATTTTGGAATCCAAAAGTTTTGGAGAGGTGCGGTCATGTGTGATCAAGACACGCTAGAACTCTTCAAAATACCTGGATTGTGTAGCCAAGGATGTGGGAATCCTTGGGCAGTCCTGATAGGGTACGATTAGCATTCCATTAATACATTAAGAATGTAATTTGCACATTTAAATTAAACGGGCTGTTAAATTATATTAATGTGTTAATTTAAGGCACATGGACTTGTTTTTTTTTTTGTAAGAGTAGTCTAGTTCACATGTGGGCTTTTTAATAAAGTCCAACGGATTTAGTAATTATGAAAAACAATAAATAGCCCATAAATAATAGCTTGGGCGGCAAGGCTATGGATATTAGCCTAATACATTGTTTTTATTTTATTATTTAATTAAATGGAAATTAATTACTTTATTAATTAACTAGTTATTTAATTAAAAGTTAAAATCTTTTTCCTAGTAGGAAAAGGTCTCCTAGTGTCATAATATTGTTGGTAGTATGATAAATATTAAATACTTTATTTGATAAGTAGATAAATAAAACGAATTTATTTATCTAGTCAAATTAGGAAGTATTTTTTGATAAATTCACAATTTAATTTATATTCAATAATTAGTTGTTGGATAAATACACTAATGAGTTAGAATATGAGTCTTGGTGTGGATGAGAATTATTTTTTAAGTGAGTATTCTTGGCCATCAAGTAAATCCTCCTAGAGAGAGGATTTTTCCACACCAATTAAATCCTCTGTAGGAGAGGATTTGGCCACCTATATATATGGCCTTGTAGTTTGGCCAAGGCTAATGAAGTCAATATAGAGATTTTGGCCAAGCCTTGTTGGAGACTTGTGAGAAGTTTCTTTTTATTTGCTTATTTCAGTCGTAAAAAAAACTTCATCCAACCCATTATGTGTAGAATTCGGCCAAGCATAGAGAAAAGAGGGAACGTTTTTGTTTTCGATATTGCACTAGTATCCTTTACATTGAAAGGGTTTTAAATACAAAAACATAATCGGGTTCACGTGAGTTTCAATCATATAGATTCATAATTCACAAGAGATTAAACGTTCTTGGGTTTTCTCCGGGAGGATTATTGTGACTAACAAGAGAAAAAGATTTTGTTTTTTAATCAGGGATTAAGAGATATACCAAAAGAGATATATGAGTGGCACTCCTATTCTATATGAAATGTTATCAAACAATGACAAACATTACAATATTTACGAAAAAAATAAATAGCCACAATTTTGGTCCGTCCTTTAAAAACAAGTAAATTACATTTGTTCAAATGAAAAACCCTAATTCTAAATTGGTGAACAAGTCATTAAGCGACCTCGTCCAAAGGTCTCATGTTCGGGCACTTGCACGCCCGAGTCATTGTGCGGCTACTCCAGGTTACTCCATTACTACTTTTTCAACTTTCAATTCTTCAATTTTTCGATTCTTCGAAACTTGAATATATTACAACATAATTTTTTTTATTACAACAATAAAATAAAATAAATAAAACTTTGCAACTACCAAGAAGGAAATTATGGCAATGATAGACCACCTTTCTTGTTACAATTCCAAAACAAAAATACATTGAAATTCTAGGACCAAAATTGAGGAATAAAAAATCACATTATAAAAACATATATATATATATATATATATATATATATATATATATATCCAACATTTCAATGCTAATATATATGTGAATACCTAGAGTGTCATCTCTTTCTAAATCATGCATATTTGCAATAAAAAGAAATAGATTCACGTATATATACAACAATTAATCAAGGATACAACCTGACTCTGATACCAATTGTAGGAAACACAGTGTGGCAGAAACGGAAAATAGGTTTAGTATATTTAAATTTTTTCCTTTTAAAAGAATGAACCTTAACCCTTGATTAATTAACATATAATAAAGTATCGTACCTTTTTCTCATGACGATTGAAGTTGTACCGAATTGAATCCGTAAGATCTTCTAATCCAATCACGAACATGAATCACATAGGAGTGTGGGCTCCTTTTCTTTGACTGTACACCTGACAATAGAAACAAACAAAACCTTTTTCTTTTGTTAGTCACAATAATCCTCTTAGAGAAAACCCAAGAACGTTTGGTCACTTGTGAATTATCATTCAATTTGAATGAAACTCACGTGAACCCGATTATGTTTTTGTACACAAAACCCTTTCAAAGTGAAGGATACTAGTGCAATATCGAAAACAAAAACGTTCCCTCTTTTCTTTATGCTTGACCGAATTCTACATACAGTTGGTTGGTTGAAGTTTTTTTAAAACTATAATAAGCAAATAAGAAAAACTTTTGACAAGACTCTAATAAGGCTTGCCCAAAATGTCTTTACTGATTTCATTAGCCTTGGCCAAATTCTTCAAGGCTATATCTATTGGTGGCTAAATCCTCTCATAAGGAGGATTTACTTGGTGGGCAAGAATCATCTCTCTAGGAGGATTAACTTGATGGCCAATAATCCTCACTCAAAGAAGAATTCTTTTCCGCACCAAGATTCCTATTCTAACTTATTAGTGTATATATCCAATAACAAATTACTGAATATAAATTAAATTGTGACTTTATCAAAAAACTTCATAATTTGACCAATTGTCAATTAGAGTTTTGATAGATATCAAATAATTCCTAATTTGACTAGATAAATAAATTCTTTTTATTTAGCTACTTATATAATAAAGTATTTGATACTTATCATACAACCAACAACAGTATGACACTAGAAACCTTCTCCTACTAGGAAAAATATTTTGAATTTTAATCAAAAAATTAATTAATTACTAAATTAATAATTTTCCATTTAATTAAATAATAAAATAAAAAACAATATATTAGGCCATTTATTTAAGTCTTGCTGCCTAATCCATATACATGGGCCAAATATTGTTTTTTTTTGTTCCATTTTATTAAATCCATTAGACTTTAATAAAAAAATCCACATGTGAACTATAATCATTCTTACTAAAAAAGAAACAAGTCCATGTGTCTTAAATTAATACATTAATATAATTTTACAGCCCATTTAGTTAAAATGTGCAATTTTTACTCTTAACGTATTAATGGAATGCTAATCGCACCCATTAGGGCCGCCTAAGGATTCAAACATCCTTGGCCGCTAAATCCAGGTATCTTGAAGAGTTCACGAGTGTCTTGATCACACATGTCCGCACCTCTTCAAAGCTTTTGGATTCCTAAATCCAAAACAATCCTTGATGGACCTAGAAATTGGTCAGGTAGAATATATCAAGTGATCCATGCAAGTTCATGTGAATTTGAGATCTTTGCGGGCTATCTAAATTTAAGCTCCAATAGACATAACATAATCACAGTCAACAAATGATTCACTTAGGTCCGATCTATCAAGTTTAGTTTATTCCACTAAAGAACTAAAATTGATTTCTTAAATAAAGATAGAATAAGTTAATGTTCATCATTCATACACTAGACAATCTTATTGGTGATAGTGTATCCTCATGAAGAATACCAGTAATCGTCAAGAGCTGATCGACCGCCTATAGCTATCTTAGTTACCATATTTACTTATATGACCACATTTTGAACTTGGACATTTTGACTTGTCCAGAAGTCATATTTCAATCGACACTTATGAAACTTAACGTTAAGATTTAATATCCAATTCCTCAAAATATCCATATGATGATATTCTATTCACATTTAGGAAACGGAGCCACAATGTCCATATCTATAAATGAAGTCCTCTATCGATTAACAATTGAATACCACAAAACTATCGAGGATAGAATATGCTATATAATCGTACTCATTGATAGCTCAAATGATAACACTTATAACCATAAGTCCATCATTTATCTCAGGATTGAGATAGACTCTCCGAATGTCTTCGTGTGAAAATTTTTATCCATTGACGGTTCTAGATAAAGTATTTCACTGTGATACTATTTAATGCACCCAGTGCACTAGATTATTTTGCCCAAAGACACCACACTTTGATGATTTCAGACTCATCATAGCACATTTGATCCCACTCATCTCCTAGCAAAAGAATATACAACTTTGAGAAGATAATGGCACCCAACCTTTATATATTATTCAAGACTAACTAAAGAATTATGTCTACATCATACATATCTAGATGTACGAACAATTCTTCATTTCTCATAGTCTTTTGGCCTTATGATTATTTACTTTTGACAGTTATAATAATTAAACTATAAATGCTATAAGATTTTTTAAGCTAGAAATCACTTTATTAAATGGAAATATTGTTAAATACATTATTACACTCTTGCTATTAACCATAATCCCAACTCCTTTGCCATTAGCCTTGCTGTGAAGGTTTCTACCTTCCCGTCTACTCCTATCTTCCTCTTGTAGATCCACTTGCACACCGTGCATTTTATCCCATTAGGTATGTTTGCAAGTTCCTAGATTGAGTTGGAGTACATGGACTCCATCACGAGATCCATGGCTTTAAGCCATTCCTCTTCTCAAAATCTTCCATTGCATGTTTAAATGACAATGGATCATCCACACTATCTTCTAAGACAACATTATGTACCTCTCTAACACCTAAATAGGGATCAGGTTATTGTACAACCCTCCCACTACGTTTAGGTGGTAGTGTTATCTGACTCAGAATCGTCTGACTTTCAGACGTTGATGTAACAACTTTTATTGATTGAGCAGTGGTTGTACTAGGCTCTAATTTATTTAAGGCAATCTTACTTTGAGGCTTATGATTACTCATATAGTTTTCCTCAAGAAACGTTACATTTGTTGATACAAACACTTTATTCTCTTGAGGATTATAGACGTGTCCACCTCTAGTCTGAAAAATATGCAATCACGGATAAATAGCCTAAAGCCAGCCTATAGGAAGGAGTGAATAGCTTTTTGCACCTCTTTTCAATCCCTTAATAGCAAACCAATGTTTGTCCCTCTAGATAGTCTTTATCACAAGATATGAGTCAAATACAACACATATAGACTATTGAAAAACAGTATAAAATAAACTTGATTTGCAAAAAGTTAATAACTTGCAAGTGAAGTAAAAATACTTGAAACCATAAATCAACTACTACTTATGTTCAAGATTTACTTAACAAGAATAGAGATATTATACAACTAAAATCAACTAAGTTGTATTCATATCACACTTATACAAATGTTGTCAGTCAAAGATATATAGGAGAAACAGTACAAACAAGATTTATACAAACACATATGCAAATATAAAGAGATAGAGATAAAGCCACTTGACACAATATTTTTACATGGTAAAGCCTCAGAATAGGAAACATCTACGGGTTGAATCCACAGCCGCCGGTAAAATGAATCCACTATGATGAATAATAGATACACACTTAAAATAGTGACCAAATCCCATGATACACTCTCCAAGCTATCACTTTTGTCCTATCCTCAGGCCTAGTGAACCACCTTACCTACTCCCTATCCAAGATATGCCTAACACACCTCTAGGAAGCAACTTCCTATCCAAGACCTCCCATCTCTAGGAAGATTCTATGAATACCTATCTAGATCCTCCCGATCCTAAACAAGACTTCTTGCTTAGCTATTCGAGTCCATCAACTCTAGCTAAGACTTTCTCACTTGTTTATCCGAGTTATCCTAGCTATAACCAAGAATTTCTTGCTTGACTATCCGAGTCCTCCCGACTCTAGCCAAGACTTCATGCCCCATACAAGGACTTTCTAAGTGAACATGAATGTAAAGCACATCCAAGCACACAACATAAAATATGATGATCAACACATCCTATGGGAACTAGACATATGCATGAAAGTTCACAAATCAAAATTGTCTAGCTACCATGCAAGATTAAAAATTCAAGATTATGTGAAACACCAAAATACATTTAATTTCTGGATTAATTCATGTCACTAAATCTTGAGTCAATCATTTACATTTGGGCACATATTCAAGATTTAGTATCAAACAAAATTCATGCTAGATTCACAAGATATGATCAATAAAAGTTCTACCATGAAATTGAGAGCATGAATTCACAAAGTATTCAATACAAACCAATTCAGCTGTATATATTCAGGAAATTGTGCTAATACTCGATATAATCAATTAGTGAGATCTAGCATAAGTAGAGACTATTACTTATCAATACCAATCAATTGAAGTCCAAATAGTCCTAGATAGAAAGCTAGCACAATACAAAACACAAACATGTTAAAACATAGGTTTTATTAAAACGGAACTCAACATGAAAGGTTCCAATCAAGTTCAATCTAGCTTTAATAGAGTCTAAAACTCTAATCAAACAAACTTTATATATCATAAATACATGTATTGAAGAAGAAAACCCAAGGTAATTGAACACTTTTAAGAACAAAACTCAAGAGGAGATTCAATACCTCAAGAAAAACTGTGAAGTCTCATTTTTTAGTGTAAAGCCACCTAAAAACTTGATTAAATGTCCTCAAACCTTCTTGGAGATGATATAGAATTTAAAGACGAACAATCTTCAATTTGAATCACTGGAATCAAAGTTCAAATGAGAATGTTATGGTGTTCGGAAGATGAGAAAGTTTGAGAGAAAATTCTGCACAAGTGTTTTTCAAGTTTTTCTTCTTGAAATGAAATGAGAGGGAAAATGAGATTTAAAGGAAACGGAAATGAGGGAAAAACCATCCAATAGGAGGGTTCCACCTCTGATTTCCCATGGAGGTGTGTGGTATCCATAGGGGCAGTGGGCATCCTTTCCCCGTGAGGGCCACGAGCCTCCACGGGAAAGGGTGCTTGGCCCATTCTTTCTTCCTTTGAGTCCTCTTTGTGTTCTTCGACCGTTTTTCGGCTTCCGATCTTCGATTTTGAATCCGTTTTCAGATTGCAAACCATAAATCTCTCACGTACAAGGATGTCAAAATAAATGCACAAATAATATGGAATTCAACTTGAAAAACAAGGATGAAAACCAAGTATGTTGAAGACATGGAAAGTTTCGTAACATCCTAATTGGAACTTGAAACTTAATGAATGAGATACCAAAATGAACATAAATCAATAAGGAATAAAATAAGCATGAGTTGAAGTCAAATACAATAAAAATACATAAAAATAAATACAAGAACACACAAGTATGCCATTTCATAGATATAGTTCTAGAACATGCAATTTCTCAAAAATTACACTTTAAGAAAACTAGGCTATAGGGACAAAATTTATTGGGACAAATTTTATTCATCCCAATAGAACGTCTATTGTGACGCAATAGCATATTCGTCCCTAAAAGTTTCAAACCTAATATAACCTTTAGGGACGAAAAAAATCGTCCCAATAGAACGTTTATCGGGACAAAACAAACTATATGCCCTTAAAGAGGACAAACCCGATGGGACTTTTAGGGACGAAAAATATTTGTCCCAATGGATTGTGTATTGGGATGAAATAAATCATTCATCTCTAAAAAGTTTGACATTTTTTTTTAAAGAAAATTTTAAAAAATTATAGAGGCTATTTTATTATGACAAAAATAATATTTATTGGTGATAATGTTTTATTGAAGAACAATATATACAAGAGAAAATATATGGCAAAATATACTTGATTAAGATAAAACAATAAAGTCCAAGAGGATATATGTATACTCCCCCTAAATACAAGCATATCTAATGAAGTTTAGAATATTACAAACCCAAGTTGAAGATAGTAATTAAACAATAATAAAAAAAAAGATAGATCAAATGAGCTAGTAGATATCATACTTTTCTCCCCCTTTTTGAAATGAAATGAAGCCAAAAGGTAGGAAAATAAAGTGATACCTCAAGATCAACTAGTGCCACCAAAAAAAGATCTTCGATTGGTTGACCTCTCATAATGCTTGATGGTAGTGTTGCTTAAGGAAAGTCTTTCCTCTAAGCTTTTGATCCTTAGTTCTTGTTGCTCCACCCTAGCATTTAGCTCATCAATCTTTGTCAAAAGCCCCTCCTGTAGTTGCATAGCCCATTCCGGTAAAATGCTTGCACTTAACACCACACTTGAATTTTGATTTTCACCGAAAATCCTGCAAGTGTTATTAACCTTTCCCTTTTCTTTGTAAGACATATAAGATATCCATTTTTTCACAAAATTTCTCTAGGGGAGGCAAAAGCACATCATCATCCAACCTAGGAACACCATGCTAAAAACTACACACTATGGTTAATTTTCCTTAAGCTAACATAGAAACGGGGGAGGGGGGCGTTGGGGAAGGGTGAATAGGTTATTACACCTTTTTTCAATCCCCTGAACAAACACAAGTTTGTCACTCTAGAAAGCTTGTATCACAATATATTAATCAAATGGAAGTATATATAGTTCAACGAAGGATATGCCTTGTCAAGCAAAATGAATGTAGACAACAATTGACATGTGGAACAACTTGACTTTGTATATAGACTTGTTCAACACAATGCCTTTTGCATATACAAAACTTAATTAAATATGAATATCAATTACAAAGATATCAAACAAGATATTTATCAACACATACAAATATCAAAGAGATAGGGATAGAGAAAATTAATGCATGATTTTTACATGGTAAAACCTCTGAAGAGGAAACATCAACGGGTTGATACAACAACCACCAGTAAATCAACTTCCACTAGTAAGATAAAAGAACAATCTCTCAAGTGACCAACCCACCTAAAGATCCACCCTCCTATCCTACCCAATGAAAGAAGTTTCTCCTTGCTTGACTATCTGGATCACCCCGATCCTAGCCAAGACTTCCACGCTTAACTATGAAGCACCCTGATCCTAGTTAAGTCTTTCTTGCAGAGCTATTCGGATAACCCAAATCCTAGCCAAGACTTCCATGTCTTTTACAAGGACTTCTATGTGACCATGAATACGAAACATAAACAAGAACACATCATAGAATATGATGATCAATACATCCTATGGGAACTACACATATGCATGAATGTTCACAAATCAAAATTGTCTAGTACTATGCATGAATAACTATTCTAGAAAATGTGAAAAAACAAAAAAACATTTAGTATACATTTAAGCACATAATCAAGATTTAGTGTTAAGCAAAAACCATACTAGAATCAAAACATATGATCAATAAAAGTTCTAGCAAGAAATATAGAGCATGTATTCACAAAGTATTCAATACAAATCTATTCAGCTCTATACATACAAAAAATTGTGCTAATCATGAATAAAGTCAATTAATGAGACCTAGCACAAGTAGAAACTATTTTACATCAAAATCAATTAATTAAAGTCCAAAATAGTCCTAGATAGAAAGCTAGCACAATACAAAACACAAACATGTGAAAACATAGCTTTAATAGAGTCTAAAACTCTAATCAAACTTTATACAATATACATACATGTATTGAAGAAGAAAACCTAAGGTAATTGAACACATTTAAGAACAAAACTCAAGAAGAGGTTAAATACCTTAAGAAAATCTGTGCAGTCCCCTTTTTTATGTAGAACCTCCTAAAACATGATTAAATGACCATAAATCTTCTTGGAGATGATAAAGATTTGATAGAAAAACAATCTCCAATCTAAATCACTTGAATCGGAGTTCAAATGAGTAAGTTATGGAGTTGGAAGATGAGAAAATTTGAAAAAAAAATCTGCACAAAGGATTTTCATGTTTTTATTCTTCTAAAAGAATGAGAAGGGAAAATGTATATAAAGGAGGGAACTAAAGTAAGGAATGAACCAAACAATCAAGTGGTGCCACCTCTACCATCCCATAGAGGCTCATGGACTCCATGGGGGCATAAGGAAGCTCTTCTCGTGGAGGCAACGAGCCTCCACGAGGAGAGGTGCAATGGCCCTCTTTTGGTTCCTTCACCTCCCCTCGCGCACCTTTATGTTCTTTGACCGTTCTCCGAACTCCGAACTCTGATTTCAAATCTATCTTTACATTACGAACCAGAACTTCCTCATGCACAAGGATGTCAACAAAACTTTCACAAAAAAAATACGAAATTCAACTCAAAACACAATGATGAAAACCATGTACGTTAAAGACATGGAAAGTTTTGTAAGTTCCTAATTGGAACTTGAAACTTAATGAATGAGTAACCAAAATGACTGGAACACAATAAGGAATCAAGTAAGTGTAAATTCAAGTCCAATACAATACAAATATAGACAAATAAACATAAGAACACATAAATATGTGATGTGTGAAATCGTGTAATAAAAACAATACTCGCAAGTGCACGAATCGTGAAGATATCGTACAACGGCAAGTAAGGATCGTTCCCACGAGGACTAGAGATTTATTGATTGAAAAATAGTCCTAGTTAAAGCTAAATTAAAGTAACCAAAAGATTGTTCGAAGATTGAATTAAAATTAAAACTAAATTAAATTAAACTAAGAAAGTAGTTGAGAAGATTGAGTTGTGATCAAGGGTGAGAAAACACTAGGTCATCAATGATCCCTAATTATAAACACTCAATGTATGGAATTAATTTGTAAACAAAATTCAATCAATTCAAGGGTTCATTCTTTATCTTTAATATGACTATTTTCGTATGTATTCCAAATCACTATTTGTTGGGGTTTATGCCCTAAGCATGTAATTTGTAAATGGATTTATGAAGTAAATAAAAAGAAAGGTTCAATTCATTCTTGTTATGTTATTTATTTTATAAACTTGTGCACATGTTAACATTCTGGATTGCAGGATGTAATCTCGAACTATGTATATGAGTGTCATATACGGATGGATATAGTAAGAGACGTGCAATCTAAAGAGTCAATAGATAGAAAATAAAGTTGGGTACTTTATTTGTGGTTAATCTATAGCTGCGATCCATTCCGCAATGTACAATGATTCTATCCTGAATCATTCATATGAGATTTGGGAATGGAGGCACCTTGTATGATATGATCATTTAGGACTGGGCAATGATCTATATGAATCTCACACCAAGATCCGTTTACCGATGAGATTCATATACATCAACTAATGATGGCTATATGTGGGTGATCTTAATCCTGAGTGTTTTATCGACTCCTTTAGGTTAGATCGTGGTCTTTGATATATCATGGGTGAGGTCAGATGCATTTCCCGATCAATATACTCCGTATGTTGGGTTGCGGTTTGGCTTGTGGCTGGGAAGGTTTGTACACAATAGTGGAATCCACTCCTTCTTGTGAGAAGTAGATGGCAGTTCCCTTAAGAGTTGATTCGGGACTTGGACAATATGAGCGCTCTCCTAATTCCGTGAGGAAATAGGATTTATTGTCCATTAGAGAATCAATGGTACTTAAAGGATATATGTAATTAGAGGGGTATAATGGACTTTATGACCCATCTCTAATTATGAACTACTGTGGAGGATCACACCATATGTAATAGCTATATCGATGGACACCGAGTTGAGAGAGTGCAGCTTTGGGTTTTTAGTGGTATAACACTAGAGTTAATAATCAAGGAATACTAATTAAAGAGTTTAATTAATGATTCCGAGGATTATTGGAGCTCAAAATACTATGGGTCTATTAGGTCCCCTTGCTAGCCCGATCGATGTAACAAAGGTCACAGTTAAATAATTGGATTGTCCAATTAATTGTGTTACGAAAGTGACACGTAATTTATTTGGGAATTAATTGAATAAAGAGATTATTTAATTAATGTATAATGGTGGTTAAATAACTTAAATAATGAGATTATTTAATTATGTTATTAATCGCTAAATTGAGGGTGTATATTGATATTTATTTTTGAATAAAATAAGATAATGTGATTATTTTATTTTATTAAATTAAATATTTTAATTTTTGAATTTAAATAGTTTGAATTCAAATAAAATCAAATAAAAGATATGATATATTTTTATTTGAATTTTTTTAAAAAGTAAATTAGATTTGATCAGTTTTTTAAAATTTTAAATATTATATTTATGATATATATTATTTAAAAAAAATTAAAAAGAAGGTGATGTGCGTGAAAACACACAGCTTATATATATATATATATATATATATATATATATATATATATATATATATATATATATATATATATATATATATATATATATATACATTGAAAAAAAAAAGAAGAAGCAAAGTGGTGGTTTTGGTTTTGGTTTTGCATAAGAGACAAAAAATTGGTTTTTGATTTTGTGTTTGACGTTGATTTAAAAAGAAAAGTCAAAAAGAGTTTTGACAAAAAATATTGATTAATATTTTTATACTAGAATTGTTCTAGTTTTTGGAAACACATAGAAGAAAAAGTTTCTTCATTCGTTTTTCTTTACACCCTCCATCCTAAGTTCCTAAGAACCGTGTTGCGCCCACACGCAGTTATCAGTCCCGGGAATAGATAGGAAGATCAGTGGTACAGATCATGAGCATATCGAAAAGTGAAAGAGCCTCCAAACGTCGGTATGATTCTTTTAATCTTCCTTTTTTTGATTGATTATAATTTCATGTATTTACATATATATTTTATTAGTGTAATAATTAGTATATGTAGTATTTGTTCCGAAAATAAATACGATCCCAAGTTCACTGGTCCCAAATACAGATTACGATATGTATAAAAAAATTTAAAATTCATTACTGCTGCGTGATCGGTGAACGGGGTTCCAACATTATTCACCCTTGGTCTATGGTGTGAACAATTATCGGAAACCCATTAAGTGCAAGAAATAAGAACCATATTCTATACTTTGCTTGGTCTATGCTAAAGATAAATTCATTCATTCAAAACAGCATTAATCAAGGTTAGGTTTGGTCTATACTCTAACCCTAATTTTTAAATAGTCTTAACCCTAAAATAATGCCAAATAATTATCCACCCTTGGTGTATGGTGTGAATAAATATTAAAACTAATGAGAGTCAAGCAATTAAGAATAATGAACAAATCAAGAATTGAATTGATGAAATAATATTAGTCCAAACATGAGCATTCACAAAAGGTTCACATTGATTCCCTAGTTATGGAATTAGTTACACATGACGAAATAAGAATGGCAAGAGAAAGAAAAGATAAAACCCATTGATGGCGGGTCTTTAATTGAAATCTTCTTCGTCTTTGAATCTTCGGATGTGCAAAAATGGTTGAAAGAATTGTTGTGTGTTTTGAAAGGTATAGAGAAGCAATATTGGTTGAGGATCTCTTCGAAAATAGAAAAATATGTATACATAGGTTCTTTCGAAAAAAGGGTTCAGAATTCCCTAGACAACAAGGAGTACGCACGACCGCTCCCTAGACCGCGGCACGGACAACCTGCATAGACCTCGACATATGAAGCAGTGTGCTCTCTAGAAAGTTGGGCTGTGGAAACCGTTCTAGAGACACGACCTGGACAATAGTACAGACCACTGTTTTTCACGATGGCTCGATTGTGATTCTCCACTCAACAGACCGCGGTGGAGACTTTGCTTGGATAGCAACCTACGCAGCGGTAATTGACAATATTGCCACTTTTTGCTTCATATCTTCCAAACACAACATTAAGATCCAATGTCTTGAAAAATGCTCAAACACAAATTAAATACCTGAAAGGCTCAAGAAACAAGCAATTGATTGGAGGAATGGGTGAAATTCCCTAGAAAGTGTGTCTATAAACATATAGGGGGGTGAATAGGTTTTCATCAAGTCAATTACCAATTTTTATTGATTAGTCAATATTCAAAATTTGCCCAAAAAAACAAATATACAACACCATGTGTAAAGTGCGGAAATATAAATAACACAAGATGTATACGTGGAAAACCCTCCAAACTGGAAAAAAACCACGGGCTGTTAAGTGAGCCACACTCGATCGCAGAAATCTACTATATGAGTCCAAAGTTACACCCTCAAGTGATACTCGGACTCTCACTCTCGACAACCTCAAGCTATGGCCACTACCATTCACCACTCTTGGTTCAATCCCTAGTGATATCCGTGATCCACTACTCTTGGCGTGACCAATACCTACTCTACCCCTTAGGCCTTTTACAGTGGATACCCGAACAATTGCTTTCCAACCCACCCTTGGTTGCAAGGCTTCTCTTGCTTGTGCAACTTCACACCGAAGCCACAAGACTTTGACTCAATGAAGAGTATAAGGTCTAAGTGTATATATGACACTATGCTCAAATACAATTATGTGTAAGTCCAAACACAAAATGCTTAACTAGATGTAGATGATGCAATATAACATCCTAGTTATCAACAATGTCTATATTCCCACAAATAAGGACTCAATAAGATGTAGATAAAATCTAACAGCCTAATTGTCAATAAAAGTCCAACCAACACAAGTTGTCACAACAAATAATCAAAGGCAATTTCGCAATCAATGAGGTATAAACAGTAATGTCTAAATACAATACATAAAGATTTAACTAGATATGGATATACAATATTGCAATATAGTTATCAAATAAAGCCACTTCAACACAAGTTATCAATAAACATGGCATGGTCAATAAATGCAATCATCAAATGCAATCAACATGACTTAATTAGCTAGAGGGCAAATATGACCTAAATGATAGCTATCACACTAAAACCCCAAACATGTCATAACTTTAATGAATATGCAATTAATATGAAGAAATGCTAATTTGACCAATAAATGACATGTCTTGGTATGGTAGGACTATAGATGAACTTTAATAGAGGTTCTACTTACTAATCAAAGAAAACCCAAGCTAGAATGATGCTAAAGATGCAAGATGAAGATGGGTTTGGGTTTCGGTTTGGAGAGTTAAATAATAACTCTTGGAGCTTCTCTCTCAAAGGAAATACTTTCTCACACTAAAAAATGGTTCGAAAGCTCTGAAAAATGAGTGAGGAAGAAGATGACA
The DNA here is from genome assembly GCA_032871835.1 of Dipteronia dyeriana. Taxonomy (NCBI): domain Eukaryota; kingdom Viridiplantae; phylum Streptophyta; class Magnoliopsida; order Sapindales; family Sapindaceae; genus Dipteronia; species Dipteronia dyeriana. The sequence goes on along the minus strand of CM065296.1, from coordinate 79,198,283 downwards.
TATAAATATGAGCCTTAGAGCGAAACTATGTCATTTTGAAAAATTCCCGAAATTTACTCATTACATTGGTCGACAGGTGCCACACCAGTGCACACCTACTGTCCAAGAGGAGCTGGTGAGGGCGTCTGTGGACTAGCAGAGCCGCAGCAGTGCAACAACATGAGATTCGAGCGACCCAAAACATGACCAAACAATATCGAAACCTTTCATATAATATACCGTTGGAAAGGTGTGGAAGTCTAATTTCTATTCCAATTTTAAAAAAATGATTTGTATGTCTGTAGAAAGAGTTATGGTCATTTGAGTGACCAAACGTCAGAAACAGACAACAATAGAGTTGCCCTATTTTTATGGTCAATTTTGAGATTTCAAAACCAATCCAAACGGTCAAGAAATATTATTAATAATATACCGTTGGAAAGGTATGGATGTCTAGTTTGTAAATAGATTTTTAAAACTCATTTTGAAGCATTGTATAAAATGATATGGCTATAAGACCATACAAAGGTTAGTTTTGAAAAATATTTAAATCATTGAAATCAACTCTTTTGAAACTAGACACGTTACTCCATTTAACCAAACCAAGAGAAGAATAAGACCTTCTCAAATGGTCAATCAGCGTGCTAAAACAAGCACACCATCGTGCAAGTGCGGACATACCCGATCAAACAACAAAATATGAATTAAACACACAACAACCACACTTAAGACTAAGAATGAAGTGCAAGTGTGATTGTGAAGAGATGCACATATATAAAGAATATCAATACGAATGCAAGATCAACAAAACATGCATGAGGTATGTGTGTGCACCTAAACTCTTCAAGAGACAAAGTCAAGTGAATATACCTTTTTCTCTTGAAGTCATGGAGATTCTTGGAAGCTTGCCAATGAGGTCCTAATCTACCCATTACACAATCATCCCCAATGTGGTGTAGTTTGTCATGAAATAAGCCAATCATAAAATTGAGGTCCTTACAATGGGGATTATAAACAAATATGAATAATGACCAATCAAATACCCCCAGACCTATCTTTTGCTAGTTCTAGAGCAAAACTAAAAACTAAACCTCAAAATAAAAATCCTAACTAACTAAGCCACTTTCGTAGGGAACACAATAGCATTGAATGTATGCTACATGTCTTTAAATCACCAATAATCTAAAATGCATTTTAAATGTGCCAGTATTGAAACAATGCATGCAAAAGTCAATCAATAAAGACTAAAATCAAGTCACAAAACTAAATGCATTGCTCAATTTTTAATGAAAAGCCCATTCTCAAGACGTTTAAATTTCAAAGTTACATTCGCTAAATGCCATAGATGTAATTCGCCTTGACTCTAATCCTCATAGGGTATCACTCATTAATTCTCACAGAACCTAGGCAAACACTCAACAAGCTTGTGCGATAGAAGTTATGCACAAGAAATTTTGAGATATAATCACATATGAATATATAATAGAAAGAACGATTGATTTTATACGTAAAAGATCTCAAAAAAGGATCGAGCATTATGAACAAGATAGACACATTATTCACTTCTACTTACAAAGTAAGGGTAACCACTAGATCAGTTAGACTTTCATTAGGGTTGTAACGGGGCCATTGGGTGAAGGTTAAGAAAGAAAGGGAAATTAGGAATTCAAAAACCTAGGACCATACCATGAGAGTCTTTAATAACCTTAACGGCTTCACGTAAATTTGTCTCACTTTATTGCAGGTGAGATAACAACATTCTCCATCATCCTAATTTATAAAAATTCACCAAATGTCAACAACTCTTCTTGAGTAGATACAACTTTGTACTCTAATGACTTAAGACTCATAAAAATCTAATCTCTGATTCCCTTATTAATTTTATTAATATATATATACATATATATATATATATATACCGATTTTTTTTGCTTCTGGGAATCAGAGGATTACATGGGAATCATAATTATCAAACTTACTTTTTCGATTGAATGCAATTCTTTTCATTTATCGGCCTCTGATTGAAATATACACAAGAATCACGTGCAAACTATTACATCTTCTTCACATTCTCAAAATATGATCCCAAGTTATAAGGTATGGCTAAATTATGGCATATTGGATTGTGGTTAATGTGGTGAAGAAAGAAAACGGCTAATTTAGTGTTTGGCTTCAAACAGGGCTATGGAGCACACAACACACGGGTAGGAAATATTTACGGCCTTTTAAGTAGTTCAAGCACACATAGTCTATTCATCACTTCCACTGGTTTGACTTACTCAAGATCAAAATAAACATGTGGCTTCATTTAAAGATGAAAGTTCTATAATGCTCAATGTATGACCTATAGAGATCAAATCTAAAGCTAAGAACCTACTGAGTGTTTAGGAGTAGAAACAAAATATCCCTCATAATATATCATATATGTACGCTTTTTGGCTTGGTGAACTCACAAGGTTAGTCTCCACTATTAATCATGGCAATTCAACTAAGCTTCATATCCACTATCACATCAAGAGCATGTAATAAAAATTTGAACAAATTACAATGCACTACTCTAAGTGGCAAGAAGTTAGTGTAAACTCAGTGATTAATGTGTATTATCTCTAGGCACAGATCGAAACATAATATCATGAATCACACCCCCAAACCTAAACTCAACACTGTCCCCAACGGTGACCAGAGAGAAAAGAAAGGACCGGGAAAAGAATATCTAAACAAAAACTACTATTTTCAAAATCCAAATTAAAACATAAAATATAAAATAAATACGCAGAAATTTAAAAATAAAGAAAAACTACAGTAAGTCAAAAGAAAAATAAAATAAGAAAAGGAAAAGAATTGCATATCCTCTAAAGTCCTCCGTCCTCATCTAAAATGTGCAGAACCTCTGTCCCCTGATCTGAACCACGATCTTGATGTTGCGGCTCCATAGGGTCTCCCAATTCGAAACTAGGCGGATCGTACGAAGAGCTGCCTTCTGCCTGAAACTTAGGTGGGGGAACTGGAGGCTGGAAACGTACAGTACCATCGTCAGCCTTAGAAAACAGGCTAACCATTATGCACAACTCAGTAATACTCTCCTTAGTAGTGTCAAACCACTTGTTCATCCGTTCCTCCAATCCTTTAAATTGATTGTCCATGTGCTCCCGCACTGCCTTAAACAAAGAATCAAAATATGTACTTCCTGGTTGAGTGGCCTCTTGCTATGCAGCTAATGGAACATTTGTATAAGCACCAGGCATATGATCATCAACCTCTATCTGTAATTGTGCCTCTCTCTCATGCACTTCCTGAGCCTCTCGCTCCTGATGGCGACATCGTTGCTCTCTATACTGCCCTATTGTAGGTAATCCCTGATCCTGACTTAGCTTGTTCCACACAATCAATAGCAACATACTCGGTTCCTGCTCCTCTAATCATGTATCCACCTTAATACCCACCGTTGTGTATAAAGCTGTAATTCAATTGGAAAAACCATCGATGAACCATCTTCCCAACCACTGTTGAAATCACCCTAAAAATCACATGAACAATATTAATTGGTCGGCCAGTAACAAGTTGATGTAACAGTCGGGCGAGCTCAAAGAATAACTTTGTACGATGTTGTGTAGGTCATAAAGAGTATGGTATGAAGATGTTCCAAAATACAGCATCCACTCTCAAAACCCTCTGATATAGGCGAACCATCTGGTTCCACTCCGCCCTACCATCCATCCTAAGTACATCAGCCAACCTCTCCAGGTGCTGATCAAGGTCGACAATTATATCTATCCCAATATTGTGATTGACTCGCACCTCTAGAGTTGCAAAATACAGGTTGATTGCATCCGATGAAATATGGACTTCAACTCCTTGGACCAGAACAGCCCCTCCACTGAGAAATCTCTCTGGAATCATGCCAGCATAAAACTGGGCCACTATACTCCTATTTGGTTTTGGGGGCCTCTGAAAAAATCATGCCCATTGATGGGTAGCTACAACCCCTAGCACAAATATCTCTCCTAGGCTGGGCACCTCAATACCCTTCTCTACAATCCAAGGTCGCCTCCAGAATTTTGACACTCGGTCCTTAAAATCCTTGTTCTGAGATAAGTGTGAAAAAACGATCCCTTTTCCTCTGGAAGTGCTACTAACCCGAGGCCTTTTACCCAAAATTGTTCAAGCCATCTGCACACAGAAAACAAGCAAACAACCTAAATTAAGCAGAATTTATATAAATTTCGGCAGCAATTCAACTTGATTCTTTAACCAAATTTTCAAATTTCACATTGTTCACATATAATTCATTCCACAAGCATTCCATAAACAAGATAAATCTAATTCAACACAATGGCATCACATTAAACTCACTACCATCAAGAAGAAACTCTCAACACTAATTCTTCTTATAAACAGAAATAATATCAAATATCTCAATATACTTCCAATTTCGAAATTCAAACATATCTCTATATAAATCCTCCAACCAAACTAAATAATAATCTAAAACACTCATCAAACAAGACCCACTAATCAATTAAACAAGAAAATTTGAAAATATAGCAATAAATCATCAAAATCATCTCAATCAACTAAGTCTTGAAAACCTAGGTTAGGCAAACTTCGAAGATCAAAATAAACTAACAAATAAAGAAAATATAGACATACCTTTGATCCTTGATAAAAATAACTATATATTGAAGGAGATTTCTGGGGAAAAAGGTGAAAAAGAACAGAAGAGGGAAGAATTGAGAGTGGAAGTAAAGGGAAGTATACGCGGCGGAGAAAGAAAATAAAGGATGTATGACCTAGCAAGCGTGACCCAACAAGAATTCTTATATAGGTGCGTAAAATTGTGCCCTACCGCGGTCTGGGTCACTTACCTTGGTCGCGGTCTGGGAAGCGGTGATGCCCAATTTGCTTGCCTGAAACTTTAAACCGCACCGTTTAACTTAAGTTACCACGGTCTGGACCGCGGTGTAGGCATTACCTCTCAAGTGGTCTAGCCAGCGGTGATGCATAGCGGATCAATGTTTTATGTGCAGCTGAGCGAACACCTTGCCTGTAGAACGGTCTATGCCGCGAGATATTCCAGTGGGTACCAGCTTGCTGGTCCACGGTGTAGTCAAAAAACCTCAAGAGTGGTCTACACCACGTAAAATGGCAAAGCCTTCATTTTTTGCATACCGCAGTCTAGACAAGTTTCTAGAGAGCGGTCTGGACAGCGGTGGACGAACGAAATTATTCCAAAACTTCATCTGCACAGTTCAAATATGCACATTAGAAGCACCTGTTCTTGTCATTTAAAACTACAAGATACCCCCAAACCTAAATTAAACAATATCTATAAATTAAGCACACGATTAAAAATGTGATAGTGTTTACTTCTAGCTACAAAGGTTCTTGAGACACACACTAATTATGACTAAAAAATAAAGAATAATAAAAAAATTAATAAAAAAAAAAAATTAAACCTGGGTGGGTTGCCTCCCACAAAGTGCTTTGTTTAATGTCTAGGTGAGACGTAGGAGAGTGCTACGGCTCTAATGGTAAAGCAACAATCACATATTCATGACCAATTTTCTTCAACCTGATAGTTCCACCACTCTCAACTTTTCTTAGCTTAGCCTTTTTGATCCATACTTTATTCACGTTCGTTGGATTCATTCTCCCTTATTTATATTGTCTTATATACTCGTACCATCTTGGTCGAATGTGACCCTTCCTGTTACAAAAGTGACAAATGGGAATAAATTTATGAATGTTACCTCTCTGGTGGTTGTTGTTCAATGATCGATCTTGATTCCTTCTGTTTCTCTTTTTTCTTTTTGGAATTGGATCTTCCTTTTTGGTGATGGAATCACATGGCTTATCATTATTCACCTCATTGATCTTGACTTCAGGCAATTGCTTATTCTCATCCATGATTATTGACTTGATCTCTTACTTCGCCCTTTTAGCTTTGCAATGCTTTCAAGCTTCTTAATATTCAAAATCTCTAAGGTTTTATCTCTTTGTTCAATCTCAGGCTTCATTAGCTTCATCCGGTGATCATATTCTTCTTTGAGCTATTCAACCTCTTGAGAAAGTACTGCATACCTTTGTAATAAAGACTTTTTTTGTTCCAGTAATTCAGTGATCCTTGTTGTCAATTCAGAGTTAAGAGTGGCAATCATCTGTTTGTCTTCTTTTAACTGCTCAATCATGTTCTCATATCTTGCACAATAATATTGGGCATGTGAAATTTTTCTTCTTTTGCTGTTTTGAGATTCTTTTAAGGTTGAAGTTGATTCTGGACAAACTCCTTGATCTATTACTTCCACATTGAAACAATCAGTAACACTTACCTGATGTTTCAAATATTCAAAAACATAAACATTTATTGTCTCATCAAACACTGTCATGGAAACCATCCCATTATGCATATCTATGATAGCTTTTGCGGTTGACATAAATGGTCTACCGAGCAAGATAAGGAAGTCAATTGTATCGGTGCCTTCTTCCTCCATATTCAGTATGATAAAATCTATAGATATAATGAGCTTGCCAACTTGGACTAGAACATCTTCCATAATTCCACGAGGATACCTAATAGATTGATCGACAAGTGAAAGCTCTATGATGATTGGTTTAAGATTACTCAGCCCCATCTCTTTGTATATAGCATACAACATCAAATTAATGCTCGCCCTTAGATCTACTGTGGTTCTCTCTTTCCTTGATTCTCCCACTGTGATGGTGATGTTAAAATTTCCAAGATCCTTAAGTTTCGAGGGCAACTTCTTTTGGCACTTGCTTCATCAAGAATTGGCAATGTCTCGTGTGAATCAGTCTTCATACTTCTTGAGTTGAGTTCTTTGAAATACTTTGCATATGCTGACATCTTATGAATCTCTTCCATGGTTTATAGACTAACGTTGTCATTTGACAGGATGTTATATATCTCCTTGAATGATTGGTTGAGCTTTTTCTTTGAACTCTTGATGGAATAGAAACAAGCAATTTGTGAATTTTTGATGTATCCTTGGACTTATTGTTAGGATTATGCTCGATAGCAAGAGTGTAATAGTGTAATTAACAATCTTTTTCATATGAATAAAGTGATTTCTAGTTTAACAAATCTTATAGCATTTATAGTTTCATTATTGTAATTGTCAAAAGTAAATAATCATAAGGTCAAAAGACTGTGAGAAAAGAAGAATTGTTCATACATCTAGATATGTATGAGGTAGACACAATTCTTTAGTTAGTCTTGAATAATATTCACAACTTAAGATAGAAGGTTGGGCGCCTTTATCTTGTGAAAGTTGTAGATTCTTTTACTAGCATATGAGTGAGATCAAATGTGTTATGATGAGTCTAAAATCATCAAAGTGTAGTGTCTTTGGGAAAAAGAATCTAGTGCACTGGGTGCATTGAATAGGATCAAAATGAAATACTTTATCTAGAACCGTCAATGGATAAATTTTTCATTTGAAGACAATCAGAGAGTCTATCTCAATCCTGAGATAAATGATGGACTTATGGTTGCAAGTGTTGTCATTTGAGCTATCAATGAGTACGATTATATAGCATAGTCTATCCTAGATAGTTTGGTGGTATTCATTTGTTAATCGATAGAGGACTTCATTTATAGATATGGACATCGTGGCTCCATTTATTGAATGAGAGTAGAATACCATCATATGGATGTTTTGAGGTATTAGATATTAAATCTTAACGTTAAGTTTTCAATAGTGTCTATTGAAACATGGCTTTTGGACAAGTCAAAATATCCAAGTTCAAAATGTAGTCATATGAGTAAATATGGTAACTTGGAGAGCTATAGGCGGTCTTGGTGATTACTGGTATTCTTGGTGATTACTGGTATTCTTCATGAGGACACACTTTCTCCAATAAGGTTGTCTAGGGTATGAATGAGTAACATCAACTTATTCTATCTTTAATTAAGAGTTTAATTTTAGTTCTTTAGTGGAATGAACTAAAATTAAATAGATTAGACCTAAGTGAATCATTTGTTGATTGTGATTGGGTTGTGTCTATTGGAGCTTAAATTTAGATAGTCCGCCAAGATCCCCAATCCACACGAACTTGCATGGATCACTTGATATATTCTACCGGACCAATAGGGGTCCATCTAGAATTGTAATATGACATGTGAACTTGTTTCTTTTTGTAAGAATAGGTATAGTTCACATGTGGACTTTTTATTTAGGTCCAATGGATTTAATAAAATGAGAAATATAATATATGGCCTTTATACTAGGTATGGCGGCAATGGCTATGGATAATAGCTTTAATATATTATTTTAATTTTATTATTATTTAATTAAATGGAAATTAATTAATTTGTTGATTAATTAATTATTTAATTAAAAGTCAAAATCTTTTCCTATTAGGAGATGGTCTCCTAAAACTATACTATTGTTGGTTGTATAGTTAATGTTAAAGACTATATTTGATAAGTAGATAAATAAAATGAGTTATTTATCTAATCAAATTAGGAAGTCTTTAATATGGTTACAAACACACTATTGAGTAGGATTAGGAGTCTTGGTGCAGGAAAGAATTCTTTTTGGAAAAGGATTCTTGGTCACCAAGTAAAACTACTTAGTGGTAGAATTTTTATTTGAAAAGGATTCATAACCACCAAGTTAATCTACCTAAGGATAGGATTCTTGTCCATCAAGTAATCTTTATTAGGAGAGATTAAACAAGGGAATTTCGTTCATCACATGTATAATATAGGATAGGATAGATTTCCTTCTAGATAAGGAATCTAACTACCAAATAAATCCACCTAAGGAAAGGATTCTTGCCAACCACGTGAATCCTTCTTAGGAAAGGATTTATGGACCTATATATATGTGGATGATAAATTCAACCAGCCCTAAGGCAATTAGAGGTAATTTCGGCCAAGCTTTATTTGAGAAAGAAAAAGTTTCGGCCATCGCATGAATTTTGAGGGAGAAAAATCTGATTTTACTCTAGACAAAATTCGATCATCTCTAATCAATAGTGTGTGAATTCGGCGAAGTAGAGAAAAAAGGGGAACATTTTTGTATTTGATAGTATACTAATATCCTTTACATCAAAAGGGTTTTGTGTACAACATCGAATCAAGGTTTACGCGAGTTACAATCAAATTGATTGATAATTCACAAGTGACCGAACGTTCTTGGATTTTTCTCTTGGAGGATATTTGTAACTAACAAAGAAAAGATATTTACTTTGTCTCCATCCTCAGGAATACAATTTAAAGAAAGGGAGCCCACACTACTAGGTGATTCACGTTCGTGATTGGATTAGAAGATCTTGTGGAATCAATTTGGCGCTTCTTCAATCGTCACGCAAAAAAGGTACGATACTTTTATATACATCAATTAATCTAGGGTTAAGGTTCTCGTTGCATAAAAGGGAAATTATTTTTATACGCAAAAACTAATCTCTTTTTTTCTCATGCTTCCGCTGTGTTTCTAAGCCATTTTTTCCCTACACTTATCTACCTTAAGCTCTTCCTTTTCTCCTAGTTCACTATTCTTCTTCAAGAAACCTGAAACATTAATAGAAGCATTAAATAGTTCATAAGGTTTATCATTATTTAATTCTTTACAATTCCAATGAGTTGTGATGGTCTTTGCTTGCTCAATATGGCTTGGAAATTTTCCTTGTTCACTCATTTGCCTTGCTTCTGCCAGTTGCCCAATTTGTGTTTCCATCTTCCTTAATGAAGCATTAATATTTTGAAATCTCACATCAATGTTTTATAGCCTTTTATCTTGCTGATTCATTCTCTGGTCCATAGTTTGTATAAATTGCTTCATTGTATCTTCCAATGACAGGTTTGTGGGTTGAGATACAGGATTCTACTTACTACCGGCATTATACTGTCTCTGGCCATAATTGTTGTTACTTCCCCACTGGTTACCGGTGCCTTGATTATCTATCCAATAGAAGTTTAGATGATTTCTCCACCTTGGATTGTCTTTGTTTAAAAAAGAATCATTCTGAGGTCTAAGTTTGAAATTGTTCATAGCTTGTACTTCTTCCTCATATCTAGGTTTAGGACCTCTTGCTTGAAAAACTTCCGCACCATACACTGGTTGCTCATATCCCTTGCATTGTTCTTCTCTCAGTTGTCCCACCTGATTGACAAGTACTTCCATGGTCTTCTTCATTTGTGACATTTGCAATGAGTTCCCAGCACTAGTATCTACTTCATAAATTCCCTTTCTTCACCTAGAATTTTTCTCTCGGGAATTTCTTGCAAGTTTTTCGAAGATAGTTTGCAATTGTTCCGGAGTTTTGTCAGTCATGGATCCTCCACATGCATTATTTGCTGAGACAGTTGAGATGTCGTTTAGTCCATCATAAAACCATTGCTAGAGTTGGTGCATTTGATATCCGTGTTGAGGACAGTAAAACAAAAGCATCTTGTAACGCTCTCAAGCATCATAGAAATCTTGGACCTGATCTCACTGGTCTTCTGGGGAGAATAAAACTGATCAATAATCCTATCTCACCTCTTCCCATGTTGTCAGTGAAGCTAGAGGCAAAGTCAAAAGCCATGTCTTCACCTTTTCCTTGTGAGCATGTGGAATACATCTCATACGCAGCTGGTTTTGTCACCCTGGTGTTTGGAAAAGCTTGAGTTGATGCATAGAACTCTCTGAGAAATTTAACCACATCTTAATTCGGAAGTCCATAGAAGGAAGGCAGCAGAATGTAATGGAAACTTTTCAGCTACTTTTCAGCTTATATTTTCTAGCTGCCTCATCCAGTGTAATGCATAAAGGGTGATTATCCACTATAGGCCTGTGTAATCCTTCATGGTCTTGACACGTACAGCTGGTAGTTCCAGAACCTCTTGGATGTGGCGATTTTCATCGTCTCCCATTGTTCTTTGTCCAGTATGATCAATGTTGTCATTCAATGGTAGTAATTCTCCTTGCAGCAATCCTCTACCTTGCATTCACCTTTAAAACCTGAAACAAAAGGCAGACACATAGTAAACTACGAAAGTAAAATAAATACTAAAAATCTAAAATTAATGACTCTACTACCTAACTAATTAAATCTATTAACAAAGACTAAAACTAGAATTAACCAATAAATTTAACTAGTCCCCGGCAGCGGTGCCAAAAACTTGATGTGTGAAATCGTGTTATAAAAACAATACTCGCAAGTGCACGAATCATGAAGATATCGTACAATGGCAAGTAAGGATCGTTCCCATGAGGACTAGAGATTTATTGATTGAAAACTAGTTCTAATTAAAGCTAAATTAAAGTAACCAAAAGATTGTTTGGAGATTAAATTAAAACTAAAACTAAATTAAATTAAACTAAGAAAGTAATTGAGAAGATTGAGTTGTGATCGAGGGTGAGAAAACACTAGGTAATCAATGATCCTCAATTACGAACACTTAGTGTATGGAAGTAATATGTAAACAAAATTCAATCAATTCAAGGGTTCATTCTTTATCTTTAATATGGCTATGACCTTATGATCGCGGGATGAGTCACGTATTCCCAACCACTAGTCGCCCTTGGTAGATGGTGTGAACAATGATCAGAAACCCATTAAGCGCAAGAAATAAGAACCAAATTCTATACTTTCCTTAGTCTATGCTAAAGATAAAATTCATTCATTCAAAAAAACATTAATCAAGGTTAGGTTTGGTCCATACTCAAACCCTAAATCTCAAATAGTCTTAACCCAAAAATAATGCCAAATAATTATCCACCCTTGGTCTATGGTGTGAACAAATATTAAAACTAATGAGAGTCAAGCAATTAAGAATAATGAACAAATCAAGAATTGAATTGATGAATTAATATTAATCCAAACATGAGCATTCACAAAAGGTTCAAATTGATTCCCTACTTGTAAAATTAGTTACACATGACGAAATTAGAAAGACAAAAGAAAGAAAAGATAAAACCCATTGATGTCAAGTCTTCAATTGAAATCTTCTTCGTCTTCGAATCTTCGGATGTGAAAGAATGATTGAAAGAATTGTTGTGTGTTTTGAAAGGTATGGAGAAGCAATATTGGCTAGGAATCTCTTAAAAAAAATGAAAAATATGTATATATAGGTTCTCTCCAAAATAGGGTTCAGAATTCCCTAAACAACAAGGAGTACAAACGACCGCTCCCTAGACTGCGGCACAAACAGCATGCACTGACCGCTGCATATGAAACGGTGTGCTCTTTGGGAAGTTACGCTGCGGAGACCACTCTGGAGACACGACATGGACAGTGGTACAGACCATGGTTTCTCATGATGGCTCGACTTTGATTCTCCGCTCAACAGATTGCGGTGGAGACTTTGCTTGGACAACGACCTCTGTAACCTGTAATTGACAAAATTGCCACATTTTGCTTCATATCTTCCAAACACAACATTAAGATCCAATGTCCTGAAAAATGCTCAAACACACAAATTAAATACCTAAAAGGCACAAGAAACAAGCAATTGATTGGAGGAATGAGGATTAAAAACATATACAAATAATGACCAATCAGCATGCCATTTCCAAGATATGGTCCTAGAACATGCAATTTCTCAAAAATTGTCAAATTAAATCTAATACATTGAGTACTTTAATAAGTGTCTGTATGTGTAATATAATTTTGACACAACAATTCAATGACACATATGGATGCAATGTGTGTGTGTGGACCTAAGCCTTGTAAGAGGATTGAGGTCCTATTATACCTTTATTTAGCAACATAGCCCATTACTTTTTGAAGACTTCAACTTTTCTTGACTTGTTGTGCAATCTTCCTTGAAGCTTGATAAACCTTAAATCCTAGAGAACTAATCATTACAAATGAATTGTTATTTTGATATGAAATTATGCCAACACAAAACTCAAAGACCTAACAATCTCCCCCATTGTCAAATTCCATGTCAAAACACTCATACAAAATGAAGATTGGTCATAATCACTCCCTCACATTACAATGAGTTTGTACATCTTATACTAATCTTCAACAAGTCTTGAACATCTTCATATGATCTTCTCTTGATAGCACCTAGGATCAACTTGAAGAACAATATATATACAAGAGAAAATATATGGAAATTATAATTGATTAAGATAAAACAATAAATTCCAAGAGGATATAGTATACTCCCTCTAAATACAAGCATATCAAATCAAGTTTAGAATATTACAAACCTAAGTTCAAGATAACAAATAACCAAGAATACAACAAAAATAGATCAAATGAGCTAGTAGATATCATATTTTCTCCCCCTTTTTGACATGAAATGAAGCCAAAAGGTAAGAAAATGAAGTGATACCTCAAGATCAACTAGTGCCATCAAATAAGAATCTTCGATCTGCTTGAAGAAAGTCTTTCCTCTAAGCTTTTGATCCTTTGCTCTTTTTGCTCCACCTTAGCATTTTGCTCATCAATCTTTGTCAAAAACCCCTCTTGTAGTTATATAGCCCAATCTGGTAGAATGCTTGCACTTGACACCATATTTGAATCTTGATTTTCACCAAAGATTCTATAAGTGTCATTAACCTTTCCCTTTTCTTTGTAGGATATATAAGAGATCTGTTTTTCACAAAATTTCTCTAGGGGAGGCAAAAGAACATCATCATCCAACCTAGGAACATCATCATCCAACCTAGGAACATCATGTACCATACAAAAATGTGATAGAAACCCCATAAATGCTAGCTTTTTGTCCAATCTAGATGAACTAGTTGCACTTTCAATGTGTTCTATTAAAAGATCAACAAGGTTCAAGGGCTTGTTAGAAACCAAGGCGTACACAATCTTGGTCTTCTCCTTGTTAAGCTCGGAAGCATTTGTAGATCCAGCAAAAATTGCACATACAAAAAGATGACAAAAAGCACTAACCTTAGTCAACTCACTTTGACCTATATATGATCTCATTCCCTTTCAAATCCATCATCCTCATATAAATCTTCCCTTTAAGATTCAAGTGATTAATGTTATCCACATCAAATAGTTCTGAAATAATTTCTTTAGAGAGATCATCAAACTTGTTGATGCTATCTGAGGAGACCCTAAATGTTTTCCCTCTAACATTCATCAAGGCATTTTCAAAGGTTGTGCTTTCCTTATACTCAAAATAGAACTCCCTTATAAAGCTCTCACTATCAACCCCAATTGTGTTTAACCATTTATCCCATTGCCTTTCAAAAATAACATTATGAATGTAGAAAACCTCAACCAAATCAACACCCCTATCTTAGATAAGCTTTTTAGTTCCCATGACACCTAAGTCCTTCAATTTGTTGGGTTTGGATTTTATAGAGGTTGTTGGAGTAGATTTGTGTTTGGCTATGGGTTTTAGTTTATCGATAGGATTGGAAACCTTGTTTCTTCCCATGGCTTTGTTGTCAGCACTTAAACACAAAAACCCACAAGTGGAAAAGAGATCCAAGTGAGTGTTAGTCAATAAGATAAACATAAAAAGACATATGATAAAATAATGAATCTTAAATGCATAAATGTTTCTTTCAAGCATATTAGTGCATTTCACCAAAATCAACAAAGGAATTTAACAACAAAAAACAATCCCAAAAATGAATGAATTAGTGTCAATCACAATTACTATCAACCTCAATACATGAAGGATTGGTTGTAACCACAACTACTATCAACCCCAAGCAAGAAGGAATTTAATCAACCTCAAGCTAGGAGGAATTGATTGTAATCACAACTTCTATCAACCTCATGACTGAAGGAATTCCTTGTAATATCAACTACTATCAACCTCAAACTAGGACATATTCATTGCCAACACATTCATGCAATTATTTCAAGATAGATATCATGCATCTCATAATTCAATTATTCTTATCAATCAATATGTCAACAAATAACAAAGCAAATCATGTGAACTTATCATAAAAGAGAACAAAGTCTAACATGTAATGGCTCCCCCTTGATAAATACTCTATCTAAGATCAAGATAGCATATTGTTCATAATGATATCCACACATTCACATATTCAATTAATTTTAAAGAACTCAAACAAAATAAGCTCCACAAACTATGAGAGATACACCAAGATTTTTCAATCACTCTCATAATTATTCTTTAATTGCTAGAATATCAAAATACTTATAAACAAAAGTGTGCGTGAATTTTGCTTCAAATATTGATAGGAGTAACTTGATAATCTAAATGCAAATCACATCCACATCTATTCATCTTAAGCTTTTCCAAAAATGGTCAAACCGATTATCATTCAGAGTTTTCGATTTAAAGAGAATAGAATTCAACATATAAGCATGTGTGTGCTAGCTCATCATCCTATTTCTATTTTTCAACCCAAGCATACATGATTTTCAACTATACTCCTTTTAAGCCCCTTTTTCTTTATAGGCTTGAATAAAAGAAAATATAGACGATTCATGACGGCTTTCACTCATCATAATGGTGTAGCCCTTTCTTACATTGGGCAGCTTCACAACCAATATGTGTAGCCCTTTTCATGAAGGTGCTCACAGAGTTCTATATAGTTGTTGAAGCAAAATGGATTCTAACCACAAGTCATCTTAAATACACTAGTCAAAAAACTTCAAAGTATATCCACAATTTACATATTAGTAAACTCAACTTATAAAAACATACAAGAGAAGCAAAGGGCATTTTTGAAAACCAAGTTTTAAGGCTTACTAGCACATGATCTAAAATTATTACAAAGAGATTTATTCAAGATCATTACTTCTTAAGAGAGTAGCATTCAAGGAATATGAAGCTCATATTTTTCAAAGCATGACACTCAACGTTCAAACAAATATTTCACTCATCATTTATAAGACCTTTGTGAACAACATCACTATAAGATCTTCGGAGAGCAAGTGTCAACGAGAACCATATGTGCATTATACTAAGTTCTCTAACATGACATGCTCTATGATGTAGTGTAAACAGTGAGTTGAGAAATGAAAAATATAGAATGCAAGCATTAGGATATCAAGATACCTTAGCAAGCATTTTTCATCAAATGCAAAGTCTTCGCCATTTTTATAAGCTCTCTTGGTATGGTTGTGTTAGGATTATGCTTAATAGCAAGTGTAATAATGTATTTGACAACATTTTCATAATAAATAAAGTGATTTCTAGTTTAACAAATCTTATAGCATTTATAGTTTAATTATTACAATTGTCAAAAGTAAATAATCACAAGGTCAAAAGACTATGAGAAATGAAGAATTGTTCATACATTTGGATATGTATGAGGTAGACACAATTCTATAGATTGTCTTGAATAATATTCATAACTTCAGTTAAAGGTTGAGCGCCTATACGTTGTTAAAGTTGTAGATTCTTATGCTAGCATTTGATCGGGATCAAATGTGTTATGATAAGTCTAAAATCATTAAAGTGTGTTGTCTTTGGGCAAAAGAATATAGTACACTAGGTGCATTGAATAGGATCACAGTGAAATACTTTATCCATAACCGTTTGTGGATAAAAGTTTTCATTTAATGACAATCGGAGAGTATATCTCAATCCTGAGATAAAAGACGGACTTATGATTACAAGTGATATCGTATGAGCTGTCAATGAGTACGATTATATAACATAGTCTATCATCGATGGTTTGGTGGTATTCATTTGTTAATTGATAGAGAACTTCATTTATAGATATGGACATCGTGGCACCAGTTATTAAATGTGAGTAGAATATCATTATATGGATATTTTGGGTATTAGATATTAAATCTTAATGTTAAGTTTTCAATAGTGTCTATTAAAGCAAGGCTTCTGGAAAAGTCAAAATATCCAAGTTCAAAATGTGGTTATATGAGTAAATATGGTAACTAGGAGAGCCATGGGCGGTCAATGAGCTCTTAGAGGTTTAGGGAAAATCGGTTCAAAATGTAACGGAAGCATGAAAAGTTAGAAAATTAGGGTTTGTGTATAAATAAAAAAATCCCCTTTTTAAATTACAAGAACTTATACCGTAGATTAATTGATGTAAATAAAAAGTGTCGTACCTTTTCTCGTGAAAATTGAACAAGCGCCGAATTGAATCCGTAAGTTCTTCCAATCAAATCATGATCGTGAATCACCTAGGAGTGTGGGCTTCTTTAAATTGTATACCTGACGATGGAAACAAACAAAATCTTTTTCTTTGTTAATTACAATTATCCTCCAGTAGAAAAATCCAAGAACGTCCGGTCACTTGTGAATTATCATTCTAATTGATTGAAACTCGCGTGAACCCAATTTGATTTTGTACACAAAACCCTTTTGAAGTAAAGGGTAAAAGTGTACAATCAAAAACAAAAACGTTCTCTTTTTCTCTTTTCTCCTTGGCCGAATTCTACACCCTATATATATGAGTTGATCGAATTTTGTCTAGAGAAAATACTAAACTTTTCTCCCTCAAAATTCTCTCTTGCTAGGCCAAATTCTCCTCTTGAAAATTGCTTAGCTTGGCCGAAATTCCTCTCATAGAAAACCTTAGGCTGGCCGAATTTCCTAACATATATATATATATATATATATTTGATCATAAATCCTCTCCCAAGAAGGATTTACTTGGTTGGCAAGAATCCTTTCCTTAGGTGAATTTATTTGGTAGTTATGAATCCTTATATAAAAGGAATTATATCCTCATATATATATATATATATATATATATATATATATATGGGTTGCCCGAAATTTCTATGGATTTCAATTAGGAGACTTAATCTTTTCCTAAGAAGGATTTACTTGGTAGTTAAAAATCCTTTCCTCAGGTGGATTTACTTGGTGGTTAAGAACTCTTTTCAAAAAAGAATTCTATCCTACACCAAGACTCCTAATCCAACTCAATAGTGTATTTGTAACCATATTAAAGACTTCCTAAATTGATTAGATAAATAATTCCTTTTATTTATCTACTTATCAAATATAGTCTTTAAAATTAACTATACTACCAACAATAGTATAATTTTAGGAGACCATCTCCTACTAGAAAAAAGATTTTGACTTTTAAATAAATAATTAATTAATCACAAAATTAATTAATTTCCATTTAATTAAATAATAAAATGAAATAATATAATTAAGATATTCTCGATAGCCTTACCGCCCAACTCATATATATGGGCCAATATATTATTTTCTTATTTTATTAAATCCATTTGACCTTTATAAAAAAGTTCACATGTGAACTAGACCAATTCTTACAAAAAGAAACAAGTCCACATGCCTTAATACAATTCTAGATGGACCTTTAAATTGGTCCGGTAGAATATATCAAGTGATCCATGCAAGTTCGTGTGGATTGAGGATCTTGGTGGGCTATCTAGATTTAAGCTCCAATAGACACAACCCAATCACAATCAACAAATGATTCATTTAGGTCCGATCTATTTAATTTTAGTTCATTCCACTAAAGAACTAAAATTGAACTCTTAAATAAAGATAGAATAAGTTGATATTACTCATTCATACCCTAGACAACCTTATTGGAGAAAGTGTATTCTCGTAAAGAATACCAGTAATCGCCAAGAGCTCATAAACCGCCTATGGCTCTCCAAGTTACCATATTTAATCATATGACCATATTTTGAACTTGGATATTTTGACTTGTCCAGAAGCCATGTTTCAATAGACACTATTGACAACTTAACGTTAAGATTTAATATCCAATACCTCAAAACATCCATATGATGGTATTCTACTCTCATTTAATAAACTGAGCCACGATGTCCATATCTATAAATGAAGTCCTCTACCGATTAACAAATGAATACCACCAAACTATCGAGGATAGACTATGCTATATAATTGTACTCATTGATAGCTCAAATGATAACACTTGTAACCATAAGTCCATCATTTATCTCAGGATTGAGATAGACTCTTCGATTGTCTTCAAATGAAAACTTGTATCCATTGACAGTTCTAGATAAAGTATTTCATTTTGATCATATTCGATGCACCCAGTGCACTAGCTTCTTTTTCCCAAAGACACAACACATTGATGATTTTAGACTTATCATAACACATTTGATCCCACTCAAATGCTAGCACAAGAATCTACAACTTTGACAAGATAATGGCCCCCAACCCTAAATAATTGTGTCTACCTCATACATATCTAGATGTATGAACAATTCTTCTTTTCTCATAGTCTTTTGACCTTATGATTATTTACTTTTGACAATTATAATAATTAAACTATAAATGATATAAGATTTGTTAAACTAGAAATCACTTATTAATTTGAAAAGATTGTCAAATACATTATTACACTCTTGCTATCGATAATAATCCCAACAGGAGATTACTGACATTTTTTACGAGGATACACTATCTCTAATAAGGTTGTTTCGCGTATGAATGAGGAACATCAACTTATTTTATCTTTATTTAAGAGTTCAATTTCAGTTATTTAGTGAAATGACTGAAATTAATAGATCGAACCTAAGAGAAACATTTGTTGACTGTGATTAGGATATGTTTATTGGGGATAAAATTAAGATAGCCTGCCAAGATCTCCAATCCACACAACCTTGCATGGATCACTTGATATATACTACAAGACTAATTTCTAGGTCAATCTAGAATTGTTTTTGGATTTTGAAATCGAAAGTTTTTGAAAGGTGAGGTCATGTGTGATCAAGACACGCGGTAAATCTTCAAATACCTGGAATGGGGGCCAAGGATGCGGGAATCCTTGGATGTCTCTAATGGGATGCGATTACCATTCCTTTAATACATTAAGATTATAATTTGCACATTTTAGTTGAATGGGTTGTTAAAATATATTAATGTATTAATTTAAGATTTGTGGGTTTGTTTCTTTTTTTAGTAATAGTGGGTCTAGTTAACATGTGGATTTTTTATTAAAGTCTAATGGCTATAATAAATTGGAAAAATAATATCTTGCCCATGGTATAAGCTTGGGCGGCAAGGCAAAAATTATTAGCCTAATATATTGTTTTATTTTATTATTTATTTAAATGGAAGTTCATTAATTAATTTAATAGTAATTTTTTGATTAAAAGTCAAAATTCATTTTCTTACTAGGAGAAGGTCTCTTAGTGTCATATTATTATTGATAGTATGATAAGTATCAAAGACTTTATTTGATAAGTAGATAAATTAAAGAAATTTATTTATCTAGTCAAATTAGAAAGTTTTTGATATCTATCAAAACTCTAATTGACAATTGGTCAAATTAGAAAGTTTTTGATACAACCACAAATTAATTCATATTCAATAACTTATTATTGGATAATACACTTATGAGTTGGGATAGGGTTGATCTCTAAAGTTGATAGGAGTTTTTGTGAAACACAATTCCTCTTTGTGTGAGGATTCAGCCACCTATATATATACATCAAAGGAATTCGGCCAAGGCTAATATGTATTGAGAGAGTTTTTTTTTTATTAAAAAAGACATCCAATTCATAGAAAATGTGTGTGAGAATTCAGCCAAGAGAAAAGAAAAAGGGAGCGTTTTTATTTTCGATAGTGCACTAGTAGCTTTTACATCAAAAGGCTTTATGCACAACATCGAATTAGGTTCACACATGTTTTTGGTCAAAATATTGAGAATTAACAAGTGACCAAACGTTATTTGTTTTTCTCTAGGAGGTTTATTAGGACTAACAAAAGAAAAGGGATACTAAGATTTTAGTCCCTCTAGTTAGCGTTAATCTGGGTTTGATCCACTAGTTTTTTGAATTACTAAATTTAGTCCTTCCGTTAGATTTTCTGTTAAATAAGACAGAATTCCATGTAATGACCATTTTACCCCTATTTTTGTCTCATATGAAGGGCAGTTTAGTAATTTTATATTCAATTAAACAAAAACTGAAAAACTGAAAAAAAAAATTAATTAAATATTATTATTATTATTATTATTAAATGCCAAAGAACAAGTTAAATAGTAAATAATTATTATTGTTAGAACATCTCAATTCTAGATTTAGGAAAAAGTAGGGATTTCCTATCTTTATCATTTGATTCAAAGAACAAAAAATACCAAAATCAAAAATTAAAAAATTCAACTATTCTTCATCATCAACACCAACGAATCCAATCCAAAACTTCTACCATCATCACCAAACTTAGAACTCAGGTTCATGACACAAAAACACAACCATCACCACCATACCAATAGATTCAACATATTTTTTCCACACCCACAAACCCCCGAAAATCAATCAATTAAACATTTAATGTTAGATATTCAAAATAAACATATTAAATCATCATAGACCATCAACCATCTTCATCATCATCAAAAACAGCCTTCAACCTCAACGCCTCCATCTTCATCATCATCAAAAATAGAATTTAACCGAGAAAAATGAAAAAAAAATTACAGCCTTCAACCATCGTCTTCATCAACCTTCAACCTTCAACCTTCAACCTTCTCCCTTCTCCACCACCATCATTAATAACCTTCAACATCTCTCACACACCAGTTACCACCGTGTCTTTCTCTCACTCTCTCCCATAGCGGCCCACTTCACACTTTCACGCACACACCACCATCTCTTTCTCTCACATAGCTAGGTTCAAACTCGATCTGGGTTCTAGTTAAAATCGACCACCAACCCTAAATTGTCGCCGATCGAAACCCAAATCCAAATCAAAGTCAACATCTTCTCTTCTCGTTGCTGATAACCTTTTCTCCACCAGCCACATTCAACATCAATCAAACCCGTCGGCCGAATAAAACCCATACCAAACGAGGATAAGCGGGCAGCCGAATCAAACCACAATCGCAGCCCAATCAACCTGCACCACCAGATCGTGTTCTTGCCCAGATTTTTTTTACGAGTGATGGTTTATAGAGATAGAGATTAGCGAGAGAGGGTTTAGAGAGAGAGACACGAAAGAGAGACTGGGTTTGGTGAGAGAGATTCCTAGATTGTTTTTGAGTGGTGGTGTGAATTGTTTGGGTTTGGCGAAGAGAATTGGGGACAGAGAAGAAGTTATAGGGTTTGTGTGAACGATGATGATGATGATGATCTGGGACGAATGGGCATGATGGTGGTAGTGGTCTGATAGAGTTAGGTTTAATTTTTTATTTTATTTTTAGTTTAAATATCCATCTGCGATGCTCGATTGTTGATCTGAGATGGGTTGTTTAAAAAAAAAGAATTGATTGAATGATTTTTTTTTAATCTGTGTAGAATTTTGATTGAAGATGAAGAAGGGAGTGTTTATTGGGTTTGGGTGAATTTATAATTTTGAAAAATTTTATGGTTAGTGTCTAATTATTATTTTGTTAGATTTATAATTATTTAAATTTATCAAGGGTATTCATGTCTTTTCATAATAGAAAATTTTATGTAATATTTTTATAATAATAATATTAATTATTTAATTTAAGATTATTTATTTGTTTTTAAAAATTAATTAACAAATTACAATTATACCCTTCTTTCAGACGATTTCTAGAAGCTTTTGCCAGATTTTCTATAATGCCCCTGTTGACCTAACGGAAGTCCACAAAAAACTAACGGAATTGGACAGTAGGGACTGGAATAGGTATTGTCAGAGAATTAGTGGACTAAAGTTAGTAATTTAACAAACTAGTGGATCAAACCCAGATTAACACTAACTAGAGGGACTAAAATCTTAATATCCCAAAAGAAAAAGGTTTATGTTTTTCCATCCTCAGGTACACAATTCAAAGAAAGAGAACCCGCACTCCTAGGTGATTCATGTTCCTGATTGGATTGGAATATCTTGTGGTTTCAATATTAATGCAATATAAATCATCATGTGAAAAAAGGTACGATACTTTTCAAATATATGATAATTAATCAAGGGTTAAGAACTACTCTTTTAAATTATTATTTTTGAAATATACCAATCAAAGTTTTTGCTTCCGTCGCCGCTTCTTTTGTCCTACAATTGGTATTAGAGCCTGATTGTACCCTTGATTAATTAACGTTTATTTATGTGGATCTATTTCTTTTTATTGTAAATATGCATGTTTTAGAAAGAGATGACACTCTGGGTATTCACATATATAATTACATTGAAATGTATGAATATATATATATATATATATATATATATATATATGTATATATGTTTTTATAATATGATTTGTTATTACTCGATTTTGGTCCAAGAATTTCAATGTATTTTAGTTTTCAAATTATAACAAGAAGGGTGGCCTATCATCGCCATAATTTCCTTCTTGGTAATTGCTATGTTTTTTTAAATTTTATCGTTGTAATAATAAAAGAAAGATCTGATGTAATATATTCAAGTTTTGAAGATTCGAAGAGTTGAATAATAGGAAACAGAAGATGTAGCAACAGTGTAACCCGAGGCAGTCCGTTCACACCAAGGCAACAAGCACGTATGACCAAGTGCTCAGCTGCGCTTGTTGCGCTATGGCAGTGCATGACCTTGTAATGGGTTGGGCGCATGCGCGTTCCCATGGTGTGGCAGCAAAGGACCTGCGTGTGAAGCAGCCGTGCAAGGCTTTGGGAGTGCAAGTGCCCGGTCTCGAGACCTTTGGACAGATGGCCACTTGAATGATGTAGGTATCTTAATTGGCATCCAGATAACTTGGTAAATTATTCTATGGGATTAAGTCACACACCTTAAATAATTGAGTGGTAGAAGGTTTTTTGGACACCTATGACCTCCAAGTTTAGTTGAGCTTTCAAGTTTAATTAAACTTTATGTTTCAAGTTTAATTTAGCAAGATACTTCCTTACAAGGATAGTCTAAACAATTGACTCAAACGATATCTACTCTCAAAGAAGGGATTTTTGTGAGGGAATATATTGAAGGTTGATAACTTGGTAACACACTCTATGTGATTTTATTGATATCCTCCCAAGAGTTCTTATTAATAAAATTGCAATACTAAAATTAAAAACATTGGTTGTTATGTTAACAACTAAGTGGGACCTATTCCAACTAGAAGATGGTGCGAACTCCTAAAGAAGGTGTGAGATTTATGGGTGTTAGATCACCTATGAATTTTATGATTGAATTAATTTATTTAATTCAAGATAAATATTCGAAAATACTTTATCATTATTTTTTTTACTTATATATAGTTTTTTTTAATTTAGAAATCGTGACCCTATCCCAAATCAACATCCTAAAAGATAATACTTTAACTGGTGATAATTATGTCACATGAAAAAGGAAAATTGAGTTGTTTTGCAAGCTGAAAGCATAAGTTTGTTATGTGTACCCCTCAATCACTTGCACCTACTAATGAATCTATTGAGGGACAAAGAGACGAGTCTGAGCAGTGGAAGGCCATAGATGAGATGGCTAAATGTTACGTTATGGCCACAATCTCCGACTTGTTGCAACAGCATCATGAAGGAATGGAGACTGCTGCTTATATAATGATGTCTATAAAGGAGATGTTTGCTATGAAGTCCAAGAAAACTAAAAGAGTGGCAGTGCATATTTTCATGAATCTTAGGATGAAACCTGGACAAGATGTGAAAGATCACATGATGAAAGTTATAGCACATCTCAACATTGTTGAACTCAATGGTGAGACGAAAACTGACATGATTGTCAACTCACTGTCATATTTCTTTGATTAGTTCAAGTTGGACTACATCTTGAACTTTAAAGAATATACCTTACAAGTCCTGACGTAAGATGTTCAAAGCACTAAGAAGATCCTTGTGAAAGGCAAGGGTCAAGAGATTCATACGGTTGGTAAAGTTATGTAAGAAAAATCGTGAGGCCGAAGCAGAAAAGGGGTTTGGTATATTTCAAAAATTTTCCTTTAAAGAATGAACCTTAACCCTTGATTAATTAACATATAAAAAAGTATCGTACCTTTTTCTCATGACGATTGAAGTTGTGCCGAATTGAATCCGTAAGATCTTCTAATCCAATTACGAACGTGAATCACCTAGGTGTATGGGTCCCTTTCTTGGAATTGTATACCAACGGATGGAAACAAACAAAATATTTTTTCTTTCTTTAGTCATAGTAATCCTCCTAGAGAAAACCCAAGAATGTTTGGTCGCTTGTAAATTTTCATTCTATTTTATTGAAACTCGTGTGAACCCGATTTAATTTTTGTTCATAAAACTCTTTTGATGTAAAGGATACTAGTTCACTATCGAAAACAAAAACGGTCCCTCATTTTTCTATGCTTGGTTGAATTCAACATACACCTTTCTTAGAGTTCAATGAATTTATCTAGTACAAGAATCGAATTTTCTTTGGGGTCAAAAAATTATTAGCACTATTTGAGGGGTGTGTTATACAAATATCACCACTTTACTAATGTATGTTCAAAAGGCACCATTAAAGTCGTTGAGACAAAAATACCCCGAAATATTAAAACAGTGAGGAAGTTGTCGTTTTCAAAGTCAGAGAGAAGAAACAGTCAAACCGATGGGTAACTAATCGACGGTGAAGTGACCGGAAGAGCTGCGATTGACAAAGGTAAAATTGGTTATTTTTCATCGTTTTTGTTGTTGTTAACTTGCATTACATGTTAGAATTGAGTTTTGTTGATAGGAATTGTAGAAACCGATTAAAATAGAGATGTGAGAATGGTTGTGGTTTAGGTTAGGGTTTGTAATTTGGTTGAATTTCAGTTGAGGAAGATGAAATATGGGTTATCGATATTTTTTTCAAGAGAATCAAGCTAATTTGTTTAGTCGAGCTTTTATTTTCATGAAAATTAGGTTTTGGTAAGTCGAGGTTTTTTTGAATTGGATCGAGCCTTTTTGAAAGGGATCGAGCTTTTTTCAAAGGGATTGAGCTTTTTTCAAAGGAATCGAGCGTTTTAGAAAAGGGATCGAGTTTTTTCAATAGGGTCGAGCTTTTTTTGAATTGGATCGTGCCTTTTTGAAAGGCATCGAGCTATTTTAAAAAGGAATTGAGCTTTTTCGGAAAGAAATCGAGCTTTTTTGAAAAGGAATCGAGCTATTTTGAAAAAGAATCGAGCTTTTCTGAAAAAGAATAGAGCTTTTTTGAAAAAAATTTGAGCTTTTTTGAAAAGGAATCGAGCTTTTTTTTAATTGAATCGAGCCATTTTGAAAAGGATCGAGCTTTTTTTAATAGGTTTTGAGCTTTTTTGAATAGGTTCGAGCTGTTTTTTAATTGGATCGAGAGTATTTGAAAGGAATCGAGCTTTTTTGAAAGGGATAGAGCTTTTTGAAAAGGTATCGTGCTTTTTAAAAAAGGATTCAAGCTTTTTTAAAAGGATTTGAGCTTTTTTCAATAGGTTCGAGCTTTTTTTGAATTGGATCGAGATTTTTTATATGTTCTGTTTAATGATGTTGTATTTCTGTTACATTGTAGATGAGAATTAGGTTGAGGGATTAAAACTCCAAAAGGATACTGGTACGAGGGAGACTCGACATAACCATTTTGATGCCCTTGCCCATATAGATGACGCGCTGAACTGTGTCCCTGTAGAATTTACAGATGAAGACCGCCGTCGGTTCATGTCGTCATGTTTTGGGAATTTCCTGACGATGCATCGGGAGATGAAGTTTTCCAGTGGTATTATCCATCGGTTGCTTTTGAGAGAGCTCCATCATAATGGCCCAACAGATGAGATGCATTTCATGTTAGGAAACCAGTCGGTGAGGTTTTCGAAGGTGGAATTTTACCTGATCACAGGACTATGGTTTGGAGTTGTACCAGACATCACCATGTTTGCAGTGGAGAATGGTATTTGTACAATTATATTGTTCTAACTAATATTTTAGATGTTTACGATCAAGGAACTGGTGCCGCCACCAGCTGAGAGACAGGAACAATACTATGCCTGGCTAGACGAGGGGGGAGCCTGTATGTAGAAGATGACATGGATGATATGCCGCCTCAGGTCCCTGATCATACCACCTTAGGCGGGATCAGTGGTACAGAGGGTGGGGGTTTAACAGACAGGACCATTGACTGTGAGGAATCTGAGCCCGCTGCTGGGGTTTAAGGCCCAGTGACAGTGAGGGATATGAGACAGACCCTCAACGAGAAAGGCATAGGCATAGGCATAAGAGGGTTCATTTTTCCACCCCCGGACATGGTACATCTGCAGGGGATTCCCGTGGGGGCGTTAAACATGATGGAGAGGTAAGTTGAAAACAAAGTTAAGTGTTTTTTATTAACACGTGGTGATAGTTTTTTACTAACAATATAGACATGATTTCAGGCTCCGTGGGTAGATATGTTGAACAATGTGCGTGAATCCCTCCAGAAGAGTGACGAGGATCGACAGTGTCAACACTTGGAGTTGTTGGATATGATCCGGAAGAGTGATGAGGATCGTCAGCAGCAACACTGATTGTTACTGGATATGATCTGGGGGCTATAAGGTTCGACCATGCTTACACACCGAGATGGCCCCCCACCTTCTAATCTATTATTTAGTCCCGAAGGGTCGACTGATAGGTATCCGGGGGGGACAGACATGACAGCTCGACGTAGTCAGGACCCGCCTACCAGCATGGTAGGTCTGGATAGGGAAACTCAGTCGCATACCAGCGAGAGTAGGCTTGGTTCATGTGCAGCAGTCCTATCTGGGTCCACCAAAGCTCAGCGGTCCCCCCTACCACCCAGCACATCTATCCCCCCACCTCCTAGCACATCGATTCAGCCACAACGGTCCCCTCCCCACCCAGCACGTATGTGGCTTCAAAGAGGTTCCCTCCCCCACCCAGCACGTCTGTGGCATCGGAGCAGTCCCCTCTCCTACCCAGCACGTCAGTGGCGTCAGAGCGGCCCTATCCCCCACCCAGCCTGAATCCGTGGAACACATTTTTAACCCCTATAGACTAGTGGACGCTGACCAGCTTGCAACATACAAGGCCTTCAAGAGGAACATCAATGGGGAACTGTGAGTCCAACTTTTTATAATAAAAATGGATGTACATTTCTTGTTTATTCAAATTTATATATAGCTAAGGTAATTCAATCATTAAACAGACGTGATGTGGACATGCTGGCACCAGTTACCACGGGATGGTTTATGCGTATGCAATCCAACTTCATGGACTTGGAGGACACGGTACGTACTTATTAAATTTTATATTAACGTTTGTGTAAGTACTGTTGAATTGTTAACAATTACAGTGGTTTTATTATTTGTCAGCATATTGATGCATACCTCCATATTCTTTTCAAGCGTCAGCGAGGATTCCCCAATGTGTACAACCAGAGGATCAACGTGTTGGATACACAATTTTATGTAAGTAGGTATAAATTTAAGGCATCGAATCGCATTTTCTGGTTTTGTATTACTAATATGATATTGTCAATGCTTGTACAACCACTTATGTTATACATGTGGGAGAAGATGATGCCTCATGATTCGCACGGTGCTGTGACCACGGCAAGGTGGAATGTGTTACAGTCCCGATGGTTGGAAGAGGACCTTCTGAGGGTCCGTGGAGCAACCACGAGTGGAAACCGCCCATGGCATGAGGTTGACGTGCTAAGTGTTAAATGATGGAGATGATTTAAAAAATAAATTGTTCGTATATCCTCAGCTAACACGGTATGCAAACTATTGTAGGTGTTGATTCTGTGCAATGTTGGGGCCCAACGTTGGCTGGTGGTGAGGGTCGACATTTGTCACTGGAAGATTGACATTTATGACCCCTGGAGACAGGAAGTCCCTTATCAGATCAGGCACCAGCAGGTCTGGCCATTACGGTGGTTTTTACCCTCCATGTTAAGTGATGTGGGGTTCCATACAGCACGACGAGCTGGTCGTCAGGCATTCCCTCTGGAAAATAAGCCCTTCTAAGTCAGCCTGGTGTATACTTCTACAGTCCCCCAACAAAAGAAATCGTAAGACATTCTATTTCATTCACGTGCTTAGATATTCTTTATGAACGATTTGTAATGGTGTTATATATGCCGAATTGCAGAGGTAACTGTGGTCCCCATACTTTGAGACTTATCAAGTACTTACTGGTGGGTCGAAGGCCTTTTGATTGGTCAGAGGTCGACATGGGGATCATTCGGGAGAAAATGGCTTTGGAGATTTTTTTCTAACTCCAGGCCCGCCTAGTGATTGGTTGTATAATATCAATTTTTATGTACACAGACATGTAATTAATTCATGAAAATTAATTCATTCATTATTCATTCATTAATAAGTAATTATTGCAATTCCAAATTATTACAATCTGATGCACTTCCAAAAGTTTTCAATGTAATCAAAACTTTGTCATTTATTCCCTATTAGAGTCAATGTTAGGGCACGTTTGTTTGTTGTGTCCAATTGAATGGCAGATGCTACACTTGCAGTGGTATTCATCGGGAACACCTCTGCTTGTACGTTCATTAATCATAGGTGGATTAGGACATCTCCTGGAATTATGCCCTGGTTGTCCACATCTTCTACAGGATTGTGTAGTTGTCCTCTCTAAAGACGAGACATGGCGACCCGCCCTCAGGTGTCCTGCTTGTCTCTTGGAGTTTGGATTCAAAATCACCCTCTGACCAATGTCAGATGGCACAACCCAAGTGGAAGATGGCCCACCAACATAATAGAAACCGAGTACACATTAATAAGTGTCTGTCTCTTGTAGTAATCCGCACACAAAGTTGTGAAGTCCAAGTTCCACTCCCTGTAAAAAACATTGAAAACGATCAGCTTCACCGAGTAAATGACCAGTCGAAACACAAAGTTATCAAGTCCAAGTTTCAGTAATGTACCGTGCTGCTGCAAGGGCATGAGAACATGGAAAATGATCTATTTGAAGTTTGTTGCAAGTACACGTCTTCCGGGCTAAGTCAACAGTCCACCGTTTTCCAGACCGCTTGGCTGAGAAAATGTTCCAGTCTGCTGGATTTACGGCCAAAAAACCACAATTCTCCATACGTTTTAAGAGCACAAGATGTGCTGCATCGGTCAACTGATGACGCATGGTTTGTGCAGCTCTGTAGCGATCGTGAAACCACCGTTGCAGTATATTCCTAATTAACTCAGCCAGAGTCAACATAGGCAGTTGGCGTGCAAATTTTAGGCATGAGTTTATGCATTCTGCAGTATTTGTCGTCACCACCCTGTACCTATTTTTCGGGCAGTGTACACGGGACCACTTGTATGGACCGGCATCAATTACATAATCATATGCCTTCTGGTGCAAGTTTCTTAACTCTTCCATATGCCAGTTATATTCAAACTCGGTGTATGCGCGGGCTGCTTTGTCCATTATTGCGGCAACATCCTTCCTATGAAATCGCTTCTTAATTTTTTCAGCAAAGTGCCACAAATGGTATGGGTGGCATAAGGGAACACTTTAGAAATCCCTGCTTCAATGCTTGCATGCCTATCGGAAATGAAAACTAGCTCATCAATATGACCTAGGGCACCTTTCAAGCAATCAAAAAACCATTCCCATGAAAGGTTGTTTTCTAAATCGTCGTACCCAAAAGCAATTGGATACACCTGTTCGTTCCCATCTTGTGTTGTCGCAACAAACATTGCACCCCGGAATCGTCCCTTCAAATGGGTACCATCAACGGTAATGACTGAAGGCATACACGTCCGAAATCCTCTAAGTGAGGCACCAATTGACATGAAGAAGTACACAAATTTACCATATTCATCCTACTGTAAGTCAGTGATTGTGTCAGGGTTTTTGTTGTTCCAAAACATAACCAAATGATGGAATCAGTTGGAAGGTTTTCTCATGCGTTCCATATGTCAGTGACAACGCATAATCGAGGGCGGCGTGTGCCTTACTGTACATGATTTGGATTCCATACATTGATTTCATGTCGGCGATTATGTCCTTCGGACGCATTAGTCGACCATCTTGTTGTTGAAGTCTAGGTACAATAACTTCTCCAATTATGACTACACTAGCTTGTGGGTGGCGGCGGTGAATTTCCTCTAACGGACATGTGTGTTTGTTGACAAAACTTTTTACTTGAAAGTATGTGCCTTTATCTCTCCTCACCACTTTTAACTTCCACGTACAATTTCCCATCAAACAAACTAGATGTAATGTTGTCTTTTGGACCTTTTCACCGTCCACTTGAAGTTCTGCCGCATTGCAAAATGGCCTACTAGTCTCTTCAAATCCTTTTTCGTTGGAAAAAATTGGCCTTTATATATCATGCTTGTAGGTTCATCTTCAACTAAGTTCCTGCTTCCACCAATACCAAACGAGTATGATTCTGCTCCTGGAATAACCCATGTTGTGGCATTATCAGAATCATCTAGAGTTACATTAGCCCTCCCCTCGAAGGTCCCAGCTATATCTGGTGCACTGGAACTAAATCTTTGTACATGTCTTACATGTCTTTCCATTTCGACAGGTTCTGCATCATCATGATTGTCCTCTACATTTTCTACATAATTGAAATTGCCCTCATTATCCACCTCATGATTCACCCCAACATTCAGTGTTGTATTCTCCTCATTGTTGATGTCATTGTAGATCTCATTGTATTGGTGGTTGTACTGTCTACCATTCATCTCAATTTGACAACTAAATACATCGTCGAATTGAGGTCCCGGTCTATTATCATGGGCGGCTACTTCTGGTGGGACAGCACATATGTTTTTCCGACCATCAATCCCACGTCTTTCTGTGAACAACTGGTTGCTTCTGCCTGATGATCGAAATTGTTGGGTGTTATCACGATCAGGGATATCTTCACCAATGACACCTCCTGCTAGCCTCTCGATTAGACTAACACATACTTAAGGGATCACCCTATCTTCCCCTGGCATAAACTGAACATCATCATTGTTTCATATAAATGTACGACATGTAGTCCTAGGAACAATTGATAGAGGCTATAGCTCAGCACTGTATTTGTTCTCATCAAACTTCACAATGGCTTGCACGATCGACACCAGTTCGTCGTAACTCCAATTCTTTGACACAAACAAACCTTGGTTATCGGAACCTAAATACCTCTGATTTCCCTCTGGTAATTGCTCCCATCGACCGTTGTAAGATATGACTATTCTCACCCTATCTAATGTCCTGTCAAAACCAACATAATAAACCATTAATAAGAAAAAAATATTACATATTAAATTTACAATCATAAAGGATTAAACAAAAATCAAAAGTGTAAGATATGAAGCTTTTTTTTTTTACTGATCGAGCTTTTTTTGTACATGATCGAGCCGTTTTTGTACAAGATCGAGCTTTTTCTAACAAATTCGAGCTTTTTTTGTTCAAGGCGGGCTCTTTTTCTACATAATCGAGCTTTTTTATATATGGCTCGAACTTTTTTCAAATATGACTCGACCTTTTTATTTTACGGATCGAGCTTTTTTTTTAGGAATCGAGCTTTTTTGTTAGGGATCGAGCTTTTTTTGGGCGGGATCGAGCTTTTTCGGTGAGGGATCAAGCTATTTTTTTGAGGGATCGAGCTTTTTTTGTCAATGATCAAGCTTTTTTTTATGGATTGAGCTTTTTTTCTGATGGATCGAGCCTTTTTTCGAGGGATCTAGGTTTTCTTTCTACGTATCCAGCATTTATTTTTTGGATCAAGCTTTTTTACAAATGTTTCGAGTTTTTTTTAAAACCTTTCCAACTTTTATGCCCAAGATTATAAACTTGTTTGCACCACTACAACTCAACTCGGCCAAATATATATACAAAAAAATATGCATACATGTTCATTCATTCTTTTTAAAAAGTTTACAATTCCAGGACATAAACATTAAAAAATTTAGACAATATGTTCATAAATGTTCATACAGTGTTATACCACACAGAAATACAATGAAAATGGAAAGGAAGATCAGAAATATTAATTTACCTTCTTGTGCAATATCTGGAATGGAGCTCGTTTTCTGAAGATAAAATGGAGTAGGTGATTGATTTTCAGACAACTTTTTTGGACTACAGCCTTTAAAGAATAAAAAATTGATTATTTAAAGGCAATTTTGGTAGCTCACCATAATAGGTGCCTTTTAAACTTAACTTATTATAACGGTGAAATCACTGTAAGGGACCAAAAAAAAGGTGACATTCCTCACCATTTCCACATTTTCTTCACTCAAAATTCTAAGGTTCCAAAACCTCTCTTGGATTAAATCTCGCTTGGATTTCTTATGGCATGGTCGAATTCTACATAATCATATATATAGGTGTCCAAATCCTCTCCTAAAAAGGATTTACTTCGTGGGCAAGAATCCTCTCTCTATGTGGATTTACTTGGTGGCTAAGAATCCTCACTCAAAGAAGAATTCTTTTCCACACCAAGACTCTTATTCCAACTCCACAGTATATTTATCCAATAACCAATTATTGAATTTAAATTAAATTGTGACTTTATCAAAAACTTCATAATTTGACCAATAGTCAATTAGAGTTTTGATAGTTATCAAATACTTTCTAATTTGACTAGATAAATAAATTCATTTTATTTAT
Organism: Dipteronia dyeriana; assembly: GCA_032871835.1. NCBI lineage: Eukaryota > Viridiplantae > Streptophyta > Magnoliopsida > Sapindales > Sapindaceae > Dipteronia > Dipteronia dyeriana. The sequence goes on along the minus strand of CM065296.1, from coordinate 79,164,986 downwards.
CTACACTTATCAAATAAAGTGTTTGATACATATCATACAACCAACAATAGTATGACACTAGGAGAAGTTCTCCTACCAGGAAAAAGATTTTATCTTTTAATTAAATAATTAAATAATTAATTAGTTAATTAATTTCCATTTAATTAAATAATAATAATAAACAAAATACTAGGCTAATATCCATATACTTGTCGCCCAAGCTATTATTTATGGGCTATATATTGTTTTTCAATTTTATTAAATCCATTGGATTTTAATAAAAAGTCTACATTTGAACTAGACCCATTCTTACTAAAACAGAAACAAGTCCAATTGCCTTAAATTAATACATTAATATAAATTAACAGACCATTAAATTAAAATTTGCAAACTATAATCTTAAATTATCAAAGGAATGCTAATCACACCCCATTAGGGCCACCCAAGGATTGACACATCCCTGGCCGCTCAATCCAAGTATCTTGAAGAGTTCCCGCGTGTCTTGATCACACATGTATACACCTCTTCAAAGCTTTTGGATTCCGAAATCCAAAACAATTCTAGATGGACCAAGAAATTGGTCCGATAGAATATATCATGTGATCCATGCAAGTTCATGTGAATTGAATATCTTGGCATGCAAGTTCATGTGAATTGGATATCTTGGCATGCAAGTTCATGTGAATTTAAGCTTCAATAGACTTAACATAATCACAATCAACAAATGATTCACTTAGGTCCGATCTGTTAATTTTAGTTCATTCCACTAAAGATCTAAATTGAACTCTTAAATAAAGATAGAATAAATTAATGTTCCTCATTCGTACCCTAGACAAACTTATTAGAGATAGTTTATCCTCGTGAAGAATACTAGTTATCGTCAATAGCTCATCAACCACCTATAGCTCTCTTAGCTACCATATTTACCCATATGACCGCATTTTAAACTTGGATATTTTGACTTGTCCAGAAGCCATATTTCAATAGATACTAATGAAAACTTAACGTTAAGATTTAATATCCAATTCCTCAAAATATCCGTATGATCATATTCTATTCACATTTATTAAATGGAGCCAAGATGTCCATATCTATAAATGAAGTCCTCTATCGATTAACAAATGAATACCATAAAACTATCGAGGATAGACTATGCTATATAATCATACTCATTGATAGCTCAAATGATAACACTTCCAACCATAAGTCCATCATTTATCTCAAGATTGATATAGACTCTTCGGTTGTCTTCGTGTGAAAACTTTTATCCATTGATAGTTCTGGATAAAGTATTTCACTGTGATCCTACTTAATGACACCAGTGCACTAGATTCTTTTGCCCAAAGACACCACACTTTGATGATTTTAGACTTATCATAACACATTTGATCCCACTCAAATGCTAGCAAAAGAATCTACAACTTTGACAGGATAAAGGCACCCAACCTATATCTTAAGTTGTGATTCTCATTCAAGACTAACTAAAGAATTAAGTTTATGTCATACATATCCAGATGTACAAACAATTCTTCTTTTCTCATAGTCTTTTGACCATATGATTTACTTTTGACATTTATAGTAATTAAACTATAAATGCTAAAATATTTGTTAAGGTAGAAATCACTTTATTAATATGAAAAGATGGCCAAATACATTATCACACTTTTTCTATTGAGCATAATCCCAACAATTTACTATTGTGACGACCCGTATGAAGGTCAAGAAATAATAGAAGAATAAGCAACTTAGGCCTACCGAGAAGGAGACCAAGAAAGTAACCCAGATCAATGGGAAGTGTTCCTTTGTGGTGAAAAGGGACAATGGAAAAAAAATTGTCCAAAGTCTCAGAACAAGAAAGATGAAGGTAATATTAATTATCTTTAAACATGTTTTCTGGCAGATTCGATAGATTCTTGGATCATAAACTCTTGAGCCATTAATTATGTTTGTTATTCCATACAGGGGTTTACTGAAAGGAAAGGAAAAGACTGAATGAGATGAATTCAACCTGCGCTTAGGCAATGGAGCATTGATGTCTGCCTGTGCAGTGGAAGATATTAGAGTTAATCTACATTCTAGTAGGCATTTAGATTTGATAGATGTTTATTATGTACCTCAATTCAAGAGGAATTTAATTTCAGTTTCTTGTTTAAATAAATTTGGATATTCAGTTACTTTTAATAAAGGTTTTATTATTAGTAGGAATAACGAATTTGTTTGCAAAGGTACATTGGAAAACGGTTTATTTCATGTATAGAGAAATATCACACAATTGTTAGGGGCAGCATCAACGAAACCTAATCATAAAAGAGTGAAATTATCAAAAGTTGGAACCTACCTATGGCATTTGAGCCTAGGCCATATTAACCTTGATAGGATCAAAAGATTGGTTAGTGATGGACCTTTAAATGACTTAAACGTTTATGATCTACCAACTTGTGAATCTTGTTTAGATGGTAAGACAACCAAAAGATCATTCACGATCAAAGGCACAAGTGCCACTGAATGTTTAGGATTAATACACACTGATGTATGTTGTCATATGAGCATTCAAGCAAGAGGTGGATATGAGTACTTCATCACTTTAACAGATGATTACTCGAGATTTGGTTATGTGTTTCTCATGAGACATAAGTCGAAAGCTTTTGATAAGTTCAAAGCATTTAGAGCTGAAGTAGAAAATTGCAAGAAAAAATCGATTCAAAACACGACGGAAGTGTAAAATTAGGGTTTGGTATATGTTAATAGTAAAATTTGGCCAGGGGTCAAAGAGAAATTTTCCACTCTCTCAGCCCAAATTGAAGCCCAAAGTCGACATTCATGAAACCCCAGATGTACCATAAAACTACCCCGCAGAAGCTCGGAGGGAGCGCCAAGCTTCAAAACTATCAAGGAAGAAGCTAGGCACTACAAGGTCAAGCCCCCAGGTGAACACTGGATTCCGGGCTTCTCGAGGCCACCTACATGGGAACCTCGGTTCCTAGGGTTAGGCTCCTCAACCACCCCGTGAAGGCCAGGGGGGGTCGCCAGGCTCAAGAAACATTAAAAAGAAACCCAACAAGAAAAGCAAGCCCCCTCCGAGTTAAGGGTTTTAAAGGTCAAACATAATTCATGGTCTGAGCGAGAAGTCCACCAACCTCTCCATAAGCTCGTTGTCTCCTCCACCATATAAGAATAAATAAGACCTCTAAATAGATCAGATCCATGTTACCTCATAGTAATGACTTCTAGGGTGTCCATTCCAAGCCTCTGAAAAAGGAACTAAAGCATAGATCTATCTCGCTCTACGAAAACTACAAATGGCTAGCTCAGCAACCTCCATGAATAATCATGTTGTAAGTACTCACAGGAATATATCTATGTAACAACCAGCCTTTACACGCAAGTTAAGAGTTTGATTTCAAAAAGGAAGTAAACTTATCTTCGTCAACAGTATCATCGTTTCTGCTTTTTACTAGGAGTCAACAACTTTTCAAATAATGGATCCCGCCTGATAAGGAGGGAGTAGGTTAAGAAAAATCAAGGCGAGAGATACATCCATTCAAAGTGATACGACCACATATAAATATACAACAACATTCATACAGGAAAAAGGCAGCATAAGGATATATGACAGAGAAAAAGAGAGAGAGAAGTACGTCGGACCTAAATTCTGTTATCAGAACACTGCCGTCGTGACATCCACTATTCGACAAGTACGAAGTTGCCACCTTCCTACGTTCTAGAGAGCTAGTAAGCATATGAGAGAGAACCTTGTATTCCATGAGTAATCAATACTAGAGTCTCTACTAATTATTGTTATACAAACACTCATGTTTATCTAAGCAGGTTAGGTATCACAGGTACCAACCCCGGCCATCACCTCCTTGGTAGTGATCTCAAGGGCGTTAGCTTTAATTCCTCACCCTAAGAAAAGTTTCGATTAACACTTTCTAGCAGCGTCTGTGGGAACTCTCGCACCACTATCTTTATATTCATAAGCTTATTGTTTTACAGGAGTCATAAGGCTTCGCTCTTCCCATGAACAGCCAGGCGCATCAGGATAACTTTCTGCTGCGTCGACTCGAAAGGTCCTGAAGAAAGGAAGAAAATCTAGGCTCTATAGCCAGGTCCCAAACCAGCCAGCCACTGTGTGGGCTTTGGATCCCCCTATGGGAAACCAGGTCAAGCTTAACCAGCGAGCAGCGGCCTTCATGGAAAACATCCACCATTGACTGCTCACTAAGGGTATCACTATCCAGCAAGCAAACCACTCCAATCGAGCAGAGTCAAGCAGGCCCGAGGCTAGACAACCCGCTTTTGATCACCTAGGACCTACTCTTCTGGAGCCAGCTAGTAACAGAACGGGACTCACACCCTTGATCCGGGATAGGTTAGGGCTCATGCCCCTCTTTCCCGAAGCGCTCCCTCGCTGCCAGCCCAGACAAGTCAAATTCTCGGCTGATATCCTTCCCTGAGAGCGGGGAGAGTTTCTCCGCCCAACGACTTCAAGGAGGGAAGCCCGAGTTAGGGAAGAAGAAAGTCAGTGAAGCCTCTAGGTAGACCCTCTCCGAAGAAGGGACCGGGTAGAGGTCACTAGTTCGTCAAAAGGGTCCGATAGTGACGAGACTGAGATCAACTCAAAGAAACCCGACATCAAACACCAGAGAGACTAGTTAGCAGAGCTTCAGAAAGAGATCCAACTGATGAAGAAAGGGAGGTACAAGGAGGACAAGAAGAATCCTCTAAGTGAGATGAATGATCCCTTTACCAGAAGGATCTGAGAGGCGGAGCTTCTGCCAAAATTCAAAATGCTGACTGACAGACTCTCTGGGACTGAGGATCCCTTGAGCCACTTGGAGAGCTTCGTTCAACAGATAGAGGTCCAGAACATGACTAGGGCCACTATGTGTCGAATGTTCCTAACTACACTCACGGATTATGCTAAGACCTGGTTTAGAAAGCTACCTGTTGGCAGTGTGGATTCCTTCACGAAGCTGTCAACCGATTTCTGCTCACAATTCTAAAGAGTTAAGCCCTGATTGAAGGACCCGATCCATTTACAGTACGTGATCCAGGAGAGAGGGAAAACACTTCGGGCTAATGTCGAGCATTTCCATTAGGAAGTAATCCAGATTGGGGTCTTCACCCAGAAAGAAACCCTCACCTACTTTAGAAGGAACTTGTGGGCAGGCAAGCTTTTCCGTTCTTTTGCCAAGAGACTTACCAAGAAGCCTATGATCTGGCTATGAAGCAAATTGAGGTGGACAAACAACTCAAGGTCAAAATGGAACACGATGACATAAGAGCCGTAAAGCGACAGAAGAGGGAAGCTCTCAAACCTGAGCAAGCTCAGAAAAGCCAGAACAAACCCCCCAATATGTCGACGTATCGCTTCCCCATTTCTCAACATAGATTGAAAAAATATCCTACAAAACGAACTCCTCCACGAGCTTCACCTCCTTCCAGGACAGTGGCTTCAATAGCTCGAGATGAGAGAGGGTATGATCGTTACACCCCCTTAAATGCATCTCATGAGACAATCTATCTCGTCATTCGGGACAAGGGGTTGCTACATAAGCCTGCACCTATGAAACCCCCTGTTGATAAGAGGAATCATTATAAGTATTGTGACTTTCACGAAGATGTGGGACACAACACTTCAGAGTGCTACAACTTACGAAATCAGATTAAGGCTTTGATAATGGGAGGATGTTTGGTATAATTCTTATAGCAAATCAGAGATAACATTCAGGCTGGACATAAACTACAAGCCAAGATCCATGAGCACGCTGAGAAAAGAAAAGGGGAGCAGGCAGACTTGAAGCAACAAATCCAGATAATACATACCATCAGCGGAGGGCCTACTTTGGCCGGGACCTCTAACAATTCCAGGAAAAATCACGCAAGAAAAGTCTCTCGTTTGGACTAGGGGCGGGGTATCTTCAAGGTTGATCAGAGTCCGACCAACCCTTCCCAGTTGTCATAGATTATTTTTACTAAAGCAGATGTCTACAACACCGTGCAGCCTCATGATGATCCTATGGTGATCACGGTACAGATTGACAACTGCATGGTACACCGTATACTAGTCGACACAGGCAGCAGCGTCGATGTCCTATTTAAAGACACCTTGGAAAAACTGAACTTGAAAAATCCTACCAGTGATCGTTGGAGCCATACCTCTCCAGCAGAATATCATGACATACTTCGTGGTGGTGGATACCCCATCGGCCTACAATACAATATTAGGGAGGCCATTTTTATCATCCTTGAAAGGGGTCCTATCCATTTACCACAACGTCTTAAAGTTCTCAGTAGGAGACAAGGTGGGGGAAGTTCGGGGTAATCAGCAAGCAGCAAGGAGATGCTACGTAATGGCTGCTAACCCAACAGCTCTAGGAAAATAGCTGGCCAAGGTGACAACAACCTAAGATGGGGCAACCCCTATATTGATCCTAGAAGATGTAGAGCCCACAAATCACCCCAAAGGTGACCCGACGGTGCCCGATAACGAGGAACAGAGAAGGGAATGGGCCAGCGGCCATCCAGTGGATAAACTAGAAGAGATTTCTGTCTGAATGGATGATCTCTTGAAAGTCATCAGAATCGGAGCCACCCTAGAGCTGGGAGTGAAAGAGGGCTTGATCGGGCTATTCACAGAGTACAATGACATTTTTAGGTAGAGTCACGACGAGATGTCTGGGATCCCGATTACTTTAGCTGCCCACAGACTAGAGATGGATCCGATCTTCTAACCCATCAAATAAAAAAGACGGCGCTTCAACGCAGAAAGAAATGCAACAGTCCAGGAAGAAGTTGACAAATTGACCCGAGCAGGCTTCATCAAAGAGGCACGTTACCCCGAATGGATCTCTAATATGGTCATGGTCACAAAGGCAAATGGGAAGTGGTGTATGTGCTTCGATTATACTGATCTCAACCGGGCATGCCCGAAAGATAGCTTCCCTTTACCAAAAATTGATCTTTTAGTTGACTCCACCTCCAGAAACAAGCTCCTGAGCTTTATAGATGCGTTTTCAGGGTACAATCAAATTATGATGCACCCCACCGACAAGGAAAAAACCAGTTTCATCACCGGACGGGTCTGTATTGCTACAAAGTGAGGTTGGTCAACTAGCTGTTCAATTCTGAAATTGGAAGATCAATGGAGGTATACATCGATGATATGATCACCAAGTCAACAACTTCCGAAGAGCATCTGGATGACCTCCTCAGAACCTTCATGATCTTAAGGGGAAACCAAATGAGATTGAACCCCTCCAAATGCGCCTTTGGGGTGACAGCGGGGAAGTTTTTAGGCTTCATGGTCCATGAGAGGGGCATAGAGGCTAACCCGGAAAATATTAAGGCCATCCTGGATCTGGAGTCCCCTACGTCACTTAAACAGGTTCAAGTCTTGACCGGGCAGGTAACAACGCTCAACAGATTCAAGTCTTGACCGGGCAGGTAACAACGCTCAACAGGTTCATCTCTCGGTCAACCTATAAGTGTCTCCCATTCTTCAAAGCAATTGAGCAGGGAAGAAACATGAAATGGGATAAGGAGAGTAAACAATATTTTCAACCCTTGAAAAAATACTTATCAAGCCCTCCACTACTGGTTAAACCAAGCCCTGGAGAAGAGCTACAAATTTACTTGGCCATTTCAGAAACTGCTGTAAGCGGGGACTTGGTCAAGGAATATGGTTAGGATCCAGCGGCCTATCTACTACGTGAGTCATGCTCTAACCAAGCTCGAGAAGAACTATACCCTTTTGGAGAAGCTCACTTATGCCTTAGTAACCTCGGTAAGGAAGCTCTGTCCCTACTTCTAACCCCTTCATCAATTTTTACACGGCCAGATGTTTCTGGAAAGCTGGTCGTGTGGGTCCTGGAGCTCACCCAGTTTGATTTAAGGTATAAGCCTAGGACCGCAATTAAAGACCAGGCTCTAGCAGACTTTGTAGCAGAACTCTCAATTCCCTATAAGCCAAGCGACCTCCGCAGCAACAGACATAGCCCTTGAGAAGATTCTTAGAATCATGTAACTGGCCGGAGGGTTGCAAGTTGTGGATCCTCTACGCTGATGGAGCTTCCCGGCACGATGGGGGAGGAGCGAGAATAGTTCTAATTGATCTAAAAGGAACTAAGTGCTTCATCTGCTTCAGATATGAATTTAAAACGACTAACAACAAGGGAGAGTATGAAGCCCTTTTAGCGGGAATTATGGCAGCCGCAGAGCTCGGGGTCGACTACCTACAGGTTAGGAGCGACTTGTTGCTCAAAGTCAACCAAGTCTCTAGGGATTATCAGGCAAAAGGGGATAACATGATTGCCTACCTGAAGCTGGTTCAACAGCTTAGGAGCAAATTCAAAGGTTTCAGGATTAAGCAGGTGCCTCGACAATAGAATCAATGAGCTGACGTTTTGGCCAAGATAACTACGAATGGTGGCTAGACCTTACCCCAAGGGGTCCATCTTCAAGTGATTCCCTTACCTAACACAGTGGCAAGTAAAGAGATTCATACCCAGGATCGGTAACAATACTGGATGGACCCGATTGTTGATTACCTACAAGAAGAAAGACTTACCGGGGAGCCAAACCAAGATCAAAAAATCAAGAGGCTCTCGATCCGGTATTGCTTGGTGGATGGGTGCTTATACAGGAAGGGTAGATCCCTTCCTTTGCTCCGATGTTTATACCCTGAAGATGCCAAATGGGCATTGAAAGAGGTTCACTCAGGGGAATGCGGCAACCATATTGGTGCGGAGGCTCTGGCATATCAGGTACTCCGCATGGGGTACTACTGGCCAAACATCCACCAAGATATAAAGATCTTGGTACAATCATACGAAGCTTGCCAGAATATTGCAAACTTGAATCATCTACCGCCAGAGTGATTATCATCCCTTAGCTCACCATACCCTTTTGCTATGTGAGGAGTTGACTTGATCGGACCGCTTCCAATTGCTCCTGGTCAAGCTAACCATGCTATCGTTGCAATCGACTATTTCATAAGATGGGTTGGACCACTCTCCCAAATATCGGAAGAAAATACAACAAGATTTATCAAAAATAATGTGGTTTACAGGTTCGGAACCCCTCTTGCCATTATAGCCGACCTCGGTAAGCAGTTTAATAGTTGCTAATTCAAAGACTTTTATGAAGGCTTGGGAATCGACCTTAGGTTCGCATCAGTAGCCCACCCCAAGACTAATGGGTTGGTGGAGTCCACCAATAAGACTCAAAAAAAGCTGTTAAAAAAGAAACTACAACAGAAATAGGGTAGATGGGTTAAGGAGATTCCCGAGGTCCTCTGGGCTTACCGCACTACAAGGAGAACAGCTGCCGTTGAAATGCCCTCCTCACTAACCTTCGGGGTTGAAGTGGTGCTTCCCATTGAGCACAAACTGACCTCCTTTAGAATCCAACATTTTGAACCGGGGAGTAATGAGGATAAGCTTTGAGCTAGCTTGGATCTCTTGGAAGAAAAATAAGATCGAGCAGCTGAGAAGGTAGCAGTTTACCAGAGCAGGATTGCTTGACACTTTAACCGTAGGGTTAAAGCCTAAAACATTAAGTAAGGGGACCTATTTCTCAGGAAAGTGATGTTGAATACCATAAAGAGGTCAGACGGGGCTCTAGGGCCCAATGCGTAGGGCCATACATGGTAAAGGTGGTGATCTATAATGGGTTATACAAACTCAAAGACATGAATGGTTGACTCATCGATCATACCTAGAATGCAGATCATTTAAGAAAATTCTACCCCTAAGCAGGGGACTCATAAGCAGGCTACCTCCACCTAGATTTTAATCACCAGCAATAATGTACCCCTTTCTTTTTATCAATAAAAGCAAGCTTCTTTCGCCATCTTCAATTATATTCTACAATGGTTTGGGTTTACATGGGAAAATTTGACATTATCATCCCAAGGCCACAGATTATCCGGGGAAGCCCCCTTGTTATCCCTGAGGCCTCCATCGGGCACTACCCCCCTCCAAGAAGGGTCTGAGTGTAAGTGCGTAGTTGCCATCAAGATCTTGAGACTAGGAAATAGCTAGATAGCCCTCATGATGCCTTGGTCGGGCTACCACCCTTAAGAAGAGTCTAAGTATAAAAGCATAGTTGCCATCCAGATCTCGAGACTAGGAAATAGCTAGATAGCCCTTATGATGCCTTGGTCAGGCTACCACCCCCAAGAAAGGTTTGAGTGTAAGAGCATAGTTGCCATCCAGATCTCGAGACTGGAAAATAGCTAGATAGCACTCCTGATGTCTTGGTCAGGCTACCACCCCCAAGAAGGGTCTGAGTGTAAGAACATAATTGCCATACAGATCTCGAGACCAGAAAATGGCTAGAAAGCCCTCCTGATGCCTTGGTCGGGCTACCACCCCCAAGAAGGGTGTTAGGTTTTAGTTTGTGTTGGCATTAATTCCATATCAAAATGATGTTTACTTGTAATGATTTAGTTGTTTAGATTCATGATGATTCAAGCTTCAAGGAAGAATAAACAACAAGTCAAAGCAAGTTCTGAGTCTTTAAGAGAAAGGATGCAATATGATTCTACAAAGGTATACTAAGACCTTATCTTTCTCTTACAAGGCTTAGGCACACACACACATATCATACATTTGTGTCCCTGCATCGTTGTGCACCATTATAGGCACACACGTACAATTCATTCATATATGTCCCTGCATTGTTGTGCACCATGTATAACACATTCACACACTTGAAGATGAATGCTCATGCATTGGTATGGAAATAACATGTTTTGGAAAAAGGCATGATTGGAGACTATCTCTTTGTAGTTTGCATTCTAGTGTGAATTGTGTTTGTGTGTGTATATGTTTTGTATAACATGGATATTGAACTTGAATTTAGTCATAAATCATTCTTGATTGAGTTTCGAAAATTTCGGTTACTCATACTATTGATTTCAAGTTCTAAGTCAAAAGATACTACACTTTCAACTCATGTTGCATACATTGTCTTCGTATTCGTATATCGAGTCAAATTATTATTTTATGGGTAGAGTATCTTATATTTCCATGTCCGTGTGAGAGTTATGGTTTGTGATCCGCAAACGGATTCAAAGTTAGAGTTCGGAGGCAGGAGAACGGTTGAAGAACGCGAAGGGAGCGCTTGAGGAAAAGAAATGCATCCAAGCACTCTTTCCCGAGATGGCGCGTGGCCATCTCGGGACAGAATGCATGCTGCCCCGAGATGCCCACGTGTGATCTCGGGCAGCAAGCATGCTTGGGCACTTAAGGGTAGTTTGGTCTTTTCATCCTTCATTCTTATCCCTCTCCTTTATAATCTCTTTCCCTCTCACATTTCATTCCAAGAAGAAATTCAAACAAGTGTGCAGAAATTTTCTCTCTAAATTTTCTCACATTCCAAACACTATAACTTCTTCATTTGAACTCCGATTTGAGTGATTCAAAGTTGAGAGTGTTCATCTATTCATCTTCCATCTTTTCAATGAAGGTTTGAGTTAGCGTTGCTGCTGTTTTTTGTGTCTAATTATACAAAAACGGGACTGCACCTAAATCAACTAAGGTATTGATTTCCTCTCAAAGTTTTCTTTTAAAACTTGATCAATTGCCATGGGTTCTCTTCTTCTACATATATTTGTATATTGTGAGTTTTTTTATTTTTGTTTTGAACACTTTCAAAGCTAGATTGAGTTTCAATTGAAATCATGCATGTTGAGTTAGGTTTTGATTTTGCCTATGTTATCACATGTTTGGGATTGTATTGTGCTAGCTTTGATTCTAGGACTATTTTATGATCTTTGATTAATTGATTTTGAGAAAAATAGTTCCTCACATGTATTAGGCTCTCTTGGCCAAAATTCTCACATAATACATGTGCTTATGTTCTTTTGAGCTATTCATGTGATTTGTTGGATCTATGATTAGGAATATGCTCTAGAACTTTTGTATAAATCTATTTGACTTTATCATATGATTTCAGCATGTTTTTGATTTGTGTGATTTAAACTTGATCTTGTGTTTTATTGAACATATCTTGTGATTTAATTTTAGATCTATACATGTATCTAGGTTGTGATTAATATTGAACATATCTTACATAATCTAGATTGATTACACATGCATGATAAACTAGACTATATGTGATTTTTGCATTCATGCTCATGTCTAGTATTTTCCATAGGATGTTGATCATAGCATTCTATGTTGCGTTCTTGTTTACGTTTTGCATTGATTATTACCTAGATGTCTTATGAGAAGGAAGTCTTGACAATAGGTATTAGACCTATGGGGTTGAGCAAGAAGTCTTTGCAAGAGGTGTGAGGCCTTGGATTGTCGAGCAAGGAAGTCTTGGCTAGAGGTGTGAAGCCTTGGATAGTCGAGCAAGAAGTCTTGCCTAGAGTTGGGAGAACTCGAATAGGTGAGCAATAAAGTCTTGACCAGAGTCGTGAGGACTTAGTTGAGCAAGAAGTCTTGCCTTCGGTCGTGAGGATCTGGATAAGGTGAGTAAGGAAGTCTTGACAAGAGGTGTGAAGCCTCAGATTGTTGAGCATAGGGCTGCAACTTCCAGAGTAGGATAGGAGGATAGTTTCTAGGTGAAGAGGTCACTTGAGAGATTGTACTTGTCTTATCTACTAGTGTATTTTGTTTGCCGGTGGCTACTAGCCCATGGATGTTTTCTCCTTAGAGGTTTACCACGTTATATCTTGTGTCAACTTTTCTCTATCCCTATCTCTTTAATATTTGGATTAGGGATAGAACTCTTTATGTATGTTGACTTCCTTTCTATAATATAGATTGTGTATGTGTTACAATTACTTATTTGTATCACACCTTACTTGCATTCATATACTGATTAATTTTCTTTAATTAATATATATGTTGTGATACAAGCAATCTAGAGGGACAAACTTTTGTTTGTTTCTAATGGAGTCGAAAAAGGTCTTTAACCTATTCACTCCCCCCCCCTCTAGGTTACCCTTGAGCATTTAACTGTGATTGTATTTTCAATTGTTATCAAAGTAGGACACTAGATTGCACTTAGTGTGAGTCTGGGGTGATATTTTCACAGTTTTTGCAAGGTGTTTGAAGTCATGGGTTTACAAGATGATGTAATGGCGGAAAGAGACTCAAATACTAGGCCACCATTACTTCGTGGCACTAACTATGGGTATTGGAAGTTGAGGATGAAAGCCTACATCTGCTAGGGTTTGGATGGTAGTGGAAGAAGGTTATAGTCCTCCTACCAAGGTTTTAGAGGATGGAACCATGATACTCAAGCCAATGAGTGAATGGACAACGAATGAGTTTGAGGTTGCTAAATGGCACCATCTTGCTATGAATGCCATCTTTAGAGAAGTTGATGGGCATCAATTCTCCAATATTTAAAATCTTGAATCCGTAAAGAAAGCTTAGGATACTCTCAAAGTTACTAATGAAGGAACCTTAGCGGTGAAGACATCGAGGCTTCAAATGTTGGCATCAGAATTTGAAGGTTTAAGTATGAGTGAGGAAGAAAAGTTTGAAGACTTCCAATTCTGGCTTCTTAACATAGCTAACCAATGTCAAGCACTTGGAATACCTATCTCAAAAGAGCGTCTAAATTGGAAAATCTTATGTCTCTTCCTAAGAGATTCAAATCAAAGGTGACGGCCATTGAGGAAAGCAAGGATGTGGATAGTATGAATATTGATGAGTTGCTTGGGTCTCTCCAAACTTATGAGATGTGCTTGAAGCCAAAGATCAAGAGTAAGGGAATTGCTCTCAATGGTATAGAGGAAGAAAGTGATGATGAAAATGAAGAAATGACACTCTTGGTTAGAAGGTTCAAGAAGTTTCTAAAAAAGAATGCCAAGCCTAAAGGCAAGTCTTCTAAGAAAAAAGGAGTCAAGAGAACATCATCTCCAAGGATTGTGAAGAATAGTCAAGCCATGAACAAGAAAGAGGTTCAATGCTATAATTGTCAAGGTTTTGGTCACTTTGCTAGTGAGTGCACCAAGAAGCCATCTAGAAAGATAAGAAAGGCAAAGTGTTGGCGGCTACTTGGAGTGATGATAATTCTAGTGACAATGAGAGCTCTAGTAGTGAGTCTTCAAGTGATGAAAAGTTGGTAAGCAACTTTATAGCTCTAACGGCTTCTCATTCTTCACTAGATGTTAATGGTACAATATCTTTGAACAAGAACCTTGATACAAATCATGTTGAAAGCTCTAGTTCCATTCCTACTAATCTTGAGTTGTTGAAAAAGATAGAAAAGCTTGAAAAAGATAAAGATAATGCTCAAAGAGAAGTAGTTGAAAAGGATGATTTGATCAAGAAGCAACTAGATGAGTTTGTGTTTGTTACTCGTAGACTTCTTGGTGAGAAAGGTGATATTATGAAGAAGTTTAGAGAACTTGAAATGATAAACCTTAAGAAGGATAATGTGATATCTTCTTTGAAGAAGAGAGAACAAGAATTGATGAAAGAGATAGACACGGCTAAGGAGGCTATCAAGGACTTAGTGAATGATTCGGTTAGTGTGTCTAGTGTTAGGAATCTTGTTAACTCTTATAGTGGTGAAGATGACTTGGTAGTTGAAGAAGAGCTCTTGGAAGCATCACTTCCTACACACTTTGATGAAGTCGTGATTGATAAGAAACCACACAAGAAGAGATTATCAAAAGGCAAGAATAAGTTGGCAAACAAGGTATATTTACAAACTCCTAGTGAAGTTAGTTCAATTCCAAAAGGTACAATCTCATCTTTTATTCCAATTTGCCATTATTGCAACACAATAGGTCACATTAACCCTAGATGTTATAAATATATTGAAAAATGCAAATTAGGAAATGAATCTAGGGATAAGAAGATTAAACTTGAACTTGAACATGCTAAGGTCTTGAAAGTTGAGAAACATGATAATATTGCTAAGCATGAGAAAAAATTGTGGAGTAGAAAGAATTATAATCTTGTTCAACTTGACAAAGCTTATAATGAAAATGTTAAGGAAGAGTGTGTTAATAATATTCTTGTTAATCAAGTCATTGAAGGACTTTACTTTAGATTTAACCTTGTTGTCAAGGATGATATTGGAAATGTTTGTGTAGGTACACCCAAGAACAAGTGGTTCAAGGGTGAGTGCTCTTATCACTAAAAAAAGAAGCACATGTAAGATAGCTTTGAGGCTATATATCAATTATGTTGAGAATTCTTGCTAACTAGCTTTGAATACTCCATGTATTGATATGAACTTGGTTATCTCACATCATGATTGTTATGATGGTCAAAATTTGTTGATGAACTTTGAAGAAGTTCTTTTGTTATATGTGTTGAGTGAGTTGAGATATTATGCTTTTTATACTCTTGTTGTGAAACATCGTCAACTTGGTGTCATGAGGACATTCAAGGCAAGAGTGCTCATAAAAATGGCGGAAGTATAATATTTGGTGAATATAATGTGCAAAAAGGTATCTCTATACTCTAATGCATGTTCTCTTATATATTCATCTTTTGACTCAATTTTTGACATACATTTCATCGCATGTCATATTAGAGAATTTTTTATAGCATACATATGGTTCTCATTGACATTTGCTATTTTAGGATCTAATAGTGATATTGTTCACATTGATCTTAACTTTGATGATTGTTTGTGTATAGTATATTGAGTGGCATTACTTTTGAAAATATGAGCTTCATATTCTTTGAAAGCTACTCATTAGAGAAGTAATGATCTTGATTAAGTCTCTACTTATTGCTCTTAGATCATGTGCTTATGAGCCATAAAATTTTGATTTCTAAAATTTGCACTATGCTTCTCTTATATGTTTTGCTAGTAGGTTGAGTTTACTAATATGTAAACATTGGATACATCTTGAAGTTTTTGTGCTTAAGTACATTTAAAATGACTTATGGTTAGTATCCATTTTGCATCGGCAATTACATAGAACTCAACGAGCACCTTTATGAAAAGGGCTACACACATTGGTTGTGAAAGCTACCCAATGTTGGAAAGAGCTACACCATTGTGATGAGTGAAAGCCATCATGAAGTGAATTTTTTTTATGTAAAAATAATGGAAAAATCAAAGAAGTGTTGAAAGAAATTCATAAAAAAAATCTTTGATTCAAACCATAAAAAGAAAATGAAGAAGGCTTAAAAAAAAGAGTTTAGTTGAAAATCAAATAAGCTTGGGTTGAAAAACAGAAATGGGATGACGAGCCACATGCACACACACGCTCATGTGCTTAAATCTATTCTCTTAAAAGCAAAAAATTCTGGATGATAATCAGTTTGACTTTTTGTGGAAAAAGCTTAAGATGAATAGTTGTTGGAAATTGTTTGCATGTTGATTATCAAACTACTTCTTGATATATATTTGAAGCATATCTCTCACACACACACACTTTGTTTATGAGTATGATGATATCTTTGCAATTGTTGAAGATTATGAGAGAACTTGAAAAATCTTTGTGTATCTCTCTTAGCATATGAAGCTTTTTTCTTTTTTGATATTTCTTCAAATTGCTTGAATGTGTGATTGTGCGAATATCTTTGTGAACCTTATGCTATCATGAATTTGAGTTATAGCATTTATCAAGGGGGAGCATTGTATGCTAGACATTGTTCTCTTTTATGATATGTTCACATGCTTCATTTTGTTACATGTTGGCATATTTTGACTTAATGATACTTGTAAGATATTACTCACTATCTTTGTCTTGCATGATGATTCATTCTTAAGTCATATGTCATTGTGTTTAAATATTTGTGACTAATATGTTTGTTTTATCTTTCACTCACTTTTGTTGTATATATATAGCATCTTATTTAACAAGAACAAATGGGAAGCACTAAGGTTAACGGAAGTGGAAATCAATTGAATCCCATTGTGAAAGCCAAGTCAACCTCAAAGGGATCCAAAGCTTCAAGGTCAAAGGATTTAGGGATCATTGCAACTAAAAAGATATTTCAAGAGAGAGGCATTGACTTAGGTAAATGTAAAGATTCTTATGTTCTTAAATGCATTAAGGATAGAAATTGGGAATCTTGGGTGAGCATGCTAGGAATAGTGAATGACACTATTGTTAGAGAATTTTTTCATGAATATAGAGAGAGTGCCACCTTATTGGATGCTTTGATGGAGATTAGGGGTGTTGTGTTTAGAGTTAACCCAGTAAACATTAACAAGTTTCTTGGGCTATCTAGTGATATTGATTCAAACTTTCTAGATGTTGATATCATTGAGAATCTTAATATCATGGGTAGAACTCTATGTGACAATGCTTCTTTTGAGTGGAAAGGTAGAGCATATATTAGTCAACATGAGTTAACTAAGGCAAGTGCATTTTGGCATCTTTTTATTTGCACAAATATTATTGGATCTTAGAATTCAACCGAGTTGAATAAAGACAAGATCAAAATAGTATATGCCTTGGTGAATAATCAACCTATAAACCTTGGGGATTTGCTTATGTTTTTTTACTTAGACAATATGGCTTTCTCAACTGGAGGAGATAAGAAGCTTGCATTACCGGGGTTTATAACTTCTTTGTGTTTAGCTCGTGGTGTTCAACGTAGTGGAGATGATATATTGGTACAACCCTTGGAAAAGTATAGTGATAAACCTATGCCATACATGTCATATAAGGATAAGGGTAAGACATGTGATACTTTTGGACTTTTTAGTTCACAAGTTGATTGTCAAGAGACTAGCATAAACATTCTTCCGGATTGGGCTTTGCATTTGAAGAAGAAGGTTGATGAGCTTAGTGCTATAGTTGAAAAACAAGATGCTAGAATTAGAGAGTTGGAGGAGTGTATTGCCTCTAGTTCAAGACCACCTCTTAAGCATTATGTTAGGACAACTACACGCACATCTTTCTTTGGTGGATCTAGTAGCTAGTATTTGAGTCTCATGGTATATTTCTTACCTTTTGGCATCATTTCATGTCAAAAAGGGGGAGAAAGAGTTGTTAAGAGTTGCTAGTTACTTAGTTTCCTATTTATGTTGTTTTTGTGAACTTTGGAACTTTCAGTTGCATGTAATAATTAGTCTTAAGATTTGGTTAAGAACTCTTGTATTTGGCATGTATTGAGGGGGAGAGACATGTATTTGTGGACTTAATTGTATATTCTTATACATATAATATGTTGCCATTTGTTGTTTTTCTCTTCTATATGCATTGTGCTTTGAGATGATTTATGGGTTGCTTCAAGAGAAGATCAAGATGAAGTTCAAGAGTTGGTGAAGATTAGTTATAGGAATCTTACTCATTGTAATGTGAGGGAGTGATTTTGTGACCTATCTTCATTTTTATATTTGTAATAAATGTATAGGTGTTTTGACATGGAATTTGTAAAAAGGGGGAGATTGTTAGGTTTTAGTTTGTGTTGGCATTAATTCCATAACAAAATGATGTTTACTTGTAATGATTTAGTTGTTTAGATTTATGATGATTCAAGCTTCAAGGAAGAAGAAACAACAAGTCAAAGCAAGTTCTAAGTCTTCAAGAGAAAGGATGCAATATGGTTCTACAAAGGTATACTAAGACCTTATCTTTCTCTTACAAGGCTTAGGCACACACACACATATCATACATTTGTGTCCCTGCATCGTTGTGCACCATTATAGGCACACACATACAATTCATTCATATGTGTCCCTGCATTGTTGTGCACCATGTATAACACATTCACACACTTGAAGATGAATGCTCATGCATTGGTATGGAAATAACATGTTTTGGAAAAAGGCATGATTGGAGACTATCTCTTTGTAGTTTGCATTCTAGTGTGAATTGTGTTTGTGTGTGTATATGTTTTGTATAACATGGATATTGAACTTGAATTTAGTCATATATCATTCTTGATTGAGTTTCGAAAATTTTGGTTACTCATACTATTGATTTCAAGTTCTAAGTCAAAAGATACTACACTTTCAACTCATGCTGCATACATTATCTTCGTATTCGTATATCGAGTCGAATTATTATTTTCTGGGTTAATTATCTTATATTTCCATGTCCGTGTCAGAGTTACGGTTCGTGATCCGCAAAAAGATTCAAATTTTGAGTTTTGAGGCCTGAGAACGGTCGAAGAACACGAAGGGAGCACGAGAAGAAAAGAAGTGCATCCAAGCACTCTTTCCCGAGATGGCGCATGGCCATCTCAGTACAGAATGCTTGCTGCCCAGAGATGCCCACATGCCATATCGGGCAGCAAGCATGCTTGGGCACTTAAGGGTAGTTTGGTCTTTCCATCCTTCATTCTTATCCCTCTCCTTTATAATCTTTTTTCCGCTCACATTTCATTCTAAGAAGAAATTCAAACAAGTGTGCAGAAATTTTCTCTCTAAATTTTCTCAACTTCCAAACACCATAACTTCTTCATTTGACCTCCGATTTTAGTGATTCAAAGTTGAGAGTGTTCATCTATTCGTTCTCCATCGTTTATATGAAGGTTTGAGTTAAATTTACTGCTGAATTTGGTGTCTAATCATACAAAAACGGGACTGCACCTAAATCAACTAAGGTATTGATTTTCTCACAAAGTTTTCTTTAAAACTTGATCAATTGCCTTGGGTTTTCTTCTTCTACATATATTTGTATATTGTGAGTGTTTTGATTTATGTTTTGAACACTTTCAAAGCTAGATTGAGTTTCAATTGAAATCATATATGTTGAGTTAGGTTTTTATTTTGCCTATGTTATCACATGTTTGGGATTGTATTGCGCTAGCTTTATACACTTTAGTGATTCTAGGACTATTTTATGATCTTTGACTGATTGATTTTGAGAAAAATAGTTCCTCACATGTATTAGGCTCTCTTGGCCCAAATTCTCACATAATACATGTGCTTATGTTCTTTTGAGCTATTTATGTGATTCGTTTAATCTATGATTAGGAATATGCTCTAGAACTTTTGCTTAAATCTATTTGACTTTGTCATATGATTTTAGCATGTTTTTGGTTTGTGTGATTAAAACTTGATCTTGTGTTTTATTGAACATATCTTGTGATTTAAGTTTATATCTATGCATGTATCTAGGCTGTGATTAATATTGAACATATCTTACATAATCTAGATTGATTACACATGCATGATTAACTAGACTATATGTGATTTGTGCATTCATGCTCATGTCTAGTATTTTCCATAGGATGTGTTGATCATAGCATTCTATGTTGCGTTCTTGTTTACGTTTTGCATTGATTATTACCTAGATGTCTTATGAGAAGGAAGTCTTGACAATAGGTATTAGACCTATGGGGTTGAGCAAGAAGTCTTTGCAAGAGGTGTGAGGCCTTGGATTGTCGAGCAAGGAAGTCTTGGCTAGAGGTGTGAAGCCTTGGATAGTTGAGCAAGAAGTCTTGCCTAGAGTTGGGAGAACTCGGATAGGTAAGCAAGGAAGTCTTGACTAGAGTCGTGAGGACTTAGTTGAGCAAGAAGTCATGCCTTGGGTTGTGAGGATCCGGATAAGGTGAGCAAGAAAGTCTTGACAAGAGGTGTGAAGCCTCAGATTGTTGAGCATAGGGCGGCAACTTCTAGAGTAGGATAGTAGGGTAGTTTCTAGGTGAAGAGGTCACTTGAGAGATTGTACTTGTCTTATCTACTAGTGGATTTTGTTTACCGGTGGCTGCTAGCCCGTGGATGTTTCCTCTTAGGAGGTTTACCACGTTATATCTTGTGTCAACTTTTCTTTATCCCTATCTCTTTAATATTTTTATTGTGGATAGAACTCTTTATGTGACTTCCTTTCTATATAGATTGTGTATGTGTTACAATTACTTGTTTGTATCACACTTTACTTTGTTTTTATATTGATTAATTGTCTTTAATTAATATATATATTGTGATACAAGCAATCTAGAGGAACAAACTTTTGTTTGTTTCTAAAGGATTCGAAAAAGGTGTCTAACCTATTCACCCCCCCCCCCCCCCCTCTTTAGGTTAGCCTTGAGCATTTAACCATGATTGTATTTTCAAAGGGTCTGAGTGTAAGAGCATAGGTGTCATCCAGATCTCGAGACCAGGAAATAGTTAGATAGCTCTTCTGATGCCTTGGTCGAGCTACCACCCCCAAGAAGGGTCTGAGTGTAAGAGCATAGTTGCCATCCAGATCTCGAGACCAGGAAATAGCTAGATAGCCCTCATGATGCCTTGGTCGGCCTACCACCCCCAAGAAGGGTCTGAGTCTAAGAGCATAATTGCCATCCAGATCTCGAGACTAGAAAATAGCAAGATAGCCCTTCTGATGCCTTGGTCGGTCTACCACCCCCAAAAAGGGTCTGAGTGTAAGAGCATAATTGTCATCCAGATCTCGAGACCAAAAAATAGCTAGATAGCCCTCCTGATGCCTTGGTTGGGCTACCACCCCAAAGAAGAGTCTAATTGTAAGAGCATAGTTGCCATCCAGTTCTCGAAACCAGGAAATAGATAGATAGCCCTTCTGATGCCTTGGTCAGGTTACAAACCCCCAAGGAAGACTCAAGTTTAAGAGCGCGGTAGCCTTCCCAGCCTAAGAGAGGGTTAGATATTTCTCATTGATACCTCATTCGGGCTATAACCCCTTAAAGTAGCTCAAGGTCTACGGTCAAACATAGAGGACTGTCAACCAAAGTCACCGAGCTGTAAGTTTCTATTGAGAGTCAAAAGCTCAAGCTAGCTATCTACGTTCACGCTTAAGCAGTTTTCTTATCTGGTTACTTTTCCCGAGTTAAATCTGGTTGCTACAAGGGCTGAACCTACATGCAAATCAAAATTTGAACCAAGTCTAAAAGCTAAATTCCATTGATGAATTGGGGAGCCTATCCCCCGGTAAGGCTACAGCAATCGAACAGGGAGCCCAACCCCTGGCTCGGGCTACAAGCAAGAAAAATGATAATGATCAAGCATGAGTAAAGATGGGTTTCCCACCCCCCTTTCGGACATTCAGAGTAAGCTACAAAAAGGTGTACTCAAGCTTGTGCATCCTCTCGGTCTCCTCCAACTTTCTTTTCTTTCAGATAAACCTCGCATTCTACTCCTTTTTTGGGAGGTCGCTTATCCCGGATAGCCGTCTGCTACCTCTTCCTGAGGATTCCCCACGATTGCCTGATGCTCAGCAGAGTCCTCCTCCACGACCTCATTGACCACCACCATGACCTCAGGAGGCACGGCTGCATCAAGAAGGTTGGCCATTGACCCTGGCATAATTTCCCCTCATGTAGGCTCCTCCCTTGAAGGCACCTTAGGGGGACCTCGGGCTTCTGTAAGATCTCCTTCCAACTCCATGGGTAGAACCCCCCTCGAAGATTTTTCGGGATCTGATGTTGGGAAGACAGGAGGATGAGGAAGAAGGTCTGACCCAGTTGGATACTTCCCTGCTTCTGTCACATTAGATGAATTCAGGTCATCACCTAAGGGGGGAGACATCTCAGCAACCTTAACCATTATCTCCTCCCAATCCAGTTAGAAATAATCAACAGGTCGAAGGGGAGGGGAGGGGAGGGCCTCAGCGACTTGGTAGGAGGCGTAGAAGTATCCCTCGCTGAAGGAGGAGTCTACCTCAGTCTGAAGCTTGGCAACTTGGGCTTGAAGAGCATGATTCTTAACATTTAACACCTTTGCTTCTTTCTTCCAGTCATCCCTCTAGCTGGCTCGTCACTTAGATCGAAGAGTTTCTCGGTCAAAAGATAGTTTCAGCCTTTTGTGGTGGCACTAAAGCTCAGCCAGTTGTTTTTCCATTTCCCTCTGGCTGGAAGTCATCTCCAGAATCAAGGATTGAGCCTGTGCCAATAATACCATTGCCCGCTCAGCCACAGCTTCAGCCCTAGCTGCCTGATCTTGGAGAAATGATACCTGGTGGCCCATTGCTACATGGAACTTGAAAGCCTATAAAGCATGAAAGAAAGGTTAGAAAGCAATAAAATCTCACAATCACGGGAAATAAAGGCAATGACTACCTCAGCCAGAAGAGCAGACCCCCGGGGTAACCAGAAAGTCCACGAGCATGAAAGCCATCTTGGAGAGCCCGCCACCCAGGTATGAAGCAACGAACTACTTCAAAACCTCATCCTAACCAACCGAGCCCGACTGATGGTGGGGGAGAGAAAGGGAATTTCAGGAATACCAGCCTCAGGATCCCCTGGAGCCTGAACTAGCTGGGACGCAGCTGGATCAGCGGAAGGAAAGGTTAATGTAACTGGGGAAGCATCAGCTGAAGCAGGAGCCACTGGTGAGAGGGCAGAGATGGACGTATCAGTGGCTTTGGAAGCGGGCCCTCCTCGATTTAGAGCCTTTGCTGCCCGAGATGCGAAAACAGCCATCTTAGATCTCATATGGGAAGGCGATGAAGCAGGAATAATCGAAGCAGAAGCCATAATGATTTGCCCACTTTTTTCGAGGTAGCCAAGAAGGCTCCCAGGGATGACCTAAAAGAAGGGGGAGGGGTCTGAGCTTTCTGGGCTTCAGAAGAAGCTGGAGCAACCATAAAAACTATTAAAAAAAATGGAAGAAACGGAGGATGTCAGAGGCAAATTAGTTAATAAAAACAAAGCATGATAACTTAATATTACTCATGAGGGGAAGAATCAGAGATCTGCATATACATGTTCACCCTGTGGGGATCAAAGGGGTCAGCAATTGGAAACTTCAAGTTCAGATAATTTCTGGCGAAGATAGTCTTCAGCACAGCCTTAGACTCAGCGGGCAAGGAATCTCGGTCCCATGAGGGTTTGTCACTGAAAGTAGTGGGAACCGCGAACTCTTGCATGTCTATGAATATGGAGTTTTCCCAATCTCCCCTCGCTAATTTCCACTCTTCCTTCCATGCGGGGTCTTTTCTTGAAGCATCGGGGATTATAAAGTTGAGTTTGTTTTTGGCCTTCATGTAAAAAAGTCCCCGGGGACCTCCAGACAAGCTCCTGATCTGAAAAATGTAGGCCAGCTCTTCTGCCTCTGGTTCCAGAGTGACATTGCCCAGCTCACACTATTCCCTTCACAGCACGAGGAAGCCAATCAGATGCCTCCAGAAGTAAGGCGTCAGTTGAAGGGGAGCTAGTTGAAGGGCTTTAAGGGCCCGCCAAAGAGTGGGGTGAAGGGGGAGTCTGACCCTGTTCTCAAAGGCTGCCAAATGAATGGGAAGCACGCCCGCGGGAGGATTATAAACATCGTAGTTTCTATGGGGAACTCTTAGGGTAACACCCTTAGGAATGTCGTATTTATCCCGAATGCGGCTAATCGATTATGGGTCAACGGTAGAATCGGGGAACCCTAGATTCTGAAGAAAAAGGTGTCGCTTAAGGAAGCATAGCCACTGTAACTTGAACCTCCCCAGTGGTATCGACCCTCTCTTCAGCATCGAAATCCTCGTCAATTAAGTTCGGAGGGTTATCGGGTTGATTCGAGAAGCCTGAACTAATTGAGATGTTCCTACCAGAGCGACGACGCATACGGACTGGGGAAGAGTCATCGTACCCTTTTCCGAGGAACCAGGTTAGAGCCTCCAACTCCCTCGACAAAAACTTCAATGTTGTCAGAGGAGTTCGACATTGTTGCATGAAAAGAGCTTGAAGGTAGCTGAAAGATAAAGATGTGGTCGGAGAAGACAAGTAAAGGAGAAGAAATCTGTAAGTTCGAAATTGAAAGAAAGTGTGAAGAAATGGGCAATGAGTGTGAATTTAAATAGAGGTTAGGGGTGTAATGAAGTCGGCAATATCCTCGGAAAGATCACCTCGAGATACGGAGAGAGTCGTAACGTAACTGGTTTTCCTCGAAGAACACACCAATTAAAGTTCGACACATCATTTGGGCAAGTAATGAGAAGATTTCATTAGAGATTCTCAGTAGTTATCTCATAACGGAAAAATTTCCCAATTAAATAGGGAATCTAACTCCAACCCCAACTCAACTTCCGGTGTTCAAGTCAGAGGAGACTTCTGTTAATAGTAAAATTTGGTCAGGGATCAAAGGGAAATTTTCCACTCTTCTAGCCCAAATCTAAGCCTAAAGTCGACATTCATGAAACCCCGAATGTACCATAAAACTACCCAGCAGAAGCAAGGAGAGAGTGTCGGGCTTCGAAACTATCAAGGAAAAAGCTAGGAAAGACTAGATCAAGCCCCCACCCGAACACTGGATTTCGAGCTTCTCGAGGCCACCTATCTGGGAACCTTGGTTCCTGGGGTCGGGCTTCTCAACCACCCCGTGAAGGCCAGGGGGGTCACCTAGCTCAAGAAACATTCAAAAGAAGTCCAATATGCAAAGCAAGCCCCCTCCGGGTTAAGGTTTTTAGAGATCAAACATAATTCATGGTCTGAACGAGAGTCTACCAACCTCTCCAAGAGTCCGTTGTCTCCTCCACGATATAAGAAGGAAGAAGACCTCTAAATAGATCAGATCCATGTTACCTCATAGTAATGACTTCTAGGGTGTCCATTCCAAGCCTCCGAAAAAGGAACCAAAGCATAGATCTACCTCGCTCTACGAAAACTATGAATGGTTAGCTCAGCAACCTCCATGAAGAATCATGTCATAAGTACACACAGAAATATATCTACATAACAACCAGCCTTTACACGCAAGTCAAGAGTTTGATTCCAAAAGAAAGTAAACTTATCTTCGTCCATAGTATCATCGTTTCCACTATTTACTCGGAGTCAACAATTTTTCAAATAATGGATCCCGCCCGATAAGAAGGGAGTAGGTTCAGAAAATCAAGGCGAAAGATACATCCGTTCAAAGTAATACAACCACATATAAATATACAAAAACATTCCTATAGGAAAAAGGCAGTATAAGGATAGACGACAGAGAAAAGGAGAGAGAGAAGTACGTCGGACCTAAATTCTGTGATCAGAAAACGGTCGTGGTGACATCCATTATTTGACAAGTATTAAGTTGCCACATTTTTATGTTCTAGAGAGATAGTGAGCGTATAAGAGAGAACCTTGTATTCCATGAGTAATCAATACTAGAGTCTCCACTTATTATTATTATACAAAGACTCGTGTTTATCTAAGCAGGTTAGGTATCACAGGTACCAACCCTGGCCATCACCTCCGTGGTAGTGGTCTCGAGGGTGTTAGCTGTAATTCCTTACCCTGAGCGAATTTTCGGTTAACAGTATATTTTAGTAATTTTCTCTTTAAAAGAAAGAAACTTAACCCTAGATTAATCAACATATATTAAAAGTATGGTACCTTTTTCTTGTGACGATTGAACTAGCGTCGAATTAAATCCGTAAGATCTTCCAATCCAATCACGAAAGTGAATCATCTAGGAGTGTGTGTTCCCTTTCTTTAAATTGTATACCTGAGGATGGAAACAACAAAATCTCTTTCTTTTGTTAGTCACAATAATCCTCCAAGAAGAAAAACGAAGAACGTTAAGTCACTTGTGAATTATAATTCAATTTGATTGAAACTCGAGTGAACCTTGATTCGATGTTGTACATAAAAACCTTTTAATGTAAAGGGTACTAGTGCACTATCGAAACAAAACATTCTTTCTTCCTCTTCCTCTTTTCCGAAGTTTCAAACACCAAATCTATGAGCTGGCCTAATTATTTCTAGAGCAAAAACTAAATTTTTTCTCTCTCAAAATTCTCTCTCTAGGCCGAAATCTTTCTCTAAGAAAAAACTAGGCTTGGTTGAAATCTCAATTAGAGAAAACATCAAGCTTGGCCGAATTCTTTAGGTCATATATATAAGAGACCAAATCCTCTCCTAAGAAGGATTTACTTGGTGGGCAAGAATCTTTTCCTTAGGAGGATTTACTTGGTGACTAAGAATCGGTTTCAAAGAAATATTCTTTTCTACACCAAGACTCCAAATACAACTCAATAGTGTATTTATTCAATAATCAATTATTGAATATAAAATATATTGTGACTATATTAAAACTTCCTAATTTGACCAATTGTCAATTTAGAGTTTTAATGGAAATCAAATACATTTTAATTAGACTAGATAAATAAATTCATTTTATTTATCTAGTCAACAAATATAGTAATTGATACTTATCATATTATCAACAATAATACGACACTTGAAGACCATCTCAACTAGAAAAAAGATTTTGACTTTCAATTAAACAATTAATAAATTTCCATTTAATTAAATAATAAAATAAAAAACAATATATTAAGCTATTTTACAACCCCTAGCCACCCAAGCCTAGACATGGGCCAATATATTGTTTTTTTCAATTTTATTAAATCCATTGGACTTTAAAAAAAGCCACATGTGAACTAGACCCGTTCTTACTAAAAAAGAAACAAGTCTACATGCCTTAATACAATTCTAGATTGACCCATAATTTGGCATGGTAGAATATATCAAGTGATTCAACAAATGATTCACTTAGGTCTGATCTATTAATTTTAGTTCATTCCACTAAAGAACTAAAATAGAACTCTTAAACAAAGATAGATTAAGTTAATATTCCTCATTCATACCCTAGACAATCTTAATGGAGATAGTGTATCCTCGTGAAGAATACCAACAATCGCTAAGAGCTCATAGACCACCTATAGCTCTCCAAGTTACCATAGTTACTCATATGACCGTATTTTGAACTTGGATACTTTGACTTGTCCAGAAACCATATTTCAATAGACACTAATGAAAACTTAACGTTAAGATTTAATATCCAATTCCTTCAAATATCCATATGATGATACTCTATTCACATTTAATAAATGGAGTACATATCTATAAATGAATTCCTCTATAAATAACATATGATTACCACCAAACTATCGATGATAGACTAGACTATATAATCGTACTCATTGATAGCTCAAATGATAACACTTGCAACCATAAGTCCTTCATTTATCGTATGATTGAGATAGACTCTTCGATTGTCTTCATGTGAAAACTTTTATCCATTGACGGTTATGGATAAAGTATTTCACTATGATCCTAATCAATGCACCCAGTTCAGTAGATTCTTTTACCCAAAGACACCACACTTTAATGATTTTAGACTCATCATAACACATTTGATCCCACTCAAATGCTAGCAAAAGTATCTAAAACTGACAAGTTAAAGGTGCTCAACCTTTATCTTAAGTTGTGAATAGTATTCAAGACTAACTAAAGATTTATGTATACCCCATACATATCCAGATGTACGAACAATTCTTCTTTTCTCATAGTCTTTTGACAATTGTAATAATTAAACTATAAATGCGATAAGATTTGTTAAACTAAAAATCACATTATTAATATGAAAAGATAGTCAAATATATTATTAAACTCTTGCTATTGAGCCTAATCCCAATAATTTCCCACTTTCTCTATAGCAAATGTGTCATATCTCTTAGCCCCATATTCTTCAGATGCCCATCAAAACTATTTTGTGGAAGAGCTTTTGTTAAGGGATCCGTTAGATTTTATACTGACGCAACCTTGGTTATCATCACGTCTCCCTTATACACAATTTCCCTTAAAAGGTGATACTTTGTTTCAATGTGTTTCACTCTCTTATGACTTCTTGGTTCTCTTGAATTAGCTACTCTGCCACTATTGTTGCAATAGATAGTGATCTACTTATTCATATCAGAAACCACTTCAAAGTCAATCAAGAATTGGTGGAGCCAGACAACCTCTTTTGCAGGTCGCATGCAGCAACATACTCAGCTTCCATGGTGGAATCAGCAATACAAGATTGCTTAATACTCCTCCACATGACTTCCCCTCCTCCAAGTGTAAGCACAGATCCTGATGTGGATTTTCAAGAGTCAAAATTTGATTGGAAATCGAAATCTGTATACCCAATGGGAATTAAATCCCCTCTAGAGTATACAAGCATATAATCTTTCATTATCTTGAGATACTTAAAAATATGCTTGACTGTCATCCAGTGATCAAGACCATGTTTTGATTGAAACCTGCTAACTATGCCAACAGCAAAACAAATATCTGGTCTAGTGCAAAGCTTTGCATACATGAGACTCCCAACTGTCGAGGCATATGGAACCTTATTCATGAATTGCTCTTCAAGCTCATTCTTAGGAACCTGTTCCTCATAAAGTTTGATTCCATGTCTTAAAGGTAACATACCTTTCTTCGAACCTTGCATGGAAAACGTGGACAATACTTTATCTATGTATGAATCTTGGGATAATGTAATCGTTCTATTCTTTCTATCCCTTATAACTTGGATACCGAGAATATAACTTGATTCTCCTAAGTCCTTCATATAAAATTATTTTGCCAACCATTCTTTTTTTACTGATGTCAATACTCTACATTGTTTCTGATGAGTAGTATATCATCAACGTAAAGAGCTAGGAAAACAAACTTGTCACCTTTAATCCTTTTGTATACACAGGGTTCGTCAAGGTTTTGAATAAATCCAAAACATTTTACAGCTTAATTGAACCTTATGTTCCAGGATCTGGATGCTTGCTTCAATCCATATATGGATCTTTGCAACTTGCATACATTTTCCTCATGGCCCTTTAAAATGAATCCTTCTGGTTGTATCAGATATATGCTTTTGTCAAGACTTCTATTAAGGAAATCTGTCTTGACGTCCATTTTCCAAATCTCTCGGTCTAGAGATGTCGTAATGCATAAGAGTATCCTAATGGATTTAAGCATGACCACAGGATAGAAGGTTTCTTTATAATCGATACTTTCTTTCTACGTGTAACATTTGGCTACCAATCTAGCTTTAAAGGTTTCCATATTTCCATCCATTCATTTCTTCCTCCTGTATACCCATTTGCACCCAATAGGTTTTATCCCTTTAGGCAAGTCCACAAGAGACAAGACTTTGTTTTTTGAACGTAGATTCAATTTTGGATTGCATTGCCATTTTCCAATGGCGACAATCAATGTCTTCTATGGATTCCTTATATGTGTAGAGATCATCGTTGTTTAGTAGATTCTCTACTGGTTCTCCTAGACCGATGTATCTCTCAGGTTATCTACTAACCCTCCCACTATGACGAGGAATGGTAGATTGTTGATCTTGTGATGGTACGGAAATTGTAATTGGGCTAAGTTGTGAAACCTCTAGTGAAATTGTATCTCCTAAAAGCTCATTCAGGGCAATTCTACTTTTAGGCACAAAATTATTCATATAGTCCTCTTCCAGAAATTTATCATTTTTCTAAACAAATAATATAAGATCTGAAGGACTATAAAAATAATATCCTTTTGTTCATTTTGGATACCTTACAAATATCCTTAAGTGTTGTAAACTATGCTTTCGCCTGGTCCACAACTCATGCAGTGTTTTAGAAACCGACTTAGATGGTACATCGTTTAGAATGTACTTTGTGGTTTGTAAAGCATATCCTCAAAATGAATTAGGGAGCGTTGAATAACTCAACATAGACCTAACCATGTCCAAAAGAGTTCTATTTCTCCTTTCTGCCACCCCATTTTGTTAAGGTATTCCTTGTGCAGAAAACTGAGAAATTATCCCATTATCAATAAGATATTGTTGAAACTCACCAGATAGATATTCTCCACCATGATCATATCTCAAGATTTTTATGTGTTTCTCAAGCTGATTTTCAACTTCAGCTTTAAATGCTTTGAACATATCAAAAGCATCCGACTTATGTTTCATGAGATACACATAGCCAAATCTTGTGTGATCATCCGTGACTCATATCCACCTCTAGCTTGAATGCTCATAGGTCCACACATATCAGTGTGTATCAATCCTAAACAGTCAATGGCTCTTGTGCCTTTGGTCGTAAATGACCTTTTGGTCATTTTACCTTCTAAACAAGATTCACAAGTTCGTAGATCATCAACCTTTAAGTCACTTAGAGGTTTGTCACTTACCAATCTTTTAATCCTATTAAGGTTAATATGACCTAGGCACAAATGCCATAGGTAGGTTTCAAGATAATTAATATTACAATCTTCCTTCTTGTCTTGAGACTTTGGCCAATTTTTTTTTCAATGTCCATTTTCACCACAAAGGAAACACTTCCCTTTGATCTTAGTTACTTTCTTTGTCTCCTTTTTAATAGGTCCTAGTTGCTTTTTCTTCTATTGTTTCTTGACCTTCTTACGGGTCTTAACATAAGTAACTTTACCTATTATTTCTTGACCTTCTTGAATCTCTTGACCCTTGCCTTTCAAAAGGATTTTTTTCCGCGCTTTGAACATCTTACATCAGGCCTTGCAAGGCGTATTCCTTAATATTCAAGGTGTAGTCCAACTTGAATTGATCAAAGAATTCGACATTGAGTTGAAAATCATGTCAATTTTGGTCTTACCATCTATCTCAGCACCATTCAGTTCAATAATGTTGAGATGTGATATGACTTTCATCATGTGATCTTTCACAGTCTGTCTAGGTTTCATCCTAAGTTTCATGAAAGCAGTCACTGCCTCTCTCTTAGTCATCCTAGACCTCATAGCAAATATCTCCTCTAGAGACATCATTATATCGGCAGCAGTCTCCATTCCTTCATGTTGCTGATGCAACACGTCAGAGATGGTGGCTATAATGTAACATTTAGCCATCTCATCAGAAGACTCCCACTGCTGATACTCATCTCTTTGCCCATAAACAGATTCATTAGTAGGAGTATGTAGTTTAGGAGTGCACATAACGAACTTATGCTTTTCGGATTGCAATAAAAGCCCAATTTTCCTTTTCCATGTGACATAATTATCACCAGTTAAAGTATCGTCTTTTAGGATGTTGATTAGGGTTAACAAAAATTTTATAAGTAAATAATCATGATAAAGTACTTTCGAATATTTATCTTGAATTAAAAAAAATAATTCAATTGTAAAAATTCAACGGTGATCCAACACCCATAAATGTCACGCCTCTTTTGGGAATTCGCAACATTTACTAGTTGGACTAGGTCTCACCTAATTGTTAACATAACAACCAACGTTTTCAATTTCAGCTTTGCAATTTTATTAACAAGAACTCTTGGGAGGATATTAATAAAATTACATTGAGTGTGTTACCAAGTTATCGACCTTCAATATAATCCCTCACGAATATCCCTCATTTGGGAGTAGATATTGTTTAAGGCTAATTGTCTAGTCTATCCATGTAAGGAAGTATCTTGCTAAATTCCATTCATGAATACCTCTTGGGAGGTTATTACACGAAACATAAAGCTCAACTAAACTTGGAGGCCGTAGGTGTTCCAAAACACCTTCTCCTACTCAATTATTTAAGATGTGTGATCGAATTCCAAAGAATGATTTACCAAGTTATCTAGATGCCAATTTAGATACCTAAACCATTCTATGCATGTTCATACCAAAAGAGATATATGAGTGGCACTATTCTATATGACATGTTATCAAACAACGACAAAGATTGCATTATTTAAAAATATAAATAGCTACAATTTTGGTCCATCCTAGAAAAACAAGTAAATTACATATGTCTTGGAATACAAAAACTCCTTTCTTGGCGAACAAGTCTTCACCCGACCTTCGTCGTTCAAACTCCATCGGCTACCTCCCATGGGCATGCACACCATTGGCTCTTACCCATGGGCCTGCGCATGCCACAAACCCATAAAGGGCTACCACGCGCAGCCCATGGCTTCCATAGGGCTGCCGTACACAGCCCATGCCACAACAAACGTGGTTGTGTGCTCTTCACACGCACACTTGTTGCTACGGCTCGCACTGTCCCAAACTTGTTCCGGTTGCTCTCAATTCTTCAAACATTCGAGTCTTACTTGAATGTATTACTGAAGAATTTTAAAAAAAAACTGCAGTTTTTATTTTATTTTATTACAATTAAAAGAAAAAGAATCACGAACACATACATCAATTAACAAGAGTATAATCAGGCTCTGATACCAATTGTAGGGAAAATATGCGTAGTGGAAGCGTAGAAAATTTATTAAAATCAGGGTTTAGGTATAAATAAAAAAAATTCCCTTTATAATAATAAGAAACTTAACCCTAGATTAATTGATGTATATAAAAAGTGTCGTACCTTTTTCTCGTGACGATTGAACAAGCGCCGAATTGAATCCATAAGATCTTCCAATCCAATCATGAACGTGGATCACCTAGGAGTGTGGGCTCCCTTTCTTTAAATTGTATACCTGAGGATGGAAACAGACAAAATCTTTCTCTTTGTTAGTTACAATAATCCTCCAAGAAGTAAACAAAGAACATTAGGTCACTTGTGAATTATCAATCAATTTGATTGAAACTCCCGTGAAACTTGATTCGATGTTGTACACAAAACCTTTTAATGTAAAGGTTACTGGTTTACTATCGAAAACCAAACTTTCTTTCTTCATTTTCTTCTTTGCCAAATCTCACACTATTTCTTAGAGTTGATCAAATTTTGTCTAAAGTAAAATCAGATTTTTCTCCCTCAAAATTTCTATAGTAACAAAAATCTTCTCTCTAAAAAGACTAGGGCTTGCCGAAATCTCTTCTATGAATTGCAATAGGGCTGGTTGAATTCTTCATAGAATTCAATTAGGAGACTTAATCTTTTCCTAATAAGAACGTGGTAGTTAAGAATCTTTTCCTTAGGTAGGTTTACTTGGTGGTTAAGAATCCTTTTTAAAAAGAAATTCTATCCTACACCAAGACTCCTAATCCAACTCAATAATGTATTTGTAACCATATTAAAGACTTCCAAATTTGATTAGATAAATAATTCCTTTTATTTATCTACTTATCAAATATAGTCTTTAACATTTATTACACTACTAAAAATAGTATAATTTTAGGAGACCATCTCTTACTAGGAAAAAGATTTTGACTATTAATTAAATAATTAATTAATCAACAAATTAATTAATTTCTATTTAATTAAATAATAAAATAATTAAATAGCCTTGCCGGCCAACACATATATATGGGCTTGTATAATATTTTTCTTGTTTTATCAAATCTATTAGACCTTAATAAAAAGTCCACATGTGAACTATAACCATTCTTACAAAAAGAAACAAGTCCACATGCCTCAATACAATTTTAAATGGACTCCTAAATTGGTATAGTAGAATATATCAAGTGATCCATGCAAGTTCGTGTTGATTGGGGATCTTGGCGGGCTATCTAAATTTAAGCTCCAATAGACACAACCCAATCACAATCAACAAATGATTGACTTAGGTCCGATCTATTAATTTTAGTTCATTCCACTAAACAACTAAAATTGAACTTTTAAATAAAGATAGAATAAGTTAATATTTCTCATTCATACCCTATACAACCTTATTGGAGAAAGTGTATCCTCGTGAAGAATACCTGTAATCACCAAGAGCTCATAGACCGCCTATAGCTCTCCAAGTTACCATACTTACTCAAATGACCACATTTTGAACTTGGTTATTTTGACTTGTCCAAAAGCCATATTTCAATAGACACTATTGAAAACTTAATGTTAAGATTTAATATTCAATACCTCAAAACATCCATATGATTGTATTCTACTCTCATTCAATAAATGGAGCCACGATGTCCATATCTATAAATGAAGTCCTCTATCGATTAACAAATGAATACCACCAAACTATCGAGGATAGACTATGCAATAAAATTGTACTCATTGATAGCTAAAATGATAACACTTGCAACCATAAGTCCATTATTTATCTCAGGATTGAGATAGACTATTCGATTGTCTTCAAATTAAAACTTTTATCCATTGTCGGTTCTAGATAAAGTATTTCATTATGATCCTATTCAATGCACGCAGTGCACTAGATTCTTTTGCCCAAAGACACCATACTTTGATGATTTTAGACTCATCATAACACATTTGATCCCACTCAAATGCTAGCAAAAGAATCTATAACTTTGACAAGATAAATGCGTCCAACCTTTTATCTTAAGTTATGAATATTATTCAAGACTAACTAAAGAATTGTGTCTACCTCATACATATCTAGATGTATGAACAATTCTTCTTTTCTCATAGTCTTTTGACCTTATAATTATTTACTTTTGACAATTATAAATAATTAAACTATAAATGCTATAAGATTTGATAAACTATAAATCACTTTATTAATATGAAAAGATTGTCAAATACATTATTACACTCTTGCTATCGAGCATAATCCTAACAGAAATATCTTGCTAAATTCCATTCATGAATACCCCTTTGGGGGTTATTACACGAAACATAAAGCACAACTAAACTTGGAGGCCATAGGTGTTCCGAAACACCTTCTCTCACTCAATTGTTTAAGGTGTGTGATCAAATTCCGTAGAATGATTTACCAAGTTATCTAGACGCAAATTAGATACCTAAACCATTCAATGCATGTTTATACCAAAAGAGATATATGTGTGGCACTCCTATTCTATATGACATGTTATCAAACAATGACAAACATTGCAATATTTACGAAAATATAAATAGCAACAATTTTGGTCCATCCTAGAAAAGCAAGTAAATTACATATGTCTCGAAATACAAAAAATCCTTTCTTAGCGAACAAGTCTTCACACGACCATCGTCTGTTTCAATCCCTTGGCTGCCGCCCATAGGCATTCGCACCCCTTGGCTCCACAAAATGCTGCCGTGCACAGCTTATGACATCCATAGGGCTGTCGTGTGCAGCCCATGCCAAAACATTCATGGCTACGTACTCATTCCCATACACAATTGTTGCTATGGTGAACACGGTACCAAAATTGTTCCGGTTGCTTTCAATTCTTAAAATCTTCGAATCTTCGATACTTGAATATATTACAACATGCAGTTTTTTTTAATTACAACAATAAAATACAAAAACTTAGCAACTACCAAGAAGAAAATTATGGTGATGATAGGCCACCCTTCTTGTTACAATCCCAAAACAAAATTACATTGAAATTCTATGACCAAAATTGAGCAATAACAAATCACATTCTAATATATATATATATATTTACATTCCAATGTAAATATATATATATATGAATACCTAGAGTGTCATCTCTTTCTAAAACATGCATATTTACAATAAAAAGAAGTATATTCACATACATATACATCAATTAATCCAGGGTACAACCAGGCTCTAATACCAGTTGTATAGAAAATCGATTCAAATCACAGCGGAAGAGTAAAATTATGTTTGGTATATTTTAAAAAATTTCCTTTTAAAAGAAAGAACCTTAACCCTAGATTAATCAAAGTATAATAAAAGTATCGTACATTTTTCTCGTAACGATTGAACTAGCGTCGAATTGAATCTGTAAGATCTTCCAATCCAATCACAAACGTGAATCACCAAGGAGTGTGGGCTCCCTTTCTTTAAATTGCATACCTGAGGATGGAAACAAACAAAATCTCTTTCCTTTGTTAGTCACAATAATTCTCCAAGAAGAAAACAAAGAACGTTAGGTCACTCGTGAATTATCAATCAATTTGATTGAAACTCATGTGAACTTTGATTCGATGTTGTACATAAAAACCTTTTAATGTAGAGGTTGCTAGTGCACTATCAAAAACAAAACGTTCTTTCTTACTTTTCCTCTTTGCCGAATTTTCACACACCAAATCTATAAGTTGACCGAATTTTGTCTAGAGCACAAACAAAATTTTTTCTCTCTCAAAATTCTCTCTCTAGGATGAAATCTTTCTCTAAGAAAAAACTAGGCTTGGTAGAAATCTAACTTAGAGAAAACATCAATCTTGGCCGAATTCTTTAGGTCATATATATAGGAGACCAAATCCTCTCCTAAGAAGGATTTATGGTGGGCAAGAATCATTTCCTTAGGAGGATTTACTTGGTGACCAAGAATCCTTTTCAAAGAAGAATTCTTTTTTACATAAAGACTCCTAATCCAACTCAATAGTATATTTATTCAATAACCAATTGTAAGGACCTCAATTTTATGATTGGCTTATTTCATGACAAACTACACCACATTGGGGATGATTGTGTAATGGATAGCTTAGGACCTCACTGGCAAGCTTCCAAGCATCTCCATGACTTCAAGAGAAAAAGGTATATTCACTTGATTTTGCCTCTTGAAGAGTTTAGGTGCACACACA
Source organism: Dipteronia dyeriana (assembly GCA_032871835.1). Classification (NCBI taxonomy): domain Eukaryota; kingdom Viridiplantae; phylum Streptophyta; class Magnoliopsida; order Sapindales; family Sapindaceae; genus Dipteronia; species Dipteronia dyeriana. Next base: position 79,128,086 of record CM065296.1, on the reverse strand, counting down.
CACCTCATGCATGCTTTTTTGATCTTCCATTTGTGTTGATATTGTTTATATGTGTGTATCTCTTCACAATCACACTTGCACTTCATTTATAGATTTAAGTGTGGTATTGTATTGTGTTCGCGCTTGCACGATGGTGTGCTTGTTTTAGCATGTTGAGTGACCATATGAGAAGGTCTCAATCTTCTATTGTTTTGGTTATATAGAGTATGGTGTCTAGTTTCAAAAGAGTGTATTTCAATTATTTAAATGTTTTTCAAAACTGACATTTGTATGGTCTTGTGGTCATCTCTTTTTATACAACGATTCAAAAAGCGTTTTAAAATTTTTTTACAAACTATACACCCATACCTTTCCAATGGTATATTATTTGTAATATTTCATGACCGTTTGGATTGGTTTTGAAATCTCCAAAGTGACCACAAAAACAGGCATCTCTGTTGTTGTCCGTTTCTAACCTTTGGTCACTAAAATGACCATACCTTTTTATACAGACATCCAAATCATTTTTTGTAAATTGGATTAGAAATTAGACTTCCATAAATTTCCAACGGTATATTATACGAAAGGTTTGGATGTCATTTGGCCATGTTTTGGGTCGCTCGAAGCTTGAGATGTTGTGCTGTCTGGCATGTACCGCGGCCTAGACCGCTTTTGGTGCCATGCCTAGCCAGCGACCTAGGCAGTGGGAATGTCCAGCCATGCCATCGTGCAAAAGACCACGGTCTGGACACTTGCCTAGGCCGTGGCATGCACAACGGTCGTGACAAAACTTTGTTTTCTTCATCCAAAACGATGTCATTTCACTTGAGCATTATAAATACATCCTTAACTCATCTTCTTCATTAGAATGACTCTCAAAAATGAACCCTAGAGTGAGAGAGAGAGTTTCTTGAGAGAGAGTTTCTTGAGAGAGAAAGCTTCATTAAAGCTTGATTAACTCTCCAAACCCAAAACCCATCTCCATCTTGCATCATTCTTCATCATATGAGCATGGGTGTTCTTGGTTTCATGACTAGGTAAGTAAGAACTTCATTGAATATCTTTTATTGTTCTTCTTACTCTAGATTAGGTGTTTATTACATGATTAAATACCTAGACTCTAGTTATTGCATATATTTAAGAGTCTTGATAACATGATTGGGTTTGTTTGTTGATAGCTTGAATTTAGGACATATTTTCCCTTCTTGCTAAGTCTCTATGCATTGCATTTAGACATCATTGATTAGGTCATATTAATTGCATTTTGATTATTGCATTAATGACCATGCCATGCTTAATGACAACATATGTTGAAACGGCCTTACTTGATAACTAGTATATAATGTTGCATAACTATATCTAGTTAAGTCTTTATGAACATTCATTTAGACATTGATATCTAGGAATTGTACTTAGTGACATTCTTAAATTCCTAGATAAGCATTTAATGTTTTGCCTAGCATTATTTGCATGTTTGAATATTTCATCATATTCACATAGGTTGTTGAACTCTTCATTGAGTCAAGTCTTGTGTCTTCGGTGTGAAGTTGCACAAGCAAGAGAAGTCTTACAACCAAGGGTGGGTTGACAAACAATTGGTTGGGTGCCACTGTAAAAGGCCCAAGGGGGTAGAGTAGGAGGCGCTCACTCCAAGAGTAGTGTATCATGGGATATCACTAGGGACTGAACCAAGAGTGGTGAGTGGCGGTGTCCATAGCCTGAGGTTGTCGAGAGTGAGAGTCTGAGAATAACTTGAGGGTGTAACCTTTTATTCATATAGTGGATTTCTGTGACCGAGTGTGGCGCACTTAACAGCCCGTGGTTTTTCCCATTTGGAGGGTTTCCACGTATCATCTTGTGTTATTTATATTTCCACACCGTACACTTGATGTTGTATGTTTGTTTTATTGGGTTAATTTTGAATATTGACTAATCAATAAAAATTGGTAATTGACTTGATTAAAACCTATTCACCCCTCCCCCCCCCCCCCCCCCCCCCCTTTAGGTTTAGACACACACAGTTTTAGGGAACTTTCACCAATAATTGAATATAAGTTAAATTATGACTATATTAAAACTTCCTAATTTGACCAATTGTCGATTTAGAGTTTTAATAGAAATCAAATACTTCCTAATTTGACTAGATAAATAAATGAAATTTATTTATCAACTTATCAAATATAGTATTGGATACTTATCATGATACTAACAATAATATGACACTTGGAGACCATCATCTACTAGGAAAAAGATTTGGACTTTTAATTAAAAAATTTATTAATTAATTTTCATTTAATTAAATAATAAAATAAAAAACAATATATTAAGCTATTTAACATACCCTAGCTGCCCAAGCCTATACATGGGCTAATATATTGTTTTTTACTATTTTATTAAATCCACTGGACTTTAATAAAAAGTTAATATGTGAACCAGACACATTCTTACTAGAAAAGAAACAGGTCCACATAACTTAGGACAATTCTAGACGGACCCATTAATTGGTCCGGTAGAATATATCAAGTGATTAACGCAAGTTTGTGTGGATTGGGGATATTGGCGGGCTATCTAATTTTAAGCTCCAAAAGACATAACCTAATCACAATCAACAAATGATTCAAATAGGTCCGATCTATTAATTTTAGTTCATTCCACAAAAGAACTAAATTTGAACACTTAAATAAAGATAGAATAAGTTAATATTCCTCATTCATACCCTAGACAATCTTAATGGAGATAGTGTATCCTCGTGAAGAATACCAGTAATCGCCAAGAGCTCGTGGAATGCCTATAACTCTCCAAGTTACCATATTTACTCTTATGACCACATTTTGAACTTGGATATTTTGACTTGTCCAGAAGCCATATTTCAATAGACACTATTAAAAACTTAACGTTAAGATTTAATATCCAAACCTCAAAACATCCATAAGACGATATTCTACTCTCATTTAATAAATAGAGCCACGATGTCCGTATCTGTAAAGGAAGTCCTCTATCGATTAACAAATGAATACCACCAAACTATCGAGGATAGACTATGCTATATAATCGTACTCACTGATAACTCAAATGATAACACTTGCAATCATAAGTCCTTCATTTATCGTAGGATTGAGATAGACTCTCCGATTGTCTTCATGTGAAAACTTTTATCCATTGACGGTTATGGATAAAGTATTTCACTATGATCCTAATCAATGCACCCAGTGCAGTAGATTCTTTTACCCAAAGACACCACACTTTAATGATTTTAGACTCATCATAACACATTTGATCCCACTCAAATGCTAGCAAAAGAATTTACAACTTTGACAAGATAAAGGCACCCAACTTTTATCTTAAGTTGTGAATATTATTCAAGACTAACTAAAGAATTATGTCTACCTCATACATATCTAGATGTATGAACAATTCTTCTTTTCTCATAGTCTTTTGACCTTATGATTATTTACTTTTGACAATTATAATAATTAAACTATAAATGCTATAAGATTTGTTAAACTCGAAATCACATGATTAATATGAAAAGACTGTCAAATACATTAGTACACTCTTGTTATTGAGCATAATCCCAATAAAATTCAGCTTGAGAAACACATAAAAATCTTGAGGTCTAACGTGGCAGAGAATATCTATCTGGTGGATTTCAGTATCTTAAGGATGATGGGATAGTTTCTCAGTTTTCTGTGCGAGTTACACCTCAAAAAAATGGGGAGATAGAAAGGAGAAGTTGATCTCTTTTGGACATTGTTAGGTCTATGTTGGGTTATTCAACGCTTCTTAAATTCCTTTTGGGATATACTTTACAAACTGTTAAGTACATTCTAAACGATGTACCATCTAAGTCGATTCCTCAAACACCACATGAGTTATGGACTGGACGAAAGCCTAGTTTAAAACATGTAAGGATATTTGGATGTCCTACGAATGTCTTAAAAGGAAAGACAAAAGATGGTGTCTCGTTCAGAAACATGTATTTGTATTGTATCCAATAGGAACCAAAGGATATTATTTATGTATGTCTTCAAATCTTAAAGTATTTGTTCCGATAAATGATAAGTTTCTAGAAAATGACTATGTGAATAATTTTTTACCTAAGAGTATAATTGTCATGAATGATCTTTCAGGAGATATAACTCCATAAGAGGTTTCACAACCTAGCTCAACAAGGTAGGGAGGGTTAGTAGATAACCCGAGAGATACATCAGTCAAGGATAATCAGTGGAGAATCTCCCGAACGATGATGATCCCTACACGTACAAGGAAGCTATGCAGAATGTTGATTGTTGTCATTGGCTAAAGGCACTGCAATCTAAAATTGAGTCTATGTTCAAAAATAAGGTCTTGTCTCTTGTAGACTTGCCTAAATAGATAAAACCAATTGGGTGCAAGTGGGTATATAAGTGGAAGAGAAGAATGGATGGAAAGATGAAACCTTTAAAGCTAGATTTGTAGCTAAAGGTTACATATAGAAGAAATGCCTCGATTATGAGGAAACCTTCTCTCATGTGTCCATGCTTAAATCCATTAGGATACTCTTATCCAATATAGCATCTCTAGACATAGAGGTTTGACAAATGGACGTCAAGGCAACTTTCATTAACGGAAGACTTGATGAAAGCATCTATATGATGCAACCAGAAGGATTCATTGAAAAAGACCAAGAGGAAAGGGAATGCAAGTTGCAAAGATCCATATATGGATTGAAGCAAGCATCTAGATCCTGGAACATTAGGTTTGATCAAATTGTGAAAGGTTTTGGATTTATTCAAAATATTGATAAACCCTGTGTATACAAAAGGATTAAAGGAGACAAGTTGGTTTTCCTAGTTCTTTAAGGTGATAATATACTACTTATTTGAAACGATGTGGGTGTATTAACTTTTGTAAAAGAATGGTTTGTAAAACAATTAGATATGAAAGACTTAGAAGAAGCAAGTTATATTCTTGGTATCCAAGTAATAATGGATAGAAAGGATAGAAAGAATAGAAAGATTGTTTTATCCCAAGATTTATACATACATAAAATCTTATCTAGATTCACCATGCAAGATTCCACGAAAGGTATGTTATCTTTTAGACATGGAATCAAACTTTCTAAGGAACTAGCTCTTAAGAATGAACATAAAGAGCAATTCATGAGTAGAGTTTCATATGCCTCAGCAGTTGGAATTTTCATGTATTCAATTCTCTACACTAGACCAGACATTTGTTTTGTTGTTAGAATAATTAGCAGGTTTCAATCGAAACCTGGTCCTGATCACTGGACAGCAGTCAAGCATATTTTCAAGTATCTCAGAAGAACGAGAGATCATATGCTTGTATACTCTGGAGGGGATTCAATTCCCATTGGGTATACAAATTCTGATTTCAAATTGGATTCTAACTCTAGGAGATCCAATTCAGGATCTCTGTTTACTCTTGAAGAGGCGCAGTCATATGGAGGAGTATCAAGCAATCCTGCATTGCTGATTCCACTATGGAAACCGAGTTTGTTGTTGCATGTGAAGCTGCTAAAGAGGTTGTCTGGCTCCGTCAATTATTGATTGACATGGAAATGGCTCCTCATGTGAATACACAGATCACAATCTACCGTGACAACTGTGGAGAAGTGGCTAATTTAAGAGAACCAAGAAGCCATAAGAGAAGGAAACACACTAAAAGGATGTTTCATCTTTTAAAGGAAATTATGCATAGGGGTGACATGGCGATTACCAAGGTCGCGTCACCATAAAGTCTAGTGGATCCCTTCACAAAAGCTCTACCACATAATAGTTTAGACGGGCACCTAAAGAAAATGGGAAAGAGAGATATGACACACTTGCTATAGAGCTGTTAGGATTATGCTCGATAGCAAGAGTGTAATATTGTAATTAACAATCTTTTCATATGAATAAAATGATTTCTAGTTTAACAAATGTTATAGCATTTATAGTTTAATTATTATAATTGTCAAAAGTAAATAATCATAAGGTCAAAAGACTATGAGAAAAGAAGAATTGTTCATACATCTAAATATGTATAAGGTAGACACAATTCTTTAGTTAGTCTTGAATTATATTCACAACTTAAGATAGAAGGTTGGGCGCCTTTATCTTGTTAAAGTTGTAGATTCTTTTGCTAGCATTTGAGTGGGATCAAATGTGTTATGATGAGTCTAAAATCATCAAAGTGAGGCGTCTTTGGGCAAAAAAATCTAGTGCACTGGGTGCATTGAATAGGATAAAAATGAATTACTTTATCTAGAACCGTCAACGGATAAAAGTTTTCATTTGAAGACAATCGAAGAGTCTATCTCAATCCTGAGATATATGATGGACTTATGGTTGCAAGTGTTGACATTTGAGCTATCAATGAGTACAATTATATAGCATAGTCTATCCTCGATAGTTTGGTGGTATTCATTTGTTAATCGATAGAGGACTTCATTTATAGATATGGACATCGTGGCTCCATTTATTGAATGAGAGTAGAATACCATCATATGGATGTTTTGAGGTATTGGATATTAAATCTTAACGTTAAGTTTTCAATAGTGTCTATTGAAACATGGCTTCTGGACAAGTCAAAATATCCAAGTTCAAAATGTGGTCATATGAGTAAATATGGTAACTTGGAGAGCTATAGGCGGTCTATGAGTTCTTGGCGATTACTGGTATTCTTCACGAGGATACACTTTCTCCAATAAGGTTGTCTAGGGTATGAATGAGTAACATCAACTTATTCTATCTTTATTTAAGAGTTCAATTTTAGTTCTTTAGTGGAATGAACTAAAATTAAATAGATTGGACCTAAGTGAATCATTTGTTGATTGTGATTGGGTTGTGTCTATTGGAGCTTAAATTTAGATAGCCCGCTAAGATCCCTAATCCACACGAACTTGCATGGATCACTTGATATATTCTACCGGACCAATAGGGGTCCATCTAGAATTGTAATAAGGCATGTGAACTTGTTTCTTTTTGTAAGAATAGGTCTAGTTCACATGTGGACTTTTTATTTAGGTCCAATGGATTTAATAAAATGAGAAAAATAATATATATATAGCCTTTATACTAGGTATGGGCGGCAATGGCTATGGATAATAGCTTTAATATATTATTTTTATTTTATTATTATTTAATTAAATGGAAGTTATTTAATTTTTTGACTAATTTATTATTTAATTAAAAGTCAAAATCTTTTCCTATTAGGAGATGGTCTCTTAAAACTATACTATTGTTGGTAGTATAGTTAATGTTAAAGACTATATTTGATAAGTAGATAAATAAAAAGAGTTATTTATCTAATCAAATTAGGAAGTCTTTAATATGGTTACAAAAACACTATTGAGTAGGATTAGGAGTCTTGGTGTAGGAAAGAATTCTTTTTGGAAAAGGATTCTTGGTCACCAAGTAAAACTACTTAGTGGTAGAATTCTTATTTGAAAAGGATTCATAACCACCAAGTTAATCTACCTAAGGATAGGATTCTTGTTCATCAAGTAATCTTTATTAGGAGAGATTAAAAACTCCTAATCTACTTCAAACAAGGGAATTTCGTTCATCACATGTATAATATAGGATAGGATAGATTTCCTTCTAGATAAAGATTCTAACTATCAAATAAATCCACCTAAGGAAAGGATTCTTGCCAACCAAGTGAATCCTTCTTAGGAAAGGATTTATGAACCTATATATATGTTGATGATAAATTCAACCAGCCCCAAGGCAATTAGAGGTAATTTCGGCCAAGCTTTATTTGAGAAAGAAAAAGTTTCGGCCATCACAGGAATTTTGAGGGAGAAAAATCTGATTTTACTCTAGACAAAATTTGATCATCTCTAATCAATAGTGTGAGAATTCGGCCAAGTAGAGAAAAAAGGGAAACATTTTTGTATTCGATAGTATACTAATGTCCTTCACATCAAAAGGGTTTTGTGTACAACATCGAATCAAGGTTCACGCGAGTTACAATCAAATTGATTGATAATTCACAAGTGACCGAACGTTCTTGGATTTTTCTTTTGGAGGATATTTGTAACTAACAAAGAAAAGATATTTGCTTTGTCTCCATCCTCAGGAATACAATTTAAAGAAAGGGAGCACACACTCCTAGGTGATTCACGTTCGTGATTGGATTGGAAGATCTTGCGGAATCAATTCGGCGCTTGTTCAATCGTCACGCAAAAAAGGTACGATACTTTTATATACATCAATTAATCTAGGGTTAAGGTTCTCATTGCATAAAAGGGAAATTTTTTTATTTATACACAAACCCTAATCTCGTTTTTTCTCACGTTTCCGCTTCGTTTCTAAACCGTTTTTTCCCTACAAGAGCAAGCATGAGATTATTAGGATTATGTTCAATAGCAAGAGTGTTATAATGTATTTGACAATCTTTTCATATTAAATAAAGTGATTCCAGTTTAACAAATCTTATAGCATTTATAGTTTAATTATTATAATTGTTAAAAGTAAATAATCATAAGGTTAAAAGACTATGAGAAAAGAAGAATTGTTCATACATAAGGATATATAGAAGGTAGACACAATTCTTCAGTTAGTCTTGAATAATATTCACAAATTAAGATAAAGGTTGGACACCTTTTCTTTATTAAAGTCGTAGATTCTTTTGCTAGAGTTTGTGTGGGATCGAATGTGTTATTATGAGTCTAAAATCATCAAAGTGTGGTTTCTTCAGGCAAAAGAATCTATTGTTGTAGGTGTATCTAATAGTATCACAATGAAATACTTTATCCAGAACCGTTAGTGAATAAAAGTTTTCACTTGAGGAAAATCGGAGAGTCTATCACAATCTTGTGATAAAGGATGGACTTAGAGTTACAAGTGTTATCATTGAGTTGTTAATGAGTACGATAATATAGTATAGTCTATCATCAATGTTTTGGTGGTATTCATTTGTAAATCGATTGAGAACTTCATTTATAGATATGGAAATCATGGTTTCGTTTATTAAATGTGAGTAGAATATCATCATATGGATATTGTGAGATATTGAATATTAAATCTTAACGTTAAGTTTTCAATAGTGTCTATTGAAACATGGCTTCTGAACAAGTCAAAATATCCAAGTTTAAAATGTGATCATTTAAGTATATACAGTAACTAGGGGAGCTATGGGCAATCTTTGAGATCTTGGCGATTAGTGGTATTTTTCACGAGGATACGCTATCTCTAATAAGGTTGTCTAGGGTACGAAAGAGGAACATTAACGTATTTTATCTTTAATAAGAGTTCAGTTTTAGTTTTTTAGTGGAATGAACTGAAATTAATAGATCAAACCTAAGTCATTTGTTTATTGTGGTTACGTTATGTCTAATGGATCTTAAATTTAGATAGCCCGCCAAGATCCCCAATCCATACAAACTTGCATGGATCACTTGATATATTCTCCAGGAATAATTTCTGGGTCCATCTAGAATTGCTTTTGGATTTTGGAATGCAAAAGTTTTAGATAGGTGTTGTAATGTGTGATCAAGACACATGGTAACTCTTCAAATACTTGGAATTGGCGGCTAAAGATGTGGAAATCCTTGGGTGGCTCTAATTGCGTACGATTAGCATTTCATTTATACTTTAAGAATATAATTTGCATATTTTAATTAAATGGGCTATAAATTTTATTAAAATATTAATTTAAGGCATGTGGACTTGTTTCTTTTTTATTAAGAATGGGTATAGTTCACATGTTGACATTTTATTAGAGTCTAATGGATTTAATAAAATGGAAAAATAATATCTAGCCCATGGTATATGCTTGGGCATCAAGGCTAAAATTATTAGCCTAATATATTATTTTATTTTATTATTTAATTAAATGGAAGTTAATTAATTAATTAATTAATTAAAAGTAAAAAAAAATTACTAAGAGAAGGTCTCTTAGTGTCATACTATTATTGGTAGTATGATAAGTATCAAAGACTTTATTTGATAAGTAGATAAATAAAAGGAATTTATTTATTTGGTCAAATTAGATAGTTTTTTGATATCTATCAAAACTCAAATTGACAATTAGTCAAATTAGGAAGTTTCTGATAAAGTCACAATTTGATTCGTATTCAATGACTTATTATTGGATAATACACTCATGAGTTGTGATAGGGTTGAACTCTAAAGTTGATAGGAGTTTTGGTGAAGCATAATTCCTCTTTGTGTAGGGATTCGACCACATATATATATATATATCCATCAAGGGAATTCGGCCAAGGCTAATATGTCTTGAGAGAGTTTTTATTTTATTTTATTTTGATTAAAAAAAACATCCAACTCATAGAAAAGGTTTTTGAGAATTCGGCCAAGAGAAAAGACAAAGGGAGCATTTTTGTTTTCGAAAGTGCACTAGTAGCTTTTACATCAAAAGGCTTTGTGAACAACATCGAATTCGGTTCACACGAGTTTTCGATCAAAAGATTGAGAATTCACAAGTGACCAAACGTTCTTTATTTTTCTCTAGGAAGATTATTGTCACTAACAAAAGAGAAAGGATTTTTTTTTTCCATCCTCATGTACACAATTCAAAGAAAGAGAGCCCGGTCTCCTAAGTGATTCACCTACATGATTGGATTGGGAAATTTTTTGGTTTCAATATTAATGCAATATCGATCGTCAAGTTAAAAATGTATGATACTTTTTAAAAATATGCTAATTAATCAAGGGTTAGGATCCACTCTTTTAAAGGAATTTTTTTGAAATATACAGTTCAAACCTTTCGCTTCCGCCGCGTGTTTTTTCCTACAACTTCTCCTCTCATGACAACAAGTTGTTGGTGTGTCATCCCAAGAGAATAAAAACTAAGCATTCCAAGGCATTTTCAAAGGTTTTACTTTCCTTGTACTGAAGATGAAATTCTCTAATGAAGCTCTCATTGACAACCCCAAATGTATTTAACCATTTATCCCACTGCCATTCAAAGATAACATGATCAATGTAGGAATCTTCACACAAATCAACACCTCTATCCCACAACACCTAGAGTTTTCAACCTATTGGTTTTGGTCTTTTTTAGAGGTTGAAGAAGTAGGTTTGTGTTTATCTAAGGGTTTAGGAGAAGGAATAGCCCCGAAAACTTTGTTTTTTCCCATAGCTTTACCAAAACACAAATAATACATGAATGGAAAAACATCAAAGTCAGTTAGTAAACAAAAAATTATAAAAAGACATATGATAAAGATAATGAATCAAAAATGCACAGATGTTGTTTTCTAGCACATATGTGAATTTCACCAAGATCAATAAATGCAATTAACAACAAAAACAATCCTAACAATGAAGGAATTGGTTTCAACAACAATTACTATCAACCTCAAAACATGAAGGAATTGATTGTAATTACAACTACTATCAACCTCAAGCAAGAAGGAATTTAATCAACCTCAAGCTATGAGGAATTGATTGTAACTACAACTACTATCAACCTCATGAATGAAGAAATTCATCGTAATATCAACTACTATTAACCTCAAAATAGGATATATTTATTGCCAACACATTCATGCAATTATTTCAAGATAGAAATCATGCATCTCATAATTCAATTATTCTTATCATTAAATATGTCAACAAATAACAATGTGAATCATGTGAACATATCATAAAAGAGAACAAAGTTTGTGAAAGTGTACAAATGGTTAAATTTCCTTAAGCTAACCTGGAGGTGAGGGGGTGGGGGGGGGGGGGGTGAATAGGTTTTTTACACCTTTTTCAATCCCTTCAAAACAAACAAAGAATTATCAAACAAGCTTACAAATTGCTAGTGAAAGGATTACAATGAAACTAAAAACGAAAGGTACTTGTATTCTCAATATTGTTCCAAATGTACAAGTATTCAATCAAAAATAATCATAAATACAAATAAATCTAAGTACACATAAATTATCAAATGAAGTGCTTGTATATCACATATTAAAACAATCTTGTTTACAAGAATATCTAGAAATGAAAATTGTGAAACAAGATACAAACATACATATACAAGTATATAAGAGAGATAGGAAGAATTAACACAGGTATTTTTTACCATGGTTGACTGGCTGTCATTTTGTATATGAAAATAGATTGCCAAACAAGATATATAAACCCTATTGCACTAAAAATTGATAAACAATATGGTGGCAAGCATAGGTATCATCCACAGATATCGTGTTATGCCTAAGTGATCAAATTAATGCTCTATATTAAATGCAAGAAAAGTAATTTGCAATAGTTGTTGTATTGAAATTAACTAAAATGCAACTATGTCTAAACTGCCAAAAATTTCAACAAGTTAGTATGTGAAAAATATATATATGACAAATGGACTAGGGGAATGATAGATTCAAAATGCAAACAATGGGTATTTATGAATTCTCATGAATATTCATTAAACTAAAGTAACCAATCTAGTGGGTACTGACTTGGTTGTATATCCCTTATGGGTTTCCAATCTATAGGGTATAGAATTAGCCACCCATAAGTGATTATTCACTAAAATGCATTTACCAAATAAAAGACCAATCCCTTTATAAATTCACCAACCTATAGGGTATAGAATTGATACTTAATCTCTCACAAACAACCAATCTAGAGGGTATATAATTGGTCACCCATTGGGGATTAGATAGAGATTGAGATTGATTTGTCCGGATTTCACAAGAGGAGGGTACTCTTGTTCAAAACTTCCATTCAAAAGAGCTTAAGAGAATTGAATAGAGGGTATACCCAGTTCTCTACTCAAAGAATTTCTCAAAGAATTTATAAGGAGTGGAGGGTACAATCAAATACAAATCATCTTTGAAATCAATAAAAAGCAATGAATGAAATATACTTGATAGATTAATTAGAAATTATAGAATTCATTACAACACCCATAATACGCAATAGAATCACATCAATCCCCTAGTAAAATGTTCTGCTACTCATGTCTATTATAAGAAATAATCAAAGAGAAGAGAGTATAAGAGAACCCATAGATGATTCCTCCTTCTTGAAACTCCAAACTGATCTCCTTGCTTCCCTTTGTTAAGTAGATGATGTAGATAACGTAAGGATTGAATGGGTCTTTGAAGAGACAGGAATTCCTATATCTAAAGAGAGAAAGTGGTTATGAATAGGTATGTGGGCATATGTGTCTCAACAGAAAAGATCCTATAAATAGGTGTCTTCGAAATAGCCTGATTTCGTTGATGTGGCTTTTTGACATAACAAATGCGTGAGTTATGTGTGGGTAGAGACCCACACAATGACCTGATACTTAGATTTCAAATCACGATTTGTGTGTTATTTGTACGCAGGTCATGACCCCGCACAATGCCTTCTTTTCCAGTTCATCTTCACAGTGCAAGGGTTGTTAGGTCGATAAATATTGGCATTTAAGACCTCTAATTCCTATGTTCTATGTTATGTTCTTAAGTGAAATTGAATATTTTAATGTGTTTGCTGAGACTGTGTAAAAGATAGCTCTTTGAGTAAATTTGAAGACAAAAAGATGATTTTAAAAGATTGAAGGGATTAATGTACAATTGTCGCAAGAAAGGCCAGAGTGTAATTGGCCAAGTAAATTGCAAACAAATTTCAATCATTGTGACCTTTAGCAACGCATTTCACAGCGGAATTTACAAATTAGTGCACCGTTTTATGCTCACACGGCGTGTTTCACTGTGGCACTTACAAATTGTGTGATTGTTGTTTTACCGCTCTACATTATAACAGTGGTACACAAAGCGCTTCAATATCAGAGAAGCACTGTTATACCTCCATTGTGAGACCGCTGTGCTTTTTCACAGCAACGCTTCTTCAGTGCTTTTACGATATCATAGTGTTGTGGCCCCCATAATGGTCTCACGGCGATCGTTGCTTATTTTTGGTAGATTTCTACTCTGAATTTGTCCAAAATTGTCCTAGAACTTCCCAAATCAAATCCTAAAAGACTCTAAAAAAATCAATACATGCTTTGGAAATTTCATAAACTCAATTTACATTTTAATCATCAAATAAGAACTCCAAGTAAATTCAAATTCTACAAGGAGTAGTCGCCTACTAATACCAAGAGTTTCTTCAAGAGAAGGGATCAGAGATTCATTATTGAGGATTGAAGATTGAAGATTGAAGATCTTTCATAGTTTTTATTTTCTCTCTTCTTTTACCTTTCTTTATTTTTAATTTTTATATTTTCTTTTATAGTTATGATGTGTAACTAAACATTTCATAGCTTAGGCTAACTTGAAGCCCTAAACATGATTCTACTTCCATAGACAAGTGTTTTTAAATGAAGTATTATTTCCTTATATGATGATTTTAAGTCCTCCAAAATAATTGTTTTTCTATTATTATATTTCTTTAATTGATCACCTTAGGCACATGGTTTTAGAATCTATGTTGTAGGATAGTGTTTGAATACCATACGAGCATATTCTTGCACGCAACAATTAATTGGAATAAGACATAATTAAGGGAAATTGATTCATGAATAACCCAGAATGAATACTATGTTTTAAGGTACACGCAATATTCATATTCTCTTCGTTCTTAATGGATTCCACTTATTACATTTAGTAAATACCCATGCTAGGTTGTTATTTGGGATACAAGTATTTATGCAAATACCATGCAATCTACATATTAACTAAGAGAGAATCAATACAACTTGTGTGGAATACCCACCGCCTTGTTGTGAATATCTTCATCATGTTTGATTGTTTACTAACCTTACTATTGTCTACGGATTAGATGAATGTTTAGTGGTGGATAGGAAGCTCTAGTTAGCTTTTCTTCATTGATTTTTCAAAATATTTTTTCTGTTGTGTTTCTTTATTTTACTTCAATTTAAATTCTTAGTTTTTAATAGTCAATTCAAAACCTCCAGTTGCATGTGTGAGTTGTATTTTATTTAAGTTGTCTTAGAGTCGCGGATTGTCTTAATTTAGTGTTTTTAAATTCTTAACTTTTATAGGTAATTCATTCCTTGTGGGAATGACCCATGATTGCCTATTGTACTATTGTTTACAATTTGTGCACTTGCAAGGTTTGATAATATTTTTATGTACTATTTTGTAACCAATAAGTTTTTGACACTGTTACCGAGGAATAAATTGCTTACTTTAGTTTTGAGTTTGTTTTTTATTTATTTTATTTTATTCTTTTAGATTTATTTGGTAATTTATATTTTAATTTTATTTTGAAGGTTTATGAACGGTCGTCGTACTGTGGATACTCATCCTATAGAAAAAGATCCTAAGATTGAAGGAACTCTCCATCAACTGCGGAGAAATCAAGAAAGAAACATGGCAGACAATCTCCCACCAAATCAAGCGGTTGTCCAAGTGACATTGAACAATCTCACAAGACCTCTCAAGGATTTCATGATTCCTAGGGCTTTGTACTAACCATCATGCATCACTCTTCCAACAAACATCAATTTCGTGATCAAGAGTGGTATGATCCATCTTCTTCCAAACTTGTGAGGAAAATCGAGAGAGGATCCTCACATCCATATCAAGGAATTCTATGCGGTATGCATCACTATCACTGATAGAGATAAGAATGATAAAGAAATTAGTTTGAAACTTTTTCCTTTTTCACTCAAAGACAAAGCTAAGGAGTGGCTCTACTTACAACCAAGTGGGAGCATCGGAACATGGATTGATCTAGCAGGCAAGTTCCTTTCAAAATTCTTTCCAGCTTAACGTACAAAAAAAACCTGGAAATAAATTATGGGGGTGCAGTAGCTCGTTGGTGAACCATTCCATGAATATTGGGATCATTATCAATGGCTACTCAGCTCATGCCCACATCATGGGATAGAAGAACATTACCTCACTCAATACTACTATGAACAGTTGCTTGACTCTGAAAGGATCATGGTTGATGCTACAAGTGGAGGGGGATTGATTAACAAGAATGCATTGGAGGCTAAGGAGATAATTGAAGGCTTTCTGAAAATTCTTAACAATTCAACTACCGAAGAACCCCTCCGAAGAAAGTTGGATTTTAAGTGGTGAGCACTAATGATTATGGACCCTAAATCACCCATTTGACAAAGTTAGTTCATTAATTGTCCTTGAATTCTCAAGTGTGCGTGGTATGCATAAATCTGGGACACTCTTCGGAGGAATGTTCGAGTCTAGGCTGCAATAAGGAGGAGATGGCAAATTAACTGCAACAACAAAGGAAAACGAATGATCCATTGTCCAACACATATAATCCGGGTTGGCGACAACATTCAAATTTTGGTGGAAGAATACTCAAAATGCATTAATACCACCACCGATTCAAATTCAATTTGCACCTCAACAACCTCTAAGACAAGGTAAGTCTCTCGAAGAACTCATGGAGTATTTAGTGCTAAGTTCACAATCTTTTGTGTAGGAAACAAGGCAATCTATCATGAACATAGAGAACCAAATTGGGCAAATAAAATCCTCATTGAGTAAAAGAGACCAAGGTAGACTTCCAAGCCAAGTGATCCAAAATCTGAAGAGAAATCATGAATCCGCAAAGGAAATCACTCTTCGAAGTGGCAAGGAAGTGGGACAAGGAAAGTAAGAGATGGAAGTAGACATGGAGGCAAAAGAAAAAGAAGAAAAAGTCTCTCAAACAAAATCAACAACAAAAGAAGAACGATACGGTGGTTGAGGTACCAATTGCTAAAATCTTAGCACAAGTACGATATCTGGGGAGACTCTTAAAGGAAAAGGGAGAGCAAAGCATGAAAGACAACCTTGATACCTTTCGACAAGTACAAATCAACATTCCTATGTTGGATGTTATTCAACAAATTCCATGGTATGCAATGTTTCTCAAGGAATTGTGCACAAACAAGAGAACATTCAAGGAGAAGAAGACGGAGGCTCTAAATGAGGAGATCTCTAATGTACTCTTACGCAAGCTACCTCTAAAACTCAAAGATCTCGGGAGCTTCACAATTTCGTGCATTATCGGAACCCAAAGGTTTAAATGAGCTTTACTTGATTTAGGTTCTTCTATTAATTTTTTTATGTTTGAATCTTTAAAGGTAGGTGAACTCAAGGAGACCTCTGTCAGTATACAAGTTCTGGATTGATCCATTCGATACCTAAGAGGAGTGCTAGAAGACGTACTAGTCAAGGTCAATGAATTAATTTTTCTAACCTATTTCTAGTATTCGAGATGGAGGATGCTCCCACTCCTAGAAGAGATCTTCCTTTGATCCTTGGAAGACCATTCATGAGATGGCAAAGACAATGATCAACGTTAATGAAGGCACACTTACAATGTCAATAAATGAGGAGAGAGTAAATTTCAATGTTTTTTATGCTTTTAAGTTTCCTAACGATGTGGGTGCTTGTTTTTCTATAGATATCATGGATGAATCGGTCCAAGAGGCAATTGAAAGATCATAAGGGGAAACTCCTTTGGATAGGGTGTTAATTCATAGGTTAAAAATAGAGGAAGATGCATCCACCATTCTTTTTGACAATGACATCATCCCAAAAATATTTGAGGCAATGAACATATTGGGTACTTCCCCGAAACACCAATGTAAGTACTTCAATTCTTTAGAATTTCTTTCCTTATCTACTAATGAGTTTGTTCCATCTATTTTCCAAGAACCAAAGCTAGAATTGAAACCCCTTCCTGAAAATTTACGCTATACGTACTTGGGGAAGGAAGAGACATTACCGATGATTATTGCATCGAATTTGAGCAAAATGGATTAAGACAAACTCATTCGAGTCTTGTGAGAACATATCATGGCTATAGGGTGGATAATTGCCAATATCAAAAAAAAAAAAAAAGCCCCACCAAATGCATGCATCAAATTTTCATGGAGGGGGAAGCCAAGCCATCAAGAGAAGCACAAAGAAGGCTCAATCCGGTATTAAAAGAAGTCCTCAAGATTTTGAATGCAGGAATCTTCTACCCAATCTTGGATAGGAAATGGGTTAGCCCCATCCAAGTTATGCCAAAGATATCTAAAATCACCATGGTGAAGAATGAGAGAAATGAGTTGATACCCCAAAGATTACAAACTGAATGACGGGTTTGCATTGACTATAGAAAGCTCAACACAGTAACATGTAAGGATCACTTTCCTTTACCATTTGTTGATCAAATGCTTGAGTGCCTTGCTATCCATAGTCATTATTGCTTTCTTGACAGATACTCGGGGTACAACCAAATCACTATTGCACTAGAGGATTAAGAAAATACCACTTTCACTTGCTTATTTAGTGCCTTTATGTATTGGTGCATGCCTTTTGAGATGTACAATGCACCCACCACCTTCCAAAGATGTATGATGCCCATCTTTTCTGATATGGTTGAAGACATAACCAAGGTATTTACGAATAATTTTTCTATTTTTGGTGATTCTTTTGATAAATGTCTTCACAACCTCTCTCTATTGTTGTAAAGATGTCATGAGTGCAACCTTGTTCTCAATTGGGAGAAGTGCCACTTCATGGTACAAAAAGGCATTGTGCTTGGACATGTTATTTCTTATAGGGGTATATATAGGGAAAAACGGTTTAGAAACGCAACGAAAGTGTGCGGAAAAAAAAATTAGGGATTGCGTATAAATAAAAAAATTTCCCTTTTATGCAACGAGAACCTTAACCCTATATTAATTGATATATATAAAAGTAGCTTACCTTTTTCGCATGACGATTGAACAAGCGCCGAATTAATTCCGCAAGATCTTCCAATCCAATCACGAATGTGAATCACCTATGAGTGTGGGCTCCCTTTCTTTAAATTGTATTCCTGAGGATGGAGACAAAGCAAATATCTTTTCTTTGTTAGTTACAAATATCCTCCATGAGAAAAAATCCAATAACGTCCGGTCACTTGTGAATTATCAATCAATTTGATTGTAACTCGCGTGAATCTTGATTCGATGTTGTACACAAAACCCTTTTGATGTAAAGGATATTAGTATACTATCGAATACAAAAACGTTCCCTTTTTTTCTCTACTTGGCCGAATTCACACACTATTGATTAGAGATGATTGAATTTTGTCTAGAGTAAAATCAGATTTTTCTCCCTCAAAATTCCTATGATGGCCGAAACTTTTTCTTTCTCAAATAAAGCTTGGCCGAAATTACCTTTAATTGCCTTAGGGCTGGCCGAATTCATCATCCACATATATATAGGTTCATAAATCCTTTCCTAAGAAGGATTCACTTGGTTGACAAGAATCTTTTCCTTAGGTGGATTTATTTGGTAGTTAGAATCCTTAACTAAAAAGAAATCTATCATATCCTATATTTTACATGTGATGAACGAAATTCCCTTCTTTGATGTAGTTTAGGAGAGTTTAATCTTACCTAAGAAAGATTACTTGATGGACAAGAATCCTATCCTTAGGTAGATTAACTTGGTGGTTATGAATCCTTTTCAAATAAGAATTCTACCACTAAGTAGTTTTACTTGGTGACCAAGAATCCTTTTCCAAAAAGAATTCTTTCCTACACCAAGACTCATAATCCTACTCAATAGTGTGTTTGTAACCATATTAAAGACTTCCTAATTTGATTAGATAAATAACTCCTTTTATTTATCTACTTATCAAATATAGTCTTTAACATTAACTATACTACCAACAATAGTATAGTTTTAGGAGACCATCTCCTAATAGGAAAAGATTTTGACTTTTAATTAAATAATTAATTAATCAACAAATTAATTAATTTCTATTTAATTAAATAATAATAAAATAAAAATAATATATTAAAGCTATTATCCATAGCCATTGCCGCCCATACCTAGTATTAAGGCCATATTTTTTTTTTCTCATTTTATTAAATCCATTGGACCTTAATAAAAAGTCCACATATGAACTAGACCTATTCTTACAAAAAGAAACAAGTTCACATGCCTTATTACAATTCTAGATGGACCCCTAAATTGGTCCGGTAGAATATATCAAGTGATCCATGCAAGTTCGTGTGGATAGGGGATCTTGGCGGGCTATCTAAATTTAAGCTCCAATAGACACAACCCAATCACAATCAATAAATGATTCACTTAGGTCCAATCTATTTAATTTTAGTTCATTCCACTAAAGAACTAAAATTGAACTCTTAAATAAAGATAGAATAAGTTGATGTTACTCATTCATACCCTAGATAACCTTATTGGAGAAAATGTATCCTCGTGAAGAATACCAGTAATCGTCAAGAGCTCATAGACCGCCTATAGCTCTCCAAGGTACCATATTTACTCATATTACCACATTTTGAACTTGGATATTTTGACTTGTCCAGAAACCATGTTTCAATAGACACTATTGAAAACTTAACGTTAAGATTTAATATCCAATACCTCAAAACATCCATATGATGGTATTCTACTCTCATTCAATAAATGGAGCCACGATGTCCATATCTATAAATGAAGTCCTCTATCGATTAATAAATGAATACCACCAAACTATCGAGAATAGACTATGCTATATAATCGTACTCATTGATAGCTCAAATGATAACACTTGCAACCATAAGTCCATCATTTGTCTCAGGATTGCGATAGACTCTCTGATTGTCTTCGAATGAAAAATTTTATCCATTGACGGTTCTAGATAAAGTATTTCATTGTGATCCTATTCAATGCACCCAGTGCACTAGATTTTTTTGCCCAAAGACACCACACTTTGATGATTTTAGACTCATCATAACACATTTGATCCCACTCAAATGCTAGCAAAAGAATCTACAACTTTGACAAGATAAATGGGCCACACGTTTTATCTTAAGTTGTGAACATTATTCAAGACTAACTAAAGAATTATGTCTACCTCATACATATCTAGATGTATGAACAATTCTTCTTTTCTCATAGTCTTTTGATCTTATGATTATTTACTTTTGACAATTATAATAATTAAACTATAAATGGTATAAGATTTGTTAAGCTAGAAATCACTTTATTCATATGAAAAGATTGTTAATTACAATATTACACTTTTGCTATCGAGCATAATCCTAACATTATAGAAGTGGACAAAGCCAAGATTGAAGTCATAAAGAGCTTACAACTACCAAAGATGGTGAAGGACATCCACTCATTCCTAGGACATGCAGATTTCTACCAAAGATTCATAAAGGATTTCTGAAATACCTCAAGGCCATTGAGCCATCTACTCCAAAAGGATGCAGAATTTGATTTTAATGAAGCGTGTTTGAAGGCTTTCAACACATTGAAGGAGGCCTTAACTTCAGTACCTATCATGAAGCCACCCGATTGGAGTCTACCATTTGAACTCATGTTCGATGCTTCTGATTATGTTGTGGGAGACGTGCTTGAACAAAGTACCTCATGCCATCTGCTATGCATTAAGAACTCCAAACGATGCCCCTGAACTACACAACCACAGAAAATGAGTTGTTAGATGTAGTTTTTGCTTTAGAAAAATTTCAATCATAACTTATTGGAACTAAAGTGATTGTTCTCTAACCATGCAGCTCTTAGGTACTTATTACAGTAAAAAAGATGCAAAGCCAAGGTTGATTATATGGATTCTCTTGCTCCAAGAGTTTGATCTAGAGATCCAAGACAATAAGGGAAGTGAGAATATTATTGTCGATCATTTGAGTCGTTTGGTACATGGATCCAATGATGATGAAGACTCACTTCCACTAAGGGAAAGCTTTCCATAAGAATAACTCTTTGTGATCAAGATGAATGACCCTTAGTTCACTAACATTATCAACTACCTTGTCTCAAAGCAATTCCCTTATGACTTTTCTCAAGCTCAAAGGGACAAGTTAAAAAAGACAAGTAAATATTTTATTTGGGATGATCCACGCTTATGGAAATTTTACCCCGATAAAATTATTCGAATGTGCATACTTGAAACTGAATTTCATTCTATTCTCTCCGTCTGTCATTCTTCTCCTTGTGATGGCCACTTTGGTGCCAAAATGACAGCCTTAAAAATTCTTCAAAGTGGTTTTTATTGGCCTACCTTTTTCAAGGACGCTCACACTTTTTGTGTTACATGTGATAGATGCCAAATGATAGGTAATATCAAGTCAAGAAATCAAATGCCATTAACATCCATTCTTATTGTTGAAATTTTGGATATTTGGGGCATTAATTTCATGGGACCTTTTCCCATATCTTTTGGTTTTGTTTACATACTTGTCGTTGTAGATTATTTTTCTAAATGGGTGGAAGCAATTCCAACCTATACTAATGATTATAAAATTGTCTTAAGTTTTGTGAACGATAACATCTTTTCTAGGTTTGGGACACTGAGAGCAATCATAAGCGATGGAGGGAGTCACTTTTGCAACAAATCATTCAATGCTCACTTGAAGAAGTATAGAGTCACACATCAAGTATCCACACCATATCACCCTCAAACAAGTGATTAAGTGGAGATAAGCAACCAAGAAATCAAGAACATCTTGGAGAAAATTGTTAGCCCAATGTGAAAAGATTGGAGTGTGCATCTCAATGATGCACTTTGGGCATTTAGGATAGCCTACAAGACACCTATTGGGATGTCTCCTTTTTCAGTTGGTGTATAGCAAGACATGTCATCTTCCGATTGAACTCAAGCACAAGGCATATTAGGCAATCTAAACGTTCAATTTTGACATGAAAGAGGATGGAGACAAGAGATGGTTTGAGCTAAATGAGCTTGAGGAAATAAGGAATGATGCATATGAGAGTGCTTAGATTTACAAGGAAAAGACTAAGGTGTTTCATAACAAAGCCATTCAACAAAATAACTTCATTGTTGGACAGCTAGTGTTGCTCTATAATTCTCACCTTCAACTCTTCATTGGGAAGCTCCGCTCTCGTTAGTATAGCCCATTTATTGTTACTAATGTCTTTCCTCATGGTGCTATAGAAATTCGTGATGAAAAGACGGAGGGTACTTTCAAGGATAATGGCCACATGTTGAAGATTTACCATCCACCATATCATCTCAAGAAAGATGGTGTCAATTTCTACACACCAAACTGTGTGGTTGATGGATGAGGTGATGAGCTGAATGTGTCACACCGAGACGTTAAACCAAGCACTGGGTGAGAGGCAACCCATCCAGGTTTTTCTTTCCTTTTTGTTTTTTTTTTTAATTTTTGTTTGTGTGTTGACCATCCTTCCCTATTTCTTTCATTATATTTCTTGTTCATACATTGAGGACAATGTTTAGATTAGGTTTGTGGGTGTGTTTTTGAGCCTATGAGTTTTCATGTAATGCTAGAAATATTTTTAGGTAAACTTATTTTAAAAAAAAACTGCACCTTTTGGGAAGGAAATAAATTTTTTCATCTATACATGCTTCTTTGATTTTTTTGATACGAATCCAATGGTATAAAGAACAAAAAAAATTGGGCGGTATTTTTAAAATTATGATCAATTATTTGATCAAAGGTCAGAAGCGATGCTCTGTTTCACGAACCCGCGAGTGAGCTATTTTTATCGCTTATTTTCACACTTTTCCAAAGTGATGCTCCATCAGTTCTTAGAGTAGTGCATTGCATTTTTCAAAATTTATGACGTCCTCTTGATGTGATGGTGGATAGGATACTTAGTTAGAATACCATGATTAATAGTGGAGACTACCCTTGTGAGTTCACAGCCAAAAAGCGTACGTAAATGACATTGTATGAGGGTTTTGTTTTTTCTACTCCTAAACACTTAATAGGTTCTTAGTATTAGAATTGATCTCAATAGGTTTTGCATTGGATATTAAAGAACATTCATCATTAAAAGATATCACATGTGGACTTTGCTCTAGTTTTTGTTGAACCATTAGAAGTGTCATAGGCAACGTGTGTTTAACATATATAAAATGTCTTAAATTTCCCTACCCATGTGTGTGCCCCATTAGCCCTTTTGAAACCAAACACTTATAAGCCTTTTTCTTTCATCACCCATATAATTTTCATCCCTAATACCCAATATATATTGGTCGTACCCTATAGCTTGGGATCATGTCAAGTGGAAGAAGTTCAAGAAAAAGATGGCGTTCAAGTTCATGATGAAGATAAAGAAAAGAAGAAGAGAACCATGGGTAAGTTCTATGGAATGCTTGAGCTATAGAAAGGAATAAAAATTACTCTTCTAAAAAAATTCAAAAAAAAAGTAAAGAAATGCAAAAAAAAAAAAAGAGCAAAATTTAAAGAAGAGTAGGGCAATAAAAATAAAACAAAACATAGAATGATGGAAGAAGAAGATGAATTCAAGTTGAATATTTAATTGAAAAAAAAGTTGAAGAAATTAATGAAGAAGCTTGGATGCAATTACAATGAAGATTCAAAGGAGAGATGTCCATATATCGACATATCATGATGCATCTCTTGGCATGATCTTAAGCTTTTTGAATTTCCTTTTTCCGTTCTTTCTATTGACTTTCACCCAATGGCCATATTGCAACCAAAGAAAATATCTAATTGATCTTTTGGGATTGCTAGCTCAAGTGTAAAGGTAAACATGTGCTCTATCTTGTAATTGATCTGTTGGGAATGCTAGCTCAAGTATAAAGGTAAACATGTGCTCTATCTTATTCTTAATGTCTGATTTCGTTCATGAGATCTTTTGCATACAAATCAAGCATTTTTTCAAAGATATTTTCATATGCGATTATAACTTGAAATTCTTGTCCATAACTTCATTCACATATGATTGATGAGTGTATTTGCCTAGGTTCAGAGTCAAATTAATGAGTGACATATTTTGAGAATTAGGGTCAAGGTGAATTGTATATATGGTGTTTGACGATGTGTTTTTGCAGCTAGATCTGTTAGGATTATGCTTGATAGCAAGAGTATAATAATGTATTCGACAATCTTTTCATATTAATAAAGTGATTTCTAGTTTAACAAATCTTATAGCATTTATAGTTTAATTATTATAATTGTCAAAAGTAAATAATCATAAGGTTAAAAGACTATGAGAAAATAAGAATTGTTTATACATCTAGATATGTATGAGGTAGACACAATTCTTTAGTTAGTCTTGAATAATATTCACAACTTAAGATAAAGGTTCGGCACCATTATCTTGTTAAGTTGTAGATTCTTTTGCTAGCATTTGAGTGGGATCAAATGTGTTATGATAAGTCTAAAATCATCAAAGTGTGGTGTCTTTGGGCAAAAGAATATAGTGCACGGGGTGCATTGAATTGGATCACAATGAAATACTTCATCTAGAATCGTCAATGGATAAAATTTTTCATTTGAAGACAATCAGAGAGTCTATCTCAATCCTGAGATAAATGATGGACTTATGGTTGCAAGTGTTATCATTTGAGTTATCAATGAGTACGATTATATAGCATAGTCTATCCTCGATAGTTTGGTGGTATTCATTTGTTAATCGATAGAGGACTTCATTTATAGATATGGACATCGTGACTCCATTTATTAAATGAGAGTAGAATATCATCATATGGATGTTTTGAGGTATTGGATAGTAAATCTTAACGTTAAGTTTTCAGTAGTGTCTATTGAAACATGGCTTCTGGACAAGTCAAAATATCCAAGTTCAAAATGTGGTTATATGAGTAAATATGGTAACTTGGAGAGCTATAGGCAGTCTATAAGCTCTTGGCAATTACTGATATTCTTCAGGAGGATACACTTTCTCCATTAAGATTGTCTAAGGTATGAATGAGCAATATTAACTTATTCTATCTTTATTTAAGAGTTCAATTTTAGTTCTTTAGTGGAATGAACTAAAATTGATAGATCGGGCATAAGTGAATCATTTGTTGATTGTGATTGGGTTGTGTCTATTGGAGCTTAAATTTAGATTGCCCGCTAAGATCCCCAATCCACACGAACTTGTATGGATCACTTGATATATTCTACCGGACCAATTTAGGGGTCCATCTAGAATTGTATTGAGGCATTTGGACTTGTTTCTTTTTGTAAGAATGGGTCTAGTTCACATGTAGACTTTTTGTTAAGGTCCAATGGATTTAATAAAATAATAAAAATAATATATATATATGCCTATATAATGGTGTTGGGCGGCAAAGCTATATAGTTTAGCTTAATTATATTATTTTTATTTTATTATTTAATTTAATAGAAATTAATTAATTAGGTAATTAATTAATTATTTAATTTTAAAATCAAAATCTTTTTCCTAGTAGGAGATGATCTCCTTATATTATACTATTGTTGGTAGTATAATTAATATTAATGATTATATTTGATAAGTAGATAAGGAATTATTTGTCTAGTCAAATTAGGAAATCTTTAATATGGTTACAAATACTCTAATGAGTTGGATTAGGAGTCTTGGTGTAGAGTAGAATTATGCTTTGAAAAGGATTCTTAACTACCAAGTAAATCTACATAAGGAAAGGATTCTTGCCTACCAAGTAAATCCTTCTTAAGGAGAGGATTTATGATCATATATATACCACCTCATGAAATTCGGCTAGCCCTATGTTTCTATGAGTGAAATTTCGACAAAGCTAGGTATTTTTCAAGAGAGAATCTTGAAGGAGAAAAAATTTAGTTTTTGCTCTAGACAAAATTCGATCAACTCATAGATATAGGGTGTATAATTCGGCCAAGGAGAAAAGAGAAAAAAAGAATGTTTTTGTTTTTGATAGTACACTAGTATCCTTTACATCAAAAGGGGGACAAAATCAAACTGGATTCACGTGAGTTTCAATCAATTAGATTGATAATTCACAAGTGACCGGATATTCTTGGATTTTTCTCTTGGAGGATAATTGTAACTAACAAAGAAAAAGATTTTGTTTATTTTCATCATCAGGTATACAATTTAATGAAAGGGAGCTCAAACTCCTAGGTGATTCACGTTCGTGATTGGATTGGAAGATCTTGCAGATTCAATTCGGCGCTTGTTCAATCGTCACGAGAAAAATGTACGACATTTTTTATATATATCAATTAACCTAGGGTTAAGGTTCTTGTTATTAAAAAGGAAAAAAAAAATTATACTGAAACCCTAATTTTCCATTTTTCACGCTTCCGTTGCGTGTATTTTCCCTACAAGATCATCTTGAGTATGGGCTTTTTATTTAAACGAAGCAATGCATTAAAAATTTGTGGCATAATTTTAGTCTTTATTCAGTGGCTTTAGCAAGCATTGGCTTTGAATGGTACATTTGAGTTGCATCTTGATTATTTAGTATTTTTCGCAAAAATTTATGTTTGTCGATAGCGTTGTTGTAAACCCTACGGATACTTTACTAGGGAACCTAGAGGTTTAAAGGCTTGTATCATATGCTTAATGCTATTGTGTTTCCTTACGAAAATGGCCTAGTTTAGTTTAGTTTATTGTTAGTTTTTTTTTTCGATTTTTCTTGTGGACTAGCAAAAGCTAGGTTTCGGGGTATTTGTTAAGTCGATAAATGTTGATATTTGAAATCCCTAATTCCTATGTTTTATGTTATGTTCTCGAATGAAATTGAATATTTTAATGTGCTTGTTGAGATTGTGTAGAAGATAGCTCTTGGAGAAAATTTGAAGACAAAAAGGTGATTTTAAAAGATTGAAGGGATTAAAGTGTAACTATCGTATGAATGGGCCAAAGCATAATTGGCCAAGCAAATTGCAATCGTTCTGACCTTTAGCAGCACAATTCACAGCGGCCTTTGCAAATTGGTGCACTGCTTTAAGCTCACATGGCTTGTTTCACAGCGGCCTTTACAAATTGTGTGACCGTTGTCTTACCACTCTACATTGTAATAGCGGTACACATAACATTTCAATATCATAGAAGCACCGATGTAACTCCATTGTGGGACCGTTGTGCTTTTTCACAACGATGTTTCTCCGGTGCTTTTCCGTTGTCATAGCATTATGGTCCCCACAGCGGTCTCACAACGATCGTTTCTTATTTTTGACGGATTTCTACTCCGAATTAGTCTAAAATTGTCCCATAACTTTCCAAATCAAATCCTTAAAGACTCTAAAAAAATCAAGACATGCTTTGGAAATTTACTAAACTCAATTTAGGAATTAATCATCAAAAGAAAAATCCAAGTTAGAAAAGAATTTTATTTCTTAATTAATCATATTTTCCTACTTGGTATGTTTCCTACATCAAAGCAAATTGGGAACCTACAATGAGTAGTCACCTATTAATAGCAAGAGTTTCTTCAAGAGAAGGTCAGAGATTCGTTATTGGAGATCGAAGATTGAAGATCTTTCATAGTTTTTATTTTCTCTCTTATTCTACCTTTCTTTATTTTTAATGTGTTTATTTGCTTTCATAGTTATAATGTGTAACTAAACTTTTCATTGCTAGGGCTAACTTAAAGCCCTAGACATGATTCTAATTTCGTAGACAAGTGTGTTTTAATGAAGTATTATTTTCCTTACATGATGATTTTAATTTCTCCAAAATAATTGTTTTTATGTTATTATGTTTCTTTGATTGATCACCGTAGGAGCATGTTTTTAGGATCTATGTTGTAGGATAAAGTTCAAATACCATACGAGCATATTTTTGCATGCAACAATTAATTGGAATAAGACCTAATTAGGGAAATCGAATCATGAATAACCTGGAATAAATACCATGTTTTAGGGTTCATGTGATATTCACTTTCTCTTCTTTCTTAATGGATTTCAATAAATAAATCTAGTAAACACCCATGCTAGGTTGTAATTTGGGATACAAGTATTTACACAAATACCATGCAATCTACATATTAACTAAGAGAGAATCAATACAACTTGTGTGGAAAACCCACCGTCTTGTTGTGAATATCTTCGTCATGTTTGATTGTTTACTAACTTCATTATTGTCTATGGATTGGATGAATATTTAGTGTTGGATATGAATCTCTAGTTAGTTTTTCTTCATTGATTTTTCCAAATAATTTTTCTGATGTGTTTCTTAACTTGAGCATAAGCAAGAAAAGACTGAAAAGAAAAGGGTCCGATGCTATGAATGTGGTGGGATAGGTCACTTTGCCCCCGAATGTGCCAATCATAGTGTCAAGAAAAAGGGAAAAGTGATGGCTGCCACATGGAGTGAAAGTG
The DNA here is from genome assembly GCA_032871835.1 of Dipteronia dyeriana. Lineage (NCBI taxonomy): Eukaryota > Viridiplantae > Streptophyta > Magnoliopsida > Sapindales > Sapindaceae > Dipteronia > Dipteronia dyeriana. The sequence goes on along the minus strand of CM065296.1, from coordinate 79,099,157 downwards.
ATAACTCCAATGAAAGAGATGAGTCTTTGGATGATGAAGAACTCATGGCTAACTTCATAGCCTTTACGTCTTCTCATACGAGTAAAGATGCTAGCAAATAAGAGGATAAGAGTCAAGAGGAAAATGACTCAAGTGACTTCATCATCCACAAATGAAAACGTTGATAGGATGGATCTTAAAGACCATATGGATAGGTTTGAGAGTTCAAGGTTAAAGAACAAGAATGAAAGTAAGAGATTAAAGGAAGAAAACCTAGAGCTCTCAACTCAAGTTGACCAACTAAGTGAAGAATTGGTGAGAACCATGGAGAGTGAAGATAAGCTAAGAAAGGAGTTGGACTTATCTAAGAGGAGTGAAGAAAGGTTGAAGAAAGAGCTTGAAGATGCTAGAGAGTTGATGGCCAAGATGAACTCTAGTACTAAAAAACTTGACCACATGCTAGATGTTGAAAAGAGGCCAAGTGACAATAAGGGGCTTGGGTTTGAAGATGACAAGATGTCCTCCACTCTAAGCAAGACCATATTTGTCAAGAGCATGAATCTCAAGGAGTCTTCTACTCATCAATCACCTAGGAAGAAACTTGATCTAGGAGAGTGTTTGAGAAGTGCTCAAGTGAAGGTAACATCAAGGAGTCTATCTCAAGCTCATCAAGTAAGAACTCCTCAAGCTAACTTCCCTCAATCGAAATCTTATAAAGGAAAGAAACCTATCATGCAAGCTCAACCAAGGAAGCAATCAAGTCTTGTTTAACAAAGAAGAAGAGATCCTCAACAAAAATCAAGACAACTAAAAAGACATGGGAAGACTTCAATGCATCCTCAAGGTTATGGTATGATTCCTAACTTCATTCCTGCATGTCATTTTTGTGGTATTGATGGTCATATTCGACCAAATTGTTTTTGATATATTAAATTGTGTTGAATTGAAAGCATGATGGAGAAGAAAAAGGCTAAAGCCAAGATGCATGTCACTTGGAAAAATGAAACACTTTTGCATTATCCTAGGACATCTAGAGCCCATGTACCATTGACCACTAGGAAAGAAAATGTTTCATCTAGGTGGATTATAAGAGATGAACACTTTTACCATGTTGCACAAATTGCCTTAAAGGAAAATTCTTCTAATTTATGGTATTTAAATAGTGAGTGCTCTAGGCACATGACGGGAAACAAGAGTTTCTTTAAGACTCTTGTCATGGAAAAGGAGGAAATGTCACCTTTGATGATGGATCCAAGAAGAAAGTTAGAGGGAAAAGAACTATTTCCATTCCTGGATTACCCTCCTTGTCTAATGCTTTATTTGTTGATGGCCTAAAAGCCAATTTGATAAGCATTTCACACTTAAGTGATGAAGGACTTTCCATCTTATTTTCTAAACATGATTGCTCTGTCCTATTGCCCAATGGACAAACCTTGTTAAAAGGAATGAGATCTAGTGATAATTGTTATTATCTTGAAGCTAGTATAGTCTCTTGGAATGTATCCAAGGATGAGCAAATTGAGTTATGGCATGAAAAACGTGGCCACATGAACTATCGGGTTTTACGAATCTTAGATAAGTTCAATGTTGTGCGAGGCCTACCCAAGCTTGGGAAGAAAGCCAATGGTGTTTGTAGAAATTACCAACAAGGGAAACAAACCAAGAGTATGCATAAAAAGGGAAAGTATCTCTCCACCAAGGATCCTCTAGAGATTCTCCACATGGATCTTATGTGTCCCATGCAAACTGAGAGTTTAGGTGGAAAGAGATACATTTTTTTTTTGTAGATGATTTCTCTACGTACACATGGATATATTTCCTTAGAGAAAAATCTGAAACCTTTGACAAGTTTAAAATGCTTTGTACTAAAATTCAAAATGAAATGAAATCAAACATTAAAAGCATTAAACGGATTAGGAGTGATCATGGGAAGGAGTTTGAGAATGCTCATTTTGAAAACTATTGCAATAGTCTAGACATTTCTCATGAGTTTTTGGCTCTTAGGACACCTCAACAAAATGGAGTTGTTGAGAGGAAGAATAGGGTCCTTTAAGAGATGGCTCATGTGATGTTGCTTAGCAACAATATCTCTAGGAACCTATGGGCCAAAGCCGTCAATACGGAATGCTACATAGGAAATAGAGTCTTTCTAAGGCCTTACATTAGGCAAACCTCTTATGAGTTCTAGAAAGGTAGAAAGCCAAATGTTAGCTACTTCCACACTTTTGGAAGCAAATGCTACATTTTAAATGACCGTGATCAACTAGGAAAATTTGATGCTAAGAGTGATGAAGGTATCTTTATTGGTTATGCCTTGAATAGTAGAGCCTACAGAGTTTTCAATTTGAAGACTCGAACTATCATAGAATCATCCAATGTTGTCATTGATGATACAAGGCTCAAATCTAATGACCATGAGGAGGAGCTAGCAATAGTTGATGACTCTTCCTTGGAAAAGGTTGCGGAGACTCCTAATGGTGGAACATCCAATGTTAATGATGAAAAGACACAACCTATTGATAGAGCTCCTCTCTTGAACTCTAATGGACCTACTTCATGGGTTAGGAAATTCCATGATAAAGATGACATCATTGGAGAAGATAATAAGGGTGTTATAACTAGGCATCAAATGGCTAATTTAATTAGCTACACATGTTATACCTCTCAAATAGAACCCAAGAATATTGATGAAGCTTTAAATGATGAATTTTGGGTTCATGCTATGCAAGAAGAGCTAAACCAATTTGAAATAAATGAGGTATGGACTCTAGTTTCTAGACCAAAAAATACCAATGTCATTGGAACCAAATGGGTTTATAGGAACAAATTGGATACAGATGGCAACATTATACAAAACAAGGCTAGGCTTGTAGCATAAGGATACTCTCAAATTGAAGGTGTCGATTTTGAGGAGACTTTTGCTCTGGTTGCGCGTCTAGAGTCCATAAGGCTTCTTTTATCCATCTCTTGAGTGCATAAGTTCAAATTGCATCAAATGGATGTTAAGAGTGCCTTCTTCAGTGGCTTCTTCCAAGAGGAAGTGTTTGTTGAGCAACCCAAAGGATTTTTGGATCTACACCACCATGATCATGTCTATCGCCTCAAGAAGGCGTTATATGGGTTGAAACAAGCACCGAGGGCTTGTTATGAGCACCTCACTCAATTTCTTGTTGACAATGACTACACAAGGGGTAGTGTTGACAAGACTTTGTTCATCAAGAAACACAAGGATGAGCTCTTTATAGATCAAATCTATGTTGATGATATAGTTTTTGGCTCCACCAACAACTCCAAAGTCCAACAATTTGTTGATGTCATGTCTCATGAATTTGAGATGAGCCTTGTTGGTAAGTTAAGTTACTTCTTAGGTTTGCAAATTAAAAAAAAATGGATGATGGGATCTTCATATCCCAATCTAAATATACCAAAAACCTAGTGAAGAAATTTGCCCTTGAAAATGCCAAACATTATGATACACCCATGAGTACCACTTTAAGGCTAAGCAAGGATGCCAGTGGTAAAAGTGTGGAACAAACACTATATCGGAGCATGATTGGTAGCTTGATTTATTTGACCGTAACTAGGTCCGTTATTTCTTTTAGTATGGGTGTGTGTGTTAGGTGCCAATCAGATCCTAAGGAATCTCATCTCTCTTCCGTTAAGAGAATCATTTGCTATGTGAATGGGACATCTAACTATGGAACTTGATACTCTTTTGACACAAATGTTGTTGGAACCCTGTTCATTGGTAACGCAGTGAAATTAGGTTTTAAAATTTTTATATATCGATTGTAAGCGATATGGAACCAGTAAACTTGGGATCATAATTTTTTGGAACTAATACATACAATATGTAAACACAGGAAATTGTAAACAATATAAAGAAAATGGAAAAAATCTTACCAACGTTTGGATGTTCCTTCACTTTACGATATGGTCCTATCTGAACCAATCTTACCAACGTTTGGAGGCTCCTTCACTTTACAATATGCTCATGTCTGAACCACTCGATCTTCCTCGCTATCTTCCAGGACTGGTAACTACGTGTGGGTGTATCACATACTCAAGAACTTAAATGGAGGATGCAGAGAGAAACCTTGAAGAAACTCTTTCTTCAATATTAGTACACAACACTTGCACAATATCACACATATGTGTCTCACGCACAAGAAACTAAAATCAATTAGCTGATGCGTGTATCAGTATATTGATCTCACGTAAACCCTTACAAAAACCCAACCTTTTTGAATTGATGATGTGTCGATATCAGGTGTGGTGTTGTTTCACGTGCACGATCTATTTGCATCATATGCAAATTCCTTTTATTGATACACGCATACGTTGCTTTTGACTTCATGCAAAAACCAAATTTTCTTCAAAAGCCAAAAAACATTGTTGCATGTCTTATGTTTGTCTTTTATTGATTCACACACACAAAAGTTTGCATCCTATGCAAACACTGTATGCGTTCTTATCAAAAATTCAAACACCGCAATTTGCATCAAATGCAAATTGAATAGTTGATGGTGCATGTCATGTGCATCTCTTTCTTATGTTGATTGTGTTTTATCTTATTTAAATATTTAAAACATATATATATATATATATATATATATATATATAACTAAACAATTCCAATCTTTTAAGATATCACATATCTTTAAAGATATTAATCAATTTGTTTTGAATTCAAACTCTTTAAATTCAAAATTAAATATCTAATTTAATAAAAATAAAATAATCAAATTATCTTATCTTTAAAAATTAAATATCAATCAACGCCCTCCAACTAATGATTAATCACACAATTAAATAATCTAATTATTTAATTAACATAATCATTATCTTTCATTAACTAAATATTCTCATTATTCAATTAATTCCCGAATAAATAGTTGTCACTTTCGTAACACAATTAATTGGGCAATCCAATTAATTAACTGTGACCCTTGTTACCTAAATCGATCGGGCTAGCAAAGGGACCTAATGGACCCACGGTATTTTAAGCTCCAATAATCCTCATAAATAATTAATTAAAATTTCACGATTATTAACTTCGATGTTATTCCACTAAAACTCTGAAGTTGCACTCTCTCAACTATAGACACTTTTTGTGGGATTATGCTCGATAGCAAGAGTGTAATAATGTATTCGACAATCTTTTCATATTAATAAAGTGATTTCTAGTTTAACAAATCTTATAGCATTTATAGTTTAATTATTATAATTGTCAAAAGTAAATAATCATAAGGTCAAAGGACTATGAGAAAAGAAGAATTATTCATACATCTATATATGTATGATGTAGACACAATTATTTAGTTAGTCTTGAATAATATTCACAACTTAAGATAAAAGGTTGGGCGCCTTTATCTTGTCAAAGTTGTAGATTCTTTTGCTAGCATTTGAGTGGGATCAAATGTGTTATGATGAGTCTAAAATCATCAAAGTGTGGTGTCTTTGGGCAACAGAATCTAGTGCATTGAATTGGATCACAAAGAAATACTTTATCTAGAACCGTCAATGGATAAAAGTTTTCATTTGAAGACAATCGGATAGTCTATCTCAGTCATGAGATAAATGATGGCTTTATGGTTGCAAGTGTTATTATTTGAGCTATCAATGAGTACGATTATATAGCATAGTCTATCCTCGATAGTTTGGTGGTATTCATTTGTTAATCGATAGAGAACTTCATTTATAGATATGAACATCGTGGCTCCATTTATTAAATGAGAGTAGAATATCATCATATGGATTTTTTGAGGTATTGGATATTAAATATTAACGTTATAGTGTCTATTGAAACATGGCTTCTGGACAAGTCAAAATATTCAAGTTCAAAATATAGTCATATGAGTAAATATAGTAACTTGGAGAGCTATAGGCGTTCTATGAGCTCTTGATCATTACTGATATTCTTCACGGGGATACACTTTCTCCAATAAGGTTGTCTAGGGTATGAATGAGTAACATCAACTTATTCTATCTTTATTTAAGAGTTCAATTTTAGTTCTTTAGTGGAACGAACTAAAATAAAATAGATCGGACCTAAGTGAATCATTTATTGATTGTGATCGGGTTGTGTCTGTTGAAGCTTAAATTTAGATAGCCCGCCAAGATCCCCAATCCACACGAACTTGCATGGATCACTTGATATATTCTACCGAACCAAATTAGGGGTCCATCTAGAATTGTATTGAGGCATGTGGACTTGTTTCTTTTTGTAAGAATGGGTATAGTTCACATGTGAACTTTTTATAAAGAACAAATGGATTTAATAAAATAAGAAAATAATATATTTACCCATATATATGGTTTCGGAGGCAAGGTTATTTAGAATAACTTAATTATATTATATTATTTTATTATTTAATTAAATAGAAATTAATTAATTTGTTGATTAATTAGTTATTTAATTAAAAGTTAAAATCTTTTTTCTAGTAGGAGATAATCTCCTAAAATTATACTATTGTTGGTAGTATAATTAATATTAAAGACTATATTTGATAAGTAGATAAATAAAAGGAATTATTTATCTAATCAAATTAGGAAGCCTTTAATATGGTTACAAATACACTATTGAGTTGGATTAGGAGTCTTGGTGTATGATAGAATTCCTTTTTGAAAAGGATTCTTAACCACCAAGTAAATCCACCTAAGGAAAGGATTCTTAACTACCAAGTAAATCCTTCTTAGGAAAAGATTAAAGTCTCCTGATTGTATTCTGTAGAAATTTCGGCCAGCCCATATATATATAATAGGATAGAATTCCTTATAGATAAGGATTTTTAACTACCAAATAAATCCACCTAAGGAAATGATTCTTGACAACCAAGTAAATCCTTCTAAGAAGAGGATTTATGATCCTATATATATATATATACATATAGATATATATATATATATATATATATATATATATATATATATGTTAATTTCGGCCAGCCCAAGGTAATTTTCATAGAGAAATTAAGGCCAGCTATAGGGAATTCAACTTGGAGAATTTAGTTTTTGATAGTACCCTAGCAGCCTTTACATTAAAAGGTTTTGTGTACAACATCGAATCAAGGTTCACGCGAGTTTCAATCAAATTGATTGATAATTCCCAAGTGGCCTAACGTTCTTTGTTTTCTTCTTGCAGGATTATTGTAACTAACAAAGAAAAAGATTTTGTTTGCTTCCATCCTCAGATTTACGATTAAAAGAAAGGGAGCCCACACTCCTAGGTGATTCACGTTCATGAGTGGATTGGAAGGTCTTACGGAATCAATTCGGCGCTTGTCCAATAGTCACGAGAAAAAAGGTACGAAACTTTTTATATACATCAATTAATCTAGGGTTAAGGTTCTTGTTAGTCAAAGGGGAAATTTTTATTTATACACAAACCCTAATTTCTAATTTAATAAAAAACAACTACGCTTCCGTTGTGCGATTTTCCCTACAACTTTTACACAGACCGATACAACTCGGTGTCCATCGATATAGGTATTACACATGGCGTGATCCTCCACAGTAGTTCATAATTAGAGTTGGGTCATAATGTCTGTTATACCCCTCTAATTACATATATCCTTTAAGTACTGTTGATTCTATAATGTACAATAAATTTTATTTCCTCATAAAACAAGGAGAGCACTTATATTGTCTAAGCCCCGAATCAACCCGTAAGGGAACTACCATCTAATTCTCATATGAATGAGTGGATTCCACTACTGTGTACAAACCTTCCCAGCCACAAGCCAAAACGCAATCCCAACATACGGAGTATATTGATCAGGAAATGCATCCGACCTCACCCATGGTATATCAAAGACCACGATCTAACCTGAAGGAGTCGATAAGACACTCAGAATTAAGATCACCCACATATAGCCATCATTAGTTGATATATATGAATCTCATCGGTAAACGGATCTTGGTATGAGATTCATATAGATCATATCTCAGTCCTATATGATCACATCATACAATGTGCCTCAATTTCCATATCTCATATGAATAATTCAGGATAGAATCATCGTACATTACGGAATGGACTATAGCTATAGATTAACCACAAATAATGTACACAGCTTTATTTACTATCTATGGACTCTTTAGATTGCACGTCTCTTACTGTATCCATCCGTATATGACACTCATATACACAGTTCGAAATTACATCCGGCAATCTTGGATGTTAAATATATGCACAAGTTATAAAATAAACAACACAACAAGAATGAATTGAACTTTTCCTTTTATTTATTTCATAAATCCATTTACTAATTACATCTTTAGAGCATAAACCCCAACAAATGCTAGTCTTCTAGGTTTTAGTGATGCAGATTGAGCAGAAAATTGTGATGATAGGAAAAGCACATCAGGCGGTTGCTTCTTCCTTGGGAACAATCTAGTATCTTTGTTTGCAAGAAGCAAAACTCAATTTCCTTATCTAAGACGGAGGCAAAGTATATAGCCGAGGGGAGTGGATGCACATAACTCCTTTGACTGAAGCAATGCTAGTGGAATACGAATTCAACCAAGATACTCCCACTTTATTTTGTGATAACATGAGTGAAATTAATATTTCCAAGAATCCGGTTCAACATTCTAGAACTAAGCATATTGACCTCCGCTATCATTTCATTAGAGAACTAGTTGAGAATAAATGTATAGTACTTGAACATGTAGGTACTAATGATCAGCTAGCGGACTTATTTACTAAAACCTTAGATTCTACTCGATTTAAAACTCTTAGTAGATCTATTGGGATTTGCCTTATGGAGTGATGATTTTTTGTGATTGACCCCATATCTGGAACTTAAGCAAAGAGAGTTATTGTATACTTGTTGCATGCAAAAATTTGGAAATATTTATGCTTCTTTATTGATTGCTTGAGTAGCTTGGTTGCACTTATATTATATTATATTATATTATATTTTCTTCAATAAGTGTTAACTTTGCTTTGATTACAATCCATGTCATATTTATGTTCAGACATACATTTTTAGACTAGGAGATCTACATAGGAAGTACATGTTGAATGACCTATAGTTATCTCCATGACATGATGATTCTTTGATGACATGCTAATGAAAAATGATAAAGCATGAATTGATGATTGCAATTGTTAAATGCAAAACAATGTGTGAAAATGTTAGTGAGACTAAAATGTTTAATAAGTGTCTCTCTTTCTTTATTAGTTGAACATGACTACTATCATATGGGTATCTTACCCAGAAAAGTCAAATAGGGTGCAAAGTCGCTCATGCCATATTTCGCTTATAAAGTTGGGTATAGTGCTCTTAAAACTTGACATCTATGAAAACTCGGTATCCTTGCTTCTCTCATGACAAATGGTGAAATTGGTTTAAATTCTATTAGAAACCTTTGTCATTTGCTTTGCCAAATACCATTGCTTTTGGACTTGAATGCAACATGTCTTGTATGCAAAGCATTTTTTATTCATGTTATTGCATCCCTTATTGCCTTATAAGTACTTTCAATTGGCATTTATCTCTCTTTCAAGGTTGTGTAATATGTTTTTGTCTATTCCTTGCCAAAAAGGGGGAAGAAAGTGTTTTCCTCACCATGTTACTTACTTTTGATATAAAAGGGGAGACAATTCATTAAAGAGGAGAAATTTTGTCTTAAGGAGGAGAAAGAATTTGTGTTTGCATGAGATAAGAAGAGATAAGGGATCTTTTGTTTTTGTTTCGTATATTATTTGTTTATCTCACATATCTTCTTTGTAGAAGATTTCTTTTGGTTGTTATTGTCTCACAGGTGCTTTGAATGTGCGAAGATATTCTTGAAGATTCTTGAAGAAACTTTAGTCTAGGAATATTTCTTTGTAATGTGAGGATGTAAGAATGCAATCAATATTGATTATGAGTGATATTTGTATGGTGAGGTAGAGGTTTTGTCATGGAATAGCTAAATGGGGAGATTGTTAGGTTTTAGATTTGTATTGACCTGATTCCATAACAAAACTTCATTTCTTTGTAATGCTTAGTTGCTTAAGTGGTTTGTTATGATAAGAGTTTCAAGGAAGAAAATAAACTTCTCATGATACAAAGTTCGTCTTCAAGAGGATTGGTACTATTCTTGGATGCTAAGGTATCGAGATCCTTCTCCCTCTTGCAAGGCGTAAGCGCACACACACAAAATTCATTCATATGTGTCCCTGCTTAGTTGTGCATCATTATATGTGCATACACACACAATTCATACATTTTTGTCCCTGCATCATAGCGCATCATTTGGTATAACACTTTCACACACTTGAAGTTGAATGCTCATGCATTGGTATGAAAGTAACATGTTTTGGAAAATGCATGATTGGAAACTATCTCTATGAAGTTTGCATTCTTGTGTGAAATGTGTTTGTTTGTTTATAGGTTTGTATAACATGGATACTGAACTTGATTTTAGTCTTAAAACATTCTTGATTGAGTTTCGGTCATTTCAATTACTCATACTATTGATTTCAAGTTCCGAGTCAAAAGTTATGATACTTTCCAGTCATGTTGCATACATTGTCTTCGTCTTCGTATATCGAGTCGAATTCTTATTTTCTGGGTTGATTATCTTATATGTCCATGTCCATGAGAGAGTTACGGTTTGTAATCCGTAAATGGATTTGAATTCCGACTTTGGTGGCCGGAGAACGGTCGAAGAACGCAAAGGAAGGTCGAGGGAAAAAGAAGACAGCAAAGCTCTTCTTTCCCGAGATGGCGCGTGGCCATCTCGAGGCAGACGGCTTGCTGCCCCGAGATGCCCACTCGGCATCTCGGGAATCAAGCATGCTTGGCTGCTTCTTGTCCATTTTGGTCATTTCATATGCCCAATTTTCCATCTCTTTTATATATTCCTTCCCTGTCACATTTCATTCAAAGGAAGAAGAAAATGTAGTGCAGAAAATTTCCAGGTGTTTTCTCTCAACTTTGAATCACCATATCTCTCTCATTTCTTATCCGATTTGAGTGATTCAAATTGGAGAAGTTTTGTATGGAAGTCCTATATCATCTCCAAGCAACCTTGAAGTCATTTGTTAAATTTTCTGGTGGATCGCACCATTTTCGTGACTGTACTCGAAATTGTCAAGGTATTTGTTTATCTTTTGATTTCCTTGATTCTAATTTTCAAATACCTTGGGTCTTCTTCCTACTTGTGTGTATTTGACTTGAACTTATGTTGATGAGTGATAGATCTTCAATTAAATGCTAGTTGTGCTTAATTAGAAACTTGATTGTGAGTTATGTTTCAATCAAACCTATGTTTTCACATGATTGTGAGTTGTATTGTGGTAGCATCTTATCTAGGACTATTTGTGCTTTGATTGACTTTACTTTCATGATTAATAGTCTTATCATGTGCTAGAACTCATTTGTTGAATAGATCTAGGATTAGCACATTTGATTTTATATTTAGAGTCTATTAGAGTTTAATTTACTATTTTGTGAATATATGCTCTAAATGATTGCTAGAGATTTGATTGATCATATCTTGTGTTTCTAGCATTTTTGTGTTAGTACTAAAGTCTTGAATATGTACTTCATGAACATGTTTATTTCAAGCTTTAGTAACATGAATAAAATCTAGGTTTAAAGTGTGTGTTTGGAAATTTGGCATGCTCTAGATTTTTATTCATGCATAAGATCTAGACAATCTTATTTTGTGAACTTTATTGTCTATGTCTATATCTTCATGGAGTGTACCTAATCCATACATTTCATGTGCTCATGCATCATCTTGTGTGGTGTCACTTTTGGATTATAAACTAGAAAATATACTTTGTGTGCTCATTGATTAATTATAGTTTCCATAGAATTTGTTGATCATCTTATTCTATGTTGCGTGCTTGTTTGCGTTTTGCATTCATGATCAACTAGATGCCTTGTGAGAAGGAAGTCTTGATAATAGGTGTGAGACCTATGTTGTTGAGCAAGAAAGTCTTCATAAGAGGTGTGAGACCTTGGATTGCCAAGCAAGGAAGTCTTGGCTAGAGTCGGGAGGACTCGGATAGTAGAGCAAGAAGTCTTGCCTAGGGTCGTGAGGATCTGGAAGGGTGAGCGAGGAAGTCTTGACTAGAGTCGGGAGGACTCAGATAGTTGAGCAAGAAGTCTTGTCTAGGGTTGTGAGGATCCAGAAAGGTGAGCGAGGAAATCTTGACAAGAGGTGTGAGGCCTCAGATTGTTGAGCATGAGGGCGACATCTTCATGAGTAGGATAGGAAGGTAGTTTCTAGGTGAAGGGGTCACTTGAGAGATTGTACTTGTCTTATCCACTAGTGGATTTTATTTGCCGGTGGTTGCTAACCCGTGGATGTTTCCTCTTCGGAAGTTTACCACGTTATATCTTGTGTCAACTTTTCTCTATCCCTGTCTCTATTATATTGGTAATTGTTATTTGAATAATGTGGATAGAACTTTATATGTAAGTTGACTTCCTTACACAATATTGTTTGTGTATGTTAGATAACTTTGTATGTTGTGATATTCCATTCAAGTTGTAAAGTATCACTTTGAAATACTCTAAGTACAACTTATGGAATTTTGTTTACATTGAATATATTAGTTCATAAGATACATTGATTCTTGTTGTATGTTTTGTAGACTAAGAGTGGAAATTTGAGCATACATGAATATATTATTTTCTCATAACAATCATGTTAAATGTTAATTTGTATGCTTATCAACGTTTTGTCACTAGTCTCGAAAGATTTGTTAAAAGTGAGAGACAACCTATTCACCCCCCCCCCCCCCCCCCCCCTCTAGATTGTTTAGTATAATCTTGTACATATTATTTTCAATTCACACATTTTCTTAAAATAAATCTCCTTGTTTCTCTCCTATTAATTGAGTTGCATAAATGTGGCTTATATGATTATGCAAATATCTTGTATGCTCCTTTCTCTCTTTGCCTTGAGTGACTAGGTTGGGGACTACTCCTTTGCCTATATCATGACAAAAGGGGGAGTAGAATATGTAGAATATGGTAAGGGGGAGTTGGGGAGTTGGCATACTAGGGAGATTACATATTGAGGGGGAGTAACCCTTTGAGGGGAAGCATTGCATTCACATACATTGTATGATGTTGTTCTTAGTTTCTTAATTGCAAATGCTTTTTATTTTCACTTGATCATCTCACATACACTTGGTTTGGAAAGTGTATTTGTTTTCTTTTTGGTGTGCAGGGTTGATAGTTCTACAAGAGATTGAAGATTGAAGAGTTAATATTTTTTTTATTATATCTCTTTGTAACCAAATGAGGAGATTGTAAAGTCCTCATTTTATGGATTGGCTTATTTCGTGAACAAATCACATGTTGAGGTTTTTATTTAAGGGTAGCTTACGCTCTCAAAACCTTAAGAGAAGAAGCACCAAAGGTAAAAATCGAAGTGCTTGCTTGCTTTGAAGAGATAGTTGAACACACTCACTACTCATGCATAATTCTTGTGAGTATATGTTGTGTGTTTATATGTGTGCTTTCATGATTTGATAACTCTTCTTGCATGTTTTTATTGATCACATCTTTGCATTTGAATTGACATGCATTATGTGTTGCTCTCACACACACACTCACTTGCATTTGAATCAATATGCATGTGTGCTTCTTTGTTTTATCTTGCATTTATTGTGTGTTTTCTTTGGTGAATTTTTTCATTTTGAAAAATCCATAGTAGGGCAATGCGTGGGTCTATGCGCGGGTGTCTACTAGCGCACTACCCGCGTAATAAGAAAATTGAGGATTTTCAATCTATCGGTGTCAAGTCATTGCACGAAAACTTGTACGGGTTGGAACCCGTGCAGTCCCGTGCATTTCACTGGTTGAGATTTTGCATCTCTCTGGTTAAGGCCCTTGTGCAGATAGTTACACGGTCTAGCACAGGTGTACGCGGGTCACTGCGTGGGTCCAGACCAGCGCATTTCTCTGATTCGGCAAGTTTTTTCAAAACGACAACACTTCATTTTTTACCCATATAAATGTGTCTCTTCACATTCAGGTCGTTTCAAGAGTTCCATTTTTTACTTTTTTCTCTTAGAACATTTTTCAAGACAAAACATCTTTCAAGAACTCACTTTTATACACTCAAAGCTTTTCCTTTAATCTTAAAACATCATCTTGCATCATCTATGACTATATAGAGTGCATCCATACATGGTTTAGCATCATCACATCTTGATTGGTAAGTTTCTGACTATCTTCATATAAGTTAAGTGGTTTTCTTACCAAGCCATCTCTTTTATCATTTGTATGCTCTTATAATATATTCTAGATACAAAATAGAGATTGTTTGTGATGACATGATTGAGTGTTGTATTGTGATAGCTTCATAGGATTGTTTGATCTATGTTTAGCTAAGCTTTATGCCATGTCTTAGCTCTTGATATGTAGGATTGTTTTATATGTCATCTCATCATTCTAGATAAGCATATAAGGTTCCCTAACCTTGTTTGTTCTTTGAATATCATCATATATTCACATAGGCCTTTTTATCTCTTCATTGAGAAGTAAGACTTGTATTGCTTTCGGGATTAGGTAGCTTAAATCACAAGCAAGTTAGACTAGGTTCACTCATACCGAGATTAGGTTGTAATTTCTTTACCATTAGTGGATTCGAGGTTGAAGTGTGGCGCACTTAACAGCCCGTAGTTTTTCTCATTTAGAGGGTTTCCACTTAAAGATCAAGTGTTTATTTTATTTCCACATTTATTACATTTGTTTTATTATTGTGACCATTGATCGAATCCCTAGCCTAGGTTTTGAAATTCTGAATGCTTCCTTACCAATTTCAAACTTGAATATATCTTGAGTGTGTGTAACTTCAATGATTAGAGGCGTTGAATGCGTGAGAGTGAAGTTTTTGATATTTTGGATTGGATTATAGGTGCTCTACTTGAATGTTAATGGTGATTAAGAATTGATGAGCATAATAGGGGTGACGCATTCAAAATCAAATTATGGTGTCATGTGATCATGCATTACCCACTCTTAAATTGTGGATTACATGTGATGTGGATGTGCATAGATTTTACATTGAAGCCAATTTTTTGCAAGTTGGAGTTTTATGTGATTGATCATTTAAGTCTATTGCAAGTGTGCACATGAACCTAAACAAATATATTTTCTTATGCAGAATTTGATTCACCACGCATACTAAGACCGCATGCAAGAAAATCGGGTTAGGTTCTTCTAAGAAGACCGAAAAGTCAAACAAGAACTTCTACCACCAAAACGTGCCCTGAACAAACATTTTGACAACCGCCTAGGATTCCTCAAAGGGCGGCCAATGATCAAAGAGAAAGGAATATAGGTGCTGGAGCTGGGACCCACCTCCATGCTAACAATGGTGAATGACAAGGGGTAGGGCACTTACACAAGATCCTCTCCCATATATTATAGGGTTATCATAGAAGAGTTCTACGCCGGATTAAATCCCGATGAGAACAAAAGAAGTGCACCAATTGTGGTCCATGTAGTAGAAGTCCAAGAAGATATTGCAGACATCAACAGGCACTGGGTGAAGGACCACATCCGGATAGTAGCCAATATGAAGAGCGACATCCAGCACTTTACAGACAGGCCAGGGTAAATTTGTCAAATGAACCACAAGACTGGCCGCCAGCAGACATTGGGATAGTCACCTGGAGAAAAAGACAAGAAAAAAGAAGACAAGATCTGAGGTAGGTACCTACAGATGGCCACAATGGATTATGATCAGGAGCACCCAATGTCAAAGGGAGACACCAGTAGAAGGCCGCGAGTTTAAATTCATAGTTGTTGTATCATATTTTGCCAACCAATTTTCCAACAAACCATCTCATTTACTTTTTAAGCGTTCTTGAGTGTAAGAACATAATTTGATCACTTTACCCTTCGACCCATGTGGAACGATGTCTAGCTTGCCACTTTACTTGTTTTAGAAATATTTTGAAGCACATCTAGGGCTTTATAAATTTCTTTTGATAAATAGTTTTTCGTATACAAAACGACTTTATCTTATCTCTGCTATCTTTATTTTTTCCTTTTTGTTTTTTTAGATCAATAAATTATCTTTTAAATCTCCACCATCCATCTCAAAGACGGATGGCAGAGGTTCATGTAAGAAAAAAAAATCCAAACCAGTTTATTCACAATTAAATAAATAATAAAAAAAGATGAATCTCAATCTGAAAGAAAAAATCGGTTCAAAACGTGGTAGAAGCGTAGAATGAGGGTTTGGTATATTATAAAAAAAATTTCCTTTAAAAGAAAGGACCTTAACTCTAGATTAATTGACGTATATTAAAAGTATCATACATTTTTCTCGTGACGATTGAACTAGCGTCGAATTGAATTAGTAAGATCTTCCAATCCAATCACGAACGTGAATCACCTAGGAGTGTGGGATCCCTTTCTTTAAATTGTATACCTGAGGATGGAAACAAACAAAATCTCTTTCTTTTGTTAGTCACAATAATCCTCCAAGATAAAACCAAAGAACGTTCGGTCACTTGTGAATTATCAATCTATTTGATTGAAACTCGCATGAACCAGATTCGATTTTTGTACACAAAACCCTTTTGTGTAAAGAATACTAGTGCACTATCGAAAACAAAAACGTTCCCCTTTTCTCTTCTCCTTAACTGAATTCAATACACAATATCTATGTGTTGGTCGAATTTTGTCTAAAGCAAAAACTAATTTTTTCTCTCTCAAAATTCTATCACTTGACTGAATTCTCTCTCATAAAACCCTAGCCTTGGCCAAAATCTCACTTAAAGAAAAACTAAGGCTTGGTCGAATTCTACATCACATATATGTAGTGGACAAATTCCTTGCCCTAATTTATTTAGGATTGACCGAACTCCTCGTGTCTTTAGTTTAGGAGTCATAATCCTCTCCTGAAGAGGATTTACTTGGTGGACAAGAATCCTATCTCTAAGTAGATTTACTTGGTGACAAAGAATCCTTTTAAAAAAAAACAAATCCACACCAAAACTCCTAATCTAACTCAAATATTGTATTTATTCAATAACCAATTATTGAATATAATTAAATTGTGACTAAATCAAAAACTTCCTAATTTGAACAATTGTCAATTATAGTCCTAACAGAAATCAAATACTTACTAATTTGACTAGATAAATAAATTCCTTTTATTTATCTACTTATGAAAAATAGTATTTGATACTTCTCATATTACCAACAGTAATATGACTTTAGGAGACCATCTCCTACTAGGAAAAAAATTTAACTTTTAATTAAACAATTAATTAATAAATAAATAAATAAATTTCTATTTAATTAAATAATAAAATAAAAACAATATATAAGGCTATTATATAGTCCCTTTCCGCCCAAGCTATATAAATATGGGCCAAATATTGTTTTTTCTATTTTATTAAATCCATTGGACTTAAATAAAAAGTCCACACGTGAACTAGACTCATTCTTACTAAAATAAATAAGTATACTTGCCTTAATACAATTCTAGAAGGACACATAAATTGGTCTGGTAGGATATGCCAAATGATCCATGCAAGTTCGTGTGGATTAGTAATCTTTGCGGGCTATCTAAATTTGAGCTCCATTAGACATAACCTAATCACAATCAACAAATGATTCACTTAAGTTCAATCTATTAATTTTAGTTCATTCTATGAAAGAACTAAAATTGAACTCTTAAATAAAGATAGAATAAGTTAATATTGCTCATTCATACCCTAGACAATCTTAATGGAGAAAGTGTATCTTCATGAAGAATATCAGTAATCGTCAAGAGCTCATAGACCGCCTATAGCTCTCCAAATTACCATATATACTCATATTACCATATTTTGAACTTGGATATTTTGACTTGTCCATAAGCCATATTTCAATAGACACTATTGAAAACTTAACGTTAAGATTCAATATTCAATACCTCAGAACTCCATATGATGATATTCTACTCTCATTTAATAAATGGAGCCACGATGTCCATAACTATAAATGAAGTCCTCTATCGATTAACAAATGAATACCACCAAACTATCGATGATAGACTATGCTATATAATCACACTCATTGATAACTCAAATGATAACACTTGCAACCATAAGTCCATCATTTATCTCAGGATTGAGATAGATTCTCCGATTATCTTCAAGTGAAAACTTTTATCCATTGAAGGTTCTGGATAAAGTATTTCATTGTGATCCTATTCAATGCATCCAGTGCACTAGATTCATTTACCCAAATACACCACACTTTGATGATTTTAGACCCATCATAACACATTTGATCCCACTCAAATGCTAGCAAAAGAATCTACAAATTTAACAAGATAAAGACGTCCAACCTTTATCTTAAGTCGTGAATATTATTCAAGACTAACTAAAGAATTGTGTCTACTTCATACATATCCTGATGTACGAACAATTGTTCATTTTTCATATTCTTTTGACCTTATGATTATTTACTTTTAACAATTATAATAATTAAACTATAAATGCTATAAGATTTGTTAAACTATAAATCACTTTTATTAATATGAAAAGATTTTCAAATACATTGGTACACTCTTGCTATCGAGCATAATCTCATCATAATCATCCATCACAGATATGGACGGTTAAGATCCATCGCTTTATATTTTCTATTTAACTATGTGTTGGAAGGGGAAGGGTAATGATGTCTTTATAATTTCAGTTTTAACAGTCAAATGGTTTTGGACGGAAAATGTGGCAGAAGGGTGAATAAGACCAATATACAGGGTTTTAGGGGGCTGACTGACCATTATTGAAACTAGAGGGACCAGTCTTTCTAATATGACAAACCTCGAGGGGGGCGGGTGTAAATGATAATCTCCTTTAAAATATTTCCTTCAAAGATTATCCTTCCAAAGATAAATTATTTCCAATATTATAACGATTTTATATTATACAAATTTCTTTATTTTAACATATTACTAATGATAAATAACTATAAACAAAACAAAATAATAATATTAATAACTTTAATATCACATTGTCTTTTTTAACTTCAGAGTTGAATCTTCAATTTTTTTTTTTTGTAAAAATCAAACCATTTGTATATAATAATATCTCATAAATAAGTATATAAAAATGGTTTATTATTTTTTTTTAATTATTTTTTCTTTAGTTGTTTGTATCTTATCGAATTAAAATACATAACAATTAATAGTAATAAGTGTATAGATGTCAAAATTATTTGTTTTCAAACAATTTTATCTTTAAAAACAAACAAGTTGACAATATATTCAGATATGAGAAAAATTAAAAACAAACATGTCATTTAGTTTCAGTTTTCAACTTCTATTCTGTCTTCAGAAAAATCAGGATTATTCAGCCTTCAAATAAATAAAACAAACAACCCATTAGTTTTCTCTACAATTTCTTTAGCAGATATGGTAAGTTTTTATCTTTAGAATATATTTTTTTTGTTTATTTGGATTATTTGTTGGTAGGTTGATGTAGAGGATTGTTTTTTTATCAGTGAGTCTGGATGTTGTATTTGAATGTTACATTTTGTGGTTAAATTTCGAGTGTGTTATCGGAAATGCGTCGACTGTTTGTTTTGAAGCAAGATATTTGGTTTATGTTATATTTGTGAATGGTTTGTTATGTAGTCTTGCTTTTGGCATAGCAAGTTGACATGTTTATATTTTAAATGAGGTTAAAGTGTTCTAGTATTAGTAATGATTATAGAAATTTAGAGTAATTGTCCATTTGTTGGTGTTGATTTGGACATATTCGGTTTATATTCAATTTGTGTGGTGTTTGTACTTTGTGTATTTATTGAAGTTTGCTAAGGAGTGTTTGGATTAGTTAATGTCAATAGATTATTTGTATTTTGATGAGGTTTTAGTCAAGTGTTGGTAGTATAGACATTTTAATGTAAGTTAGTTCCCTTACCTTTGCTAGTAATGAGTTTTCTAAAGTTCCAAAGAGTCTCAAGCTTTGTTTTTGGATTTGAAGCTTTTTAATTAAATGTTTATTTATTGATTTTTATGTTGTTAGGGGTATTTTTTATCGGCTAGAAACATCAGCAAAAACAGTTGGAATTATAGAATATATCGATCCACATCATCAGAAAGTCAAGGCTGATCCACTTCATCAATGGGTCACCACACAACATGTGGTACCACCATGAAAGCAACAAATATAAGTAGAGTCTACTCCCCTGACATGGTTTATTAGCCAAGTAAGACATGTTTGCCAACCATTCTATTCAGCGGATCCAATCTACACGACAGACTTGGACCCTGAGTAAACAATATTAGTCAAATACGCAATCTCAGATAGATATCAAGCCAGATATAGAATCTCAGATTTATCTCTCTAAGTCATCTTTAACAAGGAAATACAACAATTATTCTCCAAATCAAAGACTTTCAAATTGGGAACAACTCCACAAGTACAAGGAAACTCAATCAGAGTTATTTCAAGACTCATACACAGGAAATAACTCATATAATCAAGTAGATTAATCGCTATCAGGAAATTAACTCCTAAACAGACATGCAAATTAAAATCTTGTAAGGATATGATCTCAACAAAATCCTCTAATAATACGATCTCAACATTCCTTTACAAGTACACCAAGGATTAGGGCAACTCCCTATCACACCATTAAATACACTTTTATTATTCAAAGTTAATGGGATGGATTTTTCATATATTGTGCGAATGAGTAGAACAAGCATAAGAGAGGAAGAGTATTGAGTATGTAACAATATTATTCATAGTTATATTCTTTGTTCTATCATCCAGACGACCGTGGTTTTTCCTACCTTAAGGTTTCTCACGTAAATCATATATTATGTGTGCTTGTTCTTTATTTTTGCATGTAAGGCTATTCAGTGATTAAATCACATCCACGAGGAGGAGAGAAGCTTAGATTATTTCACACTTGATTGGTCAAAGCATCAACCGGAACAGCAGCACACTGTCACGGCCCGCTCAATTCTGATCCAAGGAGCCCAAGCAAAGCCCAAGCAAAGCCCAAAGTTAGGCTCAAGCCCTTGAGAGATTCTAGAGTCTTCTCCACTCATCTAGCAAGGTCAACCTTGGAAGACTCTAGTAACATTCTAGAACCCTCTTGTAAATATCTAGGGTTATGAATACTAGATACATGTAGAATATTCTAGAGACTCAATCTCCTAGAGTAGTCTAGAACATTCATGGAGGGGGTGAACCACTATAAATAGCTAGCCCCTCTCATTTGTAAAGCATCCAAGCAAAGAAT
The DNA here is from genome assembly GCA_032871835.1 of Dipteronia dyeriana. NCBI lineage: Eukaryota > Viridiplantae > Streptophyta > Magnoliopsida > Sapindales > Sapindaceae > Dipteronia > Dipteronia dyeriana. The sequence goes on along the minus strand of CM065296.1, from coordinate 79,077,957 downwards.
ACTCAAAGCATTGTAAAGCTTTCTCTTAGCAATACACTTTGCCTTATTTTCCTACAAAGCTCTTCTAGTCCTTCTCTAGTCTCTCTAGCCTTTGAGAGTGATCAAGCAAGGCTTACTTAGCAATCTCGCCCAGAAATTGTCTAAGTGCCGCACGGGTTAGCTGCGCAAACTTTAACCCCGTGACAGTTGGTATCAGAGCCCGGTTAAGCAACCACAACTAGGTCGTGAAGCAATGGCATCCGACAGTGAAGTTGCTGCTAGAGCGGAAGAGCGAGGGCGTGGACGTGATGAGCAACGTCCCCATGCCAAGCGGAGTAAGTCCAAGGGTCCATCCACGGAAGCCTTGGAATATCGGATTGTTGGCTTGGAGGAAGCCGTATCAGGGATGGAGTCTACCTTGAGCGACGTTGTCGACCGTCTTGATTGCGTGGAGACGGACTATGGCGAAATCACTCAAGCAACCAAGTCTACCATCCACGAGTTCCAAAAGGGCCTCAAAGAGGACCTCACACGTGAGTTCCGCAACATCCGTAGCTTTGTAGAGCAAGAGTTACGGGCTATACGCTCGGAAGTGTCCGACGTTCGCACTGAATGGGCTACACACAAAACTAGCCCAACCGTTGGCTTTACTGCCACCTCTAGTACTAGCACCTTGAGTGCCATTCAGGTGCCCACGCCGGCAACATACCATGGTACTCGCAATGCCACAGAGGTCGAAAACTTCCTTTTTGGTCTTGAACAATATTTTGAGGCCAAGGGTGCTCGTGATGATGCTACCAAGATTGCAAACGCACCCACATTTCTTCGGGATGCCGCTCAGCTATGGTGGAGACGTAAGCATGGCGACATGGGCAAAGGCATCAACCCCATCAATACATGGGAAGAGTTCAAGAAGGAACTCAAAAGACAATTCTGTCCCACAAATGCAGAGAAAGAGGCCCGAGGCCGTCTTCGTCGATTGAAGCAAACGGGTAGCATTAGTGACTACGTCAAGGAGTTCACTACCCTTTCTCTTGAAATCGAAGACATGTCTGAGAAAGATTCGCTCTTCTACTTCATGGATGGTCTGAAGGATTGGGCAAGGGTGGAGCTAGAAAGGAGAAACGTGCAAGACCTAAACATCGCTATTGCCGAAGCTGAAGCACTCACCGATTACTCCACTCAATCGAAAGAAAAGAAGGCCACCCAAGGCAAAAGTGGGGGAGATAGATTTGGGCAGAGGAACCAAGGCCGCAAGGATGAGGGACAACGAAAGTCTTTCAACTCGGACAGACGTAGGCCTAACGAAGGTAAGTCCGAAGCCCCTAAACCTAAGTCTCCTTGTTTCATTTGTGACGGACCGCATTGGGTGAAAGATTGCCCCAAGCGGAAAACCCTTAATGCCATAATGTCTCAACACGAAGAAAGCCAAGACGGAGGATACGAGACAGGCATGGGGTCACTCAGACAGCTTGGTGCACTCAAGAGCAATAGTGCCCTGTCAACTTCCACCAAGAAAGGGCTTATGTTCGTAAATGCTTCAATCAATGGCAAAGCTGTCCGTGCAATGCTAGATACGGGGGCAACTCATAACTTTGTCTCCATAGACGAGGCCAAGAAGCTAGGCCTCAATATCACCAGTGGAGGAGGCACGATTAAGGCTGTCAACTCACCGGCAAAACCAATCGCAGGCATTGCCAAGGCTGTTCCAGTTGACCTTGGAACATGGAGTGGAAAACTTGATTTCTCTGTCGTACCCATGGACGACTTCCAAGTGGTGTTAGGCATGGAATTCTTCGATCAGGTGCACGCCTTCCCCTTCCCAGCCGGGAACTCCCTCAGCATCCTAGATGGGAGCAAGACTTGCATGGTCCCAGCGGAACGCACAGCCAAGGCAGAGTCCAAAGCGTTGTCCGCCCTGCAGTTCAAGAGGGGATTGAAGAAGGATCCTAGCTTCCTAGCCACCCTCCGGGAGCTCAACGATGGAGAAGACCAAATCACTTCCCCAGATCCGATGCCGACCGAAGTCCGAGATATTCTCGGAGAATACAAGGACGTTATGCCAAAAGAGCTTCCGAAAAAACTCCCACCTAGGCGAGAGGTGGATCATCAGATTGAGTTGGAGCCTGGTGCCAAGCCTCCCGCCATGGCGCCTTATCGCATGGCACCACCAGAATTGGAGGAGCTTCGTAAGCAACTCCAAGACTTACTCGACTCGGGTTACATTCGGCCCTCTAAAGCCCCATATGGTGCTCCGGTCCTATTTCAGAAAAAGAAAGATGGGACGCTTCGCATGTGCATCGACTATCGGGCCCTGAACAAGATCACCATCAAGAACAAGTACCCGATACCTTTGATAGCCGATCTCTTTGACCAGCTAGGCAAGGCATGCTACTTCTCCAAGCTGGATCTTCGATCAGGATACTATCAAGTGCGCATCGCGGTCGGAGATGAACCCAAGACGGCATGTGTAACAAGATATGGTGCTTTCGAATTCCTAGTCATGCCATTTGGCCTCACCAACGCACCAGCTACGTTCTGTACTCTTATGAACAAACTCTTCCATCCTTTCCTAGACCGGTTTGTGGTAGTGTACTTAGACGACATTGTGGTGTATAGCCAGACACTCGAGGAGCATGTCCAACACCTCAAGCAAGTCTTCCAAGTACTTCGGGAGAACGAGCTCTATGTCAAGTTGGAGAAGTGCTCGTTTGGCCAACAAGAGGTGGAGTTCCTTGGCCACCGGATACGGGATGGGAAGCTTATGATGGATGGTGCCAAGGTGAAGGCAGTGCAAGAGTGGGAACCACCCGCCAAAGTGCCGGGGTTGAGATCGTTCCTGGGGCTAGTCAACTATTATCGGCGATTCATTCAAGGCTATTCAGCCAAAGCCGCCCCATTGACGGACATGCTCAAGAAGGATAAGGCATGGCATTGGTCTGACAAGTGCCAACTTGCGTTCGAAGAGTTGAAGAAGGCCATCTCAGAAGAGCCGGTACTTATCCTCCCTGACCACACCAAGGCATTTGAAGTACATACAGATGCCTCGGACTTTGCTATTGGAGGTGTCCTTATGCAAGAAGGCCGCCCAGTTGCCTTTGAAAGCCGCAAGTTAAATGACACGGAGCGGCGATACACTGTCCAAGAAAAGGAGATGATTGCCATCATTCACTGCCTTAGAGTTTGGCGACACTACTTGCTTGGAGCCACTTTCGTCATAATGACTGACAATGTTGCAACAAGCTACTTCCAGACACAAAAGAAGCTTAGCCCTAAGCAAGCCCGATGGCAGGATTTCCTAGCAGAGTTCGACTATCGACTTGAGTACAAGCCAGGTAAGGCCAATGTTGTGGCCGATGCACTCAGTCGGAAAGCAGAGCTTGCAACATTGAGTGCAAGTCAACCGCAAAGCACTCTGATCACCCGCATCAAGGAAGGCCTACAACAAGATCCTCTAGCCAGGAGTTTGATCAAGCTGGCCAACGAAGGGAAGACAAGGCGATTTTGGCTAAACGACGAAGTCCTCCTCACTACTGGAGATCGAGTATATGTGCCTAAGTGGGGTAACCTCCGGAAGGAAATCATTAAGGAGTGCCATGATTCCAAGTGGGCTGGTCACCCAGGAATGACTCGTACATTGGCGCTCCTCCAAAACTCATACTATTGGCCTCAGATGCGGGATGATGTCGACACTTATGTGCGGACTTGCTTGGTTTGCCAACAAGACAAGGTCGAACAACAACGTCCAGCAAGGTTACTTGAACCCCTACCTATAGCTGGTAGACCATGGGAGAGCGTCTCTATGGACTTTATTTCTGCACTTCCAAAATCCGAAGGGTGTGGGAGCATCATGGTGGTAATCGATCGGTTCAGCAAATATGCCACCTTCATACCTGCCCCTAGGGATTGCACAGCAGAGGAAGCTGCCCGCCTCTTCCTCAAACATGTTGTGAAGCTATGGGGAGTTCCGCAGAGTATAATCAGTGATCGTGACCCACGATTCACCGGGAGGTTCTGGACGGAGCTCTTCAAAATGTTGGGGACAGATCTAAACTTCTCAACTAGCTTCCATCCCCAAAGTGATGGGCAAACTGAGCGCTTCAATGGGCTATTGGAGCTATACTTGAGACATTACGTAAGCGCTCATCAACAAGATTGGGCAAAGTTGCTTGATGTTGCCCAGTTCTCTTTCAACCTTCAAAGGAGCGAGGCTACCGGCAAGAGCCCCTTCGAGATAGTCATGGGACAACAACCAATGACCCCCCAAGCCATTGCCTCAACCTATGGAGGAAAGAGCCCCGCGGCTCACAAGCTCGCTAGAGAGTGGCATGAAGAAGCCGATATCACGCGAGCATGCTTAGACAAAGCCGCCCGGAAAATGAAGAAATGGGCGGATACAAGGAGGAGACACTTGGAGTTTAATGAAGGAGACTTGGTGCTTATCAAGCTGCTACCCCAACAGTTCAAGGCACTACGCCGAGTGCACAAAGGGTTGGTGAGAAAATATGAAGGCCCATTTCCTGTCATCAAACGAGTAGGCAAGGTCTCCTACCAAGTCCAACTTCCACCAAGACTCAAGATCCATCCAGTCTTCCATGTAAGTTTCCTTAAGCCATACCATGCAGATATGGAAGATCCCAGCAGAGGAGAGTCTAAACGGGCGCCAACTGCCGTAGTCACCGCATTCGACAAAGACGTGGAGTGCATACTGGCGGACCGGGTGATTAGGAGAAGAGGTGTCCCAAATTACACAGAGTACTTGGTGAAATGGAAGAACCTCCCCGATAGCGAAGCGAGTTGGGAAAGAGGGGATACACTTTGGCAATTCGCCGAGCAAATCCAACGATACAAGGATGAAAGCGCGACGGGGACGTCGCGAGCTTAAGTGGGGGAGGATGTCACGGCCCGCTCAATTCTGATCCAAGGAGCCCAAGCAAAGCCCAAAGCAAAGCCCAAAGTTAGGCTCAAGCCCTTGAGAGATTCTAGAGTCTTCTCCACTCATCTAGCAAGGTCAACCTTGGAAGACTCTAGTAACATTCTAGAACCCTCTTGTAAATATCTAGGGTTATGAATACTAGATACATGTAGAATATTCTAGAGACTCAATCTCCTAGAGTAGTCTAGAACATTCATGGAGGGGGTGAACCACTATAAATAGCTAGCCCCTCTCATTTGTAAAGCATCCAAGCAAAGAATACTCAAAGCATTGTAAAGCTTTCTCTTAGCAATACACTTTGCCTTATTTTCCTACAAAGCTCTTCTAGTCCTTCTCTAGTCTCTCTAGCCTTTGAGAGTGATCAAGCAAGGCTTACTTAGCAATCTCGCCCAGAAATTGTCTAAGTGCCGCACGGGTTAGCTGCGCAAACTTTAACCCCGTGACAACACGCTGGACGTGCCATCGGAACAGCTGTCCGAACAACCAGGGAATGGGTTAACATCACTACTGACAATAGGAGCGTAACCTTTTGATCTACAAAACAATCTTCTGAGATGCCGTCATCTGCCCACCGGAACACTGCCAAACCGACCAACAAAGCCTAACAAAGAGACCTGCACCATCGACAAATGAATTGACGCTGCTTATGCCACTAAAAGCGTAATCTCCCAATCTATAAGAAAGTCTTATTGGCTATCGCTAGCTCATCATCGAAACATCGTCAAATCAGCTGACGAAACTTAAAGAACAGCCTCTCAAGTCACCGATGAGTGAACCGACACCACTACTGCCATCTGAAGTAAAATTTTCTAATATACAAGAAATTCTTCTTGTCTGTCATGAAAGGGGTTCATCTTGATGTCCAAAACTGCGATGAAGTTGGATGGGAAATCCCATGCTCCGACGTGTGTCCTAGCGAGTGAATAGTCACCTCCTACACCAAAAGCTTTGGAAATTGCCGATCTTCAAGAAATTCTTTCTGGTCGTTATCAAACAAGCACCACAACATCCTCAAATAGCCTCACGAAGACAAACGGTCATCATCGAATATATGTCGATCTGTCACGAATCTAACAAAAATGACAATACCAACGAACTTGGCATGCCCAAGAATTTCAAATCCCAGGGGCAGACCCGGGAAATATTTTTAAACCGGGCTAAATTATATATTCAAATATATTTTTTTCTCAGTATACACAAGTATAGTCAATTCATTAGCTTTCGATTATGGGATTTATCTAATTTTTTTTAGTCAATATATTCTAATACTTAATTAGTGGCTCAAAAACTCTCACATTGATTTGTTTAGTCAATATATTTAAATGCTTAATAAATGACTCACAGACCCGTAAATTGATTTGTTTGTCAATATATATCTTGTTTTAAAATATATTCTATATATTATAAAAATTTACTATTAATGACCGGTTTAAATGGTTTAAACTAACAATAAAACAAAATAAAATAAATCAAAATTGTACAATCAAAAATTTGAAATAAAAACAAGGAAATTTTATATGTAAAACAAGCATAAAATAATACTTGTGTCAATTGTGATTGATTGTTTGTAATTTTTATTATTGTCTTTTGATTTTAAGTTATGATAAATATATGAAATAAATTATACTAATGGTAGGGGATGTTAGTGCAATTATAAACAAAATTTGTATATAAATATAATTAGACATAATATTAAAGGTGTTTGTGCAATTAAACATAATAAATATAATTTTATTTTTTTGAAAGAGGGTTGCCCGGCTACAGCCCGGGGCAGCCCTCCCATTGTTATGCCACTGATCCTACACCACCAACGAACTTGGTAGACTTATATCTAGTATATCAGCATCAAAGTCAAATTCACCTCGACACATATTAAAACCGAATCCATCTTGTTAATAAAAAATAAGGAAGCCAATTCTAAATGGAGTCAGCTCAACTCAACTTCAGCAACCAAGTCGACAATAAACAAACAAAAAAAGATTCACAAGTAAGGCAACTAGACTTTTGGATCGGTGGCAATACAATTTATTCTTCAAGGTAGCATGCATCAATCATTTTATATCTCCACCAGCTTACAAAGACTCAAAAACATCTCATCAACGTGATCGAAGTCTGAGAATCACTTAAGCATAGAGAGCAATACAACAACAAAACCTTTTCTACAAACGAAATCTATACCTAAAAGGCATTTACATGTAGTGAAGCAACAACCACGCTTCATTGTCCTGATTCATGCAAAGAATGCCACACATGACAAGGAAACAACTTCGCCTCAATGCCTTGTTTCGCGTAAAGTACGCCACACACTACAAAGAAAAAACCCCGCCCTACCGTCCTGATTCACACAGAGCACACCACACATAGCGAGAAAAAAACCTTATCCAAATTTCTGGAAAAATGCAACCAGGCCGCCCAAGGTAAGGCAACAACCTCACCCCAGTGTCCTAATCTATATAAAACGCCACCAAGATTTTGTACCTCGCAGCGTTAAAAACTAGGCAGCACACAGTAGAGTTAAACACTGGGACTTACCCTTGAGATAAAGCGTTGTTGACCACGTTCAGCCACCTCGTATGTTAAAGACTGAGCAGCTCTTAGGATAACACGGACGAGTAGTGTTAAACACTGGGACCTACCCAGGGATAAAGACATGTGGCACTGTGACGTTTAAATTTTATATATTATATAGATATAAATTGGTAGTTCAAATATTTTAAGGGATATTAAGATTTTAATCCCTCAAGCTTACGTTTATCTGGGTTTGGTCCACTAGTTTTTAGAATTACTATTTTATACTTGGTTTGGGGATTTGAGAGAAGAAGTAGAAGAAGATTTATATCCAGTTTTTTTTTTGAAACTTTTTTGTTGAATAATATGCAGTAATCAAACTAAAGTGGAGAATTGTGATTTTCTTCATATCGATTGATGATGAAAGCAAAAAATGGAGGACCTTGATTTTCTTGAAACTGACTGAAGGTGTAAAGTTGAGTTTCTGGAGATTTGTTTTTCTTTACAACATTCTGGAGATAGAGGCTTGACTGGTTTGGCATTAAGGTTTTAATGGAGGCTTCAAGAGATTTGAAAATTTCCAGATCTCTTCGATCGCTCTCTTTGTTTTTTTTAAATAAATTATGGTTGAAGGTTAATGATGATGGAAGGTTGATGGTTGATAATGATGAAAGGTTGACGATCTTCTTTTTTTAATTAATTATTTTTATATTAAAATACTAATTGTATGGAAAAAAAATTCTAATTTTTAATTTGTATTTATATATAAATTTTATTTTGTATTATACAAATATTTAATCTGTATATTTTTTTGGTGTTGACACGTGGTAGAATCTTTGTTTGAAGACGAAAATAACCCTTTTTCTGTTAACTCTGACTAAATTTTGGTTCACAGAGTGACTAAAGGGTTTTTGAAAATATAAAAACCACGCCAAAGAAAAATGAAAAAATGGATAAAAAATCATAAAGTGTGAAAACAAAGAGACCAAATTGATAAAACCTTCTTTCTTTATTTTTTTTCGAAAAAGGGTCCTAAGTTCCGCTTTTAGGCTTGAACTAAGAAGCACGGCTACTCCATTTAGTGGAGGTAACTCGTATCCGACTTGTATTCAGTTCAGATACTCCCCGGATATTCTAGGATACATATCCGTTGACTCCAGGATGTATCCCGACGTATCCTCCCCGGATCATTATCGTATCTACCCCGTACCATTGTCGTATCTTTACAATGAAGGTGCATTTCAATTGTGGAATGTTGGAAGAGAAGGTTTTGATTCCATGGAGATGGAAAATGTTGGGATATTTAAGATTGCAAACCTTACTCTTGATGAACCAGAGTTAGAGGCCAAATTATTTAGATCCTTTAACAATGTAAAAAATGATAATGAAGTTAATTAGGAATTTAGAATATGTTTTATGATTTCTTTTTTAACGTATTATTTGGATTTTGTAATATGTTACAACTTATGTGACATGGTTTACTTCGATCTTGTAATATGTTATATTGTTATGACTTACGTAGTTATGTGACATGTTTTATTTTGATTCTGAATATGTTTTGATTTTGAATGAATTATCGAATATGTTTTCATGTATTATTATTTTTTAAATATATATATATTATTTTAATTGATATACCTGACTGTATCTGTATCTTAGGTTTTGGAACCGTATTCGTATCTCATACCCATATCCGTATCCGTGCTACATAAGGTTTGAAGCTTTTTAATTAAATACTTGTTAATTAAACTTTAAGTCATCCATAATAAGTACCATTGGATTTTACGTGACTTATCTTGCATTGTGTAGGTTTTTGATTTCTAATAAAGTTTTTCGGAGCTTAGATATGATGCCTTTAGTACTTCAAACAAATTAAGGTAAATTAAGGAACTAAATATTGAAAGATATACCAAAATATCCATCAATATATCCATATTTTGGATGGATCAACAATGAAACATGTAAATATCCATTATCCTACATAATATCTAGACGATTTTGAAATATCTACAAAAATTTTCCGATATTCTCAAAATATTGTGAATTTTATCCTAAAAATCTATGGATATTTTTCAATTTCTTAAAATATTTTTTTTAATCCTGGACACTTAAATTATTGTTTAAATAATTTAGAATTAGATTGAAAATTATTTTAGAAGAAGCATTATCAAATTTATAAAACTTTACAGGACAATAGTCAATAGTAGGATTACCGAAGTAGAATTAGACAAAAAACTAAAGAGTGAACGTGTAAAACATGTCATGAGTGCTATCATTTGGATGCAATAGTAGTTTGCATACTGTCACAAACAGTATCATCTTCTGTCTATGAAGGAAATTGGCCTATATTTATTTTAATCCATACAAAACAAATGAACCATCTTGCCTATTCTAAGCTTGAACAACTTGTCTATTGTTATTATAATATGAAGTTGGAACTTATGGATATAGCAATTGAAAAAGAATAAAGTAAATGAAACTAATTTTATAGATCTACTTCAAGTAATTGTTGAAGCAGGGACGATAATAAGAATTCTATTTTTGACTGAGTTAGACTTGCCTATCTACTTGGATGATGAGGACCAAAATCCTGATCCATATATTGCTTATCATACTTGAGACTTAGGAATAAATGTTGAACAAGTTATTAGAGAAGAAGGTGATGTAGATTGTGGAGTTACTGTTAGTAGCTCTTATGATGACCAACATACCTCAAATGGAAATAATTGAAGAAAAGATGATGGAGATGATGAGGAAGGTGTGGATGAGGGAAGAGGTTGCGGCTGGTGTAGCACGTTGGTATATTGGTGCAACAAGTTGGGATGTTCATGCTAAAGGTTGGGATGCTACTGCAGCAGGTTAGAATGCTGGTATGGCAAGTTGGGATGCTGTTGCATGTAATTTTAATCAAATTTGTGGTAGACAATGTGGAATTAGTCACATTTATGAACATTCTTTAACTCGTACTCTCTCATCAATAAATATAGCACATAAAATAGTTTTTGAGTGATTCGCAAATAGTTTTATTAAATCTCTAATTTCTTTATATTGTATGTAATATTGTAATTTGTAAAAGCGAAACAAAATATTATTCTATTAAATACTTAATTTTAAAAATTAAATATTGTTGACGACAATTTTTGGATTAATCACTCGTCGAACAATTAATATGAATAAACAATCGAACTATAAATAAAAATAAATAAAAAGCAAGAAAAGAAAAAGATTTTACTTGGTAAAACCCCAAGATGGGGCAATATCCACGGTTGGCGATAACAGCAAGAAACAGTCCACTAAGTTGATAAAAATTAAACACACAATCTCACTTGCTCTCTTATAAGTTTAATTGATGTTCACCCCTTTATGGGTGTTATTTGGATCTATTTATACATGCATAGAACATTAATTCTTGGTGTACAAGTAAGGAAAGCTCTCGTAATAAAATGAAACTCTAACTTATTAGAGTTGTGTTAGAGTCGTGTTACCCTTTCTTTCTTATCTTTCGTCGATTGTGTTTTGATTGTATTGGATTTCTTGCCTGATCTGGACTTTGATATCTATAAGGAAATTTACTTCCTTATCAAAATATGCTTATATACACCTTATTTCAATAGGATTCATTCTCTACATGTTTGAGTCATAATTTCGTTAAATCTGAATGTTGACCACGTGTTGCGCAATCGACCACCTATTATACCCGACCAAACCCGCTTCCCCCGATCGGCGGTTTCACCCGATCATGACCTTAACCCCGACCATCTTGACAGCCCTGATCGGGTCTTCTTACCTGACCATTTGTGTTATCTTTGTCAGGGGGTTTGATGGGTGTTCTTTGGTCAACTTGGGTTGATTCGATAAGGTTGACTTCTAGTGATGTGGCACCTCCGACTCTTATCTTTTGTTGTCGTATCATATCGTCCAAATTTTACCAATAACAATACCCTCTTAAACATACGAGACCGAGTATCTCGTTCCAGATGGAATTCACTCGGTGAAGTTTCTCTAATTTGTTCTTTTTCTTGTCTTGTAGCTCATTAATGTGCATTTAAAGTTTTACAGCTAAGCATTAACATCAGTCACGCCCGTTTCGATTGACACAATCATTTAGCTAACATCAGTCACACCAGTTTTACAGCTAAGCATTAACAAGCATTAACTCGCTGGCCTTCGGGGTTGAAGCAGTCCTACGTATAGAGCACAAGTTGACCTCCTTTGGAGTCCAACTATTCGAACCGGGGAGCAATGAAAGCAAGCTCCGAGCTAGCTTGGACCTCCTGGAGGAAAAGAAAGATCGAATAGCTGAGAAGGTAGCGATCTACCAAGGCAGGATTGCCAGGTACTTCAACAGGAGGGTTAAAGCCCGAAGCTTCAAAGAAGGAGATCTAGTCCTCAAAAAAATGATGTTGAACACCAGGAAGAGGTCAGACAGGGTTCTAGGGCCACACTGAGAAGGACCGTATCTAATAAAGATGGTGATCCGTAATGGGGCGTACAAGCTCGAGGATATTGATGGCCGACTCATTGACCATACTTAGAATATGGATCACCTAAGGAAATTCTACCCTTGAACAGGGGACTCAGGAGCAGGCGGCCTTCGACTAGCTTCTTTTATTTTTCCGACAATAATGTACTCCACCCTTCATATCAATAAAGCCTGCTATTTTTGTTTACTCATTCTTCAACTATGTCACACAATGATTAGGGTCTACATGGAAAGTTTCGACATTATCCCTCAAGACCAGGGGTAAGCCAGGGAAGCCCCTCCGCCACTTCTAATGCCTCGGCCGGGCATTACCCCCAGCCAATAAGTATTTGAGTGTAAGAGCATAGTTTCCATTCAGATCTCGAGACCAGGAAATAACTAGATAGCCCTCTTGATGCCTTGGTCGGGCTACCACCCTCAAGAAGGATTTGAGTGTAAGAGCATAGTTGCCATCCAGATCTCAAGACCAAGAAATAGCTAGATAGCCCTCCTAATGCCTTGGTCGGGCTACCACCCTCAAGAAGGATTTGATTGTAAGAGTATAGTTGCCATCCAGATCTCAAGACCAGGAAATATCTAGATAGCCCTCTTGATGCCTTGATCGGGCTACCACCCCCGAGAAGGATTTGAGTGTAAGAACATAGTTGCCATCCAGATCTCAAAACCAGAATATAGCTAGATAGCCCTCCTGATGTCTTAGTCGGGCTACCACCCCTAAGAAGGATCTGAGTGTAAGAGCATAGTTGCCATCTTGATCAAAATACCAGGATATAACAAGATAGCGCTCCTGATGCCTTGGTCGGGCTACGACCCCCAAGAAGGATCCGAGTGTAAGAGCATAGTTTCCATCCAGATCTTAGGACCAGGAAATAGCTAGATAGCCCTCCTGATGCCTTGGTCGGGCTACCACCCCCAAGAAGGATCTGAGTGTAAGAGCATAGTTTCCATCCAGATCTCGAGACCAGGAAATAGCTAGATAGCCCTCATGATGCCTTGGTCGGGCTACCACCCTAAGAAGGATCTAAGTGTAAGAGTATAGTTGACATCCAGATCTCGAGACCAGGAAATAGCTAGATAGCCCTCATGATGCCTTGGTCGGGCTACCACTCCCAAGAAGGATCTGAGTGTAAGAGCATAGTTGCCATCCACATCTCAAGACCAGAAAATAGCTAGATAGCCCTCATGATGCCTTGGTCGGGCTACCACCCCTAAGAAGGATCTGAGTGTAAGAGCATAGATGCCATCCTGATCTCAGGACCAGGAAATAGCTAGATAGTCCTCCTGAGGCCTTGGTCGGTCTACCACCCCCAAGAAGGATCTAAGTGTAAGAGCATAGTTACCATCAAGATCTCAAGACCAGGAACTAGCTAGATAGCCCTCCTGATGCCTTGGTCGGGCTACCACCCCCAAGAAGGATCTGAATGTAAAAGCATAGTTGCCATCCAGATCTCGTGACCAGGAAATAGCAGATAACCCTCTCGTTGCCTTGGTCGGGCTACCACTCCCCCTAAGAAGGAATCGACCTTGAAAGCGCGGAATCCTTACTGATCCCGAGCCTAAGAAGGGGCTAAACAGTTCTTTACTTAATGTTTTACTCAGGATACAACCCCCCAAATGGGGCTCGGGGATGGAGGGCACGATTTACTTAATCTCTAAATATTCTGATTATTGTTGATCACTATTTTTTCCTTGATACGTGGTCACTTATACTACAACAGACCTACAAAGAAATAAGGGGACTGTTAGCTGAAGAAGTTGAGCTGGGAGTTTCATTAGTATGGAGGCTCAATGCTAGCAGTTTTTTCTTATCTTATTTTTTCCTCCAAAGATAGCTCATTTCGATATAGAAAATGGACCTAGAGGGAGACCAAGCAAGTACATGCAAGCTAGAATTAGATTTGAGATTAAAATTTTATTATCAAGTAAGGGAGGGGAGCCTATCCTTCAACAAGGCTATAACAAGCAAGAGAGGCCCAATCCCTGGTTCCGGGCTACAAAAGTAATAATAAAATGGCAAACACAGTAAGAAGATGGGATGCCCCCCCCTTTTCTGGGCATTCAAAATAGATTACATGGGAGAGAACTCAAGCTTCTTCGTCTTCCTGAGGACCTTCAGCCTCCTCCTCCACAGAATGAACCTCACCCCCTGCTCCCCTCTCCGGTCGCAGCTCGTCCTGGTCAGTTGCATCTACCGTCTCCGTCACCTCCTCCTGGATCAGCCCCGGCTGCCTAGGGGTCAACAGGATCCTCCTCCATGATTTCATTGATCACCGCCATAACTTCAGACGGTATAGCTGCATCAAGAAGGCTGGCCACTAACTCAAGCAAGTTCCCGCTTTATGTTGACTCTACTTCTGAGAGCATTGCGGGGGTGTCTCGGGCTTCAGTAAGGCCTTATTCTAGCTCCTCGTTGTGAACCCCCTTTGAGGATTCATCTGGACCAGATGCTGGGAAGGCTGGAATAGGAAGAGGCAGATCTGGCACCTCCAACTGCTTCCCAGCTCCCTCAGTAGAAGGACCAGCTCTATCATCTTTGGGGCGAGACATCTCCGCAGCCCGTAACATGACCTCTTCTCTATCCTAGCCAGTGATGCTGGAGAGATTGAATGGGGGAGAAAGAGCCTCTACAACCTGATAAGAGGCATATAAGTACCCCTCGTTAAAAGAGGCTTCCACCTCGGCCTGGAGCTGGGTAATTTGAGCCTACAAGGTTTGGTTCTCAACATCCAAGGCCTTCGCCTCTCTCTTCCAGTCATCCCGCTGGCTAGCCCGCCGCTTCGACCAGAGAGTCTCTTAATCAAAAGCCCGCTTCAACATCTCATGGTCGTATTGAGGCTCAGCTAGCTGTGTCTCCATTCCTTGTTGGCTGGAGGTCATCTCCTGGACCAGGGTCTGAGCCAGCGCAAGCAACCCCATGGCTCGCTCAGCTTCAGCCTCAGCCTTGGCTGCCCGATCATGGAGGAAGGCTACCTGATGCCCCATGGCCACCTGAAACTTGAAAGCCTGCAAAGGAAAATCATGTTAGAAAGTGAAAAATCAAAATGTTGAATGAAAAAGTGAAAACAACGGTTACCTTGGCAAAAAGGGCGGACCCTTTGGTAATCATGATGTCCACGGGCATCGCGATCATCCTAGAAAGCCCGTCGCCTGGACAGGTTGCAATAAATTGCTTCATGACCTCGTCCTGACCCGCCGAGCTCAATTGCTGGTAGGGGCGAGAAGGGGCGACCTCAGGGATATCGGCATCGGGCTCATTGGGAACCTTAACTGCTCGGATTACAACCGGATCATCAGAGAAGGATAATGTGACTCGGGGAGCATCGGTTGAAGGAAAGACTACTGGTAAGGGGGCAGGAATGGACTTATTGACAACTTGTGAGGCAGACCCTCCTCGGTTTAAAGCCTTCGCCTCCCGAGATGCAAGAAGAGCCATCTTGGACTTCACCTCTGAAGGTGAGGGGGAAGGAACGAACGGGGCAGCTACCTTAGTGGTTGATCCCCCCCTTTACCGGAACATCCGAGAGAGCTCCCGAGGATGATCTGGAAGGAGGATGAGGGATCCCAGCTCACCGGGCTTCGTGAGAAGCTGGAGCAACAACAAACACTGTTAGAGAGAGGAATCAAGATCATCAGAACTGAACCATGAAAAAAAAACAACAAAAAGCAAGATAGATCGAGATACTTACGAGGGGTAGCACCGGATATCCGTAGGTACCTATTTACCTTGCAGGGATCGAAGGGGTCGGCGGTTGGAAACTTCAGATTCAAGTAGTTCCCAGCCATGATGGTCTTCAGCACTGCTTCAGACTCAGCGGGCAAGGAATCCTGACCCCATATGGGTTTGTCACTAAAGGTTGTGGGAACCTCGAGCTCATGCTCATAAACGAAGATGGAGCTCCCCCAGTCTCCCCCCGCCAGTACCCATTCTTCTTTCCAAGCAGAGTCATTCTTTGAAGCCCTAGGGATGATAAAGTTGAGCCTATTCTTGGCCTTGGCATAGAATTGGACTCGTGGAACCCCAGCCAGGCTACCTCTCTGGAAAAGAAAGGCGAGTTCCTCAGCCCCGGGCTCCCTGGTTACGTTGCTCATCTCGTACTGCTCCCTCCATAATACTAGGAAGCCGACTAGATGCCTCCAGAAGCCGAGCATCAGTTGAAGCAGAGCCAGCTGTAGGGCATTGAGAGCCCGCCGAAGGGTAGGGTGAAGAGGGAGCCTCACCCCGCTCTCAAAAGCTGTGACGTGGATAGGGAGCACGCCTTTGGGCGGGCAAAAAACATCGTAATTCTTGTAGGGGACAGTTAGGGAAACAGTGTCAGGAATACCATACTTGTCCCGAAGACGGTCGATCGACCGAGGATCGACAGTGGAGTTGGGGATGACCTTGGGTTCGAAAGGAAGGGTTACTACTGAAGAAGCTCCGCCACGGTGACTTGAGCCCTCCCGACCGCATCGACTTTCTCCCCGACATCAGAATCTTCATCGACTAGGTTCAGAGAATTGTCAGGCTGGTTCGAAAAGCCAGAGCCGATAGAGACGTTTCTGTTAGAACGACAGTGCTGGCGAAGCGGGGAAGATTCCTCATCGCTTGAAATCCCTTGCACCCGCTTACGAGGAGCTATGTTAGGGCCCCCGGTGCCCTTAACCAAGGCATCAACACTATATGTGGAAGTCGACATTGAAGGGGAATGAAGACTCGGAAGTAAGTGGAGGCAAGCAGAGAAATCAACAGAGAAAACAGGGAAAAAAAGTCTGAAAATTTGAGATTTGAGGAAGTATGAAGAAAGTGACGGTTAGGCCAGGCTTAAATAGAGGATTATCGGCGATATCTTCGGGAAGATCACCTGAAGCCGTATTGCAGCCGTTTTTTCTTCGAATAACACTCGGTTTCAAATTCAAATATTGGGTAATTAATGAGAAAATTTCGCCCTCATTAATTATCTTTATAGCGAAAAACTTTCTCAATTAAATAAGGAATCTAACTCCAACCACAACTCTACCAGTGGTGTTCAAGTCAGAGGGGACTTCTGTTAATAGTGAAATTTGGTCAGGGGTCAAAGAGAAATTTTTCACCCATAATTAGCAATCGTGAAGCCCGGAAAGACTGTAAAAGCCACCCCGCAGGAGCAAGAAAGGCCGGTTCATCTTCAAAACTACTAGAAAATAAGCCAGGCGCGACCAAGACAAGCCCCTACAAGAGTACTGGAATTCGAAAGTCTCCAGGCTCAAGAGACATTTGAAAGAAGCCCACTAACCTCTCCAGAAGCCCACTAACCTCTCCAGAAGCCCGTTGTCTTTGCTGGACATAAAGGAAGAATCACGCCTAAATCTACACTACCCCAGCTACCTCTCAAGAAGGTCTACAAGAGCACCTCAAGCCCCCAAGGGTCAGAGAAAATCCATCTTAAACTTCTAGGAACAGAGCCAGAGCAGGGATCTACCTCACTCTACGGGGCAACATGCAGCTGGCAGGGTGACCTCCATTAAGATTCATGGCACGAGTGCACACAGGATCATCTCCACGTAATATTTACATGCACGTCAAGAGTTTGATTCAAATAAGGGAACAAACTTATCTCCGTCAACGATGTCATCAAATCCAGTAACAATTCAAATTCAAATGGCGAATCCAGCCCGATAAGAAGGGAACGGATTCATGGGATCACGGAAAAGTATTTGCGAACTAAAACATACTTGGGCGATATATATATGTGAAGCCAAGCATGGTAGAAGAGAAAAAAAATAACAAAGAATAACCTACAACGACAGATACAAAAATACAACAACATATAACATAGAAAAAAAAGAGATATATATACATAAAAGATAGAAAGAATAGGGGAATGCCAAAATTTTGGATTTAGAACACGGTCACCTTCATCTCCACTATTCGACATGCACAGAGTTGCCACCCCCTACACCTTCGAGAAACTGTGAGCATACAAGAGAGCGATTTGTACTTTAAAGCAATATACCAATAATAAAGCTCTCATTTACTGTTTAGCCTCTCGTCTACCTCTTAAACAGGTCGGGAACCAACGGTACCGACCCCAGGCACCACTTTCGTGGTAGTGGTCTCGAGGGTGTTAACAGGAATTTCTCATCTCGAACAAATTTCCCGTTAACAACATCAAATGTCCTTGCTGCAACAGCCATACAAATGGCTTCTAAATATCACTATTTTTAAGATCAGGTGTGTTGGATTCCAAACGTTACTTTTTAAGTCTAAATTAACACTTTACAAGGTAAAACTCTTCAAATTAATTACCCCTCTAAATTAATATTCTTGGAAAAAATTAACACTCAAGGGTGGGTCCCAAGAATATTAATTTATATGGGTAATCTCTCACAGGTGATCCCTTATTTTAATTTCAGTAAGTACCACCATGAAATCACATCGATTTGAATGAATTTTGATCTGAGTTTTTTTGTGGATGATAAGTTCATCGAAATCTATATATGAATAAAATTTGAGAATTTTCAAGCACTAAAACTATTTTTCTTGAATTTTTCTATATTTCACTCATTTTTCTGATGTCTTCATATTTTAAAATAAATCGGGAAAAATTGTTCTACTATTTGAAAAAAATTCAAATTTTATTCATAGGTAGATTTCAATGAAAATGAACTTAACAAAAAACAATCAAATAATGATTTTAAATCAACGTGATTTCATGGTGGCCCTTACTGAAATTAAAATAACTGATCATATATATAGAATATGATATATGTATATACACACTAAATATAGTTATTTGTTTCAAAAAACAAAAGAATAAATTATTTTTCACAAAACAACTAAATAATTTAGTTTCATCCCCTTATTTAACAAAATACCACTCATTAGATGAAATTGGATAGAATGATTATTAGTATGACAGGGTTCGTAAAAATTGACTATTTGAAACCGGTTCCCATATAATGACCATTTTGAAAATGGTCAATTATCCGTATTTTTTTTTATCCAATTCGTAACCGGTTTTCATAACCCTGGTATCCATCCGGAAAATATGCACCCGAATATCTGGATTTACCAGGGTCGTAAAATATTCACACTTAACTCCTCAGACTATGGTTGCATTTGATTTTTCGTCTGAAGACTGAATAGTATTGAATTATACTAAAAACTGAATAATGACTGAAAACTGAAAATTGAATAACATGTTTGATTTTTTTCACTCAAAACTTAATATAAATAAAAAGTTATTTACTTTTTTAATTACAAATATCTGAAAATAAATACTTTTACATCTATACTCTTTCAACTATTACTTGTTATATATTTATATTTTAATGTATTCAATATTTATACGTGGAATTATAATAATATAATTATACATTTATAATGAAATCTACATGCTCTATCAATATGATCATACCATATAAATATGTTACAAAGACATAATTCAATTATATATATATATATATATATATATATATATATATATATATATAAATTAACAAAATTAGTGTCGAATTTGGGAGTATCTCATCTAGAAATATAAAGATTATATCGTGGTGCTTGCGACACATACAAAGTACATGTAGTTTATGGTTAAGTTGGTTTAAGTTTGTTTACAAAACTGGTTAATTTTTTTTTGAAAGTATTAATTTTCACCAATCACATAATATGAAACTAATCAAATTATGAGAAAAAAAAGTCTTTACCGAAATATAAATAGAAGTCGAAATAGATTTGAATACAATTAAAAAAAGCGTTGGATTCAATAGAGATTTTGAAGTCTTGAAAAAACTAAATTTTATGGTTGTTAACATTATTTAAATAGTGAGAAGAAAAAAAATATTAATATGGTTAAGGGTGTGAGAGAATATAAAACAAGAAATTAGATAAAATTTATAACGATAAATTTGGAAGTTATAAATTAATATATATTAGTTGATTTGCTGTTAAATGAAGAGTGAAAAATTTTGACGTCTCATAACAGGTAGACATGACCACGGTTCGGTTCGAACTGTGGAACCGAACCGTAACCGTTTGAAATGAACTGTAATCGTAACCGGAACCGTAACCGTAGCCGGAATTGTGGAATCGTAACAGTAACCGTAACCGGAATCGTAACCAGAACCCTGGGGCTGAAGGTTCGGTTCCCGTTCTCCTCCGAAAAAAACCATCCTGAATCGACTGTTCGGTTCCGGTACTGGAACCGCCGGTTCTAGAATATATATATATATATATATATATTATTTTTCTTATGCTAAATTGTAAAAAAAAAAAAAAAACTGAATCAGCGGAACCGGTGGAACCTTCGATTTCGGTTCCGGTTCAAACTCTTTTTGGAATCGGAATCGGAACCGATTGGAACCGTAGGTATACCTAATAACCGATGATTTTAAGAGTCCATTTAATGATTTTACCACTTAACAAATCAAACAAAACAATTAAATGATACATATTATATATTATTACGTGTTAAAGCGGAAAAATCAATCCCACCGTGCCTGTTCAAATGTCCTCCCCTATTCTCCTACCAAATCTGAAATCCAGAATATATATATACACTTCATCTCACATTCTCACCAAATCCATATTCTGAAAAAAAAAGCCCAAAAACAAAAAATTTTAAGGTCCCACTAGACATGTTCTATAAGTGAAAACTCTCTGAGTCTCTCACTCTCTTGTATGCCTCTCCAAAACCTTTTGTTCCCTCTAATGGAGAGCCAGATTCCGTCAAACTCCACTTGAACCACTCCGTCAAAGGACTGCATCTCCACACTACCGAATTCCACTCGCTCTGGATGAAGCCATCTCTTTTAACAACTGCCCGGAAAACATCTGGGGTGGCCGAAGGGAGAGACTTGAAGGAGAGAGTCGGCGGCGGCAGAGACAGATTTCAATGGAGTTGACAGCGGCGTGAATAAGGTGAAGGTAGCTTTTAGGATGAGATTTTGTTGAAAAATAAATTAGGTTTTTTTATTAAATTTAAATGTTTTTAAAAAGTTACGGGCAACGAATAAATGGGTATTAACCTGGAATTCCTGCCTGGGTAATGTGGATACCCGACTCGTCCGGGTATGGTTACCAGCCTGCTGCAATTAGCCATAAGGAACCCATCTCTCTCTCTCTCTCACACTCACTCACTCACTCTATTGTTCTTTGTATGTCTTTCAAAATATGTTGCAGTTACTAGCGTTTTCATTAATTGATTCAATCTATCGTAGTAGGATTTGGGAATTATTAACAATACCCTTTAGCATCATATTGGTTACTGATGAATATATTTGCTGGAGACTGTTAGAAGTGTTTATTCTTTATGATTTCAAGGAGGATGATAGAAAGATATGGAAAGCTTGAGGACCAATTTGGTATTGCCTTAGAAAATTTAAAAATTAAATTATTTATCGTTTTTTTCCAAAAGAAACCAGATGGTGGGGGCTTTGCCTCCACCAGATCTAGAGGTGGGTGCAGTTCGGTTCTAAACCACATTTTTTTCGGTTTCTACCAAATTTTTTTCGGTTTTCAAAATTAGAAACCAGTTTAAACCGAATAAAAGATTTAGCAACCGAACTGAATTGGTTTTTATAGATTCGGTTCGGTTCATTTCGGTTTTAGGCTTAGGGCTTGATGCGCTAAATGAGGTTTTTTTATACATATTTTGTAATTTAATGGGCTTTGGACCCTAACTTTGAGCCAATAGAGACATGTTTTTCATGCAATAAGTCAATAAGACTAAGGGGTCGTTTGTTTTTTTTTGTCTGAAGACTGAACAATCCTGAATTTTTTTAAAGATTGAATAGGGATTGAAATCTGAACTTGAATAACATGTTTGTTTGTTTTTTTCCTCACATCTGAATATATTGTCAATACATTTGTTTTTTTAAAAGTGAAATTATTTGAAAATAAGTAATTTTACACTTATAACCATATTAAACAATTATACATATAATATGGAATAAAAAAAATCCAAAAATAATAATTATATATGAACACATATGAGCATGGTCTTTTCGATTACAAACAAACTTCATTTTTTCTAAGAAAAGAAAAGTTTTTTATTTTAAAAAATAAAAGGGACAATAGGAAAACTCATACAAAACACTCTCTCTCTCTTTATATATAAATACATCACTCTAATATTATAAAATAATATTGATATTAAACACCAATATGAGAAGTGATTAGGGTTCTTTTTTATTTTAAAGCTATTTAAAATAATCAATATATTAAAATAAAGATTTTTATACCATATATAATTTTGGTGAAATTGAAAATATGTTATATATGGGGGATAATATCGGAAGAAAATATTTTGGATTACATTTAATACATTTAAGTGATTTGCAATTAAGTGAAAAGTCTGGGTTTTTTATTTTTTATTTTAAGTTTTTTTTTGTTGGTATGTTTAAGTTATTTGACCACTTAACAAAACAAACAAAACAAACAAAACAACTTAATAATTATGATTCAGACCCATTAAGTTTTAAGTGGAAAAATAAACGATCTTTAATTATTCATTTACAAAAAACTAAAGAAACAGAGAACCTGTAATTGAAAATATGATAAATTTATAATTTAATAACGTCTTCAAATCTCAAAGTTCAAAGATAAATAAATCCCTAACTATAAATTGAAATTCAAACTAAACGATCAAATTCGAGAAATACAGTCATATTCCGAAATAATTAAAAAACAGTGTAGAATAAAATCAAAATAATTGTTAAACTTAAAGGTTCAATTCTTCATCCTTCAAAACCTGCAGCAAATTAATCATGGTCAAAAGCTGGAGCAAATCAATTAATAGATAAAAAATTCGTAAAAAAACAACACAAATTATGTAGTCTAAACAAAATTAGGGCTTTCTCAATCAATTACAGGTGGTCAACACAAAATTAGGGGGTTTTCAATCAGGCACCATATATCACAAATATCGATCAAACAACAATTGAAAAATCATTTTATTCATCAAATCAGTGGATGGAAACTAAGGGTAATTGCATTTAGCATCTGAAAATCATTTTCCCACTTCTAAGGTAGTTTGTAAATCCCACTCCAATCATTGTTTTAGGGTAAATCCCACTCCAATCATTGTTTTAAGGTAAATCCCACTTGAATTTGAAATAGGTGGTCAACACAAAATAATCCAAGCACACAGGCACAACAGAACACTTTAATCCAACGGAAGCAAAAACAAGAATGAGATTGGAGACAAACCTTGACTAGAGACCAGAGAGATGAAAGAGAGCTGAATTCTAAGGTGCAGTTAGAAACTAAGACAATAAGAAAACGAAGACGCTAGTTTGTAGAATCAGTAGACGAACGAGAAGAAAAAGAAGACCAACTTTGGCCGGAGATGAAGGAGATAAGTCACTAGAACAAGATCAGAGTTGTTTATGTTAAAGAATCAGATCGGAGAGACTAGAGAGACTTAGAGTTGAGAGAGAAGTGGCTGAGCTGAAACTCTGAAAGATTAAAAAAGGTTTAGGTTTTTTTTTTTTTTTTACTTATATAGTGCACTTTATTAGGGATTTAGGGCGGTTTAATTTGGTTCAAACCGGTAACCGAAAACTTTTCGGTTTTCAACTTTTTAAACCGGTTTAAACTGAAATGAAGCTACAAACTGAACCGAACAGCTTATTTTTGGTTCGGTTCGGTTCGGAACTTAGTGCCCACCCCTTACCGGATCTAGTTGAAGTTGAAGCTTTTTAATGTGACCTAAATTTAATTTTTTTTTTATTTTTTTTTTATTTTTTTTATATTAAATTTAGGCATTCATGTTACATAATTTATTTTGATCAGATTTAACTAATTTTTTTTATCGTTTATTTTAGTCACGTTAACTAATCGTAACATTATTGCAATAAAATAACTAAACTTATGTCAGTGTTCGAAAAATCGGCCAAAGCGGCCATTGCTGCCCCGATAATGACTTAGTCGGCCAGCCCAGGTGGCTGAGCATATAATCGGCTCCAAGCACAGCCTAGGCGGCAAAGTCAACGTTGTTGATTCTGCCTAGGCATTTTTTTTTTCAAAAACCCATAAAGCAAAACGACATAGTTTTGGGGTTTAAAACGGTTTCACTTTTGGCTTCTGTTTAGTGAAGCCCAAAGTAAACTGACCCTCTATCTCACTCTTGTCAATCAAACACGATTCAAAGCACAAACTATCCCATCTTCACCACTCCTCGTTGCCGCCGCCGTTAAGGATGGCCAATGGGAAAATGGGGACGGATGAAGGTCCCCCCATCCCCATCCCCATCCCCATTTTCCAACCCTCCCTCATCCCCCACCCCTTTCCTCATTTGGGGGAAATGGGGATGAGGCAGTTTTGGGGGGAGGTCCCACCATCCCCATTTTCCTATTTTCCTATTTTCCTCAATTTTTCCTGTAGTTCCCCATTTCCCTGTTTTCCCGTTTTCCCATTCTATATCAGTAAAAATTATAAATTATATATTAACGATGTATACATAGTTAGTAAAATAGAAATATTAAAAATATAGAAATAAATATATATTAATATAATGTTATAATGTTTTGGGGAAATGCGGATGGGTATAATACTATAATATTTGGGGGAAATGGGTATGGGGGCACCTACATCCATCCCTATCCTCATTTCTAGAAATTTGTGGGGAAATGGGAAAATGGGAAAATGGGGATTGGGACTGGTGCATCCATCCCCATCCCCATCCCCATCCCCATCCCCATTTTAATTTGGGGATAAAAATCATCCCCCCCCCCAGATCCCCATTAATCCCTAGTCGCCGTTGCCAACCCCTTATCTGGTCGTCGCCGGCGCCAGCAGCAGTTTAAGGGTTGAGCTGGATTGATCATATTTATTGGTTTTTTATTTAGGAAAAAATAATAATAAAGGATGCAGGTGGTGCCGTAGGCGGTAGGTGTTGGGCCACCACCTGACTGGCCCTTAGCACCTTGTGCCTACTAGAACACTAACACATGCATATTGCTTGTGAACCTATTAGAACACTAACACATGTATATTGCTTTTGAGTTATACAGTACTTTAAAAAGTACAATTAACTAAACATATCTCTAATTAACTTGTTTGATTAACCATAACACATTGATTATTTTTAAAGTTATAACAATCACAAATCGGCCCTGAGCCTTTAAGATTGTTTTAAGTGAAATATTTCTTTAATAATTTGGGTGGCATTTCTTACCATTCAGATTTTAAGCCTTCCAAAATGCTCTAGAAAGCCAGGGGTCCTAAAGTAAATATCTCGGCTTTCATGACTGCTCATGAACAAGTTATAATTTAATTCAACGCAGAAACTTGGATTTGTCTTTATCTCGTCACTGGAGTTCCATATATAGAAAAGGACAAGGAGGATGTTCGCCACTTGTTCCTTCATTGCCCTTTGGAATAATTTGCCAAAGACTTCCAAGGTGTCTTGGGTTAGAACAGCTTTTGCTCAATTTTGATTTAGGAAATCAGAGCCGTTAGGTGGAATAAGAAGATTAAATATCCGTTGTGTTTGTGCTATACTACTATCATGACAATCTCATGTGTTCTTGGTTAGAGAAATACAAAGGACGTTTGTTGGGGAGAAAATGTACTCTTTTTGGGATATCTCTTTGGGCATTTTCCTCTCCTGAGTTTAAATATATTAACCTGTTCTTCATTCAACAGAGTTGGTATGCTGCCATAACTTGATGACAATGTGTTTGTTTTTTTGGGTCCCCGGGAAGTATACTGCATATTGTACATTTGATTGTAGAGATAGATTCCCGTCGACCTGTAGTTCAGCACTTTCATATTCATATACTTTTAATGAAAATGTGTTTTTTTTAAAAAAAAAAAAATAATCAAAATGTTGTTAATGGTAAAAAATTAAATTATGTGGCATTTAACAAAGACAACTCGATGAATTACTACTTATGTTCGACTGATTTCAAGCATGCATGTGCTATAAGGTGTTATACAATCGCTGGTCATTCACATTTACAGCCCATTTGTACAGTAGCTGATGTAAAAGTGTTTTTTCTTGCATACTAGTAACAGTCACACAAGTAAAAGTGCTTTTTGTTGCATTGGACAAGGTGCATTTGTTCACTTGCATCTGCAGGGCCTGAATTTCTTAGTGTCGAATTGCTTATTTTTTCTCATAAGAGAATAGAATTTAGGTTGTAATAATTGTGGTTGTGGGATGTTTAATTAGTCTCTTGTGTCTTGTGCTTAATAGTCAACAATTATATCGGTTGCACTTATTGTAAGCTTTTGTTGTTGTAGGTGACTATTTGTCTGCAATGTGGAGTGGAAGGCTTGTCTGATGCTTTAATTTACTGTCACAATTGTTTGGTTTTTGCTATACACCGGTAAGTTGCATTGGTTGCCGTTGTATATGTTGTACTTCATACCATCAGCGCAAGTGCTGATAGTGGATGCTGCATGGACGTTGACTGAACATTTTCCTTTTGTTGACATTCAAGGTGGAATTTTTTTATTTGAGTGGAATTGTTTTGCACACAAGCAAAGAAAATATACCCTTTCTCGTCATGTTGACTAAAAATTTCCTTCAATAGCTGTAGTGAAATTGACGTTGATCAATTCTTCACTATCGCCTTAGTGTTTTTTGATATTTAATTTGTTGAAATTTTGTTTGCTTTCCTATTTTGCAGCTATTGCTTACTTGTGTTGCCGGCAACTTTTAAGGATCGTGTAATTTGGTATTGTGAGGATTGTGAGTCAAAGGTTGGAAAACCATCTACAATTTACAACCCTTTGTCTTTCTTACCTAGGACAAATGATTCCAATAGTATAAGAACTATCAAAGCAGCCCAATCTGTATGAAGATTGAAGAAGAAAAGTGCTGTAAATAGATTGAAGAACAAGCTGGAGCGAGACGTCAGTGGCTCATTTTCTAAATCAGAGGATCATAGTGGTAAAATTAGTCCATGTCATTATCTTGAGGTGCATTGCTATGAGAATCATGGGAAACATCAGAATTCTAGAAGGCGCAGAGAACTGGATTGTAGAAGCTCTGATGAGGAAGCTGAATCATTGAAAACAAAAACCTCTTGGACAACTGATGGTGACAATACAAGCAACCCAGAACAGAGTCGTGAGTTGCATTATGATGAAAGTGACAATAAGAGGCGCAAAAGACATGTTGGATTGAATGGGAGCAGCTCTGACGAAGATGGTGAATCATTTAAAACTAAAACCTCAGGGACTAGTGTCCTTCCAAATATCCCTCAATGCGGTTGTTATGACCACAAACAGCGGATAATTGAGGTGCTTAGCAGTCAGAATGATAACATTGACATTGAATACCAAAGACAGAAGGGACTTGTTAGAGGCAGCTCTGATGAAGAGATTGATTCTGTTAAATGTAAAACTTCTCAGGGAGCTTGTAGTGACCCTTAATATATTCCAAAACCCATTTCTTACATCCGTGCCGAGTCCATTATTGAGGTGCATTGCTGTGTGAAGGATGAAAAAGATCAGAGGAGAAGACGTAGGGGATTGGACTGGGTCACCTCTGATGAAGAGGCTGAATTTGTTGAAGCTAAAATCTCGCCGACATCTGCAAGCCAGCTTTCCAATAATCCAAACCGGTGTAGTTATATCCCTGCAGAGCCAATAGTCAAACCAATTTGGAAGTAAGGTTTATGTTTATGTTTTTAATTTGTGCAAATCATTCTGCTTTCACACTTGATGTTGGTATTAACACCTGAGCTGGTTTGTCTCGTTGATAGTGGATGTTTGAGCCTTAGCCATGAAAATTATGGAACTGTTGGACTAGTAGCTCATTTATCCAGCTTGGCATGCTCTAAAGTGGTTGAGGAGGCAAAACTGTTGCCGTGGTTGCTTTGCTTGGAACTACTCCCAAGGTCTGATGTGTGGCCTCAAAATTTTGAGAAACGTGGGCCAAGTGATGACAACATTGCTCGTTTTCTATTTCCAAATGATGAAATGTAAGGTTCCACATTGTTTGATTGACTTC
This sequence comes from Dipteronia dyeriana, assembly GCA_032871835.1. Lineage (NCBI taxonomy): Eukaryota > Viridiplantae > Streptophyta > Magnoliopsida > Sapindales > Sapindaceae > Dipteronia > Dipteronia dyeriana. Next base: position 79,050,128 of record CM065296.1, on the reverse strand, counting down.
TGTATGTTTTTCCCTGTTTGATACCTTTTAAATGCATCTCTTATGATTTTGCAGAGAAGAAATGGTTTATTACAGCTTAGTGGATGACATGATAAACCAAGACCATGCCATGAAAGCTTTGGTTAAAAATGCAGAACTGCTAGTTTCACTTCTAAGATGTTGCCGTCCCAGTTTTGGAGTGAGTAGAATGAATATCTGAACTTGTGCCATTTTGTTCAATAGAAATTTGTTAGTATTCCTGTTTTCACAAACTTAATGTATTTTGTTTGCCAATAAAATTTTATTTTCAGGAATCCAGGCCAAGTTTTATTTGTGGGGGGTGTTTAGGGGGACGCAAGCTTCACATGTACCAAATGCAATAGTTCCTGGAGAGGTGAAAGACCTCAGAAATAACTTTAGCTGTTATGCAAAGACCCCTCTTAATTCTTTGAGCTGTAGTGGTAGTTACAGTTCTGTGCATTCCAAATGTTGCTCATCTGCATTATGATTTCTTGGGAGAATCTTTATAGCAGCCTTATTTTAATTTTTTTTTTTTATTGTGAAGCCTGAGAAACGAGTAGGCTTTAAACTAGGTTAACTTGATGAGGATATGGTATCGGAATTCATGTCTATAGTCATGTACTAAAAAATAGGTTAACTTGATCAGGATATGGTATCAGAATTCAGGTGTTGATAGTCATGAAACCAAGGAAGCACTACTAATTATCTTTTTGCTTAAATCAATTACACATACCTGACGGACAAAGAATGTTTAATTAGGTATGTTTCAGGATCCTAGAATGATATTCAACAGAAGTATTCGATTATTAAAAAAGGAATTTTAGCTATCGTCCTGACAATAAAAAAATTACAAGATGATTTGATTAATTAAAAATTTATTTTAAGAGTTGATTGCCGATCGGTAAAATTTATTCTGAAAAAAAATGTAAAAAATCTTGTCTCTAAACAAATTTTTGTTAGATGGCAAGTCCTTTTATCTGCTTTTGATTTTGACATTGAATATATTAAAGGATCAGAAAATAGTCTTCTAGATTTTGGACTAGTTTTGGGGGGCAGTAGGATGACAAATAGACATACAAGGGAGTTTCTTAACATATTTTTTACATGTTGGACTGTCTTAGTATGTTCTTCTGTACAAGGGAGAGGATTGGTTTTTAATCTTTGAAAAAGGGGTTTATAAATGATGCTAAGTTCTTTGTAGAAATTTGAAATATAATTCAGACATCCTAAAAATCTTTGTAATTGTTTTTTTGTCTTTTATTTCATCCGGGAATTTGTCAGCAAAATCTAAACTCCTTTGAATGGGAATAATTATTCCTCTTTTGATAATATGGTCTAGAAATCTGATATTGGTTTGGAAAAGGGTAATTTTTAGAGCCGAAATAACTAATCCATGATGTTTGACGGATTTGAGGAATACTTCCAAATGTTTACAATGCAGGTCAATATTCTTTGAAAATATTAAAACATCATCTATATAAACAATGGAAAATTCAGTGAAAGAATTAAAAATGTTATTCATGATGCATTGGAATTCACTATGAGCGTTTTTAAGACCAAATGACATAACATTCCATTCATATTGTCCAAAAGGGACCGTGAAAGCAGTTTTGTAACGGTCATGTTCGGCAACCTGAATTTGCTAAAAAACCTGATTTCATATCAAATTTTGAGAAAATGATAGAGTCATAAAGTCTTTTTAATAAATCAAACTTATTAGGCATAGGGTATTTAATCAATTGTAAAGCATCGTTCAAAGACTTGTAATTAATAACAAGCCTAGGAACTCCTCTTTCTATTTCATCATTCTTTTGAACATAGAAAGCAGGACAGCTCCAAGGGGATTTAGATGGTTTGATAAGTTTTTTGTCAAGCAAGTCCTGAATTTCTTTCTTACTATATTCAATTAAATCGGCTGACATTTGAATTGGTCTAGCTTTTGTTGGTATTCCCTTTTCATTAAAATCTTTGGTATATGGAAGAGTAATAATGTGTTTCTTCCTATCCCAGAAAGCATTCGGAATTGTTGAATAGACTTTTTTTTCTAATTTTTCTTTAAAAGCTTTTATTTTTTCTTGAAGACTGGAGTCTTCTAACCTGGCCTCTTGTCTTTGGAAAACTAAGTCATCTTTTAAAAAATTTAATTGGGTCTGTTTCTGGTTAAGGGTAGCAATGCAATTTGCTAAGAGGGTCCGGAGTTTCATTCCAAATATTTTTGCCTTTTAAAACATTTAGATTCCTTACTAAAACAGGAAAGATAAAGAGAAATATAATTTCTTTTCCTAAATATTCACTAACAATTCCTTCAGCAATAAATTTGAAGGGAGAAATCAAATAAAGAAATGGTAATCCTAGAATCACATTATGAGAAAGAGTTTCAACTACAAGAAAATCATTATTGTAACAAACTCCACTATTACAAACTTTAGCATTAGTGAGTTTGTATTTGATGTCTAATTGGATTTTATTAGCACCGTAAAGGGTTTCTGTAGTAGAATCCAGGTATTTGGTGGGTACCAGAGATTCTTTTATACAGTTTAAGTCAGCTCCGGTATCAACAAGGGCACTGACTCTTATATTATAATTTAAGGTAATTCTAATGTCAACTTCAACATACCATTTTTGGATTCTAATATCATGTATGACATTGATTTGAGCAAAATTAGAAATGTCATTTTGGTCGGGTTGTTCTTTGTCAGATTCGTCAGAGCTGTTAAAATTGGGCTGCTTTTCAAGGGGATTTCCTGGAGGTATTTTGGGGAATTGTTCTTCCAAACTACTTTTGATTTGCAAATCCTGAACATTCTTTTTTAAAACTTTTATTTCTTCTTTAATGTTCTGGATTTCTTTCTGTAAATCAGTGACAAAAACTTTTCTGGATTTGCTATGGAATTTGTTTAAAACATTTTGTTCAAAATCGGGTCTTCTAACCTGGCCTCTTGTCTTTGGAAAACTAAGTCATCTTTTAAAAAATTTAATTGGGTCTGTTTCTGGTTAAGGGTAGCAATGCAATTTGCTAAGAGGGTCCGGAGTTTCATTCCAAATATTTTTGCCTTTTAAAACATTTAGATTCCTTACTAAAACAGGAAAGATAAAGGGAAATATAATTTCTTTTCCTAAGTATTCACTAACAATTCCTTCAGCAATAAATTTGAAGGGAGAAATCAAATAAAGAAATGGTAATCCTAGAATCACATTATGAGAAAGAGTTTCAACTACAAGAAAATCATTATTGTAACAAACTCCACTATTACAAACTTTAGCATTAGTGAGTTTGTATTTGATGTCTAATTGGATTTTATTAGCACCGTAAAGGGTTTCTGTAGTAGAATCCAGGTATTTGGTGGGTACCAGAGATTCTTTTATACAGTTTAAGTCAGCTCCGGTATCAACAAGGGCACTGGCTCTTATATTATAATTTAAGGTAATTCTAATGTCAACTTCAACATACCATTTTTGGATTCTAATATCATGTATGACATTGATTTGAGCAAAATTAGAAATGTCATTTTGGTCGGGTTGTTCTTTGTCAGATTCGTCAGAGCTGTTAAAATTGGGCTGCTTTTCAAGGGGATTTCCCGGAGGTATTTTGGGGAATTGTTCTTCCAAACTACTTTTGATTTGCAAATCCTGGACATTCTTTTTTAAAACTTTTATTTCTTCTTTAATGTTCTGGATTTCTTTCTGTAAATCAGTGACAAAAACTTTTCTGGATTTGCTATGGAATTTGTTTAAAACATTTTGTTCAAAATCGGGTGTTTGGAAATGGGCATTTTTAAAAGGTTTATTGTCAGTGGAGGGGGTGTTACTGCTACTAGGGGCAACTTCACAGTCAATTTTTTGTTATAATTGTCGGATGTGTTTTGCTTTCTGCAGGGGATCCTCAATGTTGTCAATCATACTAATTATTAGAGAATAATCATATTAGTCGAGAACATTTATTTCTCTGCAGAAGTAGGGTTGTGTTTCTGATTCTGAGCTTGGAGATGAGTCAGATATAGAATCGCCAGAAGATCCTCCTAAAACTAGAACTTCTTCAGGGGGAGATGACGATTCAGTTTCTGCTTCGGATTCAGCATATAAAACTTGAAGGACTTTGTCTTTAACCTCATCATCAAGATCAAGGCTTTTAATTTTGTTTTCCTGGTCCGGGCATTTGTTAGCATAATGGACTTCCTTGCCACATTTAAAACATTTATTTGATTTTTTTAAATTTTTTGTTTTATTTTTGGAATAGGGTTTCTTTGATTTGGGGGGCCAGTAGTTAGGAGTTTTGCCAGGAATGTATGCAGACCAATGATACTTTTTCCTGCCGTATTTGTCTTTTTTGTATCGATGAATACCTTTGCCTTTATAGAATTTACTGGATGTTTTCTTTCTAGGAGTGGGGAGTTTGTCAAAGCCAAATTGTTCGCACCACGATCCTAATTCTTTTCTGGTTATCAGTTTTGTTGTTTGAGTTGACTTTTGAGTCGAAGATCATTGCAGAGTTGCATTGCAACAACATTGATAGTGGCAATGGTTTCACCATAAGTTCTGCCATTTAGGTTCATCTGTGACCAGTCAGACCATCCCATTTGTCTAACCATTTCGTTTATAACTTTATTGGAAAAGAGTTTTGGTAAACCATCAATAAATTTTTCTTTCCAATAAGGGTTAGCATTGTAAGGTCTTTGTAAAATTCTGGTCAAGAAAATATCTTTATACCATTTGAAATCGCTAAGTTTTTTGCATTTTAAATTTTGGAGTTTTGAAAAGTCTTTTCCTTGGTTAATGTTGGGGTTTCCAATGAAGTGCATTAAATTAGTGTAACATAAGACATCTATCCCATCAGGTTTAGATGTAGTAGTAGTAGTTTGTGCTGAAGAAGATGGTATAAAAGAGGCTGAATCAGTAGTGGGTCTGGTCGGTAATGTAGTAGTTACAGTTTTGGTATGACTAATGATAGTGCTTCTGGCATTTAGGCTCAGGGTATGAGTCCACCATCCAAATAATTGTCCTTCAAATCCAGTAGCCAAGGATGTGACTGCGTCAGCATGAGACATGTTTTGTTTTTTGATATAAATATACCCAATGGTATGCATTTGTCTAAGGACAGTGATAATTTGGTATTCTGATAAGCCATCAATATTGAACTGATAACAGGCATTACCAGTATAGGCACGATAGAGAACAGTTTCTTCATATTGTAAGTTAGGAGGCGTGGGTTTTGGGTAATATGGTTTGGTATTTTTGTAATATCTTGTCTGATTGAAACTGTCAGCTTTGTTATTAGAAGTTATTTTTTGGACCATGTTTTGGAAGTCCATGGTTTCTCCATCTTCCTCACTGGAGGATTCTGAGATATTTTTGTCAAGGGTTTGGACTTCTGGATAATGGATGGGTTCTTCTTTTGGTAGGTTTCTTAGTCTTTCCTCAAGGGCTGTTAGGAGCTCTTTTTCATCAACGAGATTGTCGAAGTATTTTTCAATACCAGTATAGTCCGGGAACAGGATTGGTCCAACATTTTGTTCGGGCAATTTTCCTTTTGCATTTCTTGAACTTCTGGAGGATGAGGTAGATGTTTCATAAGGAACGAAAACTTGTGGAGGAAGACTTTCTTTGGTAGGGGAAATAGTGGTTTGGGAAAGGTTTAGGTCAATTTTCTCTAGTTGTTCTCCAATAGAATTCAGAAAGAAATTGGTATAATTGTTTTGTCTCATAACTACTCCTATTTGATGTGAGGACGAAGGTGTGGTAGTGGACAATCCCTCGTCTAATAATATGAAAGGCGTACAGAGAGTTGTGTTAATGTCATCATTAAGCATTTCAATTTCGAAGTGTCTTGGAGGAGGATGATTTTTTTTTTCTTCTCCCCTCTTAGTTTTGTATGTTTTAATTTTTGATTGGTCAATAACAGAGCATTTTTTTTTCAAAGTTTTTTCTATTTGTGTACCATTCAAAAAAGGGTATTTTTTGGTTAAGAATTCCAATGTTTTATGTCCATCTTGTATAAAACTGCTTTCTCTTGTTTTCAGAGTAGTTTCTTTCGTATTTTTCTCTTAATTGCTGATTCTGGGGGGAATAGTAATCAGTAATTAAAAGGTCAAAATCTATACTGGATTTGGTGTTAATAACTTTAATGAAACAGACAGGTGTTTCAGGGTCAATGATCTCTATTAGGACTTGCGAGGGAGTGGGTGAGGTTTGGCCTTAGTCATAAGTGTGTATTGGTTGGGCTACTTGACCAAATAAACATTCAATGATTCGGATATTGACTCTAAAGTCCCAACCAAACAAAGAAATTAGTTTTCCATTCCTTTATATTTCAATTTTCATTCCCATTACCATTCTAATTCTCATTTCACTATGGTAACCAAATGCCACCTTAATTCCCACTTTTCATTTAAGGAATTAAGGGGTTGTTCGGTAGAGTATTTTGGAGGTGTTATTGTTTTTTGAAAACAATTTAAAAAAACATATTCATTAACCGTTTTTCATTTTGTTTTTTAAAAACAAAAAAACTAATAAAAGACAAAACAAGTGTTAAAATTGAAAACAAGGTATTCTTTTTTATTTCAAAAAGGAAAAACATAAAAAACTTATGTTTTTTTCTTCTTCTTCATTCGTCAACTCTTCTTCTTGAGTCTTCTCCTTCTTCTTCCTTCTTCCTTCTTCCTTCTTCCTCCTACTTCTTTTTCACTTAAAATTTGGATCAACCTCAGAGAGTAGCAGACATCGGAGGAGTGCGTACTTATGGATTTTATAGAGTACATTGAATGTGAGTCGTTCTATTCAACTACTTTGACTAAGTTAAAGTAATTAAATCCAACAACTCACATTCAATGCATAAATACGTATTTATATGAACACCACCGTGTGTGTGTATATATATATATATAAAGTCAACACACTTGATATTAAGTCTAATTATATTTATATACAAAGTTTGTTTAGAATTTCACTAACATCACCTACCATTATTATAATTTATTTCATATTAAAATCAAAAGTCAATAATAAAAATTACAAACAATCAATCACAATTGACAAAAGTATTATTTTATCTTTGTTTTACATATAGTAAATTTTCATATTATGTAGAATCCATTTAAAAATAGGATATATATTGATAAAAAAATCAATTGGTGTCAATGAGTCATTGATTAAGCATTCAATTATATTGACTAAACAATTTATGTACGGGTTTGTGGGTCACTAATTAAGTATTAGAATATATTGACTAAACAAAAATAGACAAATCCAACAATTGATAGCTAATGAATTGACCATATACTACTAGTGTGTATTGAGAAAAAAATATATTTGTATAAATAATTGAACCCGATCTGTAAATATTTTATGAATCCGTCCCTATATATATTCTTTTTAAAAGATTTTGAACCTTTTTCATATGATATTCTAATTTTTAAAAAAATTTAGTTAATCTATTAGACATTTTTTAGTTTTTTATTTATTTTCAGAATATAGTTTTCCACATATACTAATATATACGTTTTTAGATTTTGAATGAAACAAAAAATACTGCTTTTATTTTTATTTTTATTTTTAAAAAACAGTAAATGAAAAACGTCCGTAGTATGTATAAAAGTTCCCCTTTTTTTATTCTGTTTTCATTGGATTTTGATTTAGATTCTTGATATGCGGGTCTATGATTACATACAAATGGGTATTTGAAGTTTGAGCTATGGCATGTGCTAAGATGAATAAAAGTTTTTTAATTTTTTTTTGATACGTTTTAATTAAACATCTAAGCCTATATATGGAGCAAATCTCACCATTCACCAACCAATCCCCCGCTGCAAACAAACATCCCGACATTTTGATGTCAACTCTTATTTACGGGGCTTGTTAAGATTTTTAAGGACTTTTTTTTTAATGTAAACGGTTTTTTATAGATTTTATAGACTTTTATACGTAAACATTATATAAAAAGATAATTAAATCTCATATTGTATACATAAATATGAATAGACGTGTACCTGTAAACACAGCTGAAACTATCCAACTCGTAGAGTCTTAATCCCTGAATTTGTTGAATAGCGTAATAACAATAATCTGAAAAGGAAAAAAAAACAATAGAGAGTTTTCTACTCTCCTCACCTTCTTCAGATTACCTAATGGGGAGAGTTCTGTAAAAACTTGTTATGAGTGAGAGTAGGGACCCCCTATAAATAATATAACTTCTTAGAATCCTAACCCATAAAGGATTCTCAAAACCCTAATAGGATGGTTAGTCCTAATAGGAATATTATCGTCTTAAGCTGCTTCAAATTATGCGAAGTTGGACCTATTTGGAAATAGGAACGATGATCACATATGCATGTAATTTTCATACCACACATACATACCATTTTACCTAGGTAGATAGAGCTAAGGGTATTTTGATTACATATGGTCTTATGTCAATTAAAGACATAATGATCTTTGTAGTTGGATATTTGAGGCTTTATTGGACTAAGGGAAAGGAATGTGTTACTCTCTTAAACATTCTTTGTGGCCACATATAATTGTTTATCAATTCGAAGAGTCGTTTTCTAAAATTAATTTTTTAGATCTAAAATGATAATGTCTATGTAGATCAAATGGGATAATGTAAGACTTTTATAAAAATTGTGAGCAACATATGACATTATATTTTGAGTTTATGAAAACCGAATTGATTGGAATGTTTAAGTAAGTGAGAGTTGACAGGAGAATATTAGGCCACACATATACAATAGTCCATACCATATCCTACATATATTTAATGTAGCTAAGGTGCATCGAGCCCAACAATATTGATCACATTAATAACGGGCTTTATCCAGTCAACTCTCACTTACTTAATCATTCAATCAATTCGGTTTTCATAAACTCAAAATATAATGCCATATGTTGCTCACAATTTTAATAAAAGTCTTACATTCTCCCATTTGATCTACATAGACATTATTATTTTAGATTTAAAAAATTAATTTTAGAAAAAGACTCTTCGAATTGACAAACAATTATGTGGCCACAAAGAATGTTTAAGAGAGTAACACATTCCTTTCCCTTAGACAAATAAAGCCTCAAGTATCCAACTACAAAGATCATTATGTCTTTAATCGACATAAGACCATATGTAATCAAAATACCCTTAGCTCTATCTACTTAGGTAAAATGGTATGTATGTGTGGTATGAAATTTACATGCATATGTGATCATCGTTCCTATTTCCAAATAGGTCCAACTTCGGATAATTTGAAGCAGCTTAAGACGAGCAAACTCAATATCTTAAGCATTTTATACTCATTTGCTAAACATTTTGACTATAAGTTTGTTAATGGGGAAATTTGCTTAGGATGAGAAATCCCTATTAACACCCTCGAGACCACTACCACGGAGGTGGTGGCCGGGGTTGGTATCGTTGATACCTGACCTGATCTTGTATGAATATGAAGGAGGATGAAACATGAGGTAGGAGACAAGCCATCCCACCCGTCGGGCTTCGTGCTTATGAAGTAGATCTAGGGAGCTCGAGGTTCTCTTGCTGGTGCGAAAGGGTGATCCTGGACCTTATTCCTCGGTCGGGATCGAAGCCCATCTTGGTACTCAGAGCCTGGTTCTGGAGCTCGATTTCTTCCTGTAATACCCAGACCTCGATAGCAAGTAAGAAGGGGGGCTTATCTAGCTCCAGTGTCAGACAGCTCGATTTCTTCCATAGAGAGGATACGGAAGAGCTCCTCGACTCCCTTCGAACTGGTATGGGCGGTTTCTCTTCATCTTGATGTGCGACTTTGGCGTGTAGATGAGAGGATAAGAGTGTTAGGTCCAGCGGGGTAGGAATCTAGATTCGGTTCCTTAGGTCTTCGTTGTTGTTTCCCGATCTCATGTAAGAAAGATTAGAGAGCTAGGACCAATGGGGTCTGTACCTAGCCCGCATACACACATGCATAATACAATAGATAATAGGAAAAACACAAATCTTATGTAGATGGAGGTGGACTGACCAAGGGAGGAAAAAGCATCACGAGTGATCACATGCTGAAAAACCCCTAGGCAGTATCCAGAGGAAGAAGGAATACCCTTCCTTGTATATATATATATATATATATATATATATATATATATATATATATATATATATATCATGCGATGCTCCGAGGAGGTTACAAAGATGTCAAAGTAGTACAATGTATATGCTCCGGGGAGTTTACAATAATGAGTGTTTACCGATACCAGTATTTTCCTGGTCGGGGTACACATACAATGATGATGTAGAGAGAACTTTTAACGAAGCATGTGTCTTCTGTCATTGATCGGAGCTCTCACTATGCCTTTTACAGGCATATTTATACATGGTGACTACCTTGGCGTGCAAGTCCAGGACTCTTCAATTAGTCTTCGTTTCCTTATCGAATATGATTCTTTCTTTCATGTGGTTGATAGGCTTATAGCTATTATCTTGGAGAAGATATGATTGTTTCCTCTTCGGACTCTTCCTTCCTTGATAGGCGGGATTTTCTGTTATAGTTAACCCCCATAATCGGTTGTGGAGGATATCTTGGAGGAAAAGGTATTTGTTTCCTCTTTGGACTTTTTCACTAATGATGTCCATTAAAGAGTTGAATATTCTTTTTTTAATGGTGTTGATCATGTCATTAATTGGGTTGACTGCCTCTATTAATATGTTTGACCTCATTAATAGGGTTGACTACCTCCATTAATACGGTTGACCTCATTAATGGTACTTTAAATGTCATGAAATTCAACCCTCTATTCCTACGTTGCCGAGAGAAGAGCTCTAGTTCTGCATTTCACTTTGGAGAGGTACTTCAGGGAGGTTACCTGAGGTGACATTTGATATTCCTTGAGGGCGAGGTACCCTAGGATCCAATACACTGGCGGGGTTTTCCGGGGACCTCTCGATTGTCATGGAGCTAAATTGATCATGCTGGTCTTCCCATGGAGCTTGTGCTAACCATTTTAGGGGTGAAATATCCCATAGGGTTCCAACCTTGTAGTTGGGAGCTTGGTTTAGCTACGCCGAGCTTTATTATGGAGCTTGACCTAATTATGCAGGCTTCCTAGCGGGGTAACGGGCTTGGCTGGCAAGTCCTGGTAAGGTGTTCGCCATAAACAGGCGACCTTGGCTTGCTTCTAGAAGGGTGGAGAGGTACGCTCGAGTACTGCTCTTGCTACCTAAGTTAACCATGCCAGGATCTATAGTGGATCTTGGCGCTTTTGGTGATTATAAGGCTTTACGGGCTTCTTCCTTTTATGCTCGGACAGGTTGAGATTATACCTTGATAAGGCAAGAGGGCCTTTGCAAGAAAAGTTTGGCAACTTGAAGGTCTCCTAATGAAAGTAGAGATAGTAGCAAGCTCTAGGAGAGTGTCACGAGATACCTTGATGTCGGGGGACCCAAGTCCATTCACGTCGACCTAGCTTCGGGCTTTTATCCTGGTATATAGAGCTTGACGCGGTCTTGTCAGGCTTTATTTGGTAAGCCTGGACACGTGCGAGATGCTCAGATGGTATGAGCGGCCTCACCTTGCTCCTGTTGGATCGCGTGGTAGCTCGACCTCGGGGACCTTGATACCCCGTCATATAAGCATGAATTTAAACCCTTATAGGAAGGTTGGGAAGTGAAAAATTCTTCTTTGGTCCCTAACCAATTTTTGCTATTAACAGAAGTCCCTTCTGACTTGAACACCGGTAAGCATTTAGGGTTGGGGTCTGAATCTCGTACTACATGAAGAATTTTTCTTGTCGCTTCTTACTTGTAACCAGAATCGCTCCCAGTGTTTGGCTTAGCGAACCAGGGTACTAGTCATTCCTGTTTTAAGAGTCTTGGTACATTTGGCGAAGAAGATCCTAGTAGGCAACTAAGGCCACTTTCTCACCAGTTCTTTATACATAGGCGAAACATAGATGCATTTTGCGTACCTGTAAAATAAATGAGCGGTGGAGGACAACAGAAGGGATATTCCCTTTATGAAATTTTCGACGCTCTAGTCAGTGTAAAATTTGGTAAGTGAGAAAGGTCACAAACCGTATTGCTCGATCATGTCGGATGAAGCTTTAGTGGCTGAGAGCTTGAAATTTCTGTTTCTGGAATTGGTAGGCAATTATGCTCTTACACTAAGATCCTCTCTTGGGGGTCGTAGCCTGAACAAGGCATCAAGAGCGCTATCTAGCTATATCGTGGTATTTTAATTCGGATGACAACTATGCTCTTACACTCAGACCCTTCTTGGGGGTCGTAGCCCAACCAAGGCATCAAGAGCGCTATCTAGCTTTATCCTTTGATCCGGATGGTAACTATGCTCTTACATTTAGTCCCTTCTTAAGGGTCGTAGCCCGACCAATGCATCAGGAGCGCTATCTAGCTATATCCTGGTATTTCGATATGGATGGAAACTATGCTATTACACTTATACCCTTCTTGGGGGTCGCAGCCAGACCAAGGCATCAGGATCGCTATCTAGCTATATCCTGGTATTTTGATCCGGATGGAAACTATGCTCTTACACTCAGACCCTTCTTGGGGGTCGTAGCCCGACCAAGGCATCAGGAGCGCTATCTAGCTATATCCTGGTATTTTGATTCGGATGGCTACTATGCTTTTACATTCAGACCCTTCTTGGGGGTTCCGACCAAGGCATTAGGAGCGCTATCTAGCTGTATCCTGGTATTTTAATCCGGATGGCAACTATGCTCTTACACTCGGATCCTTCCTGGGGGAGGTCACCCGACCAAGGCATCAGAGGTGATGAGGGGGCTTCCTCGATCAATCCCTGGTCTCGAGATCTGGATGGCAACTATGCTCTTACACTCAGAACCTTCTTGGCGGGGGTTGGTGCCCGGTCGAAGCATCAGAGGTAGTGAGAGGGCTTCCCCGACCATTCTCTGGTCATAAGGAGATCACTGTCGAAACACTATAGCGATCCTCCTGGAGGGATTAATCCAGTCCAGGGCATTATGAAGGCTATCTAGCTCTCCTAGTCAAGGTGGTCCTCCTAGAGGAATTCGATCTAGTCCAGGGCATCAGGAATGCGGTGTATCTCTCCTGGTGATGGTGATCACATGATCTACTACGGATACCAAAATCGAAAGAGATGCAAACTCATGGCGAGCTAATACGAAGTTGTATCAATGCATGGTGGCATCAGTTGATAACCAGTCTCGCTCTAGGAGTTTTTTAACTAGTAGAATCTCTTTAGATGATCTGCATAATGAATGTAGATAGTAGAATGGCTTTTCGCAAGAGACGCTTTTTATTGCGAACAAGAGGAAATTGTCTCACACTAGGGTCATCGCCCCTCACACTGGAGTACTGAGAAAATATTGAGCTTCTAGTCCTTAAGTGATGTAACCGGTTTGGAAGTCCGCTTGGGGTAGATGAGAGTCTTCAACAATCGTAATCGAGCTCGAGACCCCACTGTGAACGAATCAGGACCTTTGGGTGCTCCCCAAACTGATCGAGACCTCGATGGCTCACTAGGGAATTGGAAGGCCCAGTACAAATGGAGAGGAGCCATCGGTATGATAATTTTCAAGAGCAAGCTGGGGTTTGCTAAGGTCGAGCTCATGCCAGCCAAGGAGGATGGTTACTTCTTCACAACCGTCTAGGTAGAGCTGGCTCTACTTCCCCCATTTGACTTAAGAGTCATTGATGGACGGAAAAGGGAGGGGATTAAGAAGAAAGCTGCTGAGATGGTTGTGTATGTTCCCATCGTAGTTGGCAAGTCTTGGGTTGCTAAAGCATACCCGGCTCGAAATCCCATGGTGCAGTAGATGATCAATCCGAAGAGGGAGCTTCTCCTTCAAATAAAGGCCACAACTGAGGTGGTTGTTTATATGGCAGGTGAGCATCAGTTGATCCAGAAGTAGATGTTTTGGATGATGAAAAATTCTCTCTCAGGGGACATCAAACCAAAAGGATGAGGAACTGACCATGGTAGTGAGGGGCACAGTTGTTTTGAATGAAGACATGACCAAAATTGAGGCAACCATGGCTAATGTGCAGGTAACTCGGGAGTGGATCAAACATGCATATGATGTGGAGAGACTCAGGTCCATGCTTCGTGCCATGCGATGATTGCTCCGAAGGAGGAGGTAAACTTTTGAGGGAATGGTTTAAACTCTGTATAGCAGCGTGGCTACCTTGGGAGCCAAGGTGGGTGCTTCATTTGGTAGGTTTTAGTTTGTGTTGGCATGAATTCCATATCAAAATGATGTTTACTTGTAATGACTTAGTTGTTTAGGTTCATGATGATTCAAGCTTCAACGAAGAAGAAACAACAAGTCAAAGCAAGTTCTAAGTCTTCAAAGAGAAATGATGCAATTTGTTTCTACAAAGGTATACTAAGACCTTATCTTTCTCTTACAAGGCTTAGGCACACATACACATATCATACATTTGTGTAAACAACTATCTTGTAAGATATTACTCACTATCTTTGTCATGATTCCCTAGATGCCTTGTGAGAAGGAAGTCTTGACAATAGGTGTGAGACCTATGGTGTTGAGCAAGAAGTCTTGGAAAGAGGTGTGAAGCCTCGGATTGTCGAGAAAGGAAGTCTTGGCTAGAGGTGTGAAGCCTTGGATAGTTGAGCAAGAAGTCTTGCCTAGAGTTGAGAGAACTTGGATAGGTGAGCAAGGAAGTCTTGACTAAAGTCGGGAAGACTCGGATAGTTGAGCAAGAAGTTTTGCCTTGGGCTGTGAAGATCCGGATAAGGTGAGCAAGGAAGTCTTGACAAGAGGTGTGAAGCCTCAGATTGTTGAGCATAGGGCGACAACCTCTAGAGTAGGATATGAGGGTAGTTTTTAGGTGAAGAGGTCACTTTAGAGATTGTACTTGTCATATTTACTAGTGGATTTTGTTTGCCGGTGGCTGCTAGCCCGTGGATGTTTCCTTTTCGGAGGTTTACCACGTTATATCTTATGTCAACTTTTCTCTATCCCTATCTCTCTAATATTTGTATTGTAGATAGAACTCTTGATGTATGTTGACTTCCTATTTATAATATAGATTGTGTATGTGTTACAATTACTTGTTTGTATCACACTTTACTTGTGTTTATATATTGATTAATTGTCTTTAATTAATATATATATATATATATATATATTGTGATACAAGAAATCTAGAGGGACAAACTTTTGTTTGTTTCTAAGGGAGTCGAAAACGATGCCTAACCTATTCACCCCCCCTCTAGGTTAGCCTTGAGCATTTAACCGTGATTTTATTTTCAATTGGTATCAAAGCAGGACACTAGATTGCATTTAGTGTGAGTCCGGGGTGATACTTTCACGGTTTTTGTAAGGTGTTTGAAGTCATGGGTTTACAAGATGATGTAATGGCGGAAAGAGCCTCAAATACTAGGCCACCATTACTTCGTGGCACTAACTATGGGTATTGGAAGTTGAGGATGAAAGCCTACATCCGCTCTATTGATGAAAGGGCTTGGTTGGTAGTGGAAGAAGGTTATAGTCCTCCTACCAAGGTTTTAGAGGATGGAACCATGATACTCAAGCCAATGAGTGAATGGACAACAAATGAGTTTGAGGTTGCAAAATGGCACCATCGTGCTATGAATGCCATCTTTGGAGGAGTTGATGGGCATCAATTCTCCTACATCCAAAATCTTGAATCCACAAAGGAAGCTTGGGATACTCTCCAAGTTACTAATGAAGGAACCTTAGCGGTGAAGAAATTGAGGCTTCCAATATTGGCATCACAATTTGAAGGTTTAAGTATGGGTGAGGAAGAAAAGTTCGAAGACTTCCAATTTTGGCTTCTTAACATAGCTAACCAATGTCAAGCACTTGGAGTACCTATCTCAAAAGAGCGTTTAAATTGGAAACTCCTAAGAGATTTAAATCAAAGGTGACGGACATTGAGGAAAGCAAGGATGTGGATAGTATGAACATTGATGAGTTGCTTGGGTCTCTCCAAACTTATGAGATGTGCTTGAAGCCAAAGATCAAGAGTAAGGGAATTGATCTCAATGCTATTGAGGAGGAGAGTGATGATGAAAATGAAGAAATGACACTCTTGGTTAGAAGGTTCAAGAAGTTTCTAAAGAAGAATGCCAAACCTAAAGGCAAGTCTTCTAAGGAAAAAGGAGTCAAGAGAACATCATCTCCAAGGATTGTGAAGAATAGTCAAGCCATGAACAAGAAAGAGGTTCAATGCTATAATTGTCAAGGTTTTGGTCACTTTACTAGTGAGTGCACCAAGAAGCCATCTAAGAAAGACAAGAAAGGCAAAGTGTTGGCGGCTACTTGGAGTGATGATAATTCTAGTGACAATAAGAGCTCTAGTAGTGAGTCTTCAAGTGATGAAGAGTTGGTGAGCAACTTTGTAGCTCTAACGGCTTCTCATTCTTCACTAGATGTTGGTAGTACAATATCTTTGAACAAGAACCTTAATGCAAATCATGATGGATGCTCTAGATCCATTCCTACTAATCTTGAGTTGATGAAAAAGATAGAAAAGCTTGAAGAAGCTAGAGACAATGCTCAAAGAGAAGTAGTTGAAAAGGATGATTTGATCAAGAAGCAACTATATGTGTTTGTGATTGTTACTCGTAGACTTCTTGGTGAAAAAGGTGATATTATGAAGAAGTTTAGAGGACTTGAAATGATTAACCTTGAGAAGGATAATGTGATATCTTCTTTGAAGAAGAGAGAACAAGGATTGATGGAAGAGATAGACACGGCTAAGGAGGCTGTCAAAGATTTAGTGAATGTTTCGGTTAGTGTGTCTAGTGTTAGGAATCTTGTTAACTCTCATAGTGGTGAAGACAACTTGGTAGTTGAAGAGGAGCTCTTGGAAGCACCACTTCCTACACACTTTGATGAAGTCGTGATTGATAAGAAACCACACAAGAAGAGAAGATTAAAAGCCAAGAAGAAGTTGGCGAACAAGGTATCTTCACAAACTCCTAGTGAAGCTAGTTCAACTCCAAAAGGTAAAATCTCATCTTTTATTCCAATTTACCATTATTGCAACACAATAGGTCACATTAAGCCTAGGTGTTATAAATATATTGAAAAATGCAAATTAGGAAATGAATCTAGGGATAAGGAGATTAAACTTTAACTTGAACATGCTAAGGCCTTGAAAGTTGAGAAACATGATAATTTTGCTAAGCATGAGAAAAAGTTGTGGAGTAGAAAGAATTCTAATCTTGTTCAACTTAACAAAGCTTGTGTTGAAAATGTTAAGGAAGAGTGTGTTAATGATATTCTTGTTAATCAAGTCATTGAAGGACTTTACTCTAGATTTAACATTATTGTCAAGGATGATATTGGAAATGTTTGTATAGGTACACCCAAGAACAAGTGGTTCAAGGGTGAGTGCTCTTATCACTAATATAAGAAGCACATGTGAGATAGCTTTAAGGCTATATATCAATTGTGTTGAGAATTCTTGCTTGCTAGCTTTGAATACTCCATGTATTGATATGAACTTGGTTATCTCACATCATGATTGTTATGATGGTCAAAATTTGTTGATTAACTTTGAAGAAGTTCTCTTGTTATATGTGTTGATTGAGTTGAGATATTATGCTATTTATACTCATGTTGTTAAACATCGTCAACTTGGTGTCATGAGGACATTCAAGGCAAGAGTGCTCATAAAAAGGGCGAAAGTATGATATTTGATGAGTATAATGTGCAAAAAGGTATCTCTATACTCTAATGCATATTCTCTTAGATATTCATCTTTTGACTCAATTTTTGACATACATCTCATAGCATGTCATATTAGAGAATTTTGTATGGTATACATATGGTTCTCATTGACATTTGCTATTTTAGGATCTAATAGTGATATTGTTCACATTGATCTTAACTTTGATGATTGTTTATGTATAGTATATTGAGTGGCATTACTTTGGAAAATATGAGCTTCATATTCTTTGAAAGCTACTCATTAGAGAAGTAATGATCTTGATTAAGTCTCTACTTATTGCTCTTAGATCATGTGCTTATGAGCCATAAAATTTTGATTTCTAAAATTTGCACTATGCTTCTCTTATATGTTTTGCTAGTAGGTTGAGTTTACTAATATGTAAACATTGGATACATCTTGAAGTTTTTGTGCTTAAGTACATTTAAAATGACTTATGGTTAGTATCCATTTTGCATCGGCAATTACATAGAACTCAACGAGCACCTTTATGAAAAGGGCTACACACATTGGTTGTGAAAGCTACCCAATGTTGGAAAGAGCTACACCATTGTGATGAGTGAAAGCCATCATGAAGTGAATTTTTTTTATGTAAAAATAATGGAAAAATCAAAGAAGTGTTGAAAGAAATTCATAAAAAAAATCTTTGATTCAAACCATAAAAAGAAAATGAAGAAGGCTTAAAAAAAAGAGTTTAGTTGAAAATCAAATAAGCTTGGGTTGAAAAACAGAAATGGGATGACGAGCCACATGCACACACACGCTCATGTGCTTAAATCTATTCTCTTAAAAGCAAAAAATTCTGGATGATAATCAGTTTGACTTTTTGTGGAAAAAGCTTAAGATGAATAGTTGTTGGAAATTGTTTGCATGTTGATTATCAAACTACTTCTTGATATATATTTGAAGCATATCTCTCACACACACACACTTTGTTTATGAGTATGATGATATCTTTGCAATTGTTGAAGATTATGAGAGAACTTGAAAAATCTTTGTGTATCTCTCTTAGCATATGAAGCTTTTTTCTTTTTTGATATTTCTTCAAATTGCTTGAATGTGTGATTGTGCGAAACATCCACGGGTGGTTGAAAGATCAACCAAGCCAAAATCCACTAAGAGAATAAGATGTTTTTACAAGCTCTCGATCTCACTTTTTCTCTCTGTATTACTTGTGATTACTGTATGCTTCATTGCCTATATCTTTTCGAATTAGATTATAGGTCTATTTATATGCTTATAGAACCCTAATCTGCTTTGTACAGTAATACAAGATATTTGTATTTAATTGTGATTTGGTTACTTGCTTGAGGTTGATTTGTCTTCTTTCCTATTTCGGAGTAACCTATGGAAATCGAGTGGGATTCTAGTAGTGTAGTTCAGTTTGACTTGTTTCCTTATAAGAATGTGGTCTTCGAAAAGAAATCAAGTTGTTTCCTGATTGGGGGACTCTTCTAACTTAAAGGTCCATTATTTGGGATTCTTCATGACGGATATCTTCGCGTATTTAATGACTTAACCCGTATGATAAGTTCTTAATCGAGTTGTATTTACTCCCGAGTAAGAATAATACCTGATGGTCCCGAGTAGTGCCGTTTGAGCCCGAGTGGAAGCGTTGTTTTAACTAGTCCCGAGTGTTGCTAACTGATCCCTAGTAGGTCTTTATTCAGTATATGCTTACTTGGGCTTTCTCCTCTTTAATGATGCCTTGTAGGATATTTCCCGGATGCCCATTTAAGCATCCACCTAACTATTTTTTTCTTCCTGTCAATAACGTGTATGCTTGGTAAAATTTACATACAACAATACCCCCTTAAAATATTTTTGCCGAGAAGATTTTATTTCGAGCAAGAATATTTTAATCATTTTGATTTTCTTTCGTCAGAAAAACCGTCTTGCCATAATGACGTATTTTAATGTTGACTCTGTAATTTCGATTCACTTTGTCACGTAAGATCTTAAATGATAGCCACGTTTCAAAGTTTTGACGGTTGAGGGCTACTTCTTGTCTTGACACGTGTCCCTTGTCTCTTCGTTTTTCAATATTATTTATGAGAAATGATTTTTGCATTTCCTCAAATGCTGCCTACGCCATCTGGTTTCGTCATAAAACTTTTTTTGCTTTGAAATCCTAGGGTTTCGTGCCGTCTCGCCTTTAAATTCTTCGTTGAGAGACTGTTGGTTTATTCTCAAAAATCCAGTAGAAATCTCTTTAAACTCAGATTTCTTCATCCAGAAGTTCGCGGTTCTTTGCTTTGAAGATCTTGCATCAGTCTCAATTCAAGGTTAGTTTTAATGGGGCCATCTTCCCGTCATCGTCTCTTTAAAATTGCTTTTGATGCATTAGAGCGTGGGGATTTCCAGTTAGTATCTTGCATTAAATGATTACTGGGGGATATCCCAGTAGATGACCCTCCATTTTTAGAGGTTGATGTTTCTGGGCTTCACCCTGACGTCACTTTCAGCCCCGTATCGAGTTCTCCATCTAGTTCTGATTCTGATATTTCTGATCACAGGTTATCTTCTCGAAGGATGGGTAAACATCAAAGCATAAGCAAGGTATACAAGCACGGCTCGAGCAACGTTCAGACTAGGGAACAAACTGTTAATGAGGGCGACGCTGATGTACACAAGGCGTCTCGCCTTTCATTTTCTGACACTTGCCCGAGTGGCTTTGATATTGAACCGAACGTGGTCGGGCCAGCTGAGATAGAAAAATACCGCTCGCGATTCGATTTTCCCGACTCAGTCACTTTGGTTCCTACGGGGAATAGAGCCGTATGGAATCCTCCTGAGGGGATGATCGCGATTTATGGATCGATGCTTTGCTGCGGCATCACAATTCCCCTTCAGCCTTTTATTTCCCGGTTTTTAGCTGAAGCAGGGATAGCCCCAACTCAGTTGGCCCCAAATAGTTACAAAATCTTGATGTGCCTGTGGCACATGTTCAGCCGAATGAACCTTTCGCCGCCTTCCCCGAATGAAATCAGACATTTCTTTACGCTGAGGCAGGTTAGTAAAACGGGGACCTATTTTCTTGCATCTACTCCTTCGGACGGTTGGGTCCTTAAAGAAGTGAAGCTAAATCGGGGGGTCGAGGCTTCTGTTGACCCGAAAAAGAAGGGCTTTATATGGGGATTCCCCACATCCAACAAGTTCTGGAAGAACAATTGGTTTTTTACTGGGAAGGCTCTCGGGCTCGACGTCACTGTTCGATCTGGGGATTCCCGAATGGTGTTGAATGTTCCCCGCTTCTTCTGTTCCCCCGAAGAGTGGAATAAGAAAACAATTGATTATAACGATTCAGAGCTGAAGAGGCTGACCCGGGCAGCTATCTGTACTCTGGAAAAGAGAAGCAAGAGCTATCTTTTCAAAGAGGACGACTTGATCAAGCTCGACTTCTTTAGACAGGTTTCTGGCCTTCGCAGGCATTGTAAGTAACCCATTGCCCTTTTTGCTGTGTTTCTCCTTTTTTCGAATTCCTTTTCTAACTTTTTTTTTTAGTGTTCGATACGGACGTTGTCTGCGATCTTCAGGCTCGTCAGGTGAAGGCGATTCTTCAAGCGAGTAGGAAGGAGGCTTCCCGTCAGACCGATGAGGGTATTGCTCTACCCGAGCCTGATGAGGAAATTGATACTGCTGAGCAAATTCCCGAGTGCGTTGATCGGGGTACTCAGCCTTCTGCTCAGGATCTCGCTGGTTCAAGTGGCCAAGGTGAGCCGACTGTGACACAACTGCCTAAAAATAGGGAGAGACAGTGTGAGAGTCCAAGTGAAGAGCCTGTTGGACTGTCTGAAGCTGGCGATGGTGGTAACGTCTTGGCGGATCAAATGCCTGTCATTGCCGAGCTTTTTGAGTCTTTTTGGGATGATTTCCTGGAAGATCCTTCTGCTGATCTCTTCCACCGTTCTCGGGGTGAGAAGCGAAAGGCAGTAAGTTCACCTCCTCGTTCTCTCAAAGTTCCTCGGGTAGTCACATTCATTGACTCCAGCGACGAAGATGTTGCGGATGAGATTGCCCCGAGTGTAGGAGCTGGAGTATCGGCAGATGCAGTCACTTCAGGTCCAAGTAGGGCCTCTTTTGCCCCCGAGGTTGGAGATATGGGGGCTGAACCTTCTGGGGTTCCTTCTCCATCCCTAGAGCCGAATAGAGCTTCTTCTGTCCCCGAGTCTGGAAATCTGGGAACTCAACCCTCGGGGGTTCCCTTATCCTTTTCTCCAAAAGATATACTCCAGAAGATGTCCTCTGGTCGGGCTTATATCAAGGAAGACCACTGGAGCGATTTTAGAAATGGTTCACTGCCCGAACGTCTCCAAAACGTTTTCAACGGCGCATCTTATGTAAGTTTAGCTAATTCTGACTCCTTTACTGTTTTGCCTTTGTTGGATTTCTAAGTATATTCTTTTGCAGATGGTGGCCGAATTTGCTGAACTTTTTCAGAGGCAGCAATGTCAGGCTGAACCGATAAAGCGTCTGGAGGCTCAGCTAAAGGCGAGTGAGGAGGGTCGTGCTCGAGCTGAGCAGGCTTACCAGCAGGAGGTCTGTTCTGTGCAGATATTTGCTGACAATTGCCTGGCAAAGCAGGTTGAAGCTGAAGACAAGGCATATTTGGTAGAGAAGAAGGTTGCATCGCTTCAAAACCTTCTTTCTTCTACTGAAGAGTCTATGCCTGAGGCCGATCAGGAGGCGGAGCAGGCGAAGTAGGCATATGTCCAAAAAATTGAAGATTTGGAGCGCCAAGTGCTGACAGTTGAATCCCTTTCCCGAGAGGCCAGGTTGGAGCTGGAAGTCCAAGGGGTGGATCGTTTTAAAAGATCCCCTGCTTACGATGCTCTACTTCTTCAAGAATTTCAACGTGGGCTAGTTTCGGCCAATGAATTCTTCAAAGTAAAGAGTAGGGCAACCGAGAAGGCCCGTGCTAACTGGGAGCTGTCAATCAAACTCCATATGGACCGGTCCTTGGAATCTCTTTGGATTCAGATGAAGGAATGGAGAGTTTACTGCCGTAGTCAAGGCAAGGAGCCCCATCCTATGCATTTAGAGATTCCGTCCGAGCACTCTCTCTCTACCTTTTAAGCAAGTAGAGAGTCTGTCGAGGGTGTAGTCCTGGATGTCAGGCCAACCCCGGGTAAAGATTACAGCCAGTGGAGGGATGATATTGTTGATGATTTCACTTGGCCGTCTAATGAGAGCCTGCTTCGTGAATACGAGATGGTGCCAGACCCGAGTATTGGCAAAGGCTCGAAATCCTCGCAACCTTAATTTTGTAGATTTGTAGAAGATTCTGATTCTGATTCTGATTCTTTGTTTTTTACTTGTGTAAAGAATCATTTCTTTGAACTGTAACCATCCTTTTTAATAGCAATAGAATTCGATTTTCTGAGTTGAATGGTTTCAGTCTTTATTTTTGTTGCCGGAGGTTGTATTAAACTAGCTGATGGTCGGATAACTTAACCGAGTATCTTATTAAACCGGTTGTTATCCGAATAACTTCAATTGCCAAGTATCTTATTAAACTGGCTGGTGGTCGGGTAACTTAACCGAGTATCTTATTAAACCGGTTGTTACCCGAATAACTTCAATTGCCAAGTATCTTATTAAACTGGCTGGTGGTCGGGTAACTTAACCGAGTATCTTATTAGACCGGTTGTTACTTGAATAACTTCAATTGCCAGGTATCTTATTAAACTGGCTTCTTTATTATTAACCGAGTCATCTTGAAACAGGAAAGTTTGCACTTATGTTTCATACCTGGTTGCTACCCGAACGTTATATCAAGGCTCACCATGATTATACGTTCGAGTCCTTAAGCAATACCAAGGACGTTTCCCTAGTTTTTATGCGCAAGGGTTTGCCGAATCGTTGAGCTCTTTTTTAAAAAAAGTTGCTTCAACACAGCTACGCATTTCACCGGAATTTCTCCCGATAGCGTCCCGAGCATTTTTCCAGTCTGGTGCATCGGGTTTGCCTTTTTGCGAAGGTCATTTTGACCCTGCTCGGCTGGCATGCTCCTACGAGCTTCTCCGCCCTGTCGGGATTTGATGGTCCCGAGAATTCTATTTGCATGTTCTTATTATCATGCTCTTCTTCCATTTGTTCTTATTATCATATGCTTTTTGGAAATCTCGAGCTAGGTGCTTTCTTTTTGGAAATTCCTAGTTTTATTTATTACAGCGAAAAATCAACAAAGATTAATATTACAGGTTTAATATTTATTCTGACTAATACTGTCCTGACTAGAAAAAGAATAAAATATTTAATATAAATATATATTTTAAGGATAGAAAATCTTCAGATATTGGGCATTGCACGGTCGGGGTGACACCCCTTCCATTGGGTCGAGCAATCCAATAAGCTCCATGGCCAGCTATCCCCTCGATCTTGTATGGACCTTCCGATTTGTCAGTCAGGGATCCCGCGGCTCTAATTTTGTGTTCAATGACACCTTCCTGAGCACCAGGTCTCCTAACTGAAATTTCTTGATTCGAACATGAGAGTTGTAGTGGCGAGCCACTCTTTGTTGATAAGCTGTATTTCTTAATCGGGACTTTTCCCTTTTTTCTTCTAGCTCATCCAAACTTTGTAGCAGTGTATCAATATTTTGTTCTTCATCGTATAGCCTGACCTGGGGGGACGCATACGATGTTTCTATGGGGATGACAGCTTCTGTTCCGAATGCTAGGCTGAACGAAGTTTCTCCTGTTGAAGTCCTTGCTGTCGTCCGATATGCCCACAATACTTCAGGAAGCTTTTCAACCCAGCTTCCTTTTTTGTCATCTAATGTTTCTTTGATAGTGTGCTTTATAATTTTATTTACTGCTTCTACTTGCCCGTTTGTTTGTGGATAAGCTGGTGTTGCATAGTAGTTAGCAATATGATACTTCTCGCACAATTGTCTGAACCTTTGGTTATCAAACTGAATGCCACTGTCGGTGATTATAGTGTCCGGAATTTTAAACCTGTAAAGTATGTTTTTCTTTATAAAATTTGTGGTGTTGTCTTCCGTGATATGCACAAACGCTTCAGCTTCGGCCCATTTTGTGAAATAATCGACAACTACTATGGCGTGCTTCGCTCCACCCCCTGTTCCAGCTGGCATTGGCCCGATCAGGTCTAGGCTCCATATGGAGAATGGACACGGGGCAGTGAGATTTCTAAGCTTTTCTGGGGGTTGTCGGTTATCATTGGCAATTATTTGACAAGTATTGCAACTTTTCGACCATTGCTGTGCATCTGAGAAAAGTGTAGACCAATAATAGCCTTGCCTGAGTACCTTATGTGTCAGACTCCTACTCCCAGTGTGGTTCCCGCAAACTCCTCCGTGGATCTCTTGAAGTACTCGATGTGTATCTTCTTCCGTTATACATCTCTGGAGAGCTCGAGAAAACCCCCTTCTATATAATTCTCCTCCGATCATGGTATACCTAGTCGATCGATACCTGATGCGCTTTGCTAATACCGGATCTTCAAGGAGTATGCCTTCTTCCAGGAACCTTATCAGCTGGACCATCCAACCGTCTTGCGGTGTTCGGATTTCTAAAATTTCCAAATACTTAAGTTCAACCGTACTCTATTTATGGAGGTGTGAAACTGGAATGGTTTTTGGTCTGATTGAGGTTGTTGCTGATGCTAATTTAGATAAAGCGTCTGCCTTTTCATTTTCTTCTCTAGGGATTTGAGCGATCTTGTATTCTTTAAATTTTTGGAGGAGCTGTTTTGCGATGTCACGGTAGGTAACCATTCCTTCATCGTTAGCCTGGTATTCATCCATAACCTTGTTGACAACTACCTTTGAATCGCTGAATATCTCCACTTCATCTTCCCCAAGAGCTATGCAGACTATGAGTCCAGCTAACAATGCCTCATATTCGGCCTGATTATTGGTTGCTTTGAAATAAAATCTCATGGTACATTCAACATCATCTCCTTCTGGGGTGCGAACTATGATCCATGCCCTGCTTCCATGAGTGTTTGAAGAACCATCAACATATAATTTCCATGGGAAACTTTTATCCAACAGTCTTTTTGCTTCCAGGTTCGGTTCTGTGAACTCGGCTATGAAGTCTGCCACTGCTTGTCCTTTGAGGGAAGTTCTAGGGACATAATAAATATCGAATTCACTCAACTCGATTGCCCATTTAGTAAGTCTTCCTGATATCTCTGGTTTTTGTAAGATTTGTCTTAATGGGCAATTGGTGAGAACCTGGATCGTATGAGCCTGGAAGTATGGTCTCAGTTTTTTTGCTGCTGAAACCAAGGCTAAGGCTATCTTCTCTGCCTGTGAGTATCTGGTCTCGACCGGTAGGAGTGCCTTGCTTGTATAATACACTGGTTTCTACACTCCATCTTCTGTCCTGACTAGAACTGAACTTGCTGCAAGCTCGGTTATTGACAGATACAGCTGAAGTATTTCCCCCTTTTGTGGTTTTGAGAGGATGGGAGCTTGCCCCAAGTATTCTTTTATTTTTAAGAATGCCTGCTCGCACTCTTTATTCCATTCCAGGCCTTTCCTTTTTTTGATTACTTTGAAGAAAGGCGCGCACCTGTCTGTAGCCTTTGAGATGAATCTTCCCAAGGAGGCTAAACATCCTGTTAAGCGTTGTACCTCTTTCAATGTTTTAGGTGAAGTCATTTGTTGCAAAGCATGGATCTTCTCTGGGTTAACTTTGATTCCTCTTTGATGGACTTGAAAACCCAAGAATCTTCCCGAGTGGACTCCGAATAAACATTTTTTTGGGTTTAATTTCATCTGATATCTTCTTAATACATCAAATGTCTCTCGGAGGTCGCAGGCATGGTCATCTGCTGAGACGCTTTTAGTCAACATGTCATCAATGTACACTTCCATGTTCCTTCCTATTTACCGAGTGAAGATCTTGTTTACCAACCTTTGGTACGTGGCTCCTGCATTTTTTAAACCGAAGGGCATTACTGTGTAGCAATATAAACCCTAATCCGTTGTGAAAGCTGTTTTTTCTTCATCAGCTTTGTTCATCCGGATCTGATTGTATCTTGAGTAAGCATCCATGAAGCTGAGCAGTTCATGACCTGCTGTGGCATCCATCAGCTGAGCTATTCTTTGGAGTGGGAAGCTGTCCTTTGGACATGCCTTGTTTAGATCCGTGAAATCTACGCACATCCTCCATTGTCCATTTTTCTTCTGGACGAGGACTACGTTAGCGACCCACTGGGGGTAGCTGACTTCTCTGATTGATCCCGTCGCTAGTAGCATTTCCACCTCTTGTTTGATTGCTTGACTTCTTTCAGGATTGAACGATCTTCTCTTTTGTGCTGTCGGTTTGGCATTCAGGCTAACTGCGAGGTGGTGGGATATTATTCGGGCATCTATTCTGATCATATCTTCATGACTCCAGGCGAATACATCTTTGTATTCTCTGAGCAAATTGGTCAATTCTCGCTTGATTTTTTCTTCCAAGTTGGCCCCGATCTTGATTTTCCTGTCCGATTTGTCTTCTTCGAGTAGTATTTCAACCACTACTGTCTTGTATTCATTCTAGCCCTCCCTTGGATCTAGTTCGAATGCCAAGGATTCTTCACACTCATTTGGCTGCATTATGGTGCACACTTGTTCGGCATCATGCTTGTCTCTGTATACCGACAGGTTTGCTTTTCGGGCTATCTCTTGGGATCCCTTGACTATCCCAATCCCTTGTTCTGTTGGGAACTTGATCATTAATGCGTAAGTGGCCGTCACAGCTCTTGTTTTATTCAGGAATTGCCGACCCAATAACGCATTATACGGCCAATTATCCAAATCAACGACCACGAAGTCGAGCAGGACAGTCCTCTGGCATGGTGCCGTTCCGATCTTCACAGGTAATTTGACCGTCCCGAGTGATCTGACCTCTATTCCCCCAAATCCTCTAAATGGAGTATGGAAAGGCTGTAAATCTTTTCGGTCCAATCTTAGTTGGTTGTATACGGCCACCCTTAAGATGTCTGCTGAACTTCCATTATCTATTAAAATTCTCTATTAAAATTCTCCGGACTTCCCTATGGCCAATCTGGGCACTTATAACCAAAGCGTCATTAGGTCGAACATCGACGCCGTGGGAATCTGCCTCTGTAAAGACTATCGGGTCCCATCCTTCTTTTACCCTCTTCGGGTCTGGTTCAACCGAATTCACGTCAAAGTTATTCATGGCTTCTACTGCTTCTCAGACTTCCTGAGTCCGTTCTCGGTTGCTCCTCCCAGTAGAAGGTCCTCCGAAGATTGTATGTATTACTTGATCGGCTTCGAAGCTGGCTCTTCTGTTTTGACCAGGGTTGTGATCAGCCTTGGCTTTCTTGACTTCTGATCTCTCCTCGTTTTTTAAAATTACATCCCGCAGGTGCTCTTTCCGAATAAGGGTTTCTATTTAATCTCTGAGCTGAAAACACTTCGAAGTTTCATGCCCAGTCTCTTTATAAAACCTGCAATACTTGGTTGTATCTCTCCGTGCGAACTGTGATTGTCACCGCGATTCTTGCACCATATTCTTTTCTTCCAGGATGGCTAGAATTTCTTATTGTTTCTTCCGAAGAGGGTGTAATTGGTATATCTGCAGCTATATTTCTCTGTAGACCGTTCGGCATTGAGCCCATTACCCCCATCCTTAATTTTCTCCTTGCTGTTCCCTTTATGTTTTTCTTTTTGATTCTACCCCTTGGATTCGGTATTCCTCTATTCGGGCTTTCCTCCATGCATATAGCTTCCTCCTGTAGCTAACTCTTCTTCCTAGGCCAGAGCGTATCCTCCCGCCATATCCATCATGTCGGCATACCTTGTCAACCGTGCTCTTCTCAAATCGAAGGATAATCGTCCATTCTGCAAGTTATTGGTGAAGGCAGCAATAAGGGCTTCATCATTAGCGCTGAAATCTCTGATACTGCTTGGCCAAACCGGCCCAAGTATTTTTTTAATGACTCGTCCTTCCCCTGTTTTATTTGAGAGAGGTAGGCCACCGACTTCTTTCTATGAACGTTGCTCAGGAACTGCCTTGAGAAGCTCCTGCTCAACTCGCTAAAATTTTCGATGCTTTCCGAGGGTAGTCTTCCGAACCATCTTGAGCCTGTGTCCCCCAGTGTTTGTGGAAAGTTGAGACACAATAGGGGGTCACTGCGGGCATATTGAGCCATGACACTTTTATAGCGTCTAACGTGCTCCTTTGAATCTGTATCTTTTTTGAATTGCTCCACATGCGGCATCCTGAATCTTTCTGGGCAAGGGGTTCACAAAATTTCCCTGGTAAATGGATTGTCAGAGTCATCGTCGGATAGATCGTTTCAACCATAACGTCTGACAAGTGCCTCCATCTGTTGCCTATTATTCTCTACTTCTCGAGTTAGGCTCTGGATTGTAATATCTCTGTCCCCTACCGGGCTTCCTTGACGGTTGAACCGTTGGGTGACTGTCATTCTTTCCTCAGATTCTTCACTCTGATGCCGGAACCCTCGTGTGACTCCATGATGACGTGTACGATGGTGTTGATCACTGTCTTCTGATGATGATCGTCCTCTGCTCCGATCGTATTTACGATTTCTGGCACGTACTGTTTGATTGCGATCCAGCTTTTGGTGATTCTCCTCATCTAGTGTTTTCTGTCCAATTGGATTGATTGGGGAAGAGTTCCTTTTGGTTTCTGGCATAGTTATTCCTGGTCCTACCACCATTGAACGGAGCCTCGCGGGTGGAGGATTGGGAGTATGTGCTCCTGCGGCCAGTAGGTCAATCCCTTCCTTTGTTGCGTCCGTCACCAATTGTTGCAGGGTCTCTTGGAAACGCAGCGTAAGATCTCTACTGGTTGGAGGAACTTGCTGGATCCCTGCCAGGTGTGTAGGTTGGTTTTCTGTGTTTGTTGCAGGATTTTGTGACGTATTGCCAGTATGGAAATCGCCTGGTGATATTTGGCCATTCCCTGAACTACTTCTGCTTTCAGCCATTGTTTTCTAATAAGTTCGGAGGTTCGACCCCTCCTTCTAGCGCCAATTGTTGACATCGATTTCTGGATTATGCCAGAAAAGTCAATAAGGACTGGATTTTGGCTATTGATTCAAAGAGAAAGAGAAAGAGATGCAGAGAGAGTAACAAAGATAAGTTTTACGTGGTAAAACTCCGATGGTCAGAGAAACATCCACGGGTGGTTGAAAGATCAACCAAGCCAAAATCCAGTAAGAGAATAAGATGTTTTTACAAGCTCTCGATCTCACTTTTTCTCTCTGTATTACTTGTGATTACTTGTGATTACTGTATGCTTCATTGCCTATATCTTTTCGAACCAGATTATAGGTCTATTTATATGCTTATAGAACCCTAATCTGCTTTGTACAGTAATACAAGATATTTGTATTTAATTGTGATTTGGTTACTTGCTTGAGGTTGATTTGTCTTCTTTCCTATTTCGGAGTAACCTATGGAAATCGAGTGGGATTCTAGTAGTGTAGTTCAGTTTGACTTGTTTCCTTATAAGAATGTGGTCTTCGAAAAGAAATCAAGTTGTTTCCTGATTGGGGGACTCTTCTAACTTAAAGGTCCATTATTTGGGATTCTTCATGACGGATATCTTCGCGTATTTAATGACTTAACCCGTATGATAAGTTCTTATTCGAGTTGTATTTACTCCCGAGTAAGAATAATACCTGATGGTCTCGAGTGGTGCCGTTTGAGCCTGAGTGGAAGCGTTGTTTTAACCAGTCCCGAGTGTTGTTATCTGATCCCGAGTAGGTCTTTATTCAGTATATGATTACTCGGGCTTTCTCCGCTTTAATGATGCCTTGTAGGATATTTGCCGGATGCCCATTTAAGCATCCACCTGGCTATTTTTTCCTTCCTGTCAATGACGTGTATGCTTGGTAAAATTTACATACAACAAAGCCTAAAAAGAGAAGGAGGATGGCTGAAAAAAGAGTTTAGTTGAAAATCAAATGAGCTTGGGTTGAAAAACAGAAATGGGATGACGAGCTACATGCACACAAACGCTTATATGTTGAAAATCTATTCTCTTAAAAGCACAAAATTCCGGATGATAATCGGTTTGACTTTTTTATGGAAAACGCTTAAGATGAATAGTTGTTGGAAATTGTTTGCATGTTGATTATCAAACTACTTCTTTATATATATTTGAAGCATATCTCTCTCACACACACACTTTGTTTATGAGTATGATGATATCTTTGCAATTGTTGAATAATTATGAGAGAACTTGAAAAAATCTGTGTATCTCTCTTAGCATATGAAGCTTATTTTGTTGATATTTCTTAAAATTGCTTGAATGTGTGATTGTGTGAACTTCATTGTGAACCTTATGCTATCATGAATCTTAGTCATGGCATTTATCAAGGGGGAGCATTGTATGCTAGACATTGTTCTCTTTTATGATATGTTCACATGTTTCATTTTGTTACATGTTGGCATATTTTGACTTAATGATACTTGTCAGATATTACGCACTATCTTTGTCTTGCATGATGATTCATTCTTAAGTCATATGTCATTGTTTTATATATTTGTGATTAATAAGCTTGTTTTGTCTTTCACAAGAACAAATGGGAAGAACTAATGTTACCGGAAGTGGAAATCAATTGAATCCCATTGTGAAAGCCAAGTCAACCTCAAAGAGATCCAGGGCTTTAAGGTCAAAGGATTTAGGGATCTTTGCAACTAAGAAGATATTTCAAGAGAGAGGCATTGACTTTGGTAAATATAAAGATTCTTATGTTTTAAATGCATTAAGGATAGAAATTGGGAATCTTGGGTGAGCATGCTAGGAATAGTGAATGACACTATTGTTAGAGAATTTTATCATGAATATAGAGAGAGTGCCACCTTATTGGATGCTTTGATGGAGATTAGGGGTGTTGTGTTTAGAGTTAACCCGGTAAACATTAACAAGTTTCTTGGGCTATCTAGTGATATTGATTCAAACTTTCTAGATGTTGATATCATTGAGAATCTTAATATCATGGGTAGAACTCTATGTGACAATGCTTCTTTTGAGTGGAAAGGTAGAGCATATATTAGTCAACATGAGTTAACTAAGGCAAGTGCATTTTGGCATCTTTTCATTTGCACAAATATTTTTGGATGTTAGTTGAATAAAGACAAGATCAAAATAGTATATGTCTTAGTGACTAATCAACCTATAAACCTTAGGGATTTGCTTATGTTTTATTTGGATAATGTGGCTTTCTCAACTAGAGGAGATAAGAAGCTTGCATTACCGGGGTTTATAACTTCTTTGTGTTTAGCTCGTGGTGTTCAAAGTAGTGGAGATGAT
This sequence comes from Dipteronia dyeriana, assembly GCA_032871835.1. NCBI lineage: Eukaryota > Viridiplantae > Streptophyta > Magnoliopsida > Sapindales > Sapindaceae > Dipteronia > Dipteronia dyeriana. The sequence continues at coordinate 79,018,181 of CM065296.1, read as the reverse complement.
ATGTTGGTACAACCCTTGGAAAAGTATAGTGATAAACGTGTGTCATACATGTCATATAAGGATAAGGGTAAGACATGTGATACTTTTGGACTTTTTAGTTCACAAGTTGATTGTCAAGAGACTAGCATAAACATTCTTCCGGATTGGCATTTGCATTTGAAGAAGAAGGTTGATGAGCTTAGTGCTATAGTTGAAAAACAAGATGCTATAGAATAAAAGAGTTGGAGAGTGTATTGCATCAAGTTCAAGACCACCTCTCAAGCATTATGTTAGGTCAACTACACGCACATCTTTCTTTGGTGGATCTAGTAGCTAGTATTTGAGTCTCATGATATGTTTCTTACCTTTTGGCATTATTTCATTTCAAAAAGGGGGAGAAAGAGTTGTTATGAATTGCTTGTTACTTAGTTTCCTTTTTATATTGTTTTTGTGAACTTTTGGACTTTCAATGGCTTGTAATAATTAGTCTTAAGATTTGGTTAAGAATTCTTATATTTGGCATGTATTGAGGGGGAGATACATGTATTTGTGGACTTAATTGTATATTATTATCCATATTATATGTTGCCATTTGTTGTTTTTCTCTTGTATATGCATTGTGCTTTGAGATGATTTGTAGGTTGCTTCAAGAGAAGATCAAGATGAAGTTCAAGAGTTGGTGAAGATTAGTTATAGGAATCTTACTCATTGTAATGTGAGGGAGTGTTTTTGTGACCTATCTTCATTTTTATATTTATAATAAATGTATAGGTGTTTTGACATGGAATTTGCCAAAGGGGGAGATTGTTAGGTTTTAGTTTGTGTTGGCATGAATTCCATATCAAAATGATGTTTACTTGTAATGACTTAGTTGTTTAGGTTCATGATGATTCAAGCTTCAAGGAAGAAGAAACAACAAGTCAAAGCAAGTTCTAAGTCTTCAAAGAGAAAGGATGCAATTTGCTTCTACAAAGGTATACTAAGACCTTATCTTTCTCTTACAAGGCTTAGGCACACACACACATATCATACATTTGTGTCTCTGCATCGTTGTGCACCTTTATAGGCACACACATACAATTCATTCATATGTGTCCCTGCATCATTGTGCACCATGTATAACACATTCACACATATGAAGATGAATGCTCATGCATTGGTTTGGAAATAACATGTTTTGGAATATTCATGATTGGAAACTATCTCTATGTAGTTTGCATTCTAGTGTGAATTGTGTTTGTGTGTGTATATGTTTGTATAACAAGAATATTGAACTTAGATTTAGTCTTAAATCATTCTTGATTGAGTTCCGGTCATTTTGGTTACTCATACTATTGATTTCAAGTTCAAAGTCAAAAGATACTACACTTTCAACTCATGTTTCATACATTGTCTTCATCTTCGTATATCGTGTCGAATTATTATTTTATGGGTTGAGTATCTTATATTTCCATGTCCATGTGAGAGTTACGGTTCACAATCAGCAAACGGATTCAAATTCCGAGTTCGGAATCCGGAGAACGGTTGAAGAACGCGAAGGAAGGTCGAAGGATAAAGAAGCAAGCATTGTCTTCTTTCCCGAGATGGCGCGTGGCCATCTCGGGGCAGAAGGCTTGCTGCCCCGAGATGCCCATGTGCCATCTCGGGCAGCAAACTTGCTTGGCTTCATTTTGCCCCTCTTGGTCATTTCACATGTCCAAGTCTCCCACTCCTTTATAAACTCTTTCCCTCTCACATTTCATTCTAAGAAGAAATTCAAATCAAGTGTGCAGAATTTTTCTCTCTAAATTTTCTCACATTTCAAACACCATAACTTCTTTATTTGAACTCTGATTTGAGTGATCAAAGTTGAGAGTGTTCATCTATTCATTCTCCATCTTTTCTCTGAAGGTTTGAGTTAATTTTGCTGCTGTTTTTGGTGTCTAATCATACAAAAAGAGGACTGCACCTAGATCAACTAAGGTATTGATTTTCTCTCTAAGTTTTCTTTTAAAACTTGGTCTATTGCCTTGGGTTTTCTTCCTCTACATATATTTGTTTATTGTGAGTGTTTTTATTTGTTTTTTGAACACTTTTAAAGCTAGATTGAATTTCAATTGAAATCATTCACGTTGAGTTAGGTTTTGATTTTGCCTATTTTATCACATGTTTGGGATTGTATTTTGCTAAGCTTTGATTCTAGGACTATTTTGTGATCTTTGATTGATTGATTTTGTGAAAAATAGTTCATCACATGTATTAGGCTCTCTTGGCCAAAATTCTCACATAATACATGTGCTTATGTTCGTTTGAGCTATTAATGTGATTTGTTGAATCTATGATTAGGAATATGCTCTAGAACTTATGCTTAGATCTATTTGACTTTGTCAAATGATTTTAGCCTGTTTTAGGTTTTTGTGATTTAAACTTGATCTTGTGATTTGTTGATCATATCTTGTGATTCAAGTTTAGATATATGCATGAATCTAGTTTGTGATTAATGTTGATCATATCTTACATAATCTAGATTGACTACACATGCATAATGAACTATACTATATGTTATTTGTGCATTCATGCTCATGTCTAGTATTTTCCATAGGATGTTTTGATCACAACATTCATGATCACCTAGATGCCTTATGAGAAGGAAGTCTTGACAATAGGTGTGAGACCTATGGTGTCGAGCAAGAAGTCTTGGCAAGAGGTGTGAAGCCTTGGATTATCGAGTAAGGAAGTCTTGTCTAGAGGTGTGAAGCCTTGGATAGTCGAGAAAGAAGTCTTGCCTAGAGTTGGGAGAACTCGGATAGGTGAGCAAGGAAGTCTTGACTAGAGTCGGGAAGACTCGGATAGTTGAGCAAGAAGTCTTGCCTTGGGTTGTAAAGATCCGGATAAGGTGAGCAAGGAAGTCTTGACAAGAGGTGTGAAGCCTCGGATTTTTGAGCATAGGGCGACAACTTCTAGAGTAGGATAGGAGGGTAGTTTCTAGGTGAAGAGGTCACTTGAGAGATTGTACTTGTCTTATCTACTAGTGGATTTTGTTTGCCGGTGGCTGTTAGCCCGTGGATGTTTCCTCTTCGGAGGTTTACCACGTTATATCTTCTGTCAACTTTTCTCTATCCCTATCTCTCTAATATTTGTATTGTGGATAGAACTCTTGATGTATGTTGACTTCCTCTTTATAATATAGATTGTGTATGTGTTACAATTACTTGTTTATATCACACTTTACTTGTGTTTATATATTGATTAATTGTCTTTAATTAATATATATATTGTGATACAAGCAATCTAAAGGGACAAACTTTTGTTTGTTTCTAAGGGAGTCGAAAAAGGTGCCTAACCTATTCACCCCCCCTCTAGGTTAGTCTTGAGCATTTAACTGTGATTGTATTTTCATCATTTGTTGAATGACGCTTCTGTGTTGCTTGCTAGGCAGCTCGAGCTCTTATTCCCTCTGACCTGATCATCATTGGAGGATGGATACCTTGAATAGATCACAGAGAAAGTTGAGAGTTACCTGGGTCCACTCTGACTGAAGCCGAAAATTATTAAGATGATGGATGTGTAGATGATGATGAGGAGGAGGACTTGGTTCCCATTTCTGCTTTCATGTCTAGTCGTGTTGAGGTAGGAACTACCTTGAAGTCCTCTACTGCTGTAGATGCATGGGGGGCTTCAAGTCTGCCTACCTTTCTATCTGAATCTTTTAAAGTAGAGGTCCAGATTGGTGTTACCAAGGTAGGAGAGGTAAGAGAGGTAAGAGAGATCTCGATTGATCCAACTGAGGAAATGGAGGTCAAGGCTGATTGAAGTTGATCCAACCAAAGTGGTGGAAGCTGGCTCTGAAGTAGTAGTGTTAAGGGATGATGACCCGTCCTTCAACCAAGCAATAAGACTATGAAAGAAGGAGCTGCTACTGTTAAGGAGACTAACCAGAGAGGTAGATCGGGACCAAGGTAGCTCTCTAGGGCGATGAATTGCCCCATACAAGTGGAGAGGAGACACCGGCATAGTAACTGTCTGGAGACATGCTCGGGATTCTAGAAGTTCCCCGCGATGGAGAGAAGACTTTAGGACTCCTCCGAGATGAGTGGTGACTCACTTGAGCATTGGATGACCCTATATGAATGGAGATGGGCTACCTGTCTGGTATCAGTCCAGAGGCATACTTGGGATTTCAAGGAGCCCCCAACAACTGAGAGAAAGCTCTTGACCCTCCTGGAATGAACCAAGAATTTAGTGGCTCTCTTGGGCGTTAACCAACCCGGTATAAGAAGTGAGGAGCCACTTAGACTTACAGTGAGGCTGCTACTCCAGAGGTTAGCTTAGGCATGTAGGAGGCCTTACTTACCAAGAGTAGGAAACCTCTGGGCCCTCCTTGATCAAATCAGGCTTCGGTGGCTTGCTAGGGAGATGAATGACCCAGTACATATAGAGTGAAGCCACCGGTCTTGTAGCGGTGCTACTGTTGGGGTTTATGCCCTAAACATGTAATTTGTAAATGGATTTATGAAGTAAATAAAAGGAAAGGTTCAATTCATTCTGTTATGTTATTTATTTTATAAACTTGTGTATATATTAACATCTTTGATTGCCGGATGTAATCTCGAACTGTGTATATGAGTGTCATATACAGATGGATACAGTAAGAGACGTGCAATCTAAAGAGTCCATAAATAGCAAATAAAGCTGGGTACTTTATTTGTGGTTAATCTATAGCTGTGGTCCATTCCGTAATGTACAGTGATTCTATCCTGAATCATTCATATGAGATATGGGAATGGAGGCACCTTGTATGATGTGATCACATAGGACTAGGCCATGATCTATATGAATCTCACACAAAGATCTGTTTACCGATGAGATTCATATATATCAACTAATGATGTCTATATATGGGTGATCTTAATCCTGAGTGTCTTATCGACTCCTTCAGGTTAGATCGTGGTCTTTGATATACCATGGGTGAGGTAAGATGTATTTCCTGATCAATATACTCCGTATGTTAGGATTGCGGTTTGGCTTGTGGCTGGGAAGGTTTGTACACAATAGTGGAATCAACTCCTTCTTGTGAGAAGAAGATGGTAGTTACCTTAAGGGTTGATTCGGGGCTTGGACAATATGAGCGCTCTCCTAATTCCGTGAGGAAGTAGGATTTATTGTCCATTAGAGAATCAATGGTACTTAAAGGATATATGTAATTAGAGGGGTATAACGGATATTATGACCCAGCTCTAATTATGAACTATTGTGGAGGATCACACCATATGTAATAGCTATATCGATGGACGCCGAGTTGTATCGGTCTGTGTAAAAACGTCTGCAGTTGAGAGAGTGCGGCTTCTGGTTTTTAGTGGAATAACACCGGAGTTAATAATCAAGGAATATTAATTGAAGAGTTTAATTAATGATTCTGAGAATTATTGGAGCTCAAAATACTGTGGGTCCATTAGGTCCTCTTGCTAGCCCGATCGATTTAGGTAACAAGGGTCACGGTTAATTAATTGGATTGTCCAGTTAATTATGTTATAAAAGTGACACGTATTTATTCGGGAATTAATTGAACAATGAGATTTTTTAATTAATGAATAATGGTGATTAAATAACTTAAATAATGAGATTATTTAATTATGTTATTAATCACTAAATGGAGGGTTTATGTTGATATTTATTTTTGAATAAAATAAGATAATGTGATTATTTTATTTTATTAAATTAAATAATTTATTTTTGAATTTAAATAGTTTGAATTCAAAATTAAAATCAAATTAAAGATATGAGATATTTTTTATTTGAAAGTTTTTAAAAATCAAATATAGATTTGATCAATTTCTTAAATATTATATATAAGATATATTTTATTTAAAAAAAGAAAAAAAAAAGAAAAAAAAAGTTGTTGTGCGTGAAACGCGCAATAACATACTTATACATATATATATATTTAACAAAAGAACAAATTTGGGTTTTTCTTTTGGTTAAAAAGCTGGTGAGTGAGTTTTTTTTTTGTGAGCTATTTTGTGTGCAGGTGTGTGCATGAACAAATACCACAAAGAGAGAAAAGGTTTTATGTACAAGTGTTTTTCATTAATATAAAGAAAGAGTTTCTTATTCTTTTCTCTTCTACACCTTCCATCCTAAGTTCCTGAGAACTGTGACGTGCCCACACGCAGTTACCAATCCCGGGAATAGCTAGGAAGATCAGTGGTACAGACCAGGAGCATATTGAATAAGTGAAGGAGCCTCCAAACGTTGGTATGGTTCTTTTAATATATATTTTTTTTATTGATTATAATTTTCTGTATTTACATATATATTTTATTAGTGTAATAATTTTTATATGTATTTGTTCCAAAAATAATTACGATCAAAAGTTCACCGGTCCTATATACAGATTACGATCTGTATAAAAAATTTTAAAACCCGTTTCCGCTGCACGACCGGTGAATTTGGTTCCAACAATTGGTATCAGAGGCAATTTTATTTTCGGAACAGGAAATTGTTTTCGATTCTCCTGAATGTATGATTGTGTAGGCACGATTTAAATTGACTGTATGATGTTTTTTGTATGTATATTAATTTTTTTTTAATTTACAAAAACATGATTGATCGTTAATTATATGGTACTGTGGATTTAGGGTTTATGGGTTGTATTATTTTTTTTATTATATATATTTTTGTAACTATTATTGGATTGTAAAAAAAAATGTAACCTATGTTGAAGACCTAGAAAAATCGCAAAGAAAAATTCATGAGATGAATCGAGGTGACCTGAAGAGACTGGAAGACTTGGAAATTACAAGAAGATCAAGGAATGCTTTGGGGGTATTTTTGTAATTTTAGATTCCAATTTTTTTTAGGTTAAATAATCCACAGTACTCGGTCAATTCATGTACGCTTTATATTATGTGATGATAAAAAGCATTGTCATGCATGCGTATGTCATTTAGATTAGAAGTGCCTACACAAACATATTTGATATGTCATACATGCATCATAGCCTATATTTTATGTATTTTTTTTAATGTGATTAAAATGGATAAATACATAAATTGGCTATGAAAATGGGATTAGTCTTTTAATTGTTAAAAAACTTGGTAATTCTCATTAATATTAATCTAGTTATTAAAGAGTTTAATAAGTTAGATTAATATGGTCATTTATAGTAATTATGATTAATTTGATTAATTATCTAATTATAAATTAACCGAAAATTGTGTTAGAGTTTTAATAGTTAAAACTTGGTAAACATTTTCATAATAATCTGAGCTTAGTAAATAGTTTACAAAGACTTAGACTATTTACTAATAGATTAGATTTTTAATTGTTAAAAATCATTAATAATTTATTAGTTAATTAGAAATTGTTTCTAATAATGAATTAGTTAATGCACTAGATAACTTGATTAAAGTTAGCTGTTTGATTCTGTAGAGTCTAGGTGCATTAACGGATAATAGAAAACCCTAGTTTTAAAATAGTGAGTGGGAGAGGGATATATGACATATATATCCCGCGGTCTCAATCATTAGTTCAACACCGTGAGATCCGAGTAGGGCTTCGTGACGACTTTGCTTTTGTCCTCCCTAAGGAGGGTTTCCACAAAGGTCAATACCAAGGTTGACTTCCTAACGGATAGGATTTCTGAGGGTATTTCGGGATTGACCGACCTTAAGGCGGCAATTCTCGAGTTAAGCTCATGAGATCTGAAATGGTGGGTTACACTCACGAAGGTTTTGATTAAGTTTGTTAATTAAAAACCTGACTGAATAAACGATGGTTGAGTGATATGGAATAAGAGTTATTCTAGAATATCATTTGATTGAGAATGTCTCGGTCCAACAAGTAAAGATTTGACCGACCCTAAGGAGGCACTTTTTTGTGGTATGTTGGATTGTCGTGGTATAATAACTATTTTTAGGGTAGTTCTAGTTCGTTAAACATGTTCATGCATCATGTTTAAATTTATACCAAAGCACCCACACTTGTTTTAAATAAATGACTGAATGAATGTTTTATTTATTTCAACAATGTCTTCTGCATTACTTCAAATTCTCACAAACGACAAATTAACTGGTGATAACTACACAAAGTGGAAACTTAATATTAATGCAATTTTGGTCAACAAATACCTTAAGTTTGTGCTTACGGAGGAATGTCCTCCAGCGCCTACTGCCAATGCCACACGAACTGTTCGTGAGGCATACCAGCGATGGGTCTCATTTGATGAGAAGGCCCGAACATATCTGTTGGCATCTATGACAGACGTGCTTGTCATAAAGCACGACACAATGACTTCAGTATTCAAAATCATGGAGTCATTGAAAGCTATGTTCGGGGCAGCCCTCCGAGCAAATGCGACATGAAGCTGTTCGTTCCGCTATGCTTGATCGCATGAAGGAAGGAACGTTAGTTTGGGAACATGTCCTGAGCATGATGTTCTACTTCAACACGGCAGAAGTCAATGGCGGGGCCATTGACGAACCCAGTTAGGTGAGCATCATACTGACGACTATTCCGAAGAGTTTCGATCAGTTTAAAAGCAATTACGGGATGAAAAAGTTAAAGTTCAGTCTTTCACAGTTGCTCAATGAGCTCACTGCCTTTGAGTCCTTGATTAAGGACAATAAAGGTAAGACCGGTGAGGCAAATGTTACCGAACCATCTTCCTCTAATAATAAGAAGAGGAAAAGGTCCGCTGGGAAGGCAAAAGGAAAGCCGAAACCCAAGAAAGCCCAAAGCAAAAAGAAGGGCACCTCCACTGACCAAGACAAAGGAAAATGTTTCCATTGTAACAAGGTCGAGCATTGGAAGAGGAACTGTCCTCAGTATCTGGAGGAGATAGCCAAGAAGAAAAAGATGAAAGGTAAATATGATTTACTTGTTCTTGAATCTTGTTTAGTGGAAGATGAATCTTCACCCTGGATAGTTGATTCGGGGGCCACTAATCATGTTTGTTCTTCTTTGCAGTGGACTAATTCTTGGACACAGCTAGAGGAGGGAGCCTTCTCAATGCGTGTGGGGTCGGGGGATGTCGTATCAGCCAAAACAGTGGGAGCAATAAGATTGCAATTTTGTAATAATAATAGTTTTTTATTATTAAACAATGTTTTTTATATTCCTGGATTTACACGGAATTTGATTTCCGTTTCTAAGTTGTTAGAACAAAAATATTCTGTTTCTTTTAATAATAAGTATGTTATTATAGGAAAGAATGGTCTGAATATTTGTTCAGGAATTAATGAAAACAATTTGTATGTGTTAAGACCGTTAATACATACTACAATGCTCAACACCGAAATGTTTAGGGTTGAAAAACCAAAAACTAAACGACATCAGATTTCTCCAGATAATGACACGTATCTCTGGCATCTAAGGCTTGGTCATATCAACCTTGACCGGATAGACAGATTAGTACAAAGCGGACCTTTAAGTGAGTTAAATTTTGGCACCTTACCTGTCTACGAATCTTGTCTGGAAGGTAAGATGACTAAGAGACCTTTTACTGGAAAATGGCTTAGAGCTAAGGAACTGCTAGAGCTTATACATACAGACGTCTGCAGACCGATGAATGTTAAATCTAGGGGTGGTTATGAGTATTATGTCACCTTTATAGATGACTACTCAAGATACGGATATGTCTACCTGATGCAACGAAAGTCGGAAACATTTGAAAAGTTTAAAGAATTCCGAGCTGAAGTTGAGAATCAATTAGGTAGGACTATCAAGTCACTATGATCGGATCGTGGAGGTGAGTACATTGACCAAGAGTTTGAAGACTTCATGGTCGAGCATGGGATAGTTTCCCAACTCACAGCTCCCGGTACACCTTAGCAAAATGTTGTAGCAGAGAGGAGAAATAGAACCCTAATGGAAATGGTGAGATCTATGATTAGTTTCTCATAATGACCAAATTCTTTCTAAGGATATGCGTTACAAACAGCGGAATACTTATTGAATGTAGTGCCATCCAAATCTGTTCCTAAGACTCCCCTAGAGTTGTGGAATGGTCGTAAAGCTAGTTTACGACATTTCTGCATATGGGGGTGTCCAACACACGTTATGAAGAACAGATCTGGAAAGCTAGACTCCAAGTCTGTTGTCTGTCTGTTTGTAGGATACTCCAAGTAGACCAGAGGTGGACACTTCTATAGTCCCAAAGATAACAAAGTATTTGTATCGACAAATGCAACGTTTCTTGAGGACAATTACATTAGTGACCATAAACCTCGTTCCAAGATTGTATTAAATGAGTTGGAGCCTAGTGAGACTAGTGCTTCATCAACAAGAGTTGTTGATCCATAAACATATGAGAGTCAGATGGATCCTGATCAGAATACACTACCACCTAGACGCAGTGAGAGGGTTGTGAGACAACCTGAACGCCTGCTGATAGTGTAGATGGTCCATTGACATTTAAGAATGCAATGGAAGATCCTGATAAAGAGGAATGGCTTAAAGCCATGAATCTCGAGATGGAGTCCATGTACTCTAACTCAGTCTGGGATCTTGTAGACTTACCAGATGGGGTAAAACCCATTAGGTGTAAGTGGATCTACAAGAGAAAGAGAGGAGTAGATGGGAAGGTAGAGACCTTCAAGGCAAGGCTAGTGGCAAAGGGTTATACCCAGAAAGAGGGGGTCGATTATGAGGAGACCTTCTCGCCAGTAGCCATGTTTAAGTCTATTAGGATTCTCTTATCCATTGCTGCCTATTTCGATTTTGAAATTCAGAAAATGGACTTCAAGACTGCATTCTTGAATGGCAATCTTGATAAAAGCATCTATATGATGTAACCAGAGGGATTCGTGTCTCCAGATCAAGAGCAAAAGGTTTGCAAGCTGCAAAGGTCCATCTATGGACTTAAGCAAGCATCTAGATCCTGGAACATTAGGTTTGATGATGTGATCAAAACCTATGGCTTCGAGCAAAATGTCTATGAGCCTTGTGTCTACAAGCGCATCATTGATCAAAAAGTAGTTTTCTTGGTTCTATACGTAGATGATACCCTACTCATTGGGAATGATGTGGGAGTGTTGTCTAATGTAAAGGGCTGGCTGGCAAGCCAATTCCAAATGAAAGATTTGGGAGAGGCAAGTTATGTTCTAGGGATCCAACTTATAAGGGATCGTAAGAACAAACTTATAGCACTGTCTCAGGCATCATATATCGACAAGATTCTTGTACGATTTTCAATGCAAAACTCCAAGAAAGGTAATTTACCTTCCAGACATGGAGTTCACTTGTCTAAGGAACAGTGTCCTAAGACACCTCAAGAAGTTGAGGATATGAGACGTGTTCCCTATGCATCAGCAGTAGGTAGTCTCATGTATGCTATGTTATGCACGAGACCGGACATCTGATATGCAGTGGGAGTAGTCAGCAGAGACCAGTCCAACCCAGGATTGGATCATTGGGTTGCTGTCAGGACTATTCTCAAGTATCTTCGGAGAACGAGAGATTATATGCTAGTGTATTCCGGACAGGATTTGATCCCGTTAGGATACACGGATTCTGATTTTCAATCAGACAGGGATTCTAGAAAATCCACGTCTGGATCAGTATTCACCCTGGGTGGTGGAGCCATTGTGTGGAGAAGTATCAAGTAATCTTGCATTGCTGACTCCACCACGGAAGCTGAATATGTAGCTGCTAAAGAGGCTGTTTGGCTCCATAAGTTTTTGAGTGATCTGGAAGTTGTTCCAGACTTGGATAAGCCCATCACACTTTATTGTGATAACAGTGGTGCTGTGGCTAATTCCAAATAACCAAGAAGCCACAAGAGAGGAAAGCATATAGAGAAAGTATCATCTCATAAGAGAGATAGTGCAGAGAGAAGATGTGATAGTCACCAAGATAGCCTCACAAGACAATCATGTTGATCCATTTACGAATACCTTACCGGCTAAAGTGTTTTCGGGTCACCTAGATGGTCTAGGGTTACGAGACATGCCTCACAAGCTTTAGTGCAAGTGGGAGATTGTTGGGGTTTATGCCCTAAGCATGTAATTTGTAAATGGATTTACGAAGTAAATAAAAGGAAAGGTTCAATTCATTCTGTTATGTTATTTATTTTATAAACTTGTGTATATATTAACATCGTGGATTGCCTGATGTAATCTTGAACTGTGTATATGAGTGTCATATACAGATGGATACAGTAAGAGACGTGCAATCTAAAGAGTCCATAGATAGCAAATAAAGCTGGGTACTTTATTTGTGGTTAATCTATAGCTGTGGTCCATTCTGTAATGTACAGTGATTCAATCCTGAATTATTCATATGAGATATGGGAATAGAGACACCTTGTATGATGTGATCATATAGTACTGGGCCATGATCTATATGAATCTCACACAAAGATCTGTTTACCGATGAGATTCATATATATCAACTAATAATGGCTATATGTGGGTGATCTTAATCCTGAGTGTCTTATCGACTCCTTCAGGTTAGATCGTGGTCTTTGATATACCATGGGTGAGGTCAGATGTATTTTTTGATCAATATACTCCATATGTTGGGATTGCGGTTTGGCTTGTGGCTAGGAAGGTTTGTACACAATAGTGGAATCCACTCCTTCTTGTTAGAAGTAGATGGTAGTTCCCTTAAGGGTTGATTCAAGGCTTGGACAATATGAGCACTCTCCTAATTTCGTGAGGAAGTAGGATTTATTGTCCATTAGAGAATCAATGGTACTTAAAGGATATATGTAATTAGAGGAGTATAACGGACATTATGACCCAGCTCTAATTATGAACTATTATTGAGGATCACACCATATGTAATAGCTATATCGATGGACACCGAGTTGTTTCAGTCTGTGTAAAAACGTCTGCAGTTGAGAGAGTGCAGCTTCGGGTTTTTAGTGGAATAACACCGGAGTTAATAATCAAGGAATATTAATTAAAGAGTTTAAATAATGATTCTGAGAATTATTGGAGCTCAAAATACTGTGGGTCCATTAGGTCCCCTTGCTAGTCCGATCGATTTAGGTAGCAAGGGTCACGGTTAATTAATTGGATTGTCCAGTTAATTATGTTACAAAAGTGACACGTATTTATTCGGGAATTAATTGAATAATGAGATTATTTAATTAATGGATAATGGTGATTAAATAACTTAAATAATGAGATTATTTAATTATGTTATTAATCACTAAATGGAGGGTGTATGTTGATATTTATTTTTGAATAAAATAAGATAATGTGATTATTTTATTTTATTAAATTAAATAATTTATTTTTGAATTTAAATAGTTTGAATTCAAAATTAAAATTAAATTAAAGATATGAGATATTTTTTATTTGAAATTTTTTAAAAATCAAATATAGATTTGATCAATTTTCTTAAATATTATATATAAGATATATTTTATTTAAAAAAAGAAAAAAAAAAGAAAAAAAAAAGTTGTTGTGCATGAAACGCACATCAACATACTTATATATATATATATTTAACAAAAGAACAAAGTTGGTTTTTGCTTTTGGTTAAAAAGCTGGTGAGTGAGTTTTTTTTTTGTGAGTTATTTTGTGTGCAAGTGTGTGCATAAACAAACACCACAAAGAGAGAAAAGGTTTTATGTACAAGTGTTGTTCATTAATATAAAGAAAGAGTTTCTTATTCTTTTCTTTTCTACACCCTCCATCCTAAGTTCCTGAGAACCGTGACGTGCCCACACGCAGTTACCAATCCCGGGAATAGCTAGGAAGATCATTGGTACAAATCATGAGCATATTGAATATGTGAAGGAGCCTACAAACGTTGGTATGGTTCTTTTAATATTTTTTTTATTATTGATTATAATTTCTTTTATTTACATATATATTTTATTAGTGTAATAATTTTTATATGTATTTGTTCCGAAAATAATTACGATCAAAAGTTCACCGGTCCTAGATACAGATTACGATCTGTATAAAAAATTTTAAAACCCGTTTCTGCTGCACGACCGGTGAATTTGGTTCCAACAACTACTGCTCTAGAAGCTTGCTTAGGCACGTAGGTGGCCTTATCAAATGTAGGAAGCTTCTGAGACCTCCTTAATCGTATCGAGCTTCGGTGGCTTGCTAGGGTGGTGAATGACCCGGTAAACATGAAGCCACCGGTCTGGTACTGGTCCAGAAGTATGCTTGGGATCTTTGGAGTCCCCTGCAATTGAAATGAGGCTTTGGACCACATTGGCTCAATTGGGCGTTGACTAGCCCTATATAAGAAGTGATGAGCCACTTGGCCTTACAGTGAGGCTGCTGCTCCAGAGGTTAGCTTAGGCATATCGGAGGCCTTACCAAGAATGGGAAACCTCTGGGCTCTCCTCGATCAGATCGGGCTTCGGTGGCTTGCTAGGGAGATGAATGACCCGGTACATAAAGAGCGAAGCCACCGGTCTTGTAGCCGTGCTACTGCACTAGAAGCTTGCTTAGACACGTAGGTAGCCTTACCAAATATGGGAAGCTTCTGAGACCTCCTCGATTGGATAGGGCTTCGGTGGCTTGCTAGAGCGGTGAATGACCTGGTACACATGGAGCGAAGCCACCGGTCTAGCACTGGTCTCTACTTTCACGATGGGGCTCTACAGGCCTTTTCCTTTTATGCTCGGACAGGTCGAGATTATACCTCGACGAGGCAGGAGGGCCTTTGCAAGTCAAGTTTGGCACCTTGAAGGTCTCCTAGTGAAAGTAGAGATAGTAGCAAGCTCTAGGAGAGTGTCACGAGATACCTTGATGTCGGGGGACCCAGGTCCGTCCACGTCGACCTAGCTTTGGGCTTTTATCCTGGTATAAGGAGTTTGACGCGGTCTTGTCAAGCTTTATTTGGTAAGCCTGGACACGTGCTAGATGCTCAGATTGTATGGGCGGCCTCACCTTGCTCCTGTAGGATAGCGTGGTAGTTCGACCTCGGGGACCTTGATACCCCGTCATATAAGCCTGAATCTAGACCCTTGCAGGAAGGCTGGGAAGTGGAAAATTCTTCTTTGGTCCCTAGCCAAATTTTGCTATTAACAAAGTTAAACCTCCCTTAAAATGGGTAAAAAATTTCTGTCCTAAGTAATGTCCACTCATCGGTGGAAACTTTATACCTTATGAGTAAACTGCCCGCTCAAGCTAAAACCTTGAGATTTCTTGCCATAACCAACCATCTATGTACACAAAATAATAAATATGACAAACATCTTAACATGCATATACAATACATTCACAAGAATATGAAGCAAACAAGCATAGAATAAATGCAGTTAATCTAATTAAAGACAACTCCTACTAACCAAACACATCAAAAATTTCAATAATCCAATGCAGGATATAACATGCTCCACAAAACCTCCGGAGTCAAATATCTTGGTTAATATATCAAGAGTTATTTTATTTGTGGCTATTATAAACTCGTAACTCTTAAATCTTTCTCTCAGCATAATATCCATATGATTAAATCTCTGAGATCTCTTATCATATTTAGAGAAAATAAATGCAATAAAATTATCACAATCTACTTCAAAATTTGATTTCACAATCAAAATTCTTTAGAGTTGTAATATATATAACCACGTATTTCTTTATCCACACACACATGTGAGCATGAAGCAAGTAACTTCAACAAATACAATAAAACCTCCTCTCTATTTTTTTTTAAACTATCCAATAATACATGCCCATTGATTTGAAATATGCAAAGTCTACTAATGTAATAATAGAATCTATACATATATATTAAGCTTACATCAAACTATTATTTGTAGGTACATACATGACATTTTTCTTATGAGAATGCTCAAATTTATTTAAGGAAATAAAAACTTATGTGAGTTTATCACTTTTACCAATAGGTACCTCAAACAAGTAAACCCACTCTCACTGACCCTCAGTTATGTCTAATAGCAAAATAAAACTCTTAACAAAGTCTTAAAATGCCAATACTTTATTAAACTAAACACAATTGTCTGGAAATTTGATTAACTATGTTAACGAAGTTTTAAAGTATGCAAAATTAATACTTGTTTTTCAAGTAAAACTTTCAAGCCATAAATCTGACCACACTTTCAACCAATTAGTTTACAAATATTTGACAACTAAGTCAAAACCCTAACTCTAATGACATCCAAAATTACAATTCAACAAACATTATATTTATTCAACATAAATATCCCAAACACAAGCTTTCTTCCTTAAACGCAAGTCTTTGAAATTATACATTTTTAACAACATCACTCTCTCACCCTAAGAATGTATAATGCATAAATGCAATTATTCTTATAAATAAAATAGAACATATTCTATAAACTATTACCAATAGTTTCTAACCTTTGCAGTCATATCCTTATATTTTATGAGATCACTTTTAATACAATTAATCAAAATGCCCTACGAATCAATTATCTTCATTCTACATATGGTCATGTGATTAAAAAGATTATATCTAAACTACAAGAACAATCAATAATTTAATTCTAAAACCTGAAAGTAGAACTTAGAATACGAGAAGAGTTCAAAGATCCATAAAGATTATTATTTACAAAAATCACCATATAACTCACTAGGTAAAAATCATAAGTAATAATATATTATCTTGAATAAACTTTAAGATATTACTTTTAATTCTCAATCTTATTATGAAAATTGAACTATGCATTACAGGACCAAAATCAGAATTGTCATCCATTAAAACTTTTAGAGGTTAACGATAATCTAAATATTATCATGAATTCATTTGAATTATAATAAAACCTCTCAACTACTTGGTCCCTTTTAAATACCGTGTTCATTGGAAGAATTTATAATATAAAATATATCACAAGAAACAACTCACTAAGAGCATAATTGATAATTAATCAAATAATTCAAAACATAAATCAAGGGATACCTTTTCTTATGATAGCAAATTATTTTATTTCCTCAGTATTTTCTTTGACTTTCTATGTTGAATTATCAAAAAATTTAAACTACTTCCTATGGTGTTTGTACCCTATCACATTTATCAAAATAACAAACAAAAGACATAACGTCGTAGAATATATTAATCTCTATCTATTTATAAGGCACTAGACCTTAACAAACTTTCGACAGTGAGTTCACTAATCTTTATTTACCCTTTAATCCTCGCTAAGGTAAAAACCAATTGGAGCGTCTCATCTAATCTATCAAAAAGGTCCATAAACCAATATCTTAATGGAATGCATTTAAAAATAGTAGAGGTGTTTAAAAAAGGAATTAAATCACAGTATATTCATGCTCACATCGATTTCCATAATCATTATAAATAATGATTTAACCTTCATGGAAATCCAAAACAACATCATGATCTGTCTTTTGAACAAATACAACACGCATGTGTTAAAACTTTTCTACAAGTGATTAACCTCTTTGGGAGATATGACATCACGCTTTATTCTTCAATGCTCACAAAACTTACACAAGTGATGCTTCTCTTAGGCAGATGATCAACACATGTATAGTTTTACCTCAATACAGTTCAAAACCTTAATAATTGATAATCCAATGAATATTATGGAATCTAAACAACTGGTTCACTACGTTAATACATAGCCATCCAACCCCATAAATATTCCAAACATAATTGATTATATAATTTTTTTAAACGATCATTATAAAATTCTAATGGTCAGTCCCTACATAGAAACATAACCATCCAACTTTATAATAATTTTGAATATAATCAATTAATGTCCTCAATAAAATAAACAAATCATAATGAAATCTTAATAGTTAGTCTACTACGTAGAAACATAACCATCCAATTCCATAATAATTTCATAGGTTATACATTTGTAAATCAAGAACTGTAAATCCAATATCATTACATCCAACATAAATTTATATATTTCTCTTAATCAATCCAACACGGTCACATATAATTTTTATTTTAAATTATACAAAATGATGAGAAATATATAACCTTCTTAAATTCATGTTGAGTGGATATTATCTGTGAGCATATAGAATATGTAGGCATCAATAAGTGTCGGGCACTTTCATTCAATTAAATGAAAATATATTAGAGGCAATTTCCAAAATTTCTAACATTTATATCTCATTATATAAATGAATACCTCAAGATGATGAACCCCCTACGAAGAAGAACATCACCTATCACATGTGATAACCCTCATATGGAGATGATTAACACATGCATTTCCATCTTTACAGTTCAAATTTAATAATTGATAACCAACGAACATCTTAAAATCTTAATGATTAGTCACTACGTGGCATAATCATCCAATTCACGAGAATATTCTATCAATTATTAAAACTTACCAAATTAATAATCGTTTGCCAACTAAATTATCAAAATCTAAATGATCAGCCACTACGTGAAACATAATCACTCGATTCACAAGAATATTCAAAACATATTATTAAATTTAACCTCATCAATAATCAATAACCGATGAATTTTTCAAAATCTTAATGATTAGTCACTACATGAAACATAATCATCCGATTCACGAGAAAATATTATCAACTATTGAATCAAAATCATTAATAATTGATAACCGATGAATTTCTCGAAATCTTAATGACTGGTTCACTACGTGAAAACATAGTCATCCGATTCATGAGAAAATTCTATCAATTATTAATTTTAAACAAACTAATAGTTATTATGAAAACTAAATGATTAGTCACTACGCGAAACGTAATCATCCAAAATCATAAAAATTTATGAACTGCAATTATTCTCATAATAAGTTTGGAAACTTTTAAAATTGTCTCATGATTTTGGTAAATTTCAAATTGGCCCCTATATTTATCAATATATTAAATTGGCACAATTACATTATGAAATTATAAATCTGCCCTAAAACATGCCCAATTGCATATGGATACCTTAATTTTTTAATTAATTCAAACAGGACAAAGAAAAAATTACCTAACAGCCTAATATTATATCTAATTCACAAAAGGACCTAGGAAAATAGCAAAACAGTCCTCATATTTAGTCAAATTTACAAAGGGTGGCTCTAAGCAAAATCAAACAAGAAACCCTAGATTTCTTTCGCCGCCTGTGGTCCTTGCTCTGTTGTAACCAGAGCGCCGACAACAACAGTTGAAAAAGCTTCAAAACGCCGCCTGATTTATTGTTCCAAACATAAGATCTGCAAACAATCGCATATCTAAAATCACCCACTACACATCTGCGATCGCGCGGATCTCATCAAAAATAGGTACCCACACCGTCCTCGAAAAAGTGACAGGCAACAACCGACTCGAATAGAGCCACGTCGTAGCGCGAAGATCTGGTACGATTGACCTGAGACTTACGTGGGTCTGGTGCTGGTCTCGAACGATCGACCTGTGATAGACAATGAGTCTGGGTGTGAAACCAATCGACCCAAGTGACCTAGATCAGAAGTGATTTGCAAAGTTCACGGGTCTGGATCAAAAACGCCGACCCAAGAGAGTGTAGGGAAAAAAACGGTTCAAAACGCAACGGAAACGTGAGAAAACGAAAAAAAAATTGGGGTTTGCGTATAAATAAAAATTTTCCCTTTTAATAACAAGAACCTTAACCCTAGATTAATTGATGTATATAAAAAGTATCGTACCTTTTTTATTTTTTTCGTCATGATTGAACAAGCGTCGAATTGAATCCGTAAGATCTTCCAATCCAATCACGAACGTGAATCACCTGGAGTGTGGGCTCCCTTTCTTTAAATTGTATACCTGAGGATGAAAACAAATAAAATCTTCTTCTTTGTTAGTCACAATAATCCTCCAAGAGGAAAAACCAAGAACGTCTGGTCACTTGTGAATTATCAATCAATTTGATTGAAACTCGTGTGAACCTTGATTCGATGTTGTACACAAAACCCTTTTGATGCAAAGGATACTAGTGTACTATCAAAAACAAAACGTTCCCTCTTTTCTCTAAGCTTGGCCGAATTCTTCACACGATGAGTTGGACGAATTTTTTTTTAATAACAATAAAAAACAACTTCTCATCCAGAAAAATCATGCTTGGACGAAATTTACAAGTATATATTTATAGGAGGCCAAATCCTCTCCTAAGAAGGATTTACTTGGTGGTTAAGAATCCTATCCTTAGGTGGATTTACTTGGTGGTTAAGAATCATTTTCCAAAAGGAATTTTTTTCCTACACCGTAACCATATTAAAGACTTCCTAATTTGATTAGATAAATAATTCATTTTATTTATCTACTTATCAAATATAGTATTTAATATTAATTATACTACAAACAATAGTATATATTAGGAGACCATCTCCTAATAGAAAAAGATTTTGACTTTTAATTAAATAATTAATTAATCAACAAATTAATTAATTTCCATTTAATTAAATAATAAAATAATAAATAATATATTTAAGCTATTCTTAATAGATTTTGCCGCCCATACCAAATATAAGAGCCATATATTATTTTTCTTATTTTATTAAATCCATTGGATCTTCTTCCTTTTTGTCTTGAGACTTTAGGCAATTTCTTTTCCAATGTCCATTTTCACCACAAAGGAAACACTTCCCTTTGATCTTAGTTACTTTCTTTGTCTCCTTTTTTATAGGTCCTAGTTGCTTTTTCTCCTGTTGTTTCTTGACCTTCGTACGGGTCTTAACAGTAGCAACTTTACCTACGGTATGAATCTTTTGACCCTTGCTTTCACAAGGATTTTTTTCACGCTTTGAACATCTTGCATCTGGCCTTGCAAGGTGTAATCTTTATTATTCAAGGTGTAGTCCAACTCGAATTGATCAAAGGAATTCGACAGTGAGTTGACAATCATGTCAATTTTGGTCTCACCATCTATCTCAGCACCATTCAGTTCAGTAATGTTGAGATGTGCTATGACTTTCATCATGTGATCTTTCACAGCCTGTCCAGGTTTCATCCTAAGATTCATAAAAGCAGTCACTACCTCTCTCTTAGACGTCTTAGACCTCATAGCAAACATCTCCTCTAGAGACATCATTATATCGGCAGCAGTCTCCATTCCTTCATGTTCCTGTTGCAACACGTCGGAGATGGTGGCCATAATGTAACATTTAGCCATCTCATCAGAAGACTCTCACTGCTGATACTCATCTTTTTGCTCTTGAGTATATTCATTAGTAGGAGTAGGTGGTTTAGAAGTGCACAGAACGAACTTATGCTTTTCGGATTGCAATAAAAGCCCAATTTCCCTTTTCCATGTGACATAATTATCACCAGTTAAAGTATTGTCTTTAAAGATATTGATTAGGGATGAGGTCATGATTTCTGAACAATAACAAAAATTATATAAGTAAATAATCATGATAAAGCACTTTTGAATATTTATCTTGAATTAAATGAAATAATTCAATCGTAAAAATTCAATGGTGATCCAACACTCATAAATGTCACGTCTCTTTTGAGAGTTCACAACATTTACTAGTTGGACTAAGTCCCACCTAATTGTTAACATAACAACCAATGTTTTCAATTTTAGCCTTGTGATTTTATTAACAAGAACTCTTGGGAGGATATTAATGAACTCACATCGAGTGTGTTACCAAGTTATCGACCTTAAATATAATCCCTCACGAATATCCCTCATTTGGGAGTAGATATCGTTTGGGCTAATTGTCTAGTCTATCATTGTAAAGAAGTATCTTGCTAAATTCCATTCATGAATACCTCTTGGGAGGTTATTCACGAAACATAAAGCTCAACTAAACTTGGAGGCCGTAGGTTTTCCAAAACACCTTCTCCCACTCAATTGTTTAAGGCGTGTGATCGAATTCCAAAGAATGATTTACCAAGTTATCTAGATACCAATTTAGATACTTAAACCATTCAATGCATGTTCATAAGAAAAAAGATATATGAGTGACACTCCTATTCTATATGACATGTTATCAAACAATGACAAACATTACAATATGGACAAAAATATAAATAGCTACAATTTTGGTCCTTCCTAGAAAAACAAGTAAATTACATATATCTTGGAATACAAGAACTCATTTCTTGGCGAACAAGTCTTCACACGGCCTTCATCATTCAGACTCCCTCGGCTACCTCCCATGGGCGTACGCACCCCTCACCCTTCCCCATGGGCATGCACATGCCACAAACCCATAAGGGCTGCCATGCGCAGCACATGGCTACCAAAGGGCTGCCGTGCGCAGCCCATGCCACAACAAACGTGGTTACGTGCTCTTCGCACGCACGTTCGTTGTTACGGCTCGCACAGTCCCAAACTCGTTCCGGTTGCTCCTAATTCTTCAAACCTTCGAGTCTTCGATACTTTAATATATTACAGAAGAATTTAAATAATAAAATACTGCAGTTTTTTTTTATATTATTACAACAACAACAAAAAAAAAACTTAGCAACTGCCAAGAAGGAAATTATGGCGATGATAAACCACCCTTTTTGTTACAATCCCAAAACAAAATTACATTGAAATTCTAGGACCAAAATTGAACAATAACAATCCACATATAAAGGATATATATATCCATATGTCGTATGTAAATTTTATTAGATATACACGTCATTGACAAAGAGGATAAAATTGCCAGGTAGACATCCGAATAGGCATTCAGAAAATATCCTACAAGACATCACCAAAGAAGAGAAGCCCGAATAAACAAGTATTGAACAAGACCTGCATGGGGTCAACTGATGCCATATACTACTCGGGGTCAGTTAAACATACTCGGGGCTAGTTGGTGACATTTTCTACTCTGGATCAGATGATGTCACTCGGGACCAGCTGATATCGTTTACTACTCGGGACAAACATGAAGAAAAATAAAAAGCCCAGTGCGTAGCTCACACGAATCGAGTCATTTAAATTCACCAAGATATCCATATCAAAGAGGAATTCCAAGAAGAGCAGAATTATCAAGCAGAGGGTTCCTAATTAGGCAACAGTTTTACTTCTTCAAAAAGACTACGCTCTTATAGGGAAATAAGTCCTAATTGGACTATATTACTAGAGTCCCATTCGATCTCAAAACAAGTCTCCGAAACAGGAAAGAAGACAAACTACTTCGAACAAGTAAACAATCATAATTAAATACAAAGATCTTTTATTACTTGTACAAAGAAGATTAAGGTTTAATGGACATATAAATAAACCCATAATCTTGTCACACAAAGATATACAACAATCATAGAAAATACAGAGAGAAGAAAGAGAGATCGAGAATTGTAATTATATTATTTCACAGTGGATTTTGGCTTGGTTGATCATTCAACCACCCATGGACGTTTCTCCGGTCATCAGAGTTTTACCACGTAAAAAACTTGCGTCCGATTACTTTCTCCTTCTCTTTCTCTTTGAAATCATAGCTAAATTCTAATCCTTGTTGTCTTTTCTCATACATCCAGAAATCGACGTCAACAATTGGCGCTAGAAGGAGGGGGTTGAACCTTCGATTTAATTAAAGGAAATGGCAGGAAGCAGAAGCAGTTCTGGGGATGTCCAAAAATCTCCAGATAACTTCCATGTTGGCAGTAGCTCGTGAGATCTCACTGCAACTACAGAGAACCAACCTACATTCCTGGCCGGGATCCAGCAAGTTCCTCCGACCAGTGAAAACCTGACACAACGCCTCTGAGATGTGTTGCAACAATTGGTGGCAGATGCAGCAAATGAAGGAGTTAATCTACTGGCTGCAGAAGAAACACAACCTCCTAACCACCCACCTGTGAGGCTTCGTTCGGTTGTAGTAGGGCTAGAACTACATGCACCAGAAACCGGAAGGAACTCTGCTCCAATCATTCAGGCTGGACGTGAAACACCGGAAGAGGAACGACCACGTCAGAAGCAGAACCAGGATCAGACAGCCCCCGCTAGACATCGCAAACATGACCGACACAAGGATCGGTCGTCATCTGAAGATAACGATCGGCACCATCGCAAGTGTCATCACAGAATCATACATGAAACTCGGTATCAAAGTGAAGAGCCAGAAAAAGGAATGACAATCACCCAACGGTTCAACAAACAGGGAAGTCCGGTGGGAGATAGAGATGTCGTAATCCAGAGCTTAACTCGAGAAGTTGAGAACAATAGGCGTCAAATGGACTCATTGGTTAGACGTTATGGGTACAACGATTTATCTGACGAGGATTCTGACAACCCATTCACTAGAGACATCCTGCGGATTTCATTCCCAGAAAGATTCAGGATGCCACACGTTGAGCAATTCAAGAAGGTTACATACCCAAAAGAACATGTCAGACACTATAAAAGTGCTATGGCCTAGTATACCCATAGCGATCCCTTACTATGCCTCAACTTTCCACAAACTCTAGGAGATATGGGCTTAAGATGGTTTGGGAGATTGCCCCCAGCAAGCATCAGAAGTTTTAGTGAACTGAGCAAGAGTTTCTCAAGGCAATTTTCAAGCAATGTTCACAGGAAAAAATCAGTGGCTTACTTTTCTCAAATAAAACAAAGGAAAGATGAGTAGCTGAAAAAATACCTGGGGAAATTTGGCCAAGCAGTATCAGAAATCGGCAGTGCAAACGATGAAGCAATAATTGCTGCATTCATCAACAACCTACAGAATGGACGTTTGTCTTTTGACCTAAGAAAAGCCTATCTGACCAGGTATGCATATATGATGGACATGGCAGGAGGATATGCACTAGCCAAAGAAGAAGAGTTAGCCATGAGAGGATGCTACATGCATGAAGGAAAACCCGAAAAGGACTTTGAGTCCAAAGTACATAACCAAAAGGGAAAATAGAAAGGAAACAGTAAAGAAAATAGCAAGGATGGGGGAAACGGGCGTAATGCCAAACAGACCACAGAGAAATACTGAGGTAGATACACCAACTACACCCCTCTTCAGGAAAAGCAGGAGGAAATCCTGACAATTCTAGAAGCAAAGAATATGGCACAGGAGCCACGTCGACAGTCTCAGTTTGCCCGGTAAGATACAACCAAATATTGCAAATTCCACAAGGAAACCGGTCATGAGACTTCCAAGTGTTACCAGCTCAAAGATTACATAGAAACCCTCATTCGGGAAGGACATCTACAAGATGTAATCTTGAAAAGGGATAAGAAATCAGAAACAAAGAAAGAGATCAGGGCCGATCACAGCTCTAGTACAAATCAAAGGGCCAGTCCAGAGGCCAATCAAGTAATACATACGATCTTTGGAGGACCATCCACTGGGAGAAGTAACCGAGAGCGAACACTAGAAATCAAAGAAGCAGTAGAAGCAAGACATAACTTGGACATGAACTCGGTGGAGCCAGACCAAAAAAGGGTAAAGGAAGGATGGGACCCAATAATATTCACATTAACAGACTCACATGGCTTCGATGTTCGGCCAAATGACGCTCTGGTCATAAGTGCCCAGATTGGTCACTGAAAAGTCAGGAGAATCTTGATAGATAATGGAAGTTCAGCAGACATTCTCAATGTAGCCGTCTACGATCAACTCAGGTTGGATCGAAAGGATCAACAGCCTTTCCATACCCTCTCAGAGGATTCAAAGGAATTGAGGTCAGGTCACTCGGGACAGTAAGGTACCTGTGAAGATCGGAGTGGCACATTGCCAGAGAACTGTATTGTTCCACTTTGTGGCGGTAGACTTAGACAATTGGCCGTATAATACGTTGTTGGGTCGACCATTCTTAAATAAAACCAAGGCCGTAACAACCCATTATGCCTTAATGATCAAATTCCTGACTGAACAGGGGTCGGTGTAGTCAAGGGATCCCAAGAGATGGCCCGAAGAGCTAACCTATCAGTATACAAAGACAAAAATGATGAACAGGTTTGCACTATAACACAACCGAGTCAGAACAAAGAGCCATTGCCATTCGAATTCGATCCAAGGGAAGAGTCGAATGAATCCAAAATTGAACCGGTCGAAGAAATTATCTTGAAAGAAGATGAACCAGATAAGAGGATCAAGATCAAAGCCAACCTTGTAGGAAAAGTCAAACAAAGCCTCACTGATCTGCTTAAAGAATACAGGGATGTGTTCGCTTGGAGTCATGAAAACATGGTAGGGATAGATGCCTGAATAATATCTCACCATCTCACAGTAGACCCGATTGTAAAACCGGTGATACAAAAGAGAAGATCATTCAATCTCGAGAGAAGTCAGGCAATCAAATAGGAAGTAGAGAAGCTACTCGTTATAGGGTCGATTAGAGAAGTCAACTACCCTCAATGGGTAGCTAATGTAGTCCTCGTCCAAAAGAAGAATGGACAATGGAGAATGTATATAGATTTCATAGATTTGAACAAGGCATGCCCAAAAGACAGTTTTCCACTTCCGAGGATAGATCAGTTGGTGGACGCTACGTCAGGCCATGAATTGCTCAGTTTTATGGATGCCTACTCGGGATATAACCAAATCTGGATAAACAAGGCTGACGAAGAAAAAACAGCACTCACGATTGATCAGGGTTTGTACTGTTACACAGTGATGCCCTTCGGATTAAAAAATACAGAGGAAACCTATCAAAGGCTAGTCAACAGAATCTTTGCAAGGCAAATTGGAAGGAACATGGAAGTGTACATTGATGACATGCTGACCAAGAGCATCTCAGCAGACAAGCATACCTCAAACCTGCGAGAGACATTTGATGTTTTGATAAGATACCAAATGAAGCTAAATCCGAACAAGTGTTTATTCGGAGTTCCTTCATGAAGATTCCTGGGTTTTCAAGTTCACCAAAGGGGAACTGAAGTCAATCCTGAAAAGATCCAAGCCCTGTAGAGAATGACCTAACCAAGGAAATTAAAAGAAGTACAGTACTTAACAGGATGTTTAGCTTCCTTGGGCAGACAGATGCCCAACCTTTTTCAAAGTAATCAAAAAAGGGAAAGGGGTCGAATGGAACGAAGTGCGAACAGGCATTCTTAAAAATTAAAGAATACCTAGGGCAGGCTCCCATCCTTTCAAAACCACAGATAGGAGAGATACTCCATTTGTATTTATCGATTACAGAACTAGCAACAAGCTCGGTCATAGTCAGAAAAGAGGATGGAGTACAGAAGCCAGTGTATTATACCAGTAAGACACTGTTACTAGCTGAGACCATGTATTCACAAGTAGAAAAAATTACCCTAGGATTGGTTTCAGCAGCAAGGAAACTAAGGCCATACTTTCAGGCTCATACAATCCAGGTTCTCACCGACTGTCTAATGAAACAAATTTTACAAAAGCCAGAGATTTTAGGAAGACTAACCAAATGGGTGATCGAGCTAAGTGAATTCGGTATCCAGTACGTCCCCCGGACATCCCTCAAAGGGCAAACAGTGGCAGATTTTATAGCAGAATTCACAGAGTCAAACTTGGAAGCAAAAAAAATGTTAGGGAAAAATTTCCCATGGAAATTGTATGTTGATGGCTCTTCAAACACTCATGGCAATGGGGCAGGGATCGTAGTATGCACTCCAGAAGGAGACGATGTCGAATGTGCCATGAGGTTTGACTTCAAAGCAACCAACAATCAAGCCAAGTACGAGGCGCTACTAGCTGGACTCAGAGTCTGCATAGCTCTCGAGGCAGATGAAGTCGAGATATTCAACCATTCACAGGTAGTTGTCAACCAAGTCCTGGACGAGTACCAAACCAAGGATGAAGGCATGATAGCCTACCGTGACATTGCAAAACAGTGCCTCCAGAAATTCAAAGAATATAAGATTGCCTAGATCCCCAGGGAGGAGAATGAAAAGGCAGACGCATTGTCTAAACTATCGTCAACAACATCCACAATCAGGCTAAAGACTATTCCGGTTGCACATCTCCTCAAACTAAGCACAACTGAACTGAGAAACTTAGAAATTTCAAAAATCCGAACACCGCCAGACTATTGGATGACTAAGCTAAAAAGGTTCCTGGAAGAATGCATGCTCCCGAAAGATCCCTTACAAGCAAAACGTATCAGATATAGATTAGGAAGGTACATATTGGTTGGAGGAGAACTATACAGAAGGGGGTATTCCCAAACACTCCAAAGATGTGTGTCAGAGGAGGATACATATCGGATATTACAGGAAATCCATGGAGGAGTTTGCGGAAACCACACTGGGGGTAAAGGTTTAGCACGCAAGGTACTCAGGCAAGGTTACTATTGGCCTACTCTATTCTCAGATGTATAGCAATGTTCGGAGAGTTGCAATACTTGCTAAAGGATTGCTAATGATATCCGACAACCCTTTGAACAGCTCAGAAACCTCACAACCCCATGGCCATTTTCCATGTGGGGTTTGGATTTAATTGGCCCAATGCCACCAGGGACAAGGGGTGAAGCGAAGTATGCCATAGTAGCCATTGACTATTTCATA
This sequence comes from Dipteronia dyeriana, assembly GCA_032871835.1. Lineage (NCBI taxonomy): Eukaryota > Viridiplantae > Streptophyta > Magnoliopsida > Sapindales > Sapindaceae > Dipteronia > Dipteronia dyeriana. The sequence goes on along the minus strand of CM065296.1, from coordinate 78,989,954 downwards.
AAGTGGGCAGAAGCAGAAGCATTGGTGCATATCACAGAAGCAAACACCACAAATTTCATGAAAAAGAATATACTTTATAGGTTTGGAGTCCCAAACACTATAATCACTGACAACGGCACCCATTTTGATAACTTGAAATTCAGACAGCTGTGTAAAAAGTACCGGATTGCCAATTACTATGCCACACCTGTCCACCCTCAAACAAATGGGCAGGTTGAAGTAGTGAATAAAATCATCAAACATACAACCAAAGCAAAGCTAGATGCCAAGAAAGGAAGCTAGGTTGAAAATCTTCCCGAAGTATTATGGGCATATCGGACAACAACAAGAACGTCAACAGGAGAGACTCCATTCACTTTAGCGTTTGGAACAGAATTTGTTATCCCCATAAAAAAGTCATATGCATCACCCCGGGTCAAACTATATAATGAAGAACAGAATGTTGATATGCTATTACAAAGTCTAGATGAGCTAGAAGAGAAAAGGGAGAAGTCCCGAATACGAAATATGGCATATCAGCAAAGAGTAGCCCGTACTACAACTCTTACGTTCGGGTCAGGAAATTCCAACTAGGAGACTTGGTACTCAGGAAGGTGTCAATGAACATAAAAAATAAAGTTGCAGGTTCCCTGGCTGATAAGTGGGAATGCCATACAAAATCAAAGGAATAGTTGGCCATGGAGCATATTGGATTGCACGACCCAATGGAGGGGTTTTACCCCGACCATGCAATGCCCAATATCTGAAGATTTTCTATCCTTAATTTTTTTTTTCTTTTTTCTAGTCAGGACAATTTTAGTTAGGTCAGATATTAGCTGTGGAATTTAAATCTTTGTTGATTTTACAGTTATAAATAAAAATCAAACTCGGGATTTTCGAAAGATAAAGCATATGATAATTAGAACATATGGAAGACGAGCATGATAATAAGAACATGCAGATAGAATACTCGGGACCATTGATTCCCGAATAGGCGGAGAAGCTCGAAGGAGCATGCCAGTCGAGCAATGTCAATTGACTTTAGCAAAAAGGAAAACCCGATGCACTAGATTCTGGAGAAAGGCTTGAGACGCTATCGGAAAAAATTCTGTGAAATGCGTAGCTATGTTAAGCTATTCAAAAAGCTTAACGATTCGATAAACCCTTGCGTATAAAAACTAGGGAGACGTCATCGGTAATGCGTAAGGACTCGAACATATGATCATGGTGAGCCTTGATGTAATGTTCGGGTATCAACCATGTATGAAACACAAGTATAAACCTACTTGCCTGTTTTAAGATGACTCGGTTAATAATACTAGCTAGTTTAATAAGATACTTGGCATTAAAAATTATTCTGGGAACGAAACTGGTTTAATAAGATACTCAGTAAAGTTACCCGAACATCAGAATTAGCCAGTTTAATAAGATACTTGGCATGAAGATTGCAAGAGCCAGTTCAATAAGATACTTGGTGTTAAAAATTATTCAGGAAACGAAACCGGTTTAATAAGATACTCGGTGAAGTTACCCGAACATCAGAATTAGCCAGTTTAATAAGATACTTGGCATAAAGATTGTAATAGCCAGTTTAATAAGATATTTGGCGTTAAAAATTATTCGGGGAACGAAACCAGTTCAATAAGATACCCGACTAAGTTACCCGAACATCAGAAATAGTTGATTTAATAAGATACTCGGCAACAATAGAGTTAAGTTGAAGGTGAAATTCCTTGAAGCAATCAATCAGATCAAGACCACTCGGTTCAGAAAAGCGAAACTCGGGATTTTATTAATCTCTCCAAAGAATCGTTACAAAAAAAAATTACAATACAAGAATTGTTACAAAAGAATTGTTACAAAGAATTACAAAGAATTGTTATAAAGAATTTCTACAAAACATATGAAAATTCTACAAAAATCAAGGTTGTGGAACTCTTTCCAATACTCGGGTCAGGCACCATCTCGTACTCGGGGAGCAGACTTTCATTGGAAGCCCAAGCAATCTTGTCGACCGAATCGTCCATCCACTGGCTGTAATCTTCTCCTGGGATCGGTCCGATATCAGGGACCACACCCTCCAAGACTAACTCCTGACTGGCTTAAAAAGTTGAGAGGGAGTGCTCGGATGGAACCTCCAAATGCATAGGATGGGGCTCTTTGCCTCGGCTATGACAGTAAGCTCTCCACTCCTTTATCTGAGTCCAAAGAGATTCCAAGGACCGATCCATATGATTCTTGATCGACAGCTCCCAGTTGGTTCGAGCTTTCTCAGTTGCCCGATTCTTAACCTTGAAGAACTCGCCAGTTGAAACCAACCCACGCTGAAACTCCCGAAGGAGAAAGGCATCATAGGTAGGGGATCTCTTGAAATGATCTACCCCTTGCACTTAGAGTTCCAGCCTGGCCTCCTTGGATAGGGATTCGACCTTCAAAGCCTGGCGTTCCAAGTCTTCGATCTTCTGCTCATACGCTGACTTAGACAGCTCCGCTTCTTGCTCGGCCCTAAGCATTGATTCTTGGGCAGAAGACAACAAATTTTGAAGTGACTCAACTTTCTCTTCTGCTTAAGAAGCCCTTTCCTCGGCCTCCACCAGCTTCGCCAAGCAGTGGTCGACAAATACTTGGGCAGAACCAACCTTTTGTTGATAAGCCGATTCGACCCGAGCACGGCTATTTTCACTTTTCTTTCAGCTGAGCCTCGAGACGCCTTATTCTATCAGCTTGATGTTGCTGCGTCTGAACCAGCTCAGTGAACTCGGCCACCATCAACAAAGGAATATAATTAAAAATCTGGCAAACAAGCAAAACAATTAAAGAAGTTAAGGATAACATACATAAGATGCATCGTTAAAAACATTCTGAAGAAAGTATGTCAGGGAGCCATCCCAAAAAAAACTCCAGCGGTCTTCCCCGATGAAAGCCAGACCGGATGATATCTCCTGCATCATATCCTAGGGACAAGGATATGAAGAACCCCCGAGGTTTAGCCCCTTGATCTTCAACCTCGGGGGGAGAGGAACCTCTATTTGGCTCCGAAGTCTTCGCATCCGCCAATGCTCCAACATCAACGCCCGGTGGATTCTCAGCCCCAATATCTTCATCACTGAAGTCAATAAATGAGACCACTTAAGGGACCTTGAGAGGGTGAGTATGAGAACCAACTGCCTTCCGTTTCTCAGCCCGAGAACGATGGAAGCTGAGGTCAGCTGCGGGATTTTCCTGAGCATCATCCTGAAAGATCCAAAAAAATTTGGGACCTGAATGTACTTGTCCCGTGGAGGTATTACCTCCATCACCGGTGTCTGACCGTACAACATGTCCTTCACCCAGACCTTAACTCTGCCTCTCCCCATCATCAGGTAGTGGAGTATCTATCGGGCCACTAGTTTCCCCAACGGTCAGTTGAACAACGTCCTCGGGGACATATTCGGGGATTTGCTCCTCAGCTACATCGGTTTCCTCATTAGACTCAGGCAGGGCAATACCATTATTGCTATGATAAGAAGCTTTTTTTCAGCTCGCCTGAAGAATCGACTTCACTTGGCGATTGAATGTCGCAGAAGATGTCCGTGTCATACACTTAAAAAAAGAGGACCGAGTCACAATACGAAAAGCAAAAAATAACAATAAAAAATAAAAAAGAAGAGGGTTACAAAGATCACTTACATTGCCTGCAGCAAGCCAAAATCTGGCTGAAGAAGCCGAGCTCTATCGTTTTCGTCTCATTGAAAAGATAAGACCTACTCCTCTTCTCCAGCGTGCAAACTACTGCCCAAGCAAGTCTGGTCAGCTCAGCGTCGCTAAATTCAAACTTCTTCTTTTTCCAAACCTTGGGAGAACAGAAGAGCGGGGAACTTTCAGCACCCTTCAAGTTTCCCCAGTTGAGACGGTGACTTCAAGACCCAGATTCCCTCCGGTGAAAAACCAACTGTTCTTTCAGAACTTATTGAATGAAGGGAATCCCCATACAAACCCCCTCTATTTTGGGTCATCAGAAGTATCGAATCCCCGGTTCACCTTTGTCCCCTCAGGGACCCAGCAGTCTGGCGGATTAGATATGTGGAAATTGGTCCCTGTCTTGCCAGACTGCCTCAGAGTGAAGAAATGTTTGATCTCACTCGGGGAAGGCGGTGAAAAGTTCATCCGGCTGTACATGTACCACATGCACATCAATATCTTGTAGTTGTTCGGGGCCAGTTGATCCAGGGAAAATCCCTGCTTCAGCCAAAAACCAGGCAATGAACGGCTGAAGAGGAAGTGTGACGCCACAGCAGTGCATGGATCCATAGATTGCCACAATGCCCCAGGGGAGGATTCCACGTAGCTCTATCATCAGCGGGAATCAAAGTAGCCGAATTGTCCAGATCGAATCAGGAATGATATTTCTCGATCTCATCCACCCCGACCACATTAGGCTCGGTGTCAAACCCACTCAGGCGATCAGCAAATAAAGTGAGACGAGATACTCTGAACGCCTCTTCAACATCTTTCTCATTAACAGTCTGTTCCATGCTCCGAACTGCCCGAGTTGTGCTTAAGGACTTCACTTTTGCTTTGATGTTTTCCCATCCTTAGCAGGTACTCTATGATTAGAAACCTCAGATTCAAAACTAGATGAAGAATCAAAATTGGATACAGAAAAATGAACGTTAGGGTGAAGCCTAGAAACGTCAACTTCTAAAAATGGAGGTTCATTAGGGGGGATTTCCCCAAGTAATCTTAGAACACAGGAAACCAACTGGAAATCCCCACGATCTAACGCTTCAAGAGCTATAGTACGGAGATGAAGACGGGATGTTGGTTCTATTAAAACTAACCTTGAAGAAATCTGGTGCAAAACCTTCAATGGAGAATGACGATTTGCTGCGTAAAGAAATTTGGGCTGGAAAAAATTTCTGCTTTTCATGTTTTTTAGAATGAACCAGCGCAACCCTTCAGTGAATAATTTAAATGGGTGATAGCACGAAACCCTAGGGTCTCAAGGCGGGAAAAATTTAAGACAAGACTTGATGACGTAGGAGGCGCACGGGGAGACGCGAAGGTCGTTTCTCATAAATGGTATTGAAAAATAAAGAGGCAAAGGACATGTGTCAAGAAGAGGACTGGCTTTCGCCGTCAGAATTCTAAAACGTCGCTATCATTGAAGATCTCACGTGATGGGGCAAATCGAATTTACAGGGTCACCATTAAGACACGCCATTATGATAAGAAATTAACTCTGGCACAGAAATAAAAATTGAATTGATTAAAATACTTTTGCCCGAAACAAAATTCTATTCGGCAAAAATATTTTAATTGGGTATTGTCGTATGTAAATTTTATTAGATATACACGTCATTGACAAAGTGGATAAAATTGCCAGATGGACATCCGAATAGGCATTCAGAAAATATCCTACAAGACATCACCAAATAAGAGAAGCCCGAATAAACAAGTATTGAACAAGACCTGCTTGGGGTCAACTGACGCCATATACTACTCAGGCGGGGTCAGTTAAACATACTCGGGGCTAGTTTGTGACATTTTCTACTCGGGATCAGATGATGTCACTCGAGACCAGCTGATATCGTTTTCTACTCAGGACAAACATGAAGAAAAATAAAAAGTCCAGCGCGTAGCTCACACGAATCGAGTCATTAAAATTCATGAAGATATCCATATCAAAGAGGAATTCCAAGAAGAGAAGAATTATCAAGCAGAGGGTTCCTAATCAGGCAACAATTTTACTTCTTCAAAAAGACTCGCTCTTATAAGGAAATAAGTCTTAATTGGACTACATTACTAGAGTCCTATTCGATCTCAATACAAGTCTCCGAAACAGGAAAGAAGATAAACTATTTCGAACAAGTAAACAATCATAATTAAATACAAAGATATTTTATTACTTGTACAAAGAAGATTAGGGTTCTATGGACATATAAATAGACCCATAATCTCGTCACACAAAGATATACAACAATCATAGAAAAATACAGAGAGAAAAAAGACAGATCGAGAATTGTAATTATATTATTTCATAGTGGATTTTGGCTTGGTTGATCATTCAACCACCCGTGGACGTTTCTCCGGTCATCGGAGTTTTACCACGTAAAAAACTTGCATCCGATTACTTTCTCCTTCTCTTTCTCTTTGAAATCACAGCTAAAATCCAATCTTTGTTGGCTTTTCTCATACATCCAAAAATCGGCGTCAACACCATACATTCCAATGTAATTCTATATATATGTAAATACCTAGAGTGCCATCTCTTTCTAAAACATGCATATATACAATAAAAAGAAAAAGATTCACGAACACATATATCAATTAATCAAGGGAACAACCAGGCTCTGATACCAATTGTAGGGAAAAAAACAGTTCAAAACGCAACAGAAGCATGAGAAAACGAAAAAAAAAAATTAGGGTTTGCGTATAAAAAAAAATTCCCTTTTAATAACAAGAACCTTAACCCTAGATTCATTGATGTATATAAAAAGTATCGTACCTTTTTTTCGTGATGATTGAACTAGCGTCGAATTGAATCCTTAAGATCTTCCAATCCAATCACGAACGTGAATCACCTAGGAGTGTGGGCTCCCTTTCTTTAAAATGTATACCTGAGGATGGACATAAACGAAATCTTCTTCTTTGTTAGTCATAATAATCCTCCAAGAGAAAAAACCAAGAACGTCCGGTCACTTGTGAATTATCAATCAATTTATTTGAAACTCGCGTGAACCTTGATTCGATGCTGTACACAAAACCCTTTTGATGCAAAGGATACTAGTGTACTGTCGAAAACAAAAACGTTCCCACTTTTCTCTATGCTGGGCCGAATTCTTCACACGATGAGTTGGACGAAGTTTTTTTTTTCTAATAGCAATAAAAAACAACTTCTCATCCTAAAAAATCATGCTTGGAAGAAATTTACAAGTATATATTTATAGGAGACCAAATCCTCTCCTAAGAAGGATTTACTTGGTGGTTAAAAATCCAATCCTTAGGTGGATTTACTTGGTGGTTAAGAATCCTTTCCAAAAGAAATTCTTTCCTACACCAAGACTCCTACTCAAACTCAATAGTGTATTTGTAACCATATTAAGGATTTTCTAATTTGATTAGATAAATAATTCCTTTTATTTATCTACTTATCAAATATAGTCTTTAATATTAATTATACTACCAACAATCGTATAATATTAGGAGACCATCTCCTAATAGAAAAAGATTTTGACTTTCAGTAAATAATTAATTAATCAACAAATTAATTAATTTCTATTTAATTAAATAATAAAATAAAAAATAATATATTTAAGCTATTCTTAATAGCTTTTGCCGCCCATACCATATATAAGAGTCATATATTATTTTTCTTATTTTATTAAATCCATTGGACCTTACTAAAAAGTCCACCTGTGAACTAGACCTATTCTTACAAAAAGAAACAAGTTCTCATACCTTATTAAAATTCTAGACGGACCCTTATTGGTCTGGTAGAATATATCAAGTGATCCATGCAAGTTCGTGTGGATTGGGGATCTTGGCGGGCTATCTAAATTTAAGCTCCAATAGACACAACCCAATCACAATTAACAAATGATTCACTTAGGTCCGATCTATTTAATTTTAGTTCATTCCACTAAAGAACTAAAATTGAAATCTTAGATAAAGATAGAATAAGTTGATGTTACTCACTCCTACCCTAGACAACCTTATTGGAGAATGTGTATCCTCGTGAAGAATACCAGTAATCGCCAAGAGCTGATAGACCGCCTATAGCTCTCAAAGTTACCATAATTACTCATATGACCACATTTTGAATTTGAATATTTTGACTTGTCCAAAAGCCATGTTTCAATAGACATTATTCAAAACTTAACGTTAAGATTTAATATCCAATACCTCAAAACATCCATATGATGGTATTCTACTCTCATTCAATAAATGGAGCCACGATGTCCATATTTATAAATGAAGTCCTCTATCGATTAACAAATGAATACCACCAAACTATCGAGGATAGACTATGCTATATAATCGTACTCATTGATAGCTCAAATGATAACACTTGCAACCATCAGTCCATCATTTATCTCAAGATTGAGATAGACTCTCCGATTGTCTTCAAATAAAAACTTTTATCTATTGACAGTTCTAGATAAAGTATTTCATTGTGATCCTATTCAATGCACCCAGTGCACTAGATTCTTTTGCCAAAAGACACCACACTTTGATGATTTTAGACTCATCATAACACATTTGATCCCACTCAAATGCTAGCAAAAGAATCTACAACTTTGACAAGATAAAGGCGCCCAACCTTTTATTTTAAGTTGTGAATATTATTCAAGACTAACTAAAGAATTGTGTCTACCTAATACATATCTAGATGTATGAACAATTCTTCTTTTCTCATAGTCTTTTGACCATATGATTATTTACTTTTGACAATTATAATAGTTAAACTATAAATGCTATAAGATTTGTTAAAATAGAAATCACTTTATTAATATGAAAAGATTGTCCAATACATTATTATACTCTTGCTATCGAGCATAATCCTAACAGAGAGAACCCAACAACCCAAGTGAGAACCCAAAACTGGGTTTACCTGATCCAACACCTTCATCATATCTACAACATCGGTTTGGCACAACCACAATCTAAACACACTTATTCATCTACCAAACAAATCCATATCAATTGACCTCTAAACTTAATCTTATACATAATTATTCATTTATTATCTGGCTTTTACGGATTCAAATCTAACACGTCATAGCTCACAACCTCTTTCACACCAGATTCATATCAACAGATTAGTCAAAACAATACAAAATAAAGCATATATTTTATTTTTTGTTGTTTAACGGATATAAAACTAATCTTTAATATAATAACATGCAAGCATATATTTATCATGGCAGCAATAATTCAACTCAATCAACAGATTCAACATATGCAACAATACGATTGGCCATGATACCACTGTAAGCATTATATAAAAAGATAATTAAATCTCATATTGTACGCATAAGTATGAATAGATGCTACCTGGAAACGCATCGAAAACCATCCAACTCGTAGAGTCTTAATCCCGAATTTATTGAATAGCATAATAACAATAACCTGAAAAGAAAACAACGAAAACAATAAAGAGTTTTCTACTCTCTTCTCACCTTTCTCAGATTGCCTAATGGGGAGACAATTTTGCAAAAACTTGTTATGAGTGAGAGTAGTGACCCCCTATAAATAATATATCTTCCTAAAATCCTAACCTATAAAGGATTCTCAAAACCCTAATAGGATGGTTATTCCTAAAAGGAATACTAGACCACTCATATACAATAGCTTATACCATATCATATATATATATAATGTAGCTAAGGTGCATCGATAGACTAAAGAAGTTAGTCAACAGAGATGGTCATTGTTTGTCAACGTTTGTTTAAGTATTAGCTAGGTACAGTTAGGTTCTGTTAATAACTAATATCTTCTGTAAGTAACTAACTATGCTGATGTGGACTTGAATTAGTTAGAATCTCTTGTAAATTAGAAAACGTAAAAAGTGGATCACATCCTGGTATATAAGAAGACATGTACAACGATCTTTGTATTCTTTACTCATTCATTAAAATAAGGAATACTCTATGAAGACTCCATTAATGAAGCTTTGTTAAAACTCTGTTTTCTTTATTTACAAAACTCATTGAGTACTTTCGTCTAACACATTTCGACGTCTAATAAACACTTTGTTTGTTATGGTATCGGAGCCTATCTAACAAACGTCATGGCTACACAATCTTTAAGCTTGAATCAAAGCCAGAACTCTTTTGATTTCATTTCTACAAATTCTTCAGCAATGGAATTCGCAACAATATCAAAGAGCCTAATCATTGGCTTGCCAATAAAGCTTGGAAAAGATAACTTAGTTCTCTAGAAAACACAGGTATTACCTATAATACAAGCAATATATTTAGAGGACTATGTTTATGGTTTGAATCAACCTTTAAATAAGTACATTAATGTCAAAATCACAAATGATTCTGGTGACAGATCGATTGGGCAACGCATGAGTCAAGAGTTTATCAACTGGAGAAGAGTTGACAAACTACATATGGGCTGGATCTACACAACGATCAGTAAAAGTGTAATCGGCCAAGTTACAGGTTATCAAACTTCATTTGAGGTTTGGAATCGACTTGAAAGACTATATGCTCAACAATCCTTGGTGAAGATTTGTCAACTCAGAAATCAACTACAATCGATCAAAAAAAGTTCAGACACAGTTACTGAATTTGTTCTCAAAATCAAGAAAATAGGTGATGCTCTAATGGCAGCAGAAGAAAAGATTTGAGATCGTGATCTGGTCTTGATATTGATGAATGGTGTTGGCCACGATTTTGATGCTATTATAGCTGTTATTTATACTCAACAAAGGTTTATTTCTCTTGACGATGCTCATTATTCTTGATGTTGCATGAGCAGAGACTTGAACATCTCAACTCCTCTTCTGATATTGGTGTTGGACAAGTAACAGCTAATTTCATGTCAAACAATGGACAAGAAAAGAGAGGTCAAAGAGATGGAAAATATCATAATAATAGAAGAGGATATCGTGGTAAAGGAAAAGGCAACGGATCATGTGGTAGATTTAACAATCAAATTCATTATCAGGTTTGTAATAAACCTGGTCACTGAGCGTTGAAGTGTTATTAACATTTCGACCAAGGTTTTCAGGGACCTCCTACTCAACAACAACAGAACCGGGCTTATTACAATCAATATCAGGAATTCAATCCTTTACAAAGCTTCAATAGTCAGAATGGTCCACTGATGTTTGGTTCTACTCAGAGAAATATGATTTTGGGTGTTACAGATCCTCAATCGAATTTTCATCAGATTTCGGCCTATATTGCAACACCTGAGTCAGTGATTGATCCAGCGTGGTATGTTGATAGCGGAGCCACCAATCACATCACTTCGGACATGAACAATCTCTCATTACGGTCTACTTACAGAGGTAACGAAAAGCTTATAGTAGATAATGAACATCAACTTTCATTATCTAGCATTGGTGACACTGATCAGTTCACACACAAAACTATATCAAAAGTTGTATCTTAGAAATATATTACTATGTTCCTTAAATCTCTAAGAATCTAATTAGTATCCCTAAGTTTACTAGTGATAATCAAGTTGTGACTGAGTTTTATGCTGATAATTGTGTTATAAAGGATCTCAAAACGAAGAAAGTTTTGCTCCAAGGAACACTTAAAGATGGGTTGTACTGCTTGAGACTTGTTAAGGCACCAGGAGTTTACTGCTCAAACTTCAGCACTTTTCAAGATAAGGATTCAAGCATTAAGTCTGATAATATTCATACTAGTAGTTTAGAGAATAAAACAAGCATTGCCTCGTTATGTGAGACAAAGTCACAGTCAGCACAACCCTTTATGTATGCTGCTGTGAATGCCAACATTTGGCATACAAAACTTGGACACCCATCTCCTTTGATATTTCAAAAAATGTTGCATAATATTCATTTTAGCAACCAAGTATGTGCTCCAAACTTTTATGATTCATGCAAATTGGGAAAGCTTCATAGGTTACCGTTTACACTAGTTGGAATTATTACTAAAAAACCTTTTGAATTGTTGTACTCAGATATTTGGGGTCCTGCTCCCTTGTTATCTTTATATGGATATTGATATTACATATCTTTCATTGATGCATATACATGCTTCACTTGGTTGTTTCCATTGAAGCTAATGTCTGATGCCTTAGCAATGTTTAAAAGCTTCCAAAATAGTGTTTGAAATTTGTTATGAAAATTATGGCATTGCAGTCTGACATGGGAGGGGAATACATTGCCATTTTGAAATACTTATCAGATCAAGGGATTCAGACTAGGTTCTCATACCTTCACACCCACTAACAAAATGGGGTGGCTGAAAGAAAACCTAGGCATGTGGTGGAAACTGGTCTTACCCTTCTTGCTCATGTTAAGCTACCTCTCAAATTCTAGTATGAAGCATTTAGTACTGTTGTCTTCTCATTAATAATATGCCTATCTCTACATTTTGTTCCATCCAACATTCAACTCATCGCATACCTTGTAGCTACATTGCACAATACTTTTACTTTGAAAACATTTGGACAAGTGAATTACTTATTTGGGTTTGAAGCTTTCAGAAATTCTTCAGGTCTTTATTTGACACAGGCCAAGTATACTTTGGATCTTTATAAGAAAACCAAGATGATTGACTCCAAACCAAGTGACACACCTGTTGCAACTGGTACCAAGCTGTCACCAAAAGATGGTGTTGCTTTCTCAGATCCTACACTCTATCGAAGCATGATAGTTGCTCTTCAATACCTCATAAACACTATACCGGACATATCATTTATAGTGAATAAACTTAGTCAATTTTTGGTGGCGCCTACCATGGTTCACTGGCAGACATGTAAAAATGTGCTCCGTTATTTGAAAGGCACACCACATTTGGGAATACACTTCAAACCAGCCTCTACATTAGCTTTGGGGCCTGTACGGACTGTGACTGAGCCAGCTGTGTTGATGATAGGCGGTCGACTAGTGGCAACTGTGTATTGCTTGATGGAAATCTGGTTTCATAGAGCTCGCGCAAGCAAAGGGTGGTTGCTCGTTCTAGCACAGAGGTGAAATATCACTCACTGGCTCAAGTTATGACTGATGTTCTACGGCTACATTCTCTGTTAACTGAGTTTCGTATACCTGTACCTAACAACTCTGTTATCTGGTGTGATAACATTGGTGCAAATTCACTTCCATAAAACCCGGTGTTTCATCAAAGGACAAAGCACATAGATATCGATACCCATTTTATACGTGAGAAGGTAATGCCTGAGGAGATTGATACTCGATATGTTCCCACAGAGCATCAAGTAGCTGACATATTCACTATGAGTTTCGCTCGTGATCAATTCAGATTCTTATGCACAAAACTAAGGCTGGTAATCTCTCCCCAGTTTAGTTTGAACATGGATAATAAGATGATAAGGTCTTCATCAGCTGTTGTCACTCCAAGTTTAAGTCGAACAAGTCTGATGGTGTCAGTAGACTAAAGAAGTTAGTCAACAGAGATGGTCATTGTTTGTCATCGTTTAATTAAGTATTAGTTAGGTACAATTAACTTCTGTTAATAACTAATACCTTATGTTAGTAACTAACTATGCTGATGTGGACTTGAATTAGTTAGAATCTCTTGTAAATCAGAAAAAGTAAAAAGTGTGTGATCACATCCTGGTATATAAGATCACCTATACAACGATCTCTGTATTCTTTACTCATTCAATAAAATAAGGAATACTCTATGAAGACTACATTAATAGAGCTTTGTCAAAACTCTGTTTTCTCTGTTTACAAAACTCATTGAGTACTTTCATCGAACACATTTCGATGTCTAATAAACACTCTGTTTGTTAGCTTCAATAGTTCTTATTAGAGTTAACTGCATATGTTTATATGCCTATAAACTGCTATGTCAGTTGTTTACATATAACTGCTATTGCAGTAAATAAGTCATAGTAGGGTAGGGCTTCATGGGTTAAGGCCATGAGATTGGGTTTGGATCCATCTTGGGCGTACCCAATATTAAAACCAACGATGAAGCTAATTAGGAATTTGGAATATGTTTTATGAGGTTTTTTTTATATATTATTTGAATTTTATAATATGGTATGACTTATGTGACGAATGTTTATTTGGATTTTTTAATATGTTACGACTTATTTTACATGTTTTATTTGGGTTTTGTAATATGTTATACTGTTATGACTTATGTAGCTATGTGACTTGTTTTATTTGAATTTTGAATATGTTTTGATTTTGAATAAATTATCAAATATGTTTTTATATATTATTATTTTATTAAAATATTAATATATATTATTTTAATTGACGCATCATTGTGTATCTGTATCTTAGTTTTTTTAGATTTACCGTATCCCCGTATCAAACCGTTTATGTATATTCGAATCCTTGTTACATAGGTTCTAAGTATTTTCTCATCGCAATTTGCTTTCTCATATTCCACTTAGGGGTTTAAAAGGATTAATTATGGCAAAACTATTGACTATTAATGCCTAAAGTTGGAGTCTATTTGTTGACGACAAGTCGACAACAATCAATGACTCCATACAAGCACATAGCGAAAACTATAACAACTGTTTGTGGTGGTGTCTTTGATTTTCAAAACTTCAAATTAGCAATTTTATGTTGTAGGAAAACAGTAATAATTAGTTTAATTGTCGAAAAAGAATTGCATACAATCTTGTTGAGTAGATGGTGAATACACAGAGGTCTATCATTGACTGATTATTCGTGTTATTCAATCTCCACTTCTTAACTGGATGTTTCTTACTTTTGAACTCATGCACTCTTCAAGTCTTTCTCATCAAATGTAACTTGCAAATCCTCTCATGAACCAAGGAAACTATGAATGGAGAAGACTTGAGAAATCACAAGAGGCATTCAAATGAAGCAACTGATGACAACCCATAGTTGGTCACAGTTAAACTTAAAATGATCAAATTTGCACCCGTAGAGGTTAACTAGACATTTGTCTTTCTGCCAAACATGGAAAAAAGAATCAGGTTTGAGATACAAGTAAATTGAAAAAAAAATGTTCGTTTGAACAAAACAATGGCTATACCTAGCAATAGCAAGAGCGTGAGTACACGGTAGCATTTGTAAATCCCACACACGACACCAACAAGTCTAATTTTACATATCAACCACGACATTTTTCCCTCCATCCTTAATATGGTATGTAGTAAAATCAATTGGTTGTACACATATGATAATGATGTCGGGATTATACTCGATAATAAGAGTGTAATAATGATTTTACAATCTTTTCATAATAATAAAGTGATTTCTAGTTTAGCAAATCTTATACCATTTATAGTTTAACTATTAAAATTGTCAAAAGTAAATAATCATAAGGTCAAAAGACTATGAGAAAAAAAGAATTGTTCATACATTTGGATATACATGAGGTAGACACAATTCTTTTGTTAGTCTTAAATAATATTCACAACTTAAGATAAAGGTTGGGAGCCTTTATCTTTTCAAAGTTGTAGATTCTTTTGCTAGCATTTGATTGGGATCAAATGTGTTATGATGAGTCTAAAATGATCAAAGTGTGGTGTCTTTGGGCAAAAGAATACAGTGCATTGGGTGTATTGAATAGGATCACAGTAAAATACTTTATCCAGAACCGTCAATGGATAAAAGTTATCACTTGAAGACAATCGGACAATCTATCTCAATCTTAAGATAAATAATAGACTTATGGTTGCAAGTGTTATCATTTGAGCTATCAATGAGTAATATTATATAGCACAGTCTATCATCGATAGTTTGGTGGTATTCATTTGTTAATCGATAGATGACTTCATTTGTAGATATGGACACCGTGGCTCCATTTATTAAATAAGAGTAGAATATCATCATATGGATATTTTGAGGTATTGGATATTAAATCTTAACGTTAAGTTTTCAATAGTGTCTATTGAAATATGGCTTCTGGACATGTCAAAATATCCAAGTTCAAAATATGGTCATATGAGTAAATATGAGGACTTGGAGAGCTGTAGGCGGTCTATGAGCTCTTGGCGATTACTGATATTCTTCACGTGGATACACTATCTCCATTAAGATTGTCTAGGGGTATGAATAAAGAATATTAACTTATTCAATCTTTATTTATTGATTGTGATTAGGTTATGTCTATTGGAGCTTAAATTTAGATAGCCCGCCAAGATCCCCAATCCACACGAACTTGCATGGATCACTTGATATATTCTACCGGACCAATTTATGGGTCCATCTAGAATTGTATTAAGGCATGTGAACTTGTTTCTTTTTTATTAAGAATGAGTCTAGTTCACATGTGGACTTTTTATTAAAGGCCAATGGATTTAATAAAATAGAAAAAACAATATATTGGCCCATGTGTAGGCTTGGGCGGCTAGGGCTTGTAAAATAGCCTTATATATTGTTTTTTATTTTAATATTTAATTAAATAGAAATTAATTAATTAATCAATTAGTTTAGTAATTACTTAATTAAAAGTCAAAATCTTTTTTATAGTAGGAGATGGTCTCCTATAGTCATATTATTGTTGGTAATATGATAAGTATCAAATACTATATTTGATAAGTAGATAAATAATAGGGATTTATTTATCTAGTCAAATTAGGAAGTACTTGATTTCTATTAGGACTCTAATTGACAATTGGTCAAATTAGGAAGTTTTTTATTTAGTCACAATTTAATTATATTCAACAATTGTGTTAACAAAAAATTCACTCAAGGTGAGGAATTTTGGTTGGCACCCTTGAGACCACTACCGTGGAGGTGGCGGCTGGGGTTGGTACCTTCGGTATCTGGTTTGTATGTTTGATAGTGGGTATGATGGTGAATACTAGGGTAAATGTAAACAAAATATGTAAAGGGAAATTGAATTGCTTTATTGTTGGCAAAATGAATCACATATACTATACAAGAACCATTCAAGTACTCTCAATCTCTCTTGGGTACAATGGGTGTGGCGGCTACTTGCCTGTCGAGAAGTAGATAGCGAAGGTGGCCGTATTCTCACCACAGAATTTAGGCCAAAGTCTGCTCTCTTCTTCAATCTATTGTTCGACCTCTTTTTCTCTCGTGCATGCTTAGGCGTATTTATACATAGTCCAACTCGGTTAATGATCCTTCCGCCATTATTTTCTGAATCAAATCCATCCTTATCCAGCGGGATTTTCTGTTTGAATGTCATTGACTTTGGCTTAATGACAGAATCGAGAATATATTGGATAGAGATAAGTTTGTTTCCTCTTTGGGCTCAATCACTTGCCCTACACATATGTAGTGTTTCAATACAAGTTAGAGAGTGAAGGAGATCCTATATATTACCCTGGTAGGACACATCATGGAGGTTATAAAATTTCACTGTTTTGAAGGGCGAGGTGTATCCATGTTCTTGTCTTAATATCAGGGGCTCAACCTGACCTTTTTCAGGTCTTTTTTGGAACCTGAAATGACCATGTTAGTGCCTTTTAGTGATGATGGAGCTTTTGCGAGCTTTCTCCTACCTGCCTAGATAGATTTGCTTCTTCCCTTGACGAGACGGAGTGATATTGTAGTACGAGCTTGATGCCTTATAGGTCTCTCTCTATGTCTGGAGAGGATGGCGGGCTTTTGGAGAGGTTGTGAGGTAATTTCAACCGTAGGGAGCCTAGGTCGTCTTGTATCAGTCTTTCCTTGGGTTTCTATTTCAATGTAAGGAGCTCGATCTGATCATGTCGAGCTTCACCTGGGGTGTTCCTATTGCGTGCCAACCCTTCCTTGCTTTTAAGGGGTCGCCTAATAGCTCGATCCCGGAAACCTCAGTACTATGTCAAGTAATCTCGAATTTGGACCCTATCTAGGAGAGTGAAAAAATTACCTTCTGTCCCTAGCCAAATTCAGAATGAGGGGATGCAAGGAGAGATCAGTGGGAAGGAGAAACAGATGGAGGAAACCATGAGGATGTTAGAGCTTGATACAATCTACTAAGGACCTGTCTTGATTGCCTGGAAAGGGGGTGGGCACCCAGCTTTATTCTTAACCAGCTTTATCAACAAAGTTCTTTATGTGTAGCCCGGAACCAGGGGTTGGGCTCCCTGATTGGTGTATGTAGCCTTGCAAGGGGATAGGCTCCCTTATTGTTAATAAAGTTGCTATGATTTCCTTCATGCTTGCTCTGATTGTTCCTAATCATGAAATTCAAACTTGGTTGATAATTCCTTCCTTAATTTCTAATATCAACCTGGATGCGACCTTCAGAACAATCCTGACTTAATTAAATTTGGTAAAGAAAAGCTCTGAATCTTTTATGTGCAAGCATACTTGTTGGGTAGACATCTAGCACCAGTTCTCAGCACTTGGTAGGAATTCATATCTTTGAGAGTCCCTTTGCATTGTGTCTCGCATCTTTGATGATTCCTTGAACTAGCTTTAATCTAGATACCTTTTCTACAACATTCGGGAGGGTATCTTGTTAAGGTGACCTCGATCCAACAGGTGATCCTTTATTTTGTTGGAACCCCGTTCACCGGTTACGTAGCGGAACTAGGTTTTAAATTTTTTAATACAGATCATAATCCGTATCTGGCATCAGTGAACTTGGGATCGTAATTATTTTTTGAAACTAATACATACAATATGTAAACACAGGAAATTGTAATCAATATAATCAGAAGAAGAAAATATTACCAACGTTTGGAGGCTCCTTCACTTTATGATATGCTTCTGTTTGAACAACTCGATCTTCCTCGCTATCTCCCTGGATTAGTAACTGTATGTGTGGGCACATCATGTTCTCAGGAACTTGAATGGAGGATGTAGAGAAATACTTGAAGAAACTTTTTCTTCTAATTTGGTGTATTGATTTCATGCACACATAAATTGCATCTCATGCAAAACTTATGCCTTTTTTTTTCTTTTTGGATGTGTATTAGGTATACAAAAAAATCAACTTTTTTTCTTTCTCAAACTGAAAATCACACCTACACTTGCATTTATATTTTATATATAAATATTATGTGTGTATTATGTATTTGCATCATATGTAAATTCTTCTTTTGACTATTGTTTCATGTGCACCCACCAACTTGCATCCAATGCAATATCTTGTGTTATTAATTGATATATATATATCTTTTAATTATCCTTTTCAAATATATCAAATATATTAAAAGTGATAATAAGTGTTTTAAATTTAAACTTAAATTAAAATACTTAGATAAATAATTTAGAAAAAATAAAATAATCCTATTATTTTATCTTCACCTAAATACATATATCAACTACACCCTCCAATTAATAGTTAATTAATAATTCATAATTATCAATATAATTAAATAATCTAACTATTTAATTAATTTAACTATTAACATTCATTAATTAAATAATCTCATTATTCAATTAATTCTCGAATATATATATATATATATATATATATATAACACAATTAATTAGACAATCCAATTAATTAACCGTGACCCTTGTTACCTAAAGCGATCGGTCTAGCAAGGGGACCTAATGGACCCACAGTATTTTGAGCTCTAATAATCCTCGGAATCATTAATTAAACTCTTTAATTAATATTCCTTGATTTTTAACTCCGGTGTTATTCCACTAAAAACCCGAAGCTGCACTCTCTCAACTGTGGAAGCTTTTACACAGACCGATACAACTTGGTGTCCATCGATATAGCTATTACATATGGTGTGATCCTCCACAGTAGTTCATAATTAGAGCTAGGTCATAATGTCCTTTATACCCCCTAATTACATATATCCTTTAAGTACCGTTGATTCTATAATGATAAATAAATCTTATTTCCTCACGGAATTAGGAGAGCGCTCATATTGTCCAAGCCCCGAATCAACCCATAAGGGAACTACCGTCTACTTCTCACAAGAAGGAGTGGATTCCACTATTGTGTACAAACCTTCCCAACCACAAGCCAAACCGTAATCCTAACATACGGAGTATATTGATCAGGAAATGCATCTGACCTCACCCATCGTATATCAAAGGCCACGATTTAACCTGATGGAGTTGATAAGACACTCAGGATTAAGATCACCCATATATAGCCATCATTAGTTGATATATATGAATCTCATCGGTAAACGGATCTTGGTGAGAGATTCATCTAGATCATGGCTCAGTCCTATATGATCACATCATACAAGGTGCCTCCATTATCATATCTACATATAAATGATTCAGGATAGAATAACCTACATTACGGAATGGACCGCAACTATAGATTAACCACAAATAGAGTACCCAGCTTTATTTGCTATCTTTGGACTCTTTAGATTGCACGTCTCTTACTATATCCATCCATATATGACACTCATATACACTGTTCGAGATTACATCCGGCAATTTTGGATATTAAATGTATGCACAAGTTATAAAATAAACAACACAACAAGAATGAATTGAACTTGTCCTTTTATTTATTTCATAAATCTATTTACAAATTACATCTGTAAGGCATAAACCCCAACAATCTCCCACTTGCACTAAAGCATGTGAGTCATGTCTTGTAACCCTAGACCATCTAGGTGACCCGAAAACACTTTAGTCGGTAAGGTCTTTGTAAATGGATCAGCATGATTGTCTTGTGAGACTATCTTTGTGACGATCACATCTCATCTTTACATTATCTCTCTAATGAGATGATACTTTCTCTCTATATGCTTCTCTCTCTTTCGGCTTCTTAGTTCTTTGGAATTAGCCACATCACTACTATTATCATAACAAAGTATAATGGGCTTATCCAGGTCTGGAACAACTTCCAGATCACTCAAGAACTTACGGAGCCAAACAACCTCTTTAACAGCTTCACAAGCAGCTACATAGTCGGCTTCTGTGGTGGAGTCAGCAATGCAAGATTGCTTGATACTTATCCACACAATGGCTCTACCACTCAAGGTGAATACTGATCCAGATGTGGATTTCCTAGAATCCTTGTCTGACTGAAAATCAGAATCCATGTATCCTAAAGGGTTCAAATCTTACCCGGAATACACTAACATATAACATCTTGTTCTCCGAAGATACTTGAGAATAGTCTTGACAGTAACCCAATGATCCAATCTTGGGTTGGACAGGTATCTGCTAACTACTCCCACTGCATAACAGATATCCGGTCTCGTGCATAACATAGCATACATAAGACTACCTACTGCCGATGCATAGGGTACACGTCTCATATCCTCAACTTCATGAGGTGTCTTAGGACACTGTTTCTTAGAAAAGTGAACTCCATGCCTAGAAGGTAAATTACCTTTCTTGGAGTTTTGCATCGAAAATCGCATAAGAATATTGTCGATATATGATGCCTGAGACAGTGTTATTAGTGTTGGAACCTCGTTCACCGGTCACGCACCGTTCATCGTAATCTGTATCTGAGACCAGTGAACTTGTGATCGTTTTTATTTTCGAAACAAATACATATACTAATTATTACACTAATAATATATATATGTAAAAACAGGAAATTGTAATCAATAATAAAAAAGAAGATTAAAAGAATCATACCAACTTTTGGTGGCTCCTTCACTTTTCGATATGCTCCTGGTCTGTACCACTGATCTTTCTTGCTATATCCCGGGACTGGTAATTACGTGTGGGCGCGTCACAGTCTCAGGAACTTAGAATGGAGGATGTAGGAAAACTAAGAAACTCTTTCTTAATTTTCACTATGCAACACTTGCATTGTTTGCATCTCATGCACTTAAAACTTTTTTCCCTTTTATTTTTTTTATGCACACAAGCACACTGAGCAAAAATGTCTATATTCTTATTTATGCGTCTCACGCATATGCTTGCACATTGATGCTCACTTGTTCATGCACCGATATAATGCACACAAAAAAAATTGATGCGGGTGGCACATACATACATATATATATATATATATATATATATATATATATATATATATATATATATTTGTGAGCTGTGCGTTTTCATGTACATTTGCTATTTTTTTAAAATAATATATATCACATATATAAAATTAAAAAATAAAATCAAATCTATATTTGATTTTTAAAAACTTTCAAATAAAAAGTATCCCATATCTTTTATTTGATTTTAATTTTGAATTCAAATTATTTAAATTCAAAATAAAATATTTAATTTAATAAAATAAAATAATCACATTATCTTATTTTATTCAAAAATAAATATCAACATACACCCTCCATTTAGTGATTAATAAAATAATTAAATAATCTCATTATTTAATTTGTTTAATCACCATTATTCATTAATTAAATAATCTCATTATTTAATTAATTCCCGAATAAATACGTGTCACTTTCGTAACACAATTAACTGAACAATCCAATTAATTAACCGTGACCCTTGTTACCTAAATCGATCGGGCTAGCAAGGGGACCTAATGGACCCACAGTATTTTGAGATCCAATAATCCTCATAATCAATAATTGAACTCTTTAATTAATATTCTTTGATTATTAACTTCGGTGTTATTCCACTAAAAACCCGAAGCTGCACTCTCTCAACTGCAGACGTTTTTACATAGACCGATACAACTCGGTGTCCATCGATATAGCTATTACATATGGTGTTATCCTCCACAGTAGTTTATAATTAGAGCTAGGTCATAATGTCCGTTATACCCCTCTAATTACATATATCCTTTAAGTACCATTGATTCTCTAATGGACAATAAATCCTATTTCCTCACGGAATTAGGAGAGCTCTCATATTGTCCAAGCCCTGAATCAACCCTTAAGGGAACTACCATCTACTTCTCACAAGAAGGAGTGGATTCCACTATTGTGTGCAAACCTTCCCAGCCATAAGCCAAACCGCAATCCTAACATATGGAGTATATTAATCAGGAAATGAATCTGACCTCAGCCATGGTATATTAAAGACCACGATCTAACCTGAAGGAGTCGATAAGACCCTCGGGATTAAGATCACCCATATATAGCGATCATTAGTTGATATATATGAATCTCATCAGTAAACGGATCTTGGTGTGAGATTCATATAGATCACGACCCAGTCCTATATGATCACATCATACAAGGTGCCTCCATTTCCATATCTCATATGAATGATTCAGGATAGAATCATTGTACATTACGGAATGGACCACAGCTATAGATTAACCACAAATAAAAGTACCCTGCTTTATTTATTATCTATGGACTCTTTAGATTGCACATCTCTTACTGTATCCATCCATATGTGACACTCATATACACAGATCGAGATCACATCATGCAATCCAGGATGTTAATATGTGCACAAGTTTATAAAATAAATAACATAACTAGAATGATTTGAACCTTTCTTTTTATTTACTTCATAAATCCATTTACAAGTAACATGTTTAGGGCATAAACCCCAACAATTAGTTTGTTCTTACGATCCCTTATAAGTTGGATCCCTAGAACATAACTTGCCTCTCCCAAATCTTTCATTTGGAATTGGCTAGCCAGCCAACCCTTTACATCAAACAACATTCCCACATCATTTCCAATGAGTAGGGTATCATCTACGTATAAGACCAAGAAAACTACTTTCTTATCAATGATGCGCTTGTAGACACAAGGCTCATCGACGTTCTGCTCGAAGCCATAGGTTTTGATCACATCATCAAACCTTATGTTCCAAGATCTAGATGCTTGCTTAAGTCCATAGATGGACCTTTACAGCTTACAAACCTTTTACCCTTGATATGGAGACACGAATCCCTCTGGTTACATCATATAAATGCCCTTATCAAGATTGTCATTCAAGAATGCAGTCTTGACATCCATTTTCCAATTTCATAATCGAAATATGAAGCAATAGATAAGAGAATCCTAATAGACTTAAACATGGCTACTGTGGAGAAGGTCTCTTCTTAATTGACCCCCTCTTTCTGGGTATAACCCTTGGCCACTAACCTTGCTTTAAAGGTCTCTACCTTTCCATCTACTCATCTCTTTCTCTTGTAGATCCACTTACACCCTATGGGTTTCACCCCATCTGATAAGTCTACAATATCCCGGACTGAGTTAGAGTACATGAACTCCATCTCGAGATTCATGGCTTTAAGCCATTCCTCTTTATCAGGATCTTCCATTGCATTCTTAAATGTCAATGGATCATCCACACTATCAGTAGAGACAACACCTTGTCCCTTACCTATACCTAAATAGCGTTCAGGTTGTCTCACAACCCTCTCACTACGTTTAGGTGGTAGTGTATCCTGATCAGGAACCATCTGACTCTCAGATATTTTGTGGATCAACAACTCTTATTGATGAAGCACTAGTCTCACCAGGCTCTAACTCATTCAATACAATCTTAGAACGAGGTTTATGGTCACCAATATAATTTTCCTTAAGAAACATTGTATTTGTCGATACAAATACTTTGTTATCTTCGGGACTATAGAATTGTCCACCTCTAGTCTTCTTGGAGTATCCTACAAACAGGCAGACCACGGACTTGGAGTCTAGCTTTAGCACGTGTGCTGGACACCCCCATATACGAAAATGTCGCAAACTAGTTTTATGACCATTCCACAACTCTAGAGGAGTCTTAGGAACAGATTTGGATGGCACCACATTCAAAATGTATGCCACTGTTTGTAACGCATATCTCTAGAAGGAATTTGGTAATATTGAGAAACTAATCATAGATCTCACTATTTCCATTAGGGTTCTATTTCTCCTCTCTGCTACACCATTTTACTGAGGTGTATCGAGAGCTGTGAGTTGGGAAATTATCCCATGCTCGACCTGAAGTCTTCAAACTCTTGGTCAAGGTACTCACCTCCACGATCCGATCATAGTGACTTAATAGTCCTACCTAATTGATTCACAACTTCTGTTCAGAATTCTTTGAACATTTCAAATGTTTCCGACTTCCGTTGCATTAGGTAGACATATCCGTATCTTGAGTAGTCATCTAAAAAGGTGACATAATGCTCATAACCACCCCTAGCTTTAACATTCATCGGTCTGCAGACATTTATATGTATAAGCTCTATCTGTTCTTTAGCTCTAAGCCCTTTTCCAGTTAAAGGTCTCTTAGTCATCTTACTTTCCAGACAAGATTCGCAGACAGGTAAGGTGCCAACCATTAACTCACTTAAAGGTCCTCTTTTTACTAGTCTGTCTATCTGGTCAAGGTTGATATGACCAAGCCTTAGATGCCAGAGATACGTGTCATTATCTAGAGAAATCTTATGTCGTTTAGTTATTGGTTTTTCAACCTTAAACATTTTGGTGTTGAGCAATGTAGTATGAATTAACAGTCTTAACATATACAAATTCTTTTCATTAATTCCTGAACAAATATTCAAACCATTCTTTCCAATAATAACAGACTTATTATTAAGAGAAATAGAATATTTTTTTTAACAACTTAGAAACGGAAATCAAATTCCGTGTAAATCCAGGAATATAAAATACATTGTCCAAAAATATATAACTATTACAAAAACGTAATCTAATTACGCTCACTGCTCGTGCCGACACGACATCCCCTGACCCCATATGCATAGAGAAGGCTCCCTCCTCTAGCTGTGTCCAAGAATCAGTCCATTGCAAAGAAAAACAAACATGGTTAGTGGCCTCTGAATCAACTATCCAGGGTGAAGAATCATCTTCCATTAAACATGACTCAAGAATAAGTAAATCATTTTTACCTTTCATGGACTTCTTCTTTCTTTGGGATTTTTTGGGTTTGGGCTTACCCTTCGCCTTCCCAGCAGACCTCTTCCTCTTCTTATTATTGAAAGAAGATGGTTCGGCAATATTTTCCTCACCGGTCTTGCTCTTGTTGTCCTTAGTAATGGAATCAAAGGTAGTAAGCTCGTTGAGCAACTGTGTGAGATTGAACCTTAACTTGTTCATCTCGTAGCTACTCTTAAACCAATCAAAACTCTTCGAAAGAGTCGTCAGTATGATGCTCACTTGACTGAGTTCATCAATGGCCCCGCCATTAACTTCTGCCTTGTTGAAGTAGGACATCATGCTCAGGATTCAATCTCGAACTGATATATCTTCCTTCATACAAGCAAGCATAGCGGAACAAACAACTTCATGTCGCTTTTACTCGGAGGGCTACACGAACATAGCTTGCAATGACTCCATGATTTCGAATGCTGAAGTCATTGCTTCGTGCTTTGTGACAAGCACGTCTGTCATTGAAGTCAACAGATGTGTTCGAGACTTCTCATCAGATGAGACCCATGGCTAGTATGCCTCACGAACATTTCGTGTGGCATTAGCAGCAGGCAGGAGGACATTCGTCCGTAAGCACAAATTTGAGGTCTTTTGTGACCAATATTGCATTAATGTTAAGTTTCCACTTAGTGTAGTTATCACCAGTCAATTTGTCGTTTGCGAGAATTTGAAGTAATGCAGAAGACATTATTTTTGAAATAAATAAAACATTCATTCAGTCATTTATTTAAAACAAGTGCAAGTGCTTTGGCATAAATTTAAACAGGATGCATGAACATGTTTAACGAACTAGAACTACCCTAAAACTAGTTACTATACCACGACAATCCAACATACCACAAAGAAGTGCCGCCTTAGGGTCGGTCAAGTCTTTGCATGTTAGACCGAGACATTCTCAATCAAATGATATTCTAGAATAACTCTTTTTCCATATCATTCAACCATCGTTTATTCAATCTGGTTTTTAATTAACAAACTTAATCGAAAACTTTATGAGTGTAACCCACCATTTCAGATCTCACGAGCTTAACTCATGAATTGCCGCCTTAGGGTCGGTCAATCCCAAAATACCCTCAGAAATCCTATCTGTTAGGAAGTCAACCTTGGTGTTGACCTTTGTGGAAACCCTCCTTAGGGAGGACAGAAGCAAAGCCGTCACGAGGCCACACTCGAATCTCATGGTGTTGAACTAATGATGGAGAACGTGAGATATATATGTCATATATCCCTCTCCCATTCACTATTTTAAAACTAGGGTTTTCTATTAACCTTTAATGCACCTAGACTCTTCAGGATTAAACGACTAGTTTTAATCAAATTATCTAGCACATTAACTAATTAGAAACAAATTCTAATTAATTAATAAATTATTAATGATTTTTAACAATTAAAAATCTAATTTATTAGTGAATAATCTAAGCCTTTATAAACTTTTTACTAAGGTCAGATTATTATGATAGTGTTTACCAAGTTTTAACTATTAAAACTCTAACACTATATTCGGTTCATTTATTATTAGGTTATTAATCATATTAATCCTAATTACAATAAATGACCCTATTAATCTAACTTATTAAACTTTTTAATAGCTATATTAATATTAATAAGAATTACCAAGTTTTCTAACCATTAAAAACTAATCTCATTATTCATAATCATTTATGTATATTGCCCATTTTAATAACATTAAAATAAAATACATAAAATACCAGGCTATGATGCATGTGTGACATATCAAATATATTTGTGTAGGCACATCTAATGTAAATGACATACGTATGCATGACAATGTTTTTATCATCACATAATATAAAACATACATGAATTGACCGAGTACTGTGAATTATTTAACCTAAAAATTAGAATCTAAAATTACAAAAAATTCCCCAAGGCATTCCTCGGTTTTCTTGTAACTTCAGAAATCTTCCAGGCTCTCCTGGTCACTCTGATTCATCTCATAAATCCGAAACGGAAAATCTGCACAGAACGCACTAGGCAACACTTGTCAACGGAACTGCGTGAACAGTACCGCGTGAACAGTACCCAGGAACAATGCCCCGTGAACAGTGCCAGTGAACAGTACTGTGAATAGTGTTCAGCATCGCACGTTTCTAGTTCTTCATTTACAAGTTACAATTATATTTATATGCAATAAAATAACAGTAAAAATAAATAAAATAAAAATTATACAACCCATAAACCCGAAATCCACAGTACCATAAAAATTTACGATCAATCATGTTTAAATTAAAAAATTTAATTATAAAAATTCATACAATCATAAATATGGTGCCTACACATTCATACATACAAGAGCATCGAAAAACAATTCTTGTTCCGAAAAATAAATTGGCTCTGATACCAATTGTTGGAACCCCGTGCACCGGTTACGCATCGGAACTAGGTTTTAAAATTTTTAATACAGATCATAATCTGTATCTGGAACTAGTAAACTTGGGATCGTAATTATTTTTCGAAACTAATACTTACAATATGTAAACACAGGAAATTGTAATCAATATAATCAGAAGAAAAAAATCTTACCAACGTTTTCACTTTATGATATGCTCTGTCTGAACCACTCGATCTTCCTCGATATCTCTCGGGATTGGTAACTGCGTGTGGGAGCGTCACGGTCTCAGAACTTGAATGAAGGATTTAAAGAAATACTTGAAGAAACTATTTCTTCTCAATTTGGTGTATTGATTTTACTCACACATAAATTGCATCTCTTGAAAAACTTATGCCTTTTTTTTTCTTTTTGCATGTGTATCAGGTATACAAAAAAAATCAAATTTTTTTCTCAAACTGAAAATCACACCTACATTTGCAATTATATATATATATATATATTATGTGTGTATTAGGTATTTGCATCATATGCAAATTCTTCTTTTGACTATTGTTTCATGTGCACCCACCAATTTACACCCAATGCAATCTCTTGTGTTATTAATTGATATATATATATATATATATATATACATATATATATCTTTTAATTATCCTTTTCAATTATATCAAATATATTAAAAGTGATAATAAGCATTTTAAATTTAAACTTAAATTCAAATACTTAGATAAATGATTTAGTAAAAATAAAATAATCCTATTATTTTATCTTCACCTAAATCCATATATCAACTAACACCCTACAATTAATAGTTAATTAATAATTCATAATTATCAATATAATTAAATAATCTAACTATTTAATTAATTTAACTATTAACATTCAATAATTAAGTAATCTCATTATTCAATTAATTCCCATATATATATATATATATATATATATATATATATATGTGTGTGTGTGTGTGTGTGTGTGTGTGTGTGTGTCTGTGTGTGTCACTTTTGTAACACAATTAATTAGACAATCCAATTAATTAACCGTGACCTTTGTTACCTAAAGCGATCGGGCTAGCAAGGGGACCTAATAGACCCACAGTATTTTGAGCTCCAATAATCATCGAAATCATTAGTTAAACTCTTTAATTAATATTCCTTGATTATTAACTCCGGTGTTATTCTACTAAAAACCCGAAGCTGCACTCTCTCAACTGTGGACGCTTTTACATAGACCGATACAACTCGGTGTCCATCAATATAGCTATTACATATGGTGTGATCCTCCAAAGTAGTTCATAATTAAAGGTAGATCATAATGCTCGTTATACCCCGCTAATTACATATATCCTTTAAGTACCGTTGATTCTATAATGATAAATAAATCATATTTCCTCACAGAATTAGGAGAGCGCTCATATTGTCCAAGCCCTGAGTCAACTTTTAAGGGAACTACCATCTACTTCTCACAAGAATGAGTGGATTCCACTATTGTTAAAAAACCTTGCCAGCCTCAAGTCAAACCGTAATCCCAACATACGGAGTATATTGATCAAGAAATGCATCTGACCTCACCCACGGTATATCAAAGACCACGATTTAACCTGAAGGAGTCGATAAGACACTCAAGATTAAAATCACTCATATATAGCCGTCATTAGTTGATATATAAGAATCTTATCGGCAAACGGATCTTGGTGAGAGATTTATATAGATCATGGTCTAGTCCTATATGATCACATTATACAAGGTGCATACATTCTTATATCTCCATATGAATGATTCAGAATAGAATCACCGTACATTACAGAATGTACCGCAACTGTAGATTAACAACAAATAAAGTACCCAGCTTTATTTTCTATCTATGGACTCTTTAGATTGCACGTCTCTTACTGTATCCATCCGTATATGATACTCATATATACAGTTCGAGATTACATCCGGTAATCTTAGATGTTAAATATATGCACAAGTTGTAAACTAAACAACACAACAAGAATGAATTGAACTTTTTTATTTATTTATTTCTTAAATCTATTTACAAATTACATCTTTAGGGCATAAACCCCAACATATTTACGCCTGGATCCTTCTCAGGGGTGGTAATATAATCAGGGCACCAGGAATGCTGTCTAGCTATCCTGGTCTCGAGATCTGAATGTCAACTATTCTCTTACACTCATACCCTATTTGATATGGTAGTCCGACCAAGACTTCAGGAAGGTTATCAAGCTATCCTGGGGGATGGCAACTATGCTCTTACACTCAGACCCTTCTTAGGGGTGGTAGCCCGACCAAGACATCAGGAAGTCTATCTAGCTATACTGGTCTCGAGATCTGGATGGCAACTATGCTCTTACACTCAGACCCTTCTTAGGGGTGGTAGCCCGACCAAGGCATCAGGAAGACTACATTGCTATCCTAGTCTCGAGATCTGGATGACAGTTATGCTCTTACACTCAGACCCTTCTTGGGGGTGGTAACCCAACCAAGGCATCAGGAAGGCTATCTAGCGATCTTGGTATTGAGATCTGGATGGCAACTATGCTCTTACACTCAAACCCTTCTTGGGGGTGGTAGCCTGACCATGGCATCAGGAAGGCTATCTAGCTATCCTAGTCTCGAGATCTGGATGGTAACTATGCTTTTACCCTCAGGCCCTTCTCAGTCGGGGTGGTGCCCGACCAAGGCATCATGGATAGTAAAGGGGCTTCCCCGACTGATCCCTGTTCTTGAGGTGGTTATGGTGAATTTGCTCATGGAGAATATAATCGGATATGGAGAAATTAACCTCTCATGGAGAATACAATCGAAGATGGAGAAATTATTAGAAGACTTTGTTGATGATCAAAATGGAGTACATTGTTATTGAGAACTTTATTAAAACCTAAGTGGAGGTAGTCCGCTCAAGAGTCCCCTACCTTGGGATAGAACTTCCTCAAATGCTCAGTATTCCAGGTGTGGTCGATGGGTCGACCATCCATGTCTTCGAGCTTGTATGCCCTATTACGGACCACTACCTTCACAAAATATGGCCATTCCCAGTTGGGTCTTAGGACTCCATCCGACCTTTTCCGGGTATTCATGGTCACTTTCCAGAGAACCAAATTCCCCTCCTTGAAGTTCCTGGCTTTGATCTTTCTATTGAAATTGCTAACGATCTTACTCTGGTAAATTGCCACTCTTTCAGTTACCCGACTTTGTTTATCTTTTAGGAGGTCTAGACTGGCTCAGAGCTTGACCTCGTTGCTCTTTGGTTCAAAGTGATATACCCTGAACGAGGTTATTTTATGCTCGACAGGTGGAACCGTTTTGACCCTAAAGGCCAAAGAGTAGGGTGTTTCTTAAGTAGCCATTCTTT
This sequence comes from Dipteronia dyeriana, assembly GCA_032871835.1. NCBI lineage: Eukaryota > Viridiplantae > Streptophyta > Magnoliopsida > Sapindales > Sapindaceae > Dipteronia > Dipteronia dyeriana. Next base: position 78,958,948 of record CM065296.1, on the reverse strand, counting down.
TCGTGGTCTGATATGCTCAAAGAACCTAAGGGAGCTCCTTGGCCCACTTACCTTTCTTCTGTTGTAATTTATTTTTCAACAACTGCTTGATAGTCTTGTTAGTGGATTCGACCAGCCCATTAGTTTGAGGGTAGGCTACTGATGCGAACCTGAGGGCGATTCCCAAGCCTTCAAAGAAGTTTTTGAATCAGGCATTGTCAAACTGCTTACCTAGGTCGGCTATTATGACAAGTGGGGTCCCGAACCTACAAACCACGTTAGTTTTGATGAACTTTGTCGTGTTTTCTTCTGAAATCTAGGAGAGAGGTCCTGCTTCTATCCACCTTGTGAAATAATCGATTGTCATAATAACATGCTTAGCTTGCTCGGGAGCGGTAGGAAGTGGACCAATCAAGTCGACCCCCCACATAGCAAAGGGGTAGGGCGAGCAGAGAGATGATAGCTGCTCTGGCGGTAGGTGACTTAAGTTCGAGGTCCTCCAGCATGATTCGTAGGATTGTACAAACCTCTTTGCATCTTGGTAAATAGTTGGCCAGTAATACCCCATGCGAAACACCTGATATGCTAAAGCCTCACCACCAATATGATTTCTGCAGTCCCCAAAATGGACCTCTCTCAATACCCAAATGGAGTTGTTTGGATGGAGACATCAAAGTAGAGGAAGGGATTTACACCTTTGATAGAGAAATCCATCTATCAAGCAATACCGAACTTACAATCTCTAGATTTTTTAGCTTGGTCGGAGTTCTCGGAAAGCTTTCCTTTCTAGTGGTAGACAGCTATCGGGTCCATCCAACAGGGAAACCAATCCACAGGGCAGATTTCTTTACCTGTTGTTACGCTTGATTAAGAGATCACCAGGAGGGGTACTCCCTTAAGTAGAGCTTGACCGCCTTTTGCGGCTATCTTTGCCATGGTGTCAGCCAGGTGGTTTTGCTATCAAGGTACCTGCTCAATCTGGAACCCCTTAAACCTTTCCATTAGTTGTTGGACCATCTTCATGTAGACGGTCATATTATCGCCCTTGGCTTGGTAGAGCCCTGTAACCTAGTTGACGATGAACAACGAGTCACTCTTAACATATAAATAATTGGCCCCAATCTCAATGGCGACCTTCATACCGGATACACGAGCTTCTTACTCCATCTCATTATTGGTTGCATTAAACTCAAACCTAAAACAGTGGCAGTATTCCATCCTTTTAGGGTCGATCAAGACTATGCCGAATCCTCCCCTTGCCTGTACAAATGCTCCATTAATATATAAGGTCCAGGCTTCACAGTCTTCCAGCCAGTTGCTGTTCTCCAAAAACTTATCAGGAGCCGAACTTAATACTGCCAGGGTCCCTTCATCCGAGAGGGCTAAAAGTTCGGCTACAAAGTCTACCAGAGTCTGAGCCTTGATTGTTGTTCGGGATTTTTACTTCAGGTCAAACTGAGTGAGCTCCAAAGCCCACAAGACTAGCCTTCCGAACACGTCTGGCCTCTGTCAAAATTGGCAGAGGGGTATATCAGTCACTATCGCCACTGTATGAGCTTGAAAATAGGGGCAAAACTTCCTGTTTGAGGTAACTAGGGTGAGGGCAAGCTTCTCAAGGAGGAGGTAGTTCTTCTCGGGCTTGGATAGCGTATGGCTGACATTTTCACACTCCTTGACAAGCCCTACTTACTGTCGTTTCTGACACTGCCAGGTATATCTGTAACTCTTCTCCCAGTATTGGCTTAACTAGCAGTGGTGGGCTGGCGAGGTAATTTATTAAGTCATGGAAAGCTCGCTCGTTATTCTGGTCTCATTTCATGTTCCTCCCCTACTTGATGGATGTGAAGAAGGGAAAACACTTATCAGTGGAACGTGAGATGAACCTGTTGAGCGCTGCTATACACCCTATCAACACTTGGACTTGTTTGAGAGTGGTAGGAGAATCTAGGGTCAAGATAGCTTGGATCTTTTCAGGCCTTGCCTTAATTCCCCTCTCATTCACCATAAAGCCCAAGAACTTCCCCACGGTTACCCCGAAAGAACATTTGGTTGGATTCAACCGCATTTGGTTCTCTCTCACTATCTGGAATGTCCTGCGGAGATGATCGTTGTGTTCTTATGCTTCTCAAGATTTGTGATCATATCATCTATGTACACCTCTATTGTCTTTCATATCTCTGGCTTGAATATTCGGTTAACCAATCGCTAGTAGGTAGTACCCGTATTCTTGTGGCCGAAAGACATCACCTTATAGCAATACAGATTCTGCCCCGTGATGAAACTAGTCTAGTCTTGTCTTGATCGGTGGGATACATCATAATCTGGTTGTACCCCGAAAAAGCATCCATGAAGCTGAGGAGCTTGTTTCCAACCGTGGAATCTACCAGTTGGTCAATTTTTGGTAGAGGAAATTTATCTTTTGGACACGCCCGGTTGAGGTCGGTGTAGTCGACACACATACGCCACTTCCCATTCGCCTTCATGATGACCACATTGGCAATCCATTAGTGGTAGTGCGCTTCTTTGATGAAGCCTGCTTTAATCAACTCTTCCACTTCCTCTTGAACCGTAGCATTCCTTTCGGTATTGAAGTGACGTCTCTTCTGCTTGTCAGGCTTGAAGGTTTGATCCACTGCTAATCGGTGAGCAGCCAATGATATCAGAATCCTGGGCATCTCATCATGGCTCCAAGCGAAGATGTCAGTGAATTCTCGGAGGAGCCTGATCAAACCTTCCTTTACTCTTGGTTAGAGGGTAGCTCTGACCTTAACAACCTTGGAGGGGTAGTCACTTCTGAAGGGTATTTCCTCCAGTTTGTCCATTAGGTGCCCGCTTGCCCATCCTCTGCTCAGTTCTTTCTCATCCAGTACCAAAGTGTTATTTTTTAGATGATCGACAGGCTCCGTATATTCCAGGGTCATCCTGAGTGTTTCCATATCCTGGATTGTTGTGACTTGCGCAAGTTTTCAGATTGCTAGACACCGCATAGCATTTCTTGGCCACTAGCTGGCCACCGCACACCTCTCCTACCTTGTCCCCCACTTGAAACTTTAAAATTTTGTGGTAGATGGACAAGACCTCTTTTAACAATGGTAAGAATGGCCTTCCAAGTATCGGGTTATAGGCCGATAGGGTGTCAACCATAACGAAGTCTGTCATGACATTTTGTTGGAGAGGTGATGTTCCTATGATCACTGGGAGGATCTTTGACCCTATGGGTATGATCGAGTTCCCAGTGAATCCATACAGCGGGGTTGTGTAGCTATTGTAGCACCAATGCTTTAAACTGAACTTTTTTAAGGTGTTCTTAAAGAGAATGTCTACACTACTTCCTGTGTCGACGAACACACGGTGGACCACGTAATTGGCAATCTACACAGTGATCACCATGGGATCATCGTGAGGCTGTACAGTGTTGTAGACATCTACCTCCAGTGAAAATATTATGGGCTATCTGAGATGGGCCAGCCAAGCTCTAATTGACCTTAAAGATACTTCGACCCTTATGAATGTAGGGAATCTTCCTCGTATGGTTTTTTCTGGAATTATTAGAGGTGCCAGCCAGGGTAGGGCCCTCCACTGATGGTATGTATCACCTAGATTTGCTATATCAAATCCTTATGCTCCCCCTTCCTCTTCCTCTTCCTCTTCCTCTTCTCAGCATGGTCACAGATTTCTGCTAGTACCTGTCTTATAGTCTAGATGTTGTCCCTGACCTGCTGCAAGAATTCTATCAAACATTCTCCTCTTACCAGAGCCTCGATCTGGTTACGCAGGCTATATCACTCTAAAGTATTGTGCCCTACGTCTTCATGAAAGTCATAATACTTATACCTATTCCTCCTATCTACTAGAGCTTTCATGGGCGCTGGCTTTTGGAGTAGCCCCTCATCCCGAATGGCGAGGTCGATCGTCTCATAGGACACACTCAATGGAGTATATTGATCGTACCCTCTCTCATCTTGTGTTATATGGGCTACAGTCCTTGGATGAGGCAAAGCTCATGGAGGAGTTTGTCTTAATGGTACCGCTCTTGTCTATATTGAGAAGGGAGAGAGCGATACTTTAATATGTTGGGGGGCCTATTCTGGTTTTTCTGAGCTGGCGTGGGTCTAGAAGCTTCCTTCTTTTGGCGCTTCACCATTATCATGTCGTCATGCGTTATTTTGAACTTGAGTTGTTCATTAATCTCGACCTACTTAAGAGCCTGATCATAAGCCTCTTGGTAGGTCTCTGGAGGTCGCATGGCGAAAGATTGAAAGTGATTGCCCGCCCACAGGTTTTACAGAAAGTTAACGAGGGTCTCTTTCTCGGTGAAGACTCCCATCTAAATGACTTCCTTGTGAAAATGTTCCACGTATGACTGGAGTGCTTCACCTCGTTCCTGGACCACATACTGAAGGTGTATGAGATCCTTTGGAAGCGGTTTGACCTTTTGGAACTATGAGCAGAAATCAGTTGATAACTTTGTGAATGAATCCATGCTACCAGCAAGCAACCTTTTGAACCAAGTCTTTGCTTATTCAGTCAGGGTGGTAGGGAACATTCTGTACATGGCAGCTCTGGTGGTATTCTGGACTTCCATTTGCTGGATGAAGCTCTTCAGGTGGCTTAAGGGGTCCTTTATTCCGAATAATGTATCTACCGGTATTTTGAATTTTAGCGGGAGCGTTCATTTCCCTCAAAGGATCCTTTTTGGCCACATTGTGTTTTCCCTTCTTTATTGCTGGATCTCTTTTTGTAGCTTTGCCAATTTATCCCTTAGGCGCTTGTTCCCGGGTTTCTTTAAGTTGACCTCAGACTCCTCACTATAGAATCCCTCTGATGAACTAGTGACTTTAACTCTGTCTTTTAACGAGCGGAATCCGCCCAAGGGCTTTACTTGTTACCTTCTCCTCTAGCATGGGTTTCCCTCCTAGAGGCTGCTGGGTGAGGGGTTTCTCGTTGTTCCCACGGTAAGGCATCTGCTGCAGATTTGAGCCGCCTAGGTTTATAACTCGAAGGCCTTTCTGGAATTGAGGGCATGGGTCCTAGCCTATCTCGGATCGAGGGTTGAGGCCCTGCCCTATCGTGGGTTAGCCCAGGTAAGGAGGGTCCTAGCCGTTCGAATGAGGGCTTCTTGGGTCCGGGTCTGCTCGTCTCTTCCTGAGTGTTGGGATTCATCGGCTATGTTATTATGCGCTTAGCAAGCAGGCGAAGGCGGAAATTCTCTATGAGGGTCGCTGCTTGCTGGTAGAGCATGGGCTGACATATAACAGGGGGGCTAGAGGCTCGAGACTTTTCCGGAGCTTGGTTATGATGCCAAAATTTTCTATTTTTCTTTAGGGCTTTTAAGCAGCAGATGGTTGACCCGAAACTTCGGGTTGTCCCTGGGAAGAGCGAAGCCTCATTGTTCTTACAAAACAACAAACATGTGAACTTTTCGCAAATTGGGTTTGGGTATCCTCACAGACGACTCCAGAAAGTGTTAATGAAAAATTCACTCGGGGTGAGGAATTTTAGTTAGCACCCTCGAGACCACTACCACTGAGGTGGTGGCCAGGTTTGGTACCTTCGGTACCTGGTTTGTATGTTTGATAGTGGGTATGATGGTGAATACTAGGATAAATGTGAACACGATATGTAAAGTGAAATTGAATTGCTCTATTGTTAACAAAATGAATCACATATACTGTACAAGGACAGCTCAAGTACTTTCAATCTCTCTTGGGTACAATGGGTGTGGCGGCTTCATGCCTGTCGGGAAGTAGATAACAAAGGTGGTCATGTTCTCACCATAAAATTTAGGTCAAATTCTGCTATTTGCTTCTATCTATTGTTCGACCTCTTTTTCTCTCAAGCATGCTTGGGTGTATTTATGCACAGTCCAACTAGGTTAAACTCGTGATCCTTTCACCATTATTTTCGAAATCAATTCGCTCCTTATCGAGTGGGATTTTCTGTTTAAATGTCATTGACTTTGGCTTGATGACGGAATCGAGAATATCTTGGATAGAGATACGTTTGTTTCCTCTTTGGGCTCAATCACTTACCCTACACGTACGTAGTGTTTCAATGAAAGTTGGAGAGTGAAGGCGATATACTACCCTGGTAGGACACATCAGGAAGGTTACCGAATTTCATTGTTTCGAAGGGCGAGGTATATCCATGTTCATGTCTTGGTATTAGGGGCTCGACTTGACCTTTTTCAAGTCCTTTTTAGAGATTGAAATGACCATGTTAGTACCTTTTAGTGATAATGGAGCTTCTGCGAGCTTCCTTCTACCTGTCTAGATAGATTTGCTTCTTCCCTCAGCGAGATGGAGTGATACTATAGTACGAGTTTGATGCCTTATAGCTTTCTCTCTGTGTCAGGAGAGGATGGCGGGCTTCTAAGAAGGTTGAGAGGTAATTTCAACCTCAGGGTGCCTAGATCGTCTTGTATCGGTCTTGCGTTGGGTTTCTATTTCGATGTAAGGAGCTCGATCTGATCATGTCGAGCTTTACCTGGGGTGTTCCTAGGGCATTCCGACCCTTCCTTGCTTTTACGGGGTCCCCTAATTGCTCGATCCTGGAAACCTAATTACCATGTTGCTATCTTATCTTATCTTATCTTCAGATATCTAGATTATGATAAGCTTCGTCGTCTAGCTCGAGGTCACTATCTTCTAGGATTGGATCTCCTAGCTTTATTACTTCTTACTCTTGGACTTCTATCAGATAGTCATCAGTTTCAGAGCTCAAAAAGAACCAAGGAATAGGGTATTTGAACTAAACATTATTATCTCTAATAAAGATAGACATGTGAGGGGTCTGACCTATCAGCTTGGGACTGACCAAGTTGATGCTGATAAAATATTTTTGTGCTCTGTATCTCTGTAGATACTCGGGAGAATTTGGCCAAGTGATAGAATTTTGAGAGAGAAAAAAATGAGTTTTTGCTCTAGATAAAATTCGGCCAACTCATAGATATTGTGAATTGAATTCGGTCAAGGAGAAGAGAAAAGGGGAACGTTTTTGTTTTCGATAGTGCACTAGTATCCTTTACATCAAAAAGGTTTTGTGTACAAAAATCGAATCGGGTTCGAGTTTCAATCATATTGAGTGATAATTCACAAGTGACCTAACGTTCTTTGTTTTTCTCTTGGAGGATTATTGTGACTAACAAAGAAAAAGATTTTGTTTGTGAAATTCCCTAGAAAGTGTGTATCTATAACCTAGAGGGGAGTGAATAGGTTTTAATTCGATAGATTACCAATTTTGTGAATTAATCAATATTAACAATTCTACCACATTCTACTTAAATGCTCAATTAAATGACAACAAACATAAAACAATAACAACACGGAAAATATACGTGGAAACCCTTTAAATGGGAAAAACCACTGGCTATTTACAACGCCACCCTCGATCCTCAAAATCCACTATTGAGTAAAGGTTTACAGCCTAGGTTGACCTCCCGTCTAACCCTCCAGTTACTAACTATTTCACTCTACCCAACGAGCCTTAATAGCGATTTTGAATGACTAGCCTTGTGTACTAACCACTTAGCCACAAGCTAAATCAACAATGAAGAGATAATGGCAACCTAAGTGAATATGCAAGAATATTCAATATGAAAAAATGCTAGGTCAATACATTCATGCTTATCTAGGATTAATAATGACAATTAAAGAAAATCTTAGATATCAATGTTCTAAATGCAAAGGCAAGAAGAATTAGCTAGAAGGGAAAAATCGTCCTAAATGCTAGCTATCACAAATTAATGCATCTCAACCAACAATCAACACACAAGCATGTCACAAAAGAAATTCAACAACCAAGCAAGCAATTAATATGCAATAAAGACTAAAACCCTAGGTATACATGTCTTATTAATGAAAACATAGAGATTAGAACATGTAGAGAATACCTAGTCATGAACAAATAAGAAACCCATGTTAATGATGGTTGAGTAAAAATGCCTTCTTGGAGCTTCTCTCTCTAAAGAACCTTATCTCACTCTTAAAATTAGGTTTTAAAGCTCTCAATACGAATTGGGAAGAAGATGATGTATATATATATGAAGCCTAAAGTGAAACTACGTCGTTTTTGGCAAAACGCAACCAAAACGCGTCAGGACCGCTGGCTGTACCGCTGTCCAGGCAAGTGTCCAGACCGCGACACGGAGAGCAGTGTATCGTCTCGACAACGCCACTCTGTAGGCCGCTGTGCATGCAGCGTGTACAGACCGCGATCTGGACAACATGCATCCTTTGTGAAACTCCACTTGGGAGGCCGCGGCGTAGGCAACACTCACAGACTACGGTAGACACAGCGTGCATCCTCTGCCAAACACCACTGTGCAGGCCATGACGGGAGCACTTCATATAGAGCGGTCTAGACCACGATATAGAGGAAAAAATCCTCTCTTTAAGGCACAATCATACATTCAATCACTCAAATAAAAATATGACACACAAGGCACACAAAATGACAAATAAACATGCAAGCAAGATAATTAAAATAAAATGCATGAGTGTGAGTGTATGCACTAAATCTCTTCAATGAAGTTAAGAAAGAGATTTTACCTATGATGCTTGAGCTTGGTTACGAACAATGAAGCCCTACCCTTACATATTGATCCCAAAATATGGTTGTCAACGAAATAAGCCAATCAAAAACCGAGGAACTTATAATCTCCCCATTTGGCTATTTCGTGACAAAACCACTCACTCATAAGGTATCCTCACAACAATCAACAAGAAACAACAAGAGGTCAACAAACAACCATTCTATGTTACAAGAGATACCTAAAGCTAAATCTTCAAATCTTTCATCTCTTGTAGCATGATCATCCCTACAAAACAATAAACTACACTTTCCAAAACAAGTGTATGAGAGGGATCAAGAAAAATAAAAACAGGTGCAATGTGCATGAAATAGAAACAAGTAACATGCAATCAACAATGCACAAAGAAAAAGCTCCCCTAAATAGGTCAACTCCCTCACAATAGGTCAATCTCCCCTTAAAACATGCCAATATCAACTCCCCCTAAATCCAACACTACTCCCCCTTTTTGTCACAAGATAGGCAAAAGAGAATTCCCCAAGCAGGATGCTGTAGCAAAGAGAGATATTTGCAATGTAAATGTATAATCATATACAACAACTTTATGCAGGTTAATTAAGAGAGAGAAATACATGGAAGTTTTATTGATTGGAACATGTGCGAGAGATTGCCTTGAATGAAGTACATGCAACATCAACTTCCAAAAGCATGGTATTTGGCAAAGGGAAATAACACATGAGGTTCCAAGAGAAGTCAAACCAATTTGCACCAAATTAACAATGGAAAACAAGATATAGTTTAACCAAAAAAACATAAGAGCAACCATCAAACTTTACAAGTTGAACAAGACATGAACGAATATTACGCCCTTTTAGATTTTTCCGGGCAAGATGCCTGTATGATAGTAGTCTTGTTCAATAGGTAAAGAGAGAGACTATTACTATTGGATTGTGAAATCCTTGAAATAGATACAATATCCTTATTAAATAAAGTCTAAAAAGGCACTTGCACACATATTTGCAATCATTTTGTAAGCTTTCAATAAATTCATCATGCATATCACTTTAAGCATGTCAAGATCAAGTTTTCACAAACAATGGAGATAAACTTTGGGTCAATCAAATGTACTTCCCAATCAAGTTTCCTAGTCCAAAAATACATGTTTAAACATAAATGAGACATGCATCTCAAATAAGGCAAAAACACACTTATTGAATAAAAAGACATATAGTAATATATGCATCCAAGATACTCAAGCAATTAATTAAAGATCATAAAATTGAACAATTATTTGCTTATTAAGATGCAAATTCACTCTCTTTGCTTGAGCTCCCCATATGGGTCAACCACCAAAACCCATCAATGCATATAACAAATCCCAATAGACCTACTAAGAGGTTTAAACCTAGTTGAATCTAATGGTTTTATAAACAAATCCGCTAGTTGATCATTTGTGCCCACGTGTTGAAGTGCAATGCATTTGCTCTCAACTAGCTCCCTTATGAAATGATGTTTAATGTCAATATACTTAGTTTTAGAATGTTGGACAAGATTTTTTGAATATTGATGGCACTCATGTTATCACAAAAGAGGGTTAGAGTACCTTACTCAAAGCCATAATCCATAAGCATTTGTTTCATCCAAAGGAGTTATGTGTAAGCACTCCCAGCTACTATATACTCGGCCTCGGCTGTGGATAATGAGATGGAATTTTGCCTCTTACAAAACCAAGACATAAAATTGTTCCCTAGGAAGAAGCAACCGCCCGATGTACTATTCCTATCATCACAATTACCTACCCAATATGCATCACTAAAGCCAACTAAACTAGCATTAGTGTCAAAAGAGTAGCATATCCCATAGTTGGATGTCTCATTCACATATCGAATGATTCTCTTCACAGAGGAGAGATGGGATTCCTTGGGATTGGCTTGGTACCTAGCACATACACCAACACTAAAAGCTATATCAGGCCTACTAACAGTCAAGTATAGCAAGCTCCCTATCATGCCACGATATAGACTTTGATCCACACTTTTTCCACTAGCATCCTTGCTAAGTTTCAAAGTGGTACTTATTGGTGTGTCACAATGTTTGGCATTCTCAAGGCCAAACTTCTTCACTAGGTTCTTGACATACTTAGCTTGGGATATGAAAATCCCATCATGCATTTGCTTGATTTGCAAGCCTATGAAGTAATTGAGTTCACCAACCATGCTCATTTGAAACTCATGAGTCATGACATCACAAATTGTTGGACTTTCAAGTTGTTGGTGGAACCAAAAACTATGTCATCAACATAAATTTGAGCTATAAATAGCTCATCTTTAGTGCATTTGATGAACAAAGTCTTGTCAACACTACCTCTAGAGTAGTCATTGTCAACAAGATAAAGAGTGAGGCGCTCATACCAAGCCCTCGGTGCTTGTTTCAAACCATATAGCGCCTTCTTAAGGCAATAAACATGATTGGGGTGGGGAGGATCCACAAACCCCTTAGATTACTCAACAAACACTTCCTCTTGCAAAAAGCCATTGAGGAAGGCACTCTTAACATCCATTTGATATAATTTAAATTTTTGAACACACGATATGGATAAAAGAAGCCAAATGGACTCTAAACGGGCAACGGGAGCAAAAGTCTTCTCAAAGTCGATACCCTCAATTTGAGAGTATCCTTGTGCAACAAGTCTAGCTTTGTTCCGCACAATGTTGCCATCCTCATCTGATTTGTTCCTATAGACCCACTTGGTGCCTATTACATTAGTGTTCTTAGGCCTAGAAACTAGAGTCCAAACCTTATTTCTTTCAAATTAGTTTAGCTCTTCTTGCATAGCAAGAACCCAAAACTCATCACTTAAAGCTTCATCTACCTTTTTGGGTCTAATTTGAGAGGTGTAGCAAGTGTAACTAATTTGATTTGCTAATTGATGTCTAGTCCTCACACCCTCATTCACATTTCCAAGAATGTCACTCTTGTTGTGGAGATGACTAACCCAAGAAGCAGGTTCCTTAGATTCCAAAGTAGGATCTCTATCAAGAGATTGAGTGACCTCTTTTTCAAGCTTTGATTTCTAATCACTAGAAATCTCATCAATCTTCGCCAATAGAGTATCATCAACCACACTAATCTCCTCATCATGGTTACTAACCTTAGGCCTACAATCATCTATGACCACATTAGATGATTCCATAATACTTTGTGTCTTCAAATTAAAAACTTTATAAGCCTTACTATTTAGGGCATAGCCAATGAAAATCCCCTCATCACTCTTAGCATCAAACTTGCCAAGTTGATCACGGTCATTTAGAATGTAGCACTTTCTTCCAAATGAATGGAAGTAGCTAACATTTGGCTTTCTACCCTTCCACAATTCATAGGAGGTTTGCATAGTCTCATGCCTAAGAAACACCCTATTGGCTATATAACAAGTCGTATTGACAGCCTCAGCCCAAAGATTCCTAGGCACATTGTTGCTATGCAACATCACACGGGCCATCTCTTGGAGGACTCTATTCTTCCTCTCTACTACCCCATTTTTTTGAGGAGTTTATGGAGCTGAGAACTCATGGGAAATGCCAAGACTTTCACAAAAGTTTTCAAAACTAACATTTTCAAATTCTCTCTCATGATCACTCCTAATTCTCTTAATGCATTTTATGTGAGAATCCTTCTCATTTTGAATTTTAGTGCAAAGCATTTTAAAGGTTTCAAATGTTTCAGATTTTTCTCTACGGAAGTAAGTCTAAGTAAATCTAGAAAAATCATCCACACACACAAAAATGTACCTCTTGCCACTAAGACTTTCGGTTTGCATGGGACCCATAAAATCCATATGAAAGAGCTCTAATGGCTCCTTAGTGGCAAGATATTTACCCTTCTTATGCACACTCTTAGTTTGCTTTCCTTGTTGACAAGGTCCACAAACTCCCTCAATCCTATTTCCAAACTTAGGAAGGCCTCTCACAACTTTCAACCTTTCAAGAACTTTCAAGTCTTTGAAATTCATATGACCTAACCTTTGATGCCATAATTCAACTTGATCACAACTAGACAAATTTCAAGAGATGCCATTAGAATTAAGACAATAACAATTGTCACTTGATCTTTTTCCTTTCAATAAAACATGTCCATCTTCTCTTAGAATAGAGCAATCAACTTTTCCAAACAAAACCGAAAGCCCTTCATCACTTAAATGTGATATGCTAATGAGATTGGCTTGCAAGCCATCTACATAGAGAGCATTAGGCAAGGTGGGCAAACCGAGGATGGAAATGTTTCCTTTTCCTAGAACCTTCTTACGTGAACCATCACCAAAGGTGGCAAATCCACCATCCTCCAACACAAGAGTTTCAAAGAAACTCTTGTTTCAGGTCATATGCCTAGAACAACCACTATCAAGGTACCAAGTGTTAAAGGTTTTTGCCTTCAACACCACTTAGGTAACATGGCAAACATACTCATTTGTTCTAGTCCACCTAGTAGCAACATTGTCATTTCTAGGAGCCTTGGGTTCATTGGCTCTAAAATTCCTAGGTGCATGCATTTTGGCTCTTATTAGCATATTCTTCTCAATCATGCTTTCAAAATGACACAACTTAATAAATTTAAAACAATTCGGCCTTATTTGACCTTCAACACCACAATAATGACAAAGGAGAGTAAATTAAGAATTCATACCATATCCTTATGCAAACATGGAAGACTTCCCTCTCCTTTGAGTTGTCCTTTGGTGTTGAGCTGAATCTCTTCTTTGAAACATCCTTTGCGATTGAGCCACATTAGCTTTTCTTCTTGGTTGTGGGTGAAAACTTCTTTGTTGAATTTGAGAGCTCCTTGGAGGTTGTGGTCTTGTTTGATTAGCTCAAGCTTTTGGTGAATGTGTTTTAGCTTGAGACTTTGTTTGTGCTTGCTTTGATGATTCACCAACCTCATTCGATCTCATTTGTTAGTGTGACTCTTGAACATCTTTTTCCTTTAGACTCTGGACAAAGATGGTCTTCTTCAAGGAAGTGGCATCCTTGCCTTCCACATATCATAGGCCCGTTTTATCACTAGGACTCTTCCCACAAGATAGCATCTTGTCAAGTCTCTCGGTTCCTGATGTCATCTTGGCAACCAATTCTTTCGCTTCCTTAAGCTCAATCTTCAAGTTTTCTTCACTCTTCTTAGTGATCACAAGCACCAACTTTAAACTCTCTTCTAACTCTTTTCCACTCTTTACCTTATCACTCAAGGTGGTTATTTTGAAGGTCAACTCTAAATTCTTCTTTTTCAACTCTTGAACCTCCTTCTTCTTTTTCAATCTAGACTTTTCAAAAAACTTCATGAAGTCTACATAGTCCATTTCCTCATCAATCTCAAATCTAGAGTTAGAAGAGGTACTCTCATCACTAGAGTCATCTACTTCTTCCTTGTCACTCACAACTTCCTTGCCATTATGAGATGTTGTGAAGGTAATGAAGTTTGCAACTCTATCTTCATCGTTTAAAGATTTTTCTTCCTCTTCTAAGTCTTCACTATCACTCCAAGTAACCGTCATTGCCTTCCCCTTTTTCTTTTTCTTTTTCTTCAAATTTGCACATTCTAGAGCAATGTGACCAAAGCCACTACATTCATAGCATTGAATGGCCCTTCTTGGAGTCACTTTCTTGAAAGAAGTTTTCCTTTTCACTTACTTCCCCTTTGACCCAAAAACTTTCCTCTCAATCTTCATGAATTTATTTAATCTTTTAACCATGGGGCCATTTCTTCATCTGAATCCTCCTCCTCTTCTTCAACCTTAGTGGTCTTCAAGGCAATGCTCATTTGCTTCTTCGGAGGTATGGGTGAGGTGTGTTGGGGTTTATGCCCTAAAGATGTAATTTTTAAATGGATTTATGAAATAAATAAAAAGAAAAGTTCAATTTATTCTTGTTATTTTATTTATTTTATAAACTTGTGCATATATTTAAACATCCAAGATTGCCAGCTGTAATCTCGAACTGTGTATATGAGTGTCATATACGGATGGTTACAATAAGAGATGTGCAATCTAAAGAGTCCATAAATAGCAAATAAAGTTGGGTACATTATTTGTTGTTAATCTATAGTTGCGGTACATTCCGTAATGTACGGTGATTCTATCCTGAATCATTCATATGAGATATGGGAATGGAGACACCTTGTATGATGTGATCATATAGGACTGGGCCATGATCTATATAAATCTCTCACCAAGATCCGTTTACCGATGAGATTCATACATATCAACAAATGATGGCTATATGTGGGTGATCTTAATCCTGAGTGTCTTAACGACTCTTTCATGTTAAATCGTAGTCTTTGATATACCATGGGTGAGATCAGATGTATTTCCTGATCAATATACTCCGTATGTTGGGATTACGATTTGGCTTATGGCTGGGAAGGTTTGTACACAATAGTGGAATCCAGTCATTCTTGTGAGAAGTAGATGGCAGTTCCCTTAAGGGTTCGGGGCTTGGACAATATGAGCGCTCTCCTAATTCCGTAAGGAAATAGGATTTATTGTCCAATAGAGAATTAATGGTACTTAATGGATATATGTAATTAGAGGGGTATAACGAACATTATGACCATGCTCTAATTATGAACTACTGTGGAGGATCACACCATATGTAATAGCTATATCGATGGACACCGAGTTGTATCGGTCTGTGTAAAAACGTCTACAGTTGAGAAAGTACAGCTTCGGGTTTTTAGTGGAATAACACCAGAGTTAATAATCAAGGAATATTAATTAAAGAGTTTAATTAATGATTCCGATGATTATTGGAGCTCAAAATACTGTGGGTCCATTAGGTCCCCTTGCTAGCCTGATCGATTTAGGTAACAAGGGTCACGGTTAATTAACTGGATTGTCCAATTAATTGTGTTACAAAAGTGACACGTATATATTCGGGAATTAATTGAATAATGAGATTATTTAATTAATGAATGTTAATAGTTAAATTAATTAAATAATTAGATTATTTAATTATATTGATAATTATGAATTATTAGTTAACTATTAATTGGAGGGTGTTAGTTGATATATGGATTTAGGTGAAGATAAAATAATATGATTATTTTATTTTACAAAATCAATTATCTAAGTATTTGAATTTAAGTTTAAATTTAAAATACTTATTATCACTTTTAATATATTAGATATATTTGAAAATGATAATTAAAAGATATATATCAATTATAACACAAGAGATTGCATTTGATGCAAATTGGTGTGTGTACATATATAAGTGTTTGTATAGGATACAAACAATGATATATATATATATACATATATATATATATATATATATATATATATATATATATATAACCAAGGTCAAACCTCACCAACTCCTTCTCAAGTCCTGAAAGAAATATCCGACCCAGAACCCTCTGTCCGAACCATTAATGTTATAAGCCGTAATAATTTTGACTTCTTAATAGTTGATTACCATTCCCCCCATAATCAGCCTTTAAGAGAAAAATATGATAAAAATTATTCTGAGAATAAAAGAAACCAATTCCGTAAAAGATGGATAGAAAACATTAATAATCTAGATCAAAATATTCTTTTCTTTGAATGGTATAAAAATAGAAAAAACTTTGAACAAAGTTGTTCTATTATCGACCGACAAAAACTTAGAACATACAAAACTAAAAGAGGAGAAGAAACCCAATTACACCCTCCTCCAAGAGACTTTGAAATTAACATGCCTAATGATGACAATCCAGCTGGATCAAATACGACAAAATGTACACTTTTCGTTCTTTTTGATGAACCTATGTCACACATTACACCAGCTTCCTCACACCAAATTGGAGTTGTTATGAGGCAAAGCAACTACACCAATTTTTTCCTTAACTCCATTGGAGAACAATTAGAGAAAATTGACCTTAATCTTTCCCAGACCAATACCTCAACTACTAAAGAAATCACACCCCCACAAGTCTTTGTTCCTTATGAAACTTCAACCTCCTCTACTAGGGGAAAAGAAAAATTCATTAAATCTGAACCCCTAATATTTCCTGACCACACTGGAATTGAAAAATGTTTTGATAACCTAGTTGATGAAACAAAACTTCTTAAATCCTTAGAAGAAAGACTAGGAAGACTACCAGGTTTTCATATTCCTAACATCCAAACTATTGAAAAAGCTATCCATGATTCTTCTTATGAAGAAAATGAGATCCAAGGTTTCCAAGAATATATTCAGAGAATTACTACCAACGACAAAACTGACAGTTATAATAAAACTAAATACTACCATAACAATAAACCTTATTACCCAAAACCTACTCCTTCTGACCTACAATACGAAGAAACCGTCCCATACAGAGCTTACACTGGTAATGCTTGTTATCAATTCAACATTGACGGACTATCAGAATATCAAATCATTACTGTTCTTAGACAAATGCACATCATTGGTTATATTTATATTAAAAAATAAAACATGACTCATTCTGATGTTGTGACGTCTTTAACAACTGGTTTTGAAGGCCATCTGTTTGATTGGTGGACCCACACAATTAGTACACTTGCCAAAAGGTCTATTAAAGGACACACAAAAACTATAACAACTACTACACCTAATCAGACAACTAACCCATCTGCATTTGAATCAACTTCTACACAAACACAGACCACCACCACCACTTCAGAACCAGACGGCATGATGTTTTATGTTACACCATATTAATGCATTTTGTAGGAAATCCTAACATAAACCAAGGAAAATAGTTTTCAAAAATCCAAAATCTTAAATGCAAAAAACTTAGTGATTTTAAACGGTACAAAGACATTTTCTTAACCAGAGTTTTACAAAGACCTGACAATGCAAATTCCTATTGGAAAGAAAAATTTATTTCAAGTCTTCCAAACTATTCTCCAACAAAGTTAGAGATGAGATGGTTAGACAAATGGGATGGTCTGACTGGTCCCAAATTGACTTAAACACATGGACTTATGGTGAAATAATTGTAGCTATTAACATTGTTGCACTTCAGCTGTGTAATGACCTTAGAATAAAAAGCCAGCTCAAACAACAAAAATTAACAACCAGAAAAGAGCTAGAATCTTGGTGTGAACAATTTGGTTTTGACAAACTTCCCACTACCAAAAAGTGAACATCCAATAAACACTTTAAAGGTAAAGGTATCCACCAATACAAAAGAGACAAATATGGCAAGAAAAAATATCACTGGTCAGCTTACATTCCTGATAAAACCCCAAATTACTGGCCTTCCAAATCAAAGAAAACTTATTCCAAAAACAAAATGAAAAGTTTTAAAAAATCAAACAAATGATTTAAATGTGGCAAAGAAGGACACTATGCTAACAAATGTCCAGACCAAAAGAAGAAAATTAATAGCCTCGAGCTAGATGATCAAATCAAAGATAAAATCTTACAAGCTTTATACACTAACCAAGATACTTCCTCACCCTCATCATCCTCTAAAGAACTCTTAATAATTAATGAGTCATCTTCTGAAACTGACACTTCATCTTATTCCTCTTCTGAACTGAACCAGGAACCCAACCTTGCTTTAACAAAGAAATAAATGTCCTCAACAAACAAGATTATTCCTTAATGATTAGCATGATTGATAGTATTGAAGATCCTATACAAAAAGCCTTATATATCAGACAATTACAACAGAAGATTACTAACGAACCAACCACATCCAGTAACAGCACCCCCTTTAATGAAACAAAACCTTTTAAAAATGCCCCTTTTGAAGCTCCTGATTTTGAACAAAATGTGTTAGGAAAATTTCAAGCTAAATCTAGAAAAGTAACCGTTTCTAATTTACAAAAAGAAATCACAGACATTAAAGGAGAGATAAAAATATTAAAAACCCAGATTCAAGATTTACAAGTCAAAAAGAGTCTTGAAAACCATTTTCCAAAAAACCCATTAGAAAAACAATCAAGTTTCAACAGTTCTAACGAATCTGACAAAGAACAAGATGACGGCAAAGAACAAATTGACCAAAACCTTTTAAACCAAATTAATGTCATCCAAGAAGTAAGGATCCAAAAATGGTTTGTTGAAATTGACATTAGGATTGCTTCTAATTATACTATCAGAGCAATTGCTCTTGTTGACACTGGAGCCGATTTGAATTGCATTGTTGAATCTCTTGTTCCCACTAAATATCTAGATGTAACCACACAAAACCCTTCATGGGGATAATAAAATTAAACTTGACATCAAATACAAACTTACTAATGCCAAAGTTTGCAATTATGGAGTTTGCTATAATAATGATTTTATTGTTGTCAAAACTCTTTCCCAAAATGTGATTTTAGGATTGCCTTTTTTATATTTGATTTCTCCCTTCAAAGTCATTGCCGAAGGGATTGTTACTGAATATTTAGGAAAAGAAATCCTATTTCCTTTTATTTTTCCCGTCCTAATAAGAGACTTAAATGTTTTAAGAAATAATAATATTTGTATAGAAACCCCTGAACCTCTTGACAACTGTATTGCCACACTTACCAGAAAACAAAATCAACTAAATTTTCTAAAAGATGATCTAGTTTTCCAAAGACAAGAAAACAAGTTAAAAGATTCCTTTCTCCAAGAAAAGCTGAAAGGTTTTAAAGAAAAACTAGAAAAAGAAGTTTGTTCTTCTATACCAAATGCTTTTTGGGACAGAAAAAAACATATTGTTACTCTCCTCTATACTAAAGATTTTAATGAAAAAGGAATACCTACCAAAGCTAGACCAATCCAAATGCCAGCCGATTTAATAAATTATTGCAAGAAAGAAATTCAAGATTTAATTGAGAAAAAAATAATTAGACCTTCCAAGTCTCCTTGGAGTTGCCCTGCTTTTTATGTCCAAAAAAATGCTAAAATAGATAAGGGTGTCCCTAGACTTGTTATTAATTATAAATCCTTAAATGATGCCATACAATGGATCAGATATCCTATGCCAAATAAAGTTGACTTATTAAAAAGACTTTATGATTCTATTATTTTTTTCAAAATTTGACATGAAATCTGGATTCTAGAAAATCCAGATTGCTGAACAAGATCGTTATAAAACAGCTTTTATAGTTCCTTTTGGACAATATGAATGGAATGTTATGCATTTTTGCAATCAAAAATGCTCCTAGTGAATTTCAGTGTATTATGAACAATATTTTTAATTCCTCCTCTGAATTTTCAATTGTTTACATTGATGATGTTTTAATCTTTTCAAAAAATATTGACCAGAACTGGAAACAATTGGAAATATTCTTTCAATCCGTCAAGCATCATGGATTGGTTATTTCAGCCCCAAAAATTAACCTCTTTCAGACCAATATTTGATTTTTAGGCCACAACATCAAGAGAAGGACAATTGTTCCTATCCAAAGAAGTTTAGATTTTGCTGACAAATTTCCTGATGAAATAAAAGATAAAAAACAATTGCAAAGGTTTTTAGGTTGCCTGAATTACATTTCAAATTTTTATAAAGAACTTGGTATCATTTGTAAGCCTCTTTTCCAAAGATTAAAGACAAATCCTCCTCCCTGGACAGAAAACCACACTAAAGCAGTTCAACATGTTAAAAATTATGTTAAAAAACTTTCTTGCATGACTATTTGCCACCCAACTACCCCCAAAACCGTAGAAACTGATGCTTCAAAAATTGGATTTGGAGGTATTTTGAAACAAACTATTGAAAATAAGGAATGTTTGGTTAGGTATGTTTCAGGATCTTGGAATGATACCCAACAGAAATATTCGACTGTTAAAAAAGAGATTTTAGCTATTGTTCTGACTATCCAAAAACTACAAGATGATTTAATTTACTAGAAATTTATTTTAAGGGTTGATTGCCAATCGGCAAAATTTATTTTAAAAAAGGATGTAAAAAATCTTGCATCCAAACAAATTTTTGCCAGATGGTAAGCCTTGTTATCTGCCTTTGATTTTGATATTGAATATATTAAAGGATCAGACAATAGTCTCCCAAACTTCCTGACTAGAGAATTTTTACAGGGTGACAAATGACGAGCCCTATCAGGGGACGTGGCGGCCGAAGCTCTAGTGGCAGAGGCTCCACAAGACCATACTTATCAGACAAGAATATTGACTTATCATTGACTTATCATTCTTCCCCTAGAGGGAGCCACAAAGACAAGTATGTTATCTCTTTGATATCTCAGCCCAAATCACTTCATACTCTACCTATCCAATTCCCACAATTACCCAGTGGGCCTTCCTCCAGAAGAAGCCCAAGCTAGAGCCCAGTACACACGACAAACACCTTTTCTCCACTAGCTATTGACAGCAGTTCATTCAAGACTGTAGCATCATCCAAAATAAGCCCTCATTCAAATAGACAAGAGAAAATTTTAGCCCAAAACCAAAGCCCTCGGTCATCCTTACCAAAGATCAATCAACCGACTTATTCCTATGTCAACAAACCCTTCTTCAATAGGTTTTTTGCCATGGAACAACATTTTTTGCTTGACCAATATTTTAGAGAACCTAAAAACCTAGCAGATGATGTTATCAATCCCCTGTTTGGAAGGATTCCAGAAGACTTATCAAAAAGACACATATTTTATGAGTTTATTTTGGTTGACACAGACTCGATTTTTATATCCGATGCATTTGACAAAATTGACAGTGAAAAACTCATTTTTAGAAAAATAAAAATTTGCAAAATTATATCTTTTGAGGAGTGGGGAGGTGATCCCAACTCTACAAGGAATTTTAGCAGAATCTTTCATATTTCAAACTTTTCGTACTGGGACTATATCGATGCCTGGACCAAATTTCTCTATGGACAAAATCCAGGGAATTCTCTCTCCTGGTTTATTTATTTTGACAAGAATTTCAAAAGCAACCTACCAATCTGGTTCTTAGAATGGTGGGATAAATTCGGACTTATTATTGATTTTCTTCCGGCACAGGTTAAGGAAGGTTATTCATTATGGATTTCCAACCTTTCCAAACTAGATGTTTGGGACATTTGTCCAAACCTATTCCTATTTTTCATAAATTCCAACCTAACCTGGATCCTTATGCTCTAATATGCGATCCAAGACAAAATTGTTGGCAACGTTAAGGTACCCTATTTTGGAAGACAGATTAAAATCAAATGGTGGAGTGGAATGAATCTTACCGATCTTGGTAAAGAAAGAGTTTCAAGGTGGTTTGATGAAAATCTATCTCTCTACAATAAAATTTCAGACCAATCAGGATTTCTTATGGCCTAATCTCAAAATCAGGCTAGGATTGCTGCTGCATCTAATCCTGATGAATTAATGAAGATTGCTGAAGAGATGAAGAACACTATGGCCAGCATGTCTCAGGCTGGTACTAGTTCTGACAAGAGTGAAAAGGACAAAGATGATGGCTCAGATAATTATGCATACGACAGTGAAGACCCAATCAATTTCTTCGGTCATGATCCATGAAAAAGCAGATTCCCTGAGAAAGCAAAAGTCCATTATTAAAGCAACCGACAAAGCATCTCCATTATTAAAGCAACCGACGAGGCATCTCCATTATTAAAGCAACCTTATTTGACAGTTGTTAACTGGACCAGAGTTTACATCCAACCCTAGTTAAGTTTCCTGTCTATATATTGAGCTAAGATCTCATTTGTAAATCAGGTTCAGTTTTTAAGTTTTATTTCTTCTTTGAATGCTCTGCGAAGCATTACTATTCCCTCTCCTTCTCATCTTGTAAAATTTTGAACTACTATTCAAATAAAGTTTGAGACTTATCTTTGTGAATCAACTTTGCTGTCAGACACATACAGTTTACCACTGTAAGAATGTAATTCTTCTATTCTATTTTTATGACTTATTGTTATTTTCTGGTCTAAGTATATAGGCTGGAAACCCTGACCTATCCGTAAATGGTTGTATTATACCGAATAGGATACACTTGTGGTACAACAACGCCACGTACTCGATAGGACCATTGTTTTATACTTATACTGTATTGTTGAATATTCAATCTCCATTTCTGTTATGTTCTTAGAATTGCTATATATCATCCTCTGCTTCTTGTTTTAGATTATCTTGCTCCGCTTATATATATATATATATATATATATATATATATAAAAGTTGACTTTTTAAAAAACATAAAAATATAGTTGAATTTATATATATAAAAGCATGCAGAGGCATAAAGAAAAAGGGAGTGTTTTTTTTGTGTGATATATATATACATAAAAGCATGCAGAGGCGTGTTTTTTGAAAAAAAAAAAGCCAAAAGAAAACATATACATATATCTTGCTTCGTGTGCATCGAAATAGAGATATATATATATATATATATTGTTTTATGCTTGGTGTGTTTTTGAAACACATAGAAGAAAGAGTTTCTTCAATTTCTCTACACCCTCCATTCAAGTTCATGAGACCGTGATGCGCCCACACGCAGTTACCAGTCCCGGGAGATAGCGAGGAAGATCGAGTGGTTTAGACAGGAGCACATCGTAAAGTGAAGGAGTCTCCAAACGTTGGTATGTTTTTCTTCTATTTATATCGATTTCAATTTCCTATGTTTACATATTGTATGTATTAGTTCCGAAAATAATTATGATCCAAAGTTCACTGGTCCCAGATACCGATTATGATATGTATAAAAAATTTAAAACCTAGTTCCGTTGCGTAACCAGTGAACGGGGTTTCAACAATTGGTATCAGAGTCAATTTATTTTTCGGAACAAAAAATTGTTTTCGATGCTCTTGTATGTATGAATTGTGTAGGCACAATTTAAATTGATTGTATGATATTTTTGTTTGTATATTAATTTTTTAAAAATTTACAAAAACATGATTGATCGTTAATTATATGATACTGTGGATTTAGGGTTTATGGGTTGTATTATTATTATTTTTTTGTTTATATTTTTTTTTTTACTATTATTGTATTGTAAAAAAAAATAAAAATTGTAACTTATATTGAAGACCTGGAAAAATTGTGAAGATGGATTCATGAGATGAATCGAAGTGACCTGAAGAGATTGGAAGATATCTGAAGTTACTAGAAGACTAAGGAATGCCTTGGAATTTTTTTAATAATTTTAGATTCCAATTTTTAGATTAAATAATCCACAATACTCGGTCAATTCATTTATGTTTTATATTATGTGATGATAAAAGCACTGACATGCATACATATGTCATTTAGATTAGATGTGCCTACACAAATATATTTGATATGTCATACATGCATCATTGCCTGATATTTTATGTATTTTTTTAATGTGATTAAAATGGACAATATACATAATTGGCTATGAATAATGAGATTAGTTTTTAATGGTTAGAAAACTTTGTAATTCTCATTAATATTAATCTAGTTATTAAAGAGTTTAATAAGTTAGATTAATAGGGTCATTTATTGTAATTAGGATTAATATGATTAATTACCTAATAATAAATGAACCGAATAAAGTGTTAGAGTTTTAATTGTTAAAACTTGGTAAACACTATCATAATAATCTGACCTTAGTAAATAGATTACTGAATCTTAGATTGTTCACTAATAGATTAGATTTTTAATTGTTAAAAATCATTACTAATTTATTAGTTAATTAGAATTTGGTTCTAATTAGTTAATGCGCTAGATAACTTGATTAAAGTTAGTCATTTAATCCTATAGAGTCTAGGTACATTAACGGCTAATCGAAAACCCTAATTTTAAAATAGTGAGTGGGAGAGGGATATATGACATATATATCTCGCAGTCTCCATCATTAGTTCAATACCGTGAGATCCGAGTGGGGCCTCGTGACGACTTTGTTTTCGTCCTCCCTAAGGAGGGTTTCCACAAAGGTCAATACCAAGGTTGACTTCATAATGGATAGGATTTTTGAGGGTACTTCGAGATTGACCGACCCTAAGACGGTAATTCTCGAGTTAAACTCGTGAGATCTGAAATAGTGGGTTACACTCACGAAGGTTTTGATTAAGTTCATTAATTAAAAACCTGACTGAATGAACGATGGTTGAATGATATGGAATAAGAGTTATTCTAGAATATCATTTAATTGAGAATATTTCAGTCCAACATGCAAAGACTTGACCGACCCTAAGGCGGCACTTCTTTGTGGTATGTTGAATTGTCGTGGTATAGGAACTAGTTTTAGGGCAGTTCTAGTTTGTTAAACATGTTCATGCATCATGTTTAAATTTATGCCAAAGCACTCGCACTTGTTTTAAATAAATGACTGAATGAATGTTTTATTTATTTCAGCAATAATGTATTCTGCATTACTTCATATTCTCACAAACGACAAATTAACCGGTGATAGCTACACTAAATGGAAACTTAACATTAATGTAATATTGGTCACCAAAGACCTCAAGTTTGTGCTTACGGAGGAATGTCCTCCAACGCCTGCTACCAATGCCACACGAACTGTTCGTGATGCATACGAGCGATGGGCCTCATCTGATGAGAAGGCCCGAACATATCTGTTGGCTTCTATAACAGACGTGCTTGTCACAAAGCATGAAGTAATGACTTCAGCATTCGAAATAATGGAGTCATTACAAGCTATGTTTGGGCAGCCCTTAGATCAAAAGCGACATGAAGTTGTTCGTTCCGCTATGCTCACTCGCATGAAGAAAGGTAAGTCATTTCGGGAACATGTCCTGAGCATGATGTCCTACTTCAACAAGGCAGAAGTCAATGGCAGGGCCATTGACGAACCCAGTCAAGTGAGCATCATACTAATGACTCTTTCGAAGAGTTTCGATCAGTTTAAGAACAACTATGGGATGAACAAGTTAAGGTTCAATCCCACACAGTTGCTTAATGAGCTCACTACCTTTGAGTCCTTGACTAAGGACAACAAGGGTAAGACTAGTGAGGCAAATGTTGCCGAACCATCTTCCTACTCTAATAATAAGAAAAGATAGAGGTCTGCTGGGAAAGCGAAGGGTAAGCCCAAACCCAAGAAAGCCCAAAGCAAGAAGAAGTCGAAGAAAAGTAAACATGATTTACTTGTTCTTGAGTCATGTTTAGTAGAAGATGATTTTTCACCCTGGATAGTTGATTCGGAGGCCATTAACCATGTTTGTTCTTCTTTACAATGGACTAATTCTTAGACACAGCTAGAGGAGCAAGCCTTCTCAATGCGTTTGTGGTCAGGGGATGTCGTGTCGGCACGAGCAGTGGGCGTAATTAGATTACGTTTTTGTAATAATTATATATTGTTGGACAATGTTTTTTATATTCCTGTATTTACAAGGAATTTGATTTTCGTTTCTAAGTTCTTAGAACAAAAATATTATGTTTCTTTTAATAATAAGTCTGTTATTATTGGAAAGAATGGTCTGAATATTTGTTCAGGAATTAATGAAAACAATTTGTATGTGTTAAGACCGTTATTACATACTACACTGCTCAATACCGAAATGTTTAAGGTTGAAAAACCAAAAACTAAACGACATAAGATTTCTCTAGATAATGACACGCATCTCTGACATCTAAGGCTTGGTCATATCAACCTTGACCGGATAGACAGACTAGTAAAAAGCAGACCTTTAAGTGAGTTAAAGGTTGACACCTTATCTGTCTGCGAATCTTGTCTGGAAGGTAAGATGACTAAAAGAACTTTTACTGGAAAAGGGCTTAGAGCGAAAGAAACACTAGAGCTTATACATACAGACATCTGTGGACCGATGAATGTTAAAGCTATGGGTGGTTATGAGTATTATGTCACCTTTATAGATGACTACTCAAGATACGGATACGTCTACCTAATACAACGGAAGTCAAAAACATTTAAAATGTTCAAAGAATTCTGAGCTGATGTTGAGAATCAATTAGGTAAGACTATGAAGTCACTACGATCGGATCGTGGAAATGAGTACCTTGACCAAGAGTTTGAAGACTTTATGGTCGAGCATGGGATAGTTTCCCAACTCACAGCTTCCGGTACACCTCAGTAAAATGGTGTAACGGAGAGGAGAAATAGAACCCTTATGGAAATGGTAAGATCTATGATTAGTTTCTCATCATTACCAAATTCCTTTTAAGGATATACCTTACAAACAGCTGCATACATTTTGAATGTAGTGCTATCCAAATCTGTTCTTAATACTCCCCTAGAGTTGTGGAATAGTCGTAAAGCTAGTTTGTGAAATTTTCACATATGGGGGTGTCTAGCACACGTGCTAAAGAACAGAAGTGGAAAGCTAGACTCCAAGTCTGTGGCCTGCCTGTTTGTAGGATACTCCAAGGAGACCAGAGGTGGGGACTTCTAAAGTTCTGAGGATAACAAAGTATTTGTATCGACAAATGCAACGTTTCTTGAGGAAAATTATATTAGTGACCATAAATCTCGTTCTAAAATTGTATTGAATGAGTTGGAGCTTGGTGAGACTAATGCTTCATCAACAAGATTTGTTGATCCATAAACATCTGAGAGTCAGATGGTTCCTGATCAGGATACACTACCACCTAGACGTAGTGAGAGGGTTGTGAGACAACCTGAATGCTATTTAGGTATAGATGAGGGACAAGGTGTTGTCTCTACTGATAGTGTTGTCTCTACTGATAGTGCTGATGATCCATTGACATTTAAGAATGTAATAGAAGATCATGATAAAGAGGAATGGCTTAAAGCTATGAATCTTGAGATGGAGTCCATGTACTCTAACTCAGTCTGGGATATTGTAGACGTACCGAATGGGGTAAAACCCATAGGGTGTAAGTGGATCTACAAGAGAAAGAGATGAGTAGACGGAAAGGTAGAGATCTTCAAAGCAAGGCTAGTGGTCAAGGGTTATACCCAGAAAGAGGGGGTCGATTATGAAGAGACCTTTTCGCCAATAGCCATGTTTAAGTCTATTAGGATTCTCTTATCCATTGCTGCCTATTTCGATTATGAAATTTGGAAAATGGACGTCAAGACTGCATTCTTGAATGGAAATCTTGATGAAAGCATCTATATGATGCAACCAGAGGGATTCGTGTCTCCAGATCAATAGCAAAAGATTTGTAAAGGTCCATCTATGTACTTAAGCAAGCATCTAAATCTTGGAACATTAGGTTTGATGATGTGATCAAAACCTATGGATTCGAGCAGAACGTTGATGAGCCTTGTGTCTACAAGCGCATCATTGATAAAAAAAAATAGTTTTCTTGGTCCTATATGTAGATGATATCCTACTCATTGGGAATGATGTGGGAGTGTTGTCTGATGTAAAGGGCTGGCTGGCTAGCCAATTCCAAATAAAAGATTTGGGAGAGGCAAGTTATGTTTTATAGATCCAACTTATAAGGGATCGTAAGAACAAACTCATAGCACTGTCTCGGGCATCATATACCGATAAGATTCTTAAGCGATTTTCGATGCAAAACTCCAAGAAAGGTAATTTACCTTCTAGGCATGGAGTTCACTTGTCTAAGGAAATGTGTCCTAAGACACCCAAAGAAGTTGATGATATGAGACGTGTACCCTATGCATCGGCAGTAGGTAGTCTCATGTATGCTATGTTATGCACGAGACCAGACATTTGCTATGCAGTGGGAGTAGTCAGCAGATATCAGTCCCACCCAGGATTGGATCATTGGGTTGCTGTCAAGACAATTCTCAAGTATCTTCGGAGAACGAGAGACTATATGCTAGTGTATTCTGGGCATGATTTGATTCCGTTAGGATACACGGATTTTGATTTTCAGTCAGACGGGGATTCTAGGAAATCCACGTTTAGATCCGTATTCACCCTGGGTGGTAGAGCCAATGTGTGGAGAAGTATCAAGCAATCTTGCATTGCTGACTCCACCATGGAAGCCTAATATGTAGCCGCTTGTTAAGCTGCTAAAGAGGCTGTTTGGCTCCCTAAGTTCTTGAGTGATCTGAAAGTTGTTCCAAATCTGGATAGGCTCATCACACTTTATTGTGATAACAGTGGTGCTGTGGCTAATTCTAAAGAACCAAGAAGCCACAAAAGAGGGAAGCATATAGAGAGAAAGTATCATCTCATTAGAGAGATAATGCAGAGAGGAGATGTGATCGTCACTAAGATAGCCTCGCAAGACAATCATGCAGATCCATTTACGAAGACCTTACCAACTAAAGTGTTTTTGGGTCACCTAGATGGTCTAGGGTTACGAGACATGCCTTACATGCTTTAGTGCAAGTGGGAGATTTTTGGTTTTATGCCCTAAAGATGTAATTTGTAAATGGACTTATGAAATAAATAAAATGAAAAGTTCAATTCATTCTTGTTATGTTATTTATTTTATAAACTTGTGCATATATTTAAACATCCAAGATTGCTAGATGTAATCTTGAACTGTGTATATGAGTGTCATATACGGATGGATACAGTAAGAGATGTTCAATCTAAAGAGTCCATAGATAGCAAATAAAGTTGGGTACTTTATTTGTGGTTAATCTATAGCTGCGGTCCATTCCGTAATGTACGATGATTTTATCCTGAATAATTCATATGATATATGGGAATGGAGACACCTTGTATGATGTGATCATACAGGACTGGGCCATGATCTATATGAATCTCTCACCAAGATCCGTTTACCGATGAGTTTCATATATATCAACAAATGATGGATATATGTGGGTGATCTTGATCCTGAGTGTCTTATCGACTCATTCAGGTTAAATCGTAGTCTTTGATATACCATGGGTGAGATCAGATGCATTTCCTGATCAATATACTCTGTATGTTGAGATTACGGTTTGGCTTGTGGCTGGGAAGGTTTGTACACAATAGTGGAATCCACTCCTTCTTGTGAGAAGTAGATGGTAGTTCCCTTAAGGGTTGATTCGGGGCTTGGACAATATGAGCGCTCTCTTAATTCCGTAAGGAAATAGAATTTATTGTTCATTAGAGAATCAATAGTACTTAATGGATATATGTAATTAGAGGGGTATAACGGACATTATGACCATGCTCTAATTATGAACTACTGTGGAGGATCACACCATATGTAATAGCTATATCGATGGACACCGAGTTGTATCGGTCTATGTAAAAACGTCTACAGTTGAGAGAGTACAGCTTCAGGTTTTTAGTGGAATAACACCGGAGTTAATAATCAAGGAATATTAATTAAAGAGTTTAATTAATGATTTTGATGATTATTGGAGCTTAAAAGACTGTGGGTTCATTAGGTCCCCTTGCTAGCCCGATCGATTTAGGTAACAAGGGTCACGGTTAATTAATTGGATTGTTCAATTAATTGTATTACAAAATTGACACGTATATATTCGGGAATTAGTTGAATAATGAAATTATTTAATTAATGAATGTTAATAGTTAAATTAATTAAATAATTAGATTATTTAATTATATTGATAATTATGAATTATTAGTTAACTATTAATTGGAGGGTGTTAGTTGATATATGGATTTAGGTGAAGATAAAATAATATGATTATCTTATTTTACTAAATCATTTATCTAAGTATTTGAATTTAAGTTTAAATTTAAAATACTTATTATCACTTTTAATATATTAGATATATTTAAAAAAGGATAATTAAAAGATATATATCAATTATAACACAAGATATTGCTTTTGATGCAAATGGGTGTGTGCACATATATAAGTGTTTGTATAGGATACAAATAAGGATATATATATATATATATATATATATATATATATATATATATAAGTTGATTTTTGAAAAAACATAAAAATATAGTTGAATATATATATAAAAGCATGCAGAGGCATAAAGAAAAAGAGTGTTTTTTTTTGTGATATATATATACATAAAAGCATGCAGATGCGTGTTTTTTGAAAAAAAAAGCCAAAAGAAAACACATACATATATCTTGCTTCGTGTGCACCGAAATAGAGAGATATATATTTATATATATATATATATATATTGTTTCATGCTTGGTGTGTTTTTGAAACACATAGAAGAAAGTGTTTCTTCAATTTCTCTACATCCTCCATTCAAGTTCCTAAGACCGTGAAGCGCCCACATGCAGTTACCAGTCTCGGGAGATAGCGAGGAAGATCGAGTGGTTTAGATAGGAGCACATCGTAAAGTGAAGGAATCTCCAAACGTTGGTATGTTTTTCTTCTCTTTATATCGATTTCAATTTCCTGTGTTTACATATTGTATGTATTAGTTCCGAAAATAATTATGTTCCAAAGTTCACTGGTCTCACATACAGATTATGATATGTATAAAAAATTTAAACCTAGTTTCGCTGCGTAACCGGTGAACGGGGTTCCAACAAGGTGTTCCATCTAGACTCATAAGCTAGAAATCTTCCAATGACTTCACTCGGCTTCATATTCTTGTACTCACTATTCTCTTCAAGTGTCGTCACTTTAGATTCGAACCTTGACGAAAGTGACCTCATAATTTTTTGCTTGACTCTCCTATCTGAATAGGGGTCACCAAGTTGATGGCTTTGGTTGACAATATCCATCAACTTCACTTGGAAGTCATTGAAGCATTCATGCTCCTCCATCATAATCATCTCGAATTGCATATGTAGGACTTGGAGCTTTGAGTCCTTGACTACCTCGGTTTCCTCATGTGCCGTTTGAAGAATGTCCCAAGCCTCTTTTACAATCCTAATGTTTTGGACCAGCTTGTACTGATTATCGTCCACGGCACAAAGGATGGCATGCATAGCCTTGTTGTTCCACTTGGATGCTTCAAACTCTTGAGCACTCCAACTAGACTTGGGATTAGGAGCTTCTACACCATCGTCAATGGTCATTGTTGGAGTATAACCGTCTTCAATAGCCATCCAAGCACGGTCATCTATTTGGCAAAGATAGGCTTTTATCTTGCCCTTCCAAGTAGCATAATTCACCCCATTGAGAAAAGGGGGTCTTGTGCTTGAGGCTCCTTCATGACTATTTTCGTTTCCACTCATTGTGTTTGAGGGTAATGAATGATATGAAGATGCAAATGTAATGCAACACACAAAATTCAAACAACCAGAATGCACAAGGTAAGACACACACAATGCACGGATCACCTGAGTATATCTAGGTACCGGCTCTGATACCAATTGAAATTCCCTAGAAAGTGTGTATCTATAACCTAGAGGGGGGTGAATAGGTTTTAATTCGATAGATTACCAATTTTGTGAATTAATCAATATTAACAATTCTACCCCATTCTACTTAAATGCTCAATTAAATGACAACAAACATAAAACAATAACAACACGGAAAATATACGTGGAAACCCTCCAAACAGAAAAAACCACGGGCTATTTAGAGCGCCACCCTCGATCCTCAAAATCCACTATTGAGTAAAAGTTTACGACCTAGGTTGACCTCCCGTCTAACCCTCTAGTTACTAACCTTTCACTCTACCCAACGGGCCTTAATAGCGATTTTGAATCACTAACCTTGTGCACTAACCACTTAGCCACAAGCTAAATCAACAATGAAAAGATAATGGCAACCTAAGTGAATATGCAAGAATATTCAATATGCAAAAATGCTAGGTCAATACATTCATGCTTATCTAGGATTAATAATGACAATTAAAGCAAACCCTAGATATCAATGTTCTAAATACAAAGGCAAGAAGAATTAGCTAGAAGGGCAAAATCGTCCTAAATGCTAGCTATCACAAATTAATGCATCTCAACCAACAATCAACACACAAGCATGTCATAAAAGCAATTAAACAACCAAGCAAGCAATTAATATGCAATAAAGACTAAAACCCTAGGTATACATGTCTTAGTAATGAAAACATCGAGATTAGAACATGTAGAGAACACCTAGTCATGAACAAACAAGAAACCCATGCTTGAAAGATGCTTGATGCTTTGGATTTTAAGGATGGTTGAGTAAAAATGTCTTCTTGGAGCTTCTCTCTCTAAAGAACCTTATCTCACTCTTAAAATTAGGTTTTGAAGCTCTCAAAACGAATTGGGAAGAAGATGATGTATATATATGAAGCCTAAAGTGAAACTACGTCATTTTTGGCAAAACGCAACCAAAACGCATCAGGACTGCTGGCTGTACCGCGGTCCAGGCAAGTGTCTAGATCGTGGCACAGAAAGCGGTGTATCATCTTGACAACGCCGCTCTGTAGACCGTTGTGCATGCAGCGTGCACAAACCGTGGTCAAGATAGCAAGCATCCTCTGTGAAACTCCAATTGGGAGGCCGCGGCGTAGGCAACACGCACAGACCGCGGTAGACACAGCGTGCATCCTCTGCCAAAAACTGTTGTGCAGGCCGCGGCGGGGGCACTGCATATAGAGCTGTCTAGACCGCGGTATAGAGGAAAAAATCCTCTCTTTAAGGCACAATCATACATTCAATTACTCAAATAAAAATAGGACACACAAGGCACACAAAATGACAAATAAGCATGCAAGCAAGATAATTAAAATAAAATGCATGAGTGTTAGTGTGTGCACTAAATCTCTTCAATGAAGTTAAGCAATACGAACAATGAAGCCCTAAACTACCTTTACATATTGATCCCAAAATGTGGTTGTCAACAAAATAAGCCAATCAAAAACTGAGGAACTTACAGTTTATTTCCATCCTCATGCATACAATTCAAAGAAAGGGAGTTCACACTCCTAGGTGATTCACGTTCGTGATTGGATTGGAAAATCTTACGGATTCAATTCGACGATAGTTCAATCATCACGGAGGTACAATACTTTAATTATATGTCAATTAATCTAGGGTTAAGGTTCTTTCTTTTAAAGGGAATTTTTTAAAAAAATATACCAAACCCTAATTTTACGCTTCCGCCGTGTTTTAAATCGATTTTTTCCCTACAAATGAATCACCACTTTTCTTTGTGACTTACTCGGTTGCCCATTCTAACAATTATGTCGTCCAATCATTTGATTTTGAACGGCGCTTATGAAACCACATTTGCATCATATCACGAAGAAATTCAAGTACCACTGTTACAGGTAACCGCCTGGAAAATTTCACGGGAAAATTTCATGCAATTGTTAAGATTATCTGCAATGTTGGTAGTCATCATATCGAACCATTTTTCTGGGCTATAAGCACACGCCCATTTTTGTGGACCAATTTCTAGTAAATACTGATGTACTTTTGGATGCACAATACGGAGCTCATTCATCTCTTTATCATAGTCCGATTGGCGGTACGTGTAAGCTGCAACTGTGAATATATCACTTATATCCTTTTGTAAATGTCTTCTTATAATTACTCTTCAAATTTTGTGTAATATGGAAAAAAAATACAATCCGTGAGATGCATTAGGGAACACATTTGAAACAGAATTGTGTATGTTTGGATTCCGATCGGAAATAAACATCAAGTTGTCAGGATGACCGATTGCCTTATGTAATTCAGTGAGGAACCACGTCCAAGATTCTTCATTTCTTTATCGCCAATGCCAAAGGCTAAAGGGAGGATTTTATTATTTCCATCTTTACAAGCAGCACCCCTTCCAATGTGTACCATCGATAGCGATAACCGGCCTAATAACCTTGCGAAAACCCTCAATACAAGTGCCAAGACACATAAAGTAATACATGAATCTGTTTTCAGAGTTTGTTTCGACCTTCGTAACAATACCGGGGTTGGCTTGTTCAAGCATGTAAAAATGGCTTAAGCTGAAACAACTCTGAAGGTTTTTCAAATACACGATGTTTAGCTTTTTAAGTTTCTCTCCAAGCTTTACTGTATAGAACTTGTATGCCATGTTCTCCCCTTATATCTTCAATTATGTCTACAGAACAAATGATGCAACCATTTCAATTTACCTTGGGTGCCATCAACTCTGCAATTATAGCGGAACTTGTTTTCCGATAATGCGTCCTAAACCTGTCAACAATGCAATTGTAACTCTCTCTTAAGGTCTTCCTTTGTCCTAAACATTTTTCCTTTAAATATTGGCTCGCTCGAAGTTGATGAAGCTATTTTGGTGACATTATCAAATGAGTACAAATCAACCCCCGGTAGTTCCCACCGTGATGGAGCTGTAATAATTGATTGTTCAACCTTATAATTATTTGACCATCCGTTGTTTGAATCAACACCAATTTCTACATAATGCCTTAGATCCACCCCATCGCCAGTATTATTATCTCTATCATCCAAAGTTGGAGAATAATGCACATGGATCCTATGCTCCTCATCCAAAGTTGGAAAACCACTTGTACCAAATTATCTCTGAACACCACCATGAGGTCGAGACAATGGAATTGTTGGGGCACCGAGGTTGTTAGATTATTGGAACTGACTGATATAATTGGTTACTACAACTTGCAGTTGTATGGGTGGGATGTTTGGGTGAAAACGTGTGTTGCATTCCATCAACTTGTCTAGGCATGTTGTGTTTTGCTTCACTTGTACATAAATCACAGGAGTACATGTATCCTCCATCAATGCAAATGTAACATCAACATCAGCTATAATATTCATTTTCAACTGCCCCAAATGTCCGTAACCCATTCCATGTAGTATGAGTTCACAACTATTTATGTCAATGTTGGCAACTGAACATACCAATGAAACTAAGTCATGGTATGTTAGTCCCTTAGGCACAACAAGCCTTCTTGATTCACCACTCACATACTTGTCATCCTCTTAATAACCATTGAATCTTATGATGACTCTACAAACATCTATAACTGCACATGTAATAGTACAAGTAGATTAAAAAGTTACAAACCAATGAGTTAAATACGAAATGACATGATAAACTGATCCATATGACATGATATACTAACTCATATGACATGATGCAAATACCACTATTGCATGACATAAACATATATTATATGTTTAG
This sequence comes from Dipteronia dyeriana, assembly GCA_032871835.1. Lineage (NCBI taxonomy): Eukaryota > Viridiplantae > Streptophyta > Magnoliopsida > Sapindales > Sapindaceae > Dipteronia > Dipteronia dyeriana. The sequence goes on along the minus strand of CM065296.1, from coordinate 78,923,692 downwards.
ATATCATATATGTTACATTATGAACTAAAAACATATTACATGTCATACGTGTTACTTGATAAACTAAAAATATATTACATGGCATACATGTTACATAATGAACTAAAATCATATTACATGGCTGATTGCCATATAACTTTCGATAGAAACCTAAAATATTCAAAAACTTCAAAATTGATTTCTAAAGCCACAATATACTCAAATAATGTATCAAAACCTATGAAATATAAACCATTACAAACAATTGTAAACTGATCAAAGTATTAAAACTCACCGTATGGTTTAAAGAGTGAGCTCAAGAAGATTCAAGCTTCAAATAACAAAAACTCTTACCTTATAAACTTCAGATTTGACTTTATCTAGCTCCTACTCGAGTTTGTGGGTCAATCAAGAGTAATGATATTAAGTATTATGGTTTTATTTATATTGTTTTCAAAGATTGAAGACGAAATATTGGAGAGTCAGAATTTACTAATAGGTGAAAGAGAGATCTCAACGAGAGAAAGTGAACAATTAGGACGAAAGAAAGAGATGAGGAAAAAATATCATAAAGGCATTTTAGTCACTTTCTGGTTAGTTTAGAATATATTTTGGACTTTTTAGTTAAATATTGTTTTCTTTGAAATTTTAGTTAAAAATGAATTTCAATTTTACAAATAGGTTCTGTTAAGTAATTTTAATATTTAATTTTAATAAAAATTGATTTTTATATAATAAATTAAACTTACAGCATCCGGTTGCTTTGTGGGCTGTGAGCCACTTTTTTTATGTTCAATAAATTTTTTGTTTACTTTTTTAACATTTGTACGGTACAACACATGTATATCAAGTGGTTGTTACTCTGTCGTTAATAAAGGAAGCCACTGCACCACTCATTCACCAACTAGCTAGACAGGCCAACATGTGAGATGAGAAGGAGACCGGGACTTTTAAATCTGCTCATTGACCAACACTCCACCAAATTTAATGTAAATCCAGACTAAAATGATCTCTTCTATTCTAGGCTTCTTTGCAATGAATTCATATAAATAACAATAATTATTTCATTAAAATGTGTATATAAATATACTGATTACAAAAGACTCATTATATTATAAATTTCCTTCTCTTTTTTTTTTCCTTTGTTAATATTAAGAATCATGTACAAATTAAAGTCAATAGGGCATGATATGGGCGGTTTTGCTGTCATAAACTCCTATGCCAGAGTTCTTCTTTCCCAAAACTTTTATCAAATCCCCACACATCCTCCTCACGATACCTTCGTTTTTCCTTTCAAAAAAAAATATATATATACCTTCGTTTTCGCTCTGCATCACCAACAACATCTTCGTCACGCCGTTACTCGTAACCACCGCCTCCTTAACTCTGCCGTCGTTGTACAAGCAGCACATGCTCCACAGCACCACCATGCCGTCCTCCCTAGCCGTCTTCTTCACCTTCATTATCCTCTCCACTATCCCTGCCGCGCATCTCGGCTCTTCGCTAACCGCACACCTCCCCTTACAGCACGTCACCATCAACGACAACAGTTTGTTGGAAAGGACTTGAACGAGTCCTAGCTTGACCAGCTGAGTTTTGACCGGTCGAATCGCTGACAAGGTTATTAAGATTGTCAAAACTGCGTCGTCTAGGTTCTCATCTTCTGCTGTTTTCATATTATCCAATAGTACGGACAGAAGGTTCTCTGTTTCTGAGAGTTGGCGTTTCGATTCATGTCCGGACTCGAGCCAGTACTAGATGCTGGAGCGTTCATACGTGACCCCCGTGCAGAGGCTGACCGGAGACCTCATCACGTCCAAAGATATCGGACAACGGAACATACTCGGAACTGTTATGCACAGTTCATCTCTCTCTCACACCATTTTTATTGATTTTCTGGTTTCAATGTCTTTACACACAGAGAATCAGAAACCGACTAGTGGAGAGGAGAGTGCTTGGAGAAGGGGTTTTGTAGAGGGTACAGTCAAAGCTTGAGGTGACGTGTTTTGACTGTGAGACTATGTCTTTGAGTTAAATTTTGATTACGGTCGAGTCACTAATTGATTTTGAATCGATAATTATTTAAATGTTTCTATTGTATTAATAATTTTAACTTATTTTTTATTTAAAATATATCACATTAATTCATTTGATTAATTTATTAATAGTTAAATATAATTAAATATATAAAATGTTAAATTTATTTTTAAAATTTTTATTTTTAATATACTTTTATTTATATTTTAATATAAATAAAAATCAAATTAAGAAAAAACATATATCTTCTTAAAAAAAAGATTTTTTTTTTTTTTGAGTAAAATATTAATTTATATATTAAAAATTAAGATTAAAAATATTAAAAAACATAAGAAAAAAAATTACGGTAACCAAAGATTGAGATCTAGAAATTTCCAGATCTCTATCGTTTCATTGAGGTAACCAAAAACAAAAGCTGAATTTGAGTAATCATATAAGACCAACAAAAACAAAAAAAAAATGATTTTTTAAGGTTGAAATAGCTTAAAATAAAAATGGGTTTCCATATTCATCTCAAATATTCAAATGGGTATTTGGAGACCAAGAGATGATGATCTGAAAACGATGGAGATCATCGGTTTTTGCGTCTCTTGCATCTCTATCTTCAAAAAGCCCTAACAACAATGGCGGCACCAGTAGTAACACCTGGACTAGCAGGAGGCATCGAGTCCGTCCAATGCTTTGGACGGAAAAAGACAGTCGTCGCCGTCACCCATAGCAAGAAAGGCCGCGGCTTCATCAAGATCAATGGTTGCCCCATCGAGCTCGTCGAGCCTGAGATCCTCCGTTTCAAGGTCGATCCTCCTACTCAGCCGCCACAGTTTCACCGACATCAACATGTGCATCCCAGGCGCTCGTTGTCGATCCTAGGCAAATGATTGAGATCTGAAAATTTACAGATCTCCATCCATTCATTGGCATGGACGAGCAATCAAAAAAGGAGATTTTTGGTGGGTCATCCTTTCCAGATCTCAATCCTTTCGACATGCGCATTATTTTTTTGTCATATTCCTTCAACTATTTCAAATACCCAATTCACAATTTTTCTTAGATTTTGATGGGTTAAAGTCGGATAAGTAATTTGTACACAGATCTCTGATCAATTTTTTTCTTCCAAATTCAAGAGAGAAATTCATGACTTTGAAGTAATTGTTGTTGTTGTTTTCGGAGGATCAAGCAAGTGGTGCAGCAAAAGCAACTAAATTAAATGAAGCAATTTCAGCAGTAAGAGTTGTTCCAATAACTAGAGTTCGCATAAAATCTGTGATGGATGGATGGATGGATGGAAGGATTTGCTATGGAAGCTCTACAAGAGTTGTGTAGAAACTGCCCATGTTTGTAAATAATAATCAAGTATATGTATTATATATTAATGTAGTTATTTTTCTTTGTTTGATTTTTATTTAATATTAAAATATATAAAATATTTAAAAAAAATTGGAAAATAAAAACGTAATTATAAAAAACTTTAGAGGTAAAATTGGCCTTTTATACATTTAGTTTTAGTTGACTGTTACTAAGTTGGTTTAATGGATTAAAATGATGTATTTTAGAAAAAGAACGAATTAGAATTGTTAATATAACAAAGACATTTAAATATGTGATAATTTGAAGAAAAAAAATTAAGACTATTATTTATTATTTTCGGTATGTGAATTTATTTTGGATAAATTGCACAAATCTCTCTAAAATTTGATCGTATTGCAGTGTTGCACACATATACAACTTATATGTTAATTATACAAACAACCCTAAAACAAAAAATTAGGTAAACAACCCTAAAACAAAAAAATAGGTAGTGTTTGTTTTTTCGTTTGAAAGCTAAATCGGATTAAGGTTGATTGAAGTCTATAATAATATGTTTGTTTACATTTATGATGTCTGAATATAAGTATATATACCGCTATAACTATTAAAGATAATTATCCCAATGACCAACAATTTGGGTCATCACAATCAAAATAATTATTAGATGGGGAATTGGTTTCATAATAATCATTTCAAATGAATACTGTTACAGTAATTGCCATTTCGTTAAAAATTGTTAACTTTTTTCAAGAACTACTCTAATGACCATTAATTTGTTCACTTGGTAATAAAAATGACCATTCTAATCATTCATTTTTTTTTCATAATTGCATCGGTGACCATTCATTTGGTCAATTGGTATCAAAATAACCATTATAATTATCTCACTTTTTCTAGACCAAGTGTATTGGCCATTCATTTGGTTAATTGGTATCAAATAGATCATTATACGTAGGGGTAATTGCACAAACATCCCTAGAGATTTGACTTAATTACATGGATATGACACTTTTGGGTATATTAACAAAAAACCTACATGTCGTTTAATAAATATTGCACGGATATCTCCTATCGTTAGTTGTCATCCGTTAAAACTAACAGCCAACGGTCAAAGGTGTTGTGAAAAATGTCCTTAAAACAAATGTTGTTAATTTTTTGGTGAAATAATAATTGGATTAACTTTTCATTTTATATTTGTGTACATTTAATGTAATTAATATTGTATTAATAACATAAAATTCCATGATTATTAAATGTAATATTAAACATAGTATATAAGTTGTTATATACATGAGGATTATGTTTAATATAATAATCTTAATTGTGTGTAATTGATAATTAAAGTTGGGATCTTCAATTGATTAAAATTACTAGTACGGTTCATTCCCATTAAGAATGGAACAGGTTTATTCGAACTGTTGATGTGGTGACATTAGAATGAAAGTATTTTGTATGATAAGATTATACAAGACATGGACACGATAAATTGAAATCTTTAATAATCTCCGTCTTAAAACAAAATATTCTCATTTATCAAAAAGATGGTCATATATGGAACGATTTTAATCCTGAGTATTTAACAGACTCCTACTTGTAGAGTTGTGTCTTTTGACTTACTCGGTATGGTCTGCTCATATTGTCAAACCTAAAACCTTGTATCTTGGAGACATAATGGTATATTTAGCTGGGAATGATAATATACAAGATGAAATCCATTCCTTCGTAATTGAAACAGGCAAACAGTTCTCTTGCGTAAATGATTCGGGTCTTGAACAATATAGCGCTCAATTAATGATAAGATCATAAATAATTGTTCATTAGAGAATCACAGGAACTCAAGGATAAAGATATAATTGAGAGGTCAACGAATTTGAACCTAGCTCATATTACGATCTGTTTATGAAGGATTGATCTGTATGTAATGATTATATCAATAGACTGTTCGATTCCTATTCGAGTAATTAATTCTATACCGACAAGAATGCAGTTCCAGTTTTTTAGTGGAATAAATCTGGAATCAATAAATCTAGTATTTAATTAAAGAGTTTGATTAAATATTAAAGATATATTGGAGCTTGAAATTATAGGTTCATGTGCCCCTATGCCATCTCCATAACACTGTATTGAATATTAAGGTATAATGACGAATGAGGTTCAGTGATTAATTTTGAATTAATCATCTATACATAAATGAGTTTATATATTGTTTTATTAATTAAATAATATTTGATTATTTAATTATTATATATATAATAATGATTTATTAATTTTTTTATATTGTATAAGGTGGGCGGAGGTGACTTTGTGCACCACCCACCCCCATTTTTTTTGTTTATTATTTGTTCCATAAAGAGCTAAGCTCTTGTCAAAGATAGGTGGAGAAAAGAAAATAACAATAAAAGCAAATGTTCATGGTTCTGGTTTGTGTTTTTACAACACTACCATGAAGTCTTCTTGCTTTAATAATAAAAATATTTTTTATGTTGTTTTCTTCACACACATTTAAACCAAGTGGATCTGAAGCTCTTATTCTATGCTTCTTTATGCCACCCACCCTAGCTCTCTCTTGTTTTAAAAAGACCACAAAGAAGAAAAAACAAGTGGAAGAGAAAATGTTCTCGTTTTTTTTTTGGTGTGAGAAAAAGGAATAAAGAAGAGTTATTTGTTTTTTTGTAGAGAGATATCTATATAAAAAAAAAAGTTTTTTTTAATACTAGACTCTAAAGAATATTGTGAGAGAGTCTCTCAATATTTTTCTTGTTATCTGAAGAGTTGAGTACATAACTTGAATAGAAATTCGAGAGTCGAAATTTCTACTGAATACCGAGACGCCCACCCCGTTGGTTCTTTTATGTTGGAGATTCGATGTGGAAGAACTTGGTTCGAGGGTGAAACAAATATTATGGTGTGTATAATATTAATCTAGAGGGGGGTGAATAGATTTTAATCAAATTTTACCCAATTTTCGTTAATGGTCAATTAGACGAAAATGCCCATAACTAGTCACAATAATATCACAAGTGTAATAAGTGCGGAAATAATAAAGACACTTAAGATATACGTGGAAACCCTCCAAATGGAAAAAAACCACGGGCTGTTAAGTGCACCACACTCGAACAACGAATCCACTGATGATAGAGGCGTTACAACCTACTCTCGGTATATAACCCACTACCACTACCTGATCCCGGTATTAAGTGGACCTAGTCCAATTTGCTTACGCTTGAAGCAACCTACCCCCGGATGCAATGCAAGACTTACTTCTCAATGAAGAGATAAACACCCTATGTGAATATATGATAATATTCAAACAACAAACAAGGCTAGGGTACCTTATATGCTTATCTAGGGTAATGAGATGGCAATAAATGCAATCCTAGATATCAAGAGCTAAATGACATGTCATAAAGCTTAGCTAAACATAGAACAAGCAATCCTACGAAGCTATCATAAAAGCCAAATCAACACATGTTGTCATCAAGCATGGCAAGGACTATAATGCAATCACTAATGCAATCAATGAGTCCTAAACAATATCTAAATGCAAAGCATAGAGATTTAGCTAGAAGTTATCAATAACAACAATCCTAGCTATCACAAACAATCACAATGAATCAACAAATATGCTTACAATGTATTCAACATATACTTAGTATATATTCATGTGATTGAGACAAAGCATTTAGCCACACAACAAATACAAGTCTTAGACCAATGTCTATCAATAACAAACTCAATTAGTTATGTAGAGATTTTCTAACAAGCTAATTGTCACAAAAACATCCCATAAACATTCAAAAGCTTAACAAGTTGATTAATGAACAATCTATCAACCTAGTCAACAATGAATCACACAAGAATGTTTATGACCTAGCTTTTAGGCAAAAATGACCTAATCAATTAAGCTATCAAAATACAAACCCAATCATGTCATCATTCAACAAAAATATGCATTCAAAAATGATTTCTATAAATCCTATACAATAAAAACGAACTCTTGGAGTTTAAGAACAATAATCAAAGATAAAAGTTTGTTCTTACTTAACAAGTCATGAATGATGAAGACCCATGTCTAAAGATGATCAATAATGCATGAAGGATGATGGGTTTTGGGTTTGGAGAGTTAAAGAATAACTCTTGGAGCTTCTCTCTCAAAGCAAATACTTTCTCACTCTAAAAAATGGTTTGGAAGCTCTGAAAAACGAGTGAGGAAATAGATAACACATAAATATGAGCCATAGAACAAAACTACATCGTTTTGAAAAATGCCCAAAATTTACTCAGTGAGCTGGTGAGCTGCGCTGGTCGAAAACCGCCACACCAGCGCACACCTACTGTCCAAGGGGCGCTGGTGAGGTGCGCTTGTGCACCGGCACAGCCGCGACAACACAAAAGCTCCAGATTCGAGCGACCCAAAACATGACAAAAAGACATCTAAACCTTTCGTATAATATACCGTTGGAAAGGTATGGAAGTCTACTTTCTACTCCAATTTATAAAACAAGATTTGGACGTCTGTAGAAAACGTTATGGTCATTTGAGTGACCAAAGGTCAGAAACGGACAATAACAGAGATGCCCTATTTTTGTAGTCACTTTGGAGATTATAAAACCAATCCAAACGGTCATGAAATATTACGAATAATATATCCGTTGGAAAGGCATGGGTGTCTAGTTTATATAGAAATTTTCAAAACTCATTTTGAATCATTGTATAAAAAGATATGGTTACAAGACCATACAAATGTCAGTTCTGAAAAATATTTAAATCAATGAAATACACTCTTTTGAAACTAGACACCTTAGTCCACATAACCAAACCAAGAGAAGAATACAACCTTCTCAAATGGTCACTCAATGCGCTAAGACAAACACACCATCGAGCAAGCGCGAACAATACACAAAACCACACTATGAATGCACATAGACAACAATGAAGCACACATGCATAACAAATCAAATGCAAGTAAGTGTGTGTGTCTGCAACACATAATGCATGCCAATACAAACGCAAAGATGTGATCAATATAAACATGCAAGAAGAGTTATCAAAACATGAATGCACACTCATATAAACACACAACATATACGAATAAGAAATATGCATGAGTTCTGAGTGTGTGCAACTATATCTCTTCAAAGCAAGTAAGCACAAGAAATATACTTATGGTGCTTCTTCTCTTGAAGTCTCGAGAGCCTAAGCTACCCTTACATAAAACCCAAAAAATATGGTTTGTTCACGAAATAAGCCAATCAATAAATGAGGACTTTACAGAGGGAATCCCGAAGATCCTGAAGTGGAAGAATTTGGATCAAGAGAATCACAAAAAATCTACAAGGGTAACAATTTCTTTCCCTAATATTTATAGTTAAATATTAGAATTAATATAATCACAACGATCCGGCTAAAACGGTTTTATTTTTATGAAATTTTTGAAACCAGACCCACGGTCTTTTTGCTGCGCGGATGCCGGTTTCCAGTTTCGAAACCAACAAAAGGTATAAAAAAGTCTAGAATACCCTTTGTTAATAGCCAAATTTGGCAAGGGGTCAAAGGGAAATTTTCTACCAAAAATAGCACATAGTAGAGAGCACCTTCAAGCACTAGGTATACCCCAGGCACAGTGGTCAACCTCGCTATACCAGGTCCATCACGACCCAGAAATCTCAACATCGTTATAAGAGCAGGATGAAGTTCCTACTCTTTCACGGACCCCCCAGTTGGTGCCTAGACACCACGACAATGATTTGTACTCCTGTCGAGGTACGTATTCTACCTCTTTAGTAGGAAGAAAGATGCCCGTAAAGCTTCTAGAAGATCATAAGGCTCCAGCGTGATCAACCAAGCAACTCGACACCGAATGGTACCCCGAAGTACCTTGCCAGAGTAACCAATCAAGTGTCGCATCACCAGAATGGTACTCATGGGCATCCAGTTTGCAGGCTGGTACCTTGGAATACCTCTTCTTCGCCATCTCCATCGGTCAAGCCCTACCTCCCTAGGGTGGTACCTCAAGGCACCCCGTCAACAGACTGGTACCACACTACGACACCAGATCAATGCTCTAAGGTACAACATGGCAAACAGAGGGCATCAAATTATCCACCGACACTATGAGAAAGCTCCACGTGTACACCGTCATAATTGAAGAGTTTAAAAGGGAAACAAACAGCCTTTCCTGCCAAGATATGCTCTGCCTAATCTCAAGGATCATCATATTTGTTATATGTATATTTTATTGAATGTATACGTCACTGACAGGTAAGACAATCCCTTAAAAATATTGCCAGATGGGCATCCGAGCTGGCATCTAGAGGACACGATCCAAGACATTATTAAAGGAATAAGAATCCGAGTAAGCCCGAATACGAGTACACGGTACGTTCAGTTCTACTCGGCACAACACAGGAAGCCCGAATAAAGAAGTTCAGCATACGATTCACATATGTGAGTAAGCCTAAGAATCATACTCCAATACGCATCTGTAACAAAGGAGGAAAGAGTTTAGAAAGCTTCTAGAAGGATAAAATACCAAACAGAAAGCAAGTCCAATTCAGGAAACAACTCTAATATTCTAGAATACTGCATATCGATGAGGAAATAAATCCTGAGTAGACTGTGTAGTTAGAGTCTCACGAAGATTCAGACTCAACCCACGAGATCTCCGAGACAGGAAAGAAGATAAAGACGATTTCAATAAGCAACCAGGTATAATTAAATACAAATTCTTTTCCTTACTTGTACAACAAGGATTATGGTTCTATGCATGTATAAATAGACCTATAATCTTACTGTGAAAGATACGTGTGACAGAATAAATCACTAAAAAAAAGAGGCAAGAGTGATCGAGTGGTGTAATTCTTCGTTCAATAATGGATTTGGTTTGGTTGGTCATACAGCCACCCGTAGACGTTTCTCTGGTTATCGAAGTTTTACCATGTAAACTCGTGTCATAATAACTTCAATTGCATTCTCTTTCTCTTTCTCTTTTGACAGGTCATAATCAAATCCAATGTTGTTGACTTTCTCATCCATTAAGAAATCGACGTCAACAATTGGCGCTAGAATGAGGGCGCTTGAACCTCCAATATGTTTCAGCGATGGCTGGTAGTGGAAGTAGAGACAATTCCAGGGACATCCAAAAATCCCCTGATAATGCTCATATAGGCAGAACCATTCAAGATCCCACCACAACTGCCGGGAATCAAACTATACCCCTGGCTGGCATCCAGTAAGTCCTTCCTACCAGTGAGGACATAACATGTCATTTTCGTGATACGCTGCAACAACTATTGACGGATGCGGCGAGAGAATGAGTAGATTTGTTAGCTGCAGGAGAGGCGCACCCAAATCCTACATCACCACCTAGGCTCCGATCGATTGTAGTGGGGCTAGAACCGGGCGTACAAGCAGTCTTCAGGAACTTAGGTCATGTTAACCAGACTGGAGGTTCGACACCCAACCAGGACAAGGAACATGAAACACCCATAGAAGAATGTCCTCACCAAAGATGAAGTCGTGGTCAAGCAGGCTATGACAGGCACCGTAAATACGACAGGTGAAGAGATCGTTGATCGTCATCAAAATATAGTGACCGTCACCATTGTAAACATCACCATGGAACCACACGCTTACAAGGGTTAGCTCATGAGACACGAAGGCAAGACGAAGAGGATATGATGATAGATATGACAGACACACTATGGGTCAACCATTAGGGAGACCTGGTGGATGACAGAGATGTCATAATTCAGAGCCTGACCTGAAAAGTCGAGAACAACACGCTTCAAATGAACGTATTGATTAGGCGATATGGATATAATGAGTTGTCTGATGATGATTCTGATAGCCTTTTTGTTAGAAACATTCTGCGAACTCCATTCCCGAAGAGATTCACGATGTCGCACGTGGAATAGTTCAAAAAGGATACAGTTCCTAAAGAGCATGTCAGACCATATAAGATCGCCATGGCCCAGTATGCCCATAGTGACCTTTTGTTGTGCCTCAACTTCCCATAAACGCCTTAGGGATACAGGTTCAAGATGGTTTAGGAGATTGCCTCCCGCAAGTATTGGGAGTTTCAGCGAGTTGAGCCGAAGCTTCTTGAGACAGTTTCTAGAAAACGTACACTGGAAAAAATTGGTGTCATATCTTTCTCAACTGAAACTGGGGAAAGATGAGTCATTAAAGAAGTATCTAGGAAGATTCGGCCAGACGGTCTCAGAAATCGAAAGTGCAAATGACGAAGCAATAATCGTTGCATTCATAAATAACTTATAGAATGGGTGGTTGTCCATTGATTTGAGAAGCGCTTGTCTAACTAGATATGCAGATATGATGGATATAGCAGGCTGATACGCCTTGGCGAAAGAAGAAGAGTTGGCGACAGAAGGTTGTTACATGCATGGGGGTAGACCCGAACAAAAAGATGTCGAGTCAAAGGCACAAAACCATAAAGTGAAAAATAAAGAAAATAGTAAAGAGAGAAGCAAAGATGAGGGAAGTGGACGTAATATTGACCAAACCAAGGAAAAATTTCAAGGAAAGTATATGAACTACACATCGCTTCGAAAAAGATAGGAAGAGATCCTGACAATACTAGAAGAAAAGAATTTGGTAAAGGAATCACGTCGACAGTCACAATTTGCCCAATGAGACACGACAAAGTATTGTAGATTCCATAAAGAAACCAGTCACGAGACCTCCAAATGTTATCAGCTTAGAGACTACATAGAAACCTCATCAGAGAAGGACATCTGCAAGATGTAATCTTGAAGAAAGACAAGAAGTTAAAAACCCAGAAAGAAACCAGGACGGGAGATCATAACTCTGGTCAGAATAAAAGGGTCAGTCCCAAGGTGAATTGAGCGATACGGATTATCTTCTGAGGACCATCAACAGGGAGAAGCAACCGAGAGTGGACTCAGGAAATCCGAGAAGCAATGGAAGCAAGATAGAATTTTACGTTAATTCTATCGAGCCTGACCCGAAGAGAATAAAGGAAGGATGGGATCCGGTAGTATTCACTGAAGCTGACTCACATGAGGTCGACGTCTGGCCAAATGACGCTCTCATCATTAGTGCCCGAATTGGCCATAGAGAAGTCAAGAGGATATTAGTGGATAATGGTAGCTCTACAGATATTCTCAATAATGTTGTTTATGATCAACTCATATTGGATCGAAATGACTTGCAACCGTTCCATACCCCGCTCAGAGGATTCGGAGGAGTCGAGGTTAGGTCTCTTGGAACCACGGCGACAGTCTCAGTTCGCCAGACGAGATACAACAAAATATTGCAGATTCCATAAAGAAGCCGGTCATGAGACTTCCAAGTGTTACCAGCTAAGAGATTACATAGAAACCCTCATTCAGGAAGGGCATCTACAAAACGTAATCTTGAAAAAGGATGAGAAGCCAGAAATAAAGAAACAGGTCGATCACAGCTTTGTCGAAATCAAAAGGCTAGTCCAGAGGCCAATGAAGTAATACATACTATCTTTGGAGGACCATCTACTAGGAGAAGCAACCGAGAACGAACACAAGAAATCAGAGAAGCAGAAGAAGCAAGGAATAACTTTGACGTGAGCTCGGTCGAGCCAGACCCGAAAAGAGTTAAGGAAGGATGGGACCCAATAACGTTCACAGAAGCAGATTCCCATGGAGTTGATGTTCGACCAAATGACCCCTTATTCATAAATGCTCGAATCAATCACCGGGAAGTCAGGAGGATCTTGATAGATAATGGAAGTTCGATTGACATTCTCAGTGTAGCCGTCTACGACCAACTCAGGTTGGACCGAAAGGATCTACAGCCTTTCCATACCCCACTCAGAGGATTCAGAGGAATTGAGGTCAGATCACTCATGACGGTAAAATTACCTGTGAAAATTGGAGTGGCACTTTGCCAGAGAACTGTATTGCTTGACTTCGTGGTAGTAGACTTGGACAATTGGCCATATAATGCATTGTTAGGACGGCCATTTCTGAATAAGACTAAGGCTGTGACAGCCACTTATGCATTAATGATCAAGTTCCCGACAGAACAGGGGGTCGGGGTAGTCAAAGGATCCCAGGAGATGGCCCGAAGAGAAAACATGTCAGTCTACAAGGACAAGAATGATGGCAAACAGGTATGCAAAATAATGCAGTAGAATCAACACAAAGAGTCGATGTCATTCAAATTCGATCCAAGGGAAGAGTCGAATGAGTCCAAAACTAAGCCAGTCGAAGAGATTATCTTGAAAGAAGATGAATCAGACAAAAAGATCAAAATCGGGGCAAACCTGGAAGGGGAAGTCAAACAAAGCCTCGTTGATCTACTCAAAGAATACAGGGATGTATTCGCTTAGAGTCATGAAGACTTGGTCGGGATAGATGCCCGCATAATATCCCACCATCGTACAGTAGACCCGAATATAAAACCGGAGATACAAAAGAGAAGATCATTCAATCTCGAGAGAAGCCAGGCAATCAAACATGAAGTAGAGAAGCTACTAGCTATAGGATCGATTAGAGAGGTCAATTACCCTCAATGGGTAGCTAATGTAGTCCTCGTTCAAAAGTAGAATGGACAATGGAGGATGTGTGTAGATTTTACAGATCTGAACAAGGCATGCCCGAAAGATAGTTTCCCATTTCCAAGGATAGATCAGTTGGTGGATACAACATCAGGCCACGAATCGCTCAGTTTCATTGATGCTTACTCGGGGTATAACCAGATCAGGATGAACAAGGCTGACAAAGAAAAAACAGCATTCACAACTGATCAGGGTTTATACTGCTATTCAGTGATGCCCTTCGGATTGAAAAACACACGAGCAACTTATCAAAGGTTGGTCAACAAAATCTTTTCACGGAAAATAGGAAGGAATATGGAAGTATACATTGATGACATGCTGACCAAGAGCATCACAGCAGACAAGCATACTTCAGATCTGCATGAGACATTTAATGTCTTAAGGAAATACTAGATGAAGCTAAATCCGAACAAGTGTTTATTCAGAGTTCCTTCAGAAAGATTCCTGGGTTTTCAAGTTCACCAAAGAGGAATCGAAGTCAACCCCGAGAAGATCCAGGCCCTACAGAAAATAACTTCACCAAAGACACTCAAAGAGGTACAGCGTCTAACAGGATGTTTATCTTCCTTGGGTAGATTCATCTCAAAAGCAACAGACAGATGCTCCCCCTTTTTTAAAGTAATCAAAAAAGGAAAAGGGTTCGAATGGAATGAAGAGTGTGAACAGGCTTTTCTGAAAATCAAGGAATACTTAGGGCAGACACCCATCCTCTGAAAACCACAGATGGGAGATATACTCCAGCTATATTTATAAATTACAGAACTGGCAGCAATCTCAGTACTAGTCAGAACAGAAGATGGAGTACAAAAGCCAGTGTACTACACCAGCAATGCACTTCTACCAGCTGAGACCAGATATTCACAGGCAGAAAAGATGTCCCTGGCACTAGTTTTAGCAGCAAGGAAGCTAATGACATACTTTCAAGCTCATACAATCCAGGTTCTCACCGATTGCCTATTGAAGAATATTTTACAAAAACCAGAGATTTCAGGGAGATTAACCAAATGGGCAATCAAGCTAAGTGAATTTGATATCCACTACATCTCCAAGACATCTCTCAAAGGGCAAGCAGTGGCAGATTTTATAGCAGAATTCACAGAACCGAACCTAGAAGCAAAAAAGATGTTGGGTAAAAGTTTCACATGGAAACTGTATGTTGATGGCTCTTCAAACACTCATGGCAGCGGGTAGGGATTGTAGTATGCAGTCCAGAAGGAGACGATGTCAAATGTGCCATGAGGTTTGACTTCAAAGCAATCAACAATCAAACCGAGTATGAGGTGCTACTAGCTGGACTCAGAGTCTGTATAGCTCTCGAGGCAGATGAGGTCGAGATATTCAACGATTCATAGGTAGTTGTCAACCAAGTCCTGGATGAGTACCAAGCCAAGGATGAAGATATGATAATCTACCGTGACATTGCGAAACAACTCCTCCATAAATTTAAAGAATATAAGGTTACCTAGATCTCCAGGGAGGAGAATGAAAAGGCAGACGCATTGTCCAAGCTAGCGTCAGCAACAACCACAATCAGGCCAAAGACTATTCCGGTTGCACATCTCCTTAAACCGAGCACAGCTGAACCAAGAAACTTAGAAATTTCAAAAATCTGAACACCGCCTGAAGGTTGGATGACTCAACTAAAAAGGTTCCTGGAAGAAGGCGAGCTACCGGAAGATCCTTTACAAGGAAAATGTATCAGGTATAGATCAGTAAGGTACACATTGGTTGAAGGAGAATTATACAGAAGAGGGTATTCCCGAACACTCCAAAGATGTGTGTCAGAGGAAGATGCATATCGGATATTACAGAAAATCCATGCATGAGTTTGCAGAAACCACACTGGGGGTAAAAATTTGGCACATAAGGTACTCAGGCAAGGCTATTATTGGCCTACTATATTCTCAGACGCACAGCAGTGTTCAGAAAGTTGCAATACTTGCCAAAGGATTGCTAATGACATCCGACAGCCCCCTAAGAAGCTCAGAAGCCTCACGTCCCCTTGGCCATTTGCCATGTGGAGTTTAGATCTAATCGGCCCAATGCCAGTCGGGACAGGTGGTGGAGTGAAGCATGCCATAGTAGCCGTTGACTATTTCACGAAGTGGGTAGAAGCTGAAGCATTAGTGCATATCACAGAAGCAAACACCACAAATTTCATGAAAAAGAATATACTTTATAGGTTTGGAGTCCCAAATATTATAATCGCTGACAATGGCAATTAGTTCGACAACCTGAAATTCAGACAACTGTGTAAAGAGTACCAGATTGCCAATTACTATGCCACACCTGCCCACCCTCAAACAAATGGGTAGGTAGAAGCAGTGAACAAAATCGTCAAGCACACAATCAGAGCAAAGCTAGATGCTAAGAAAGGAAGCTGGGTTGAAAAGCTTCCCGAAGTATTATGGGCATATCGGACAACAGCAAGAACATCAACAGGAGAAACTCCATTCACTTTAGCGTTTGGAACAGAAGCTGTTATCACTATATAAACATCGTATGCTTCACCTTGGGTCAGGCTATATGATGAAGATCAGAACGTTGATTGATATTACAAAGTCTAGATGAGCTAGAAGAGAAAAGGGAGAAATCCCGAATATGAAATATGGCATATTAGCAAAGAGTAGCTCGCCACTACAACTCTCATGTTCGGGTCAGAAAATTCCAGCTAGGAGACCTGGTACTCAGGAAAGTGTCATTGAACACAAAAAATAAAGCTACAGGTTCCCTGGC
The DNA here is from genome assembly GCA_032871835.1 of Dipteronia dyeriana. NCBI lineage: Eukaryota > Viridiplantae > Streptophyta > Magnoliopsida > Sapindales > Sapindaceae > Dipteronia > Dipteronia dyeriana. The sequence continues at coordinate 78,907,053 of CM065296.1, read as the reverse complement.
TGACAAATGGGAGGGCCCGTACAAAGTCGAAGGAATAGCTGGCCATGGAGCATATTGGATTGCACGACCTAATGAAGGGGTTTTACCCCGACCATGCAATGCCCAATATCTGAAGATTTTCTATCCTTAAATTATTTTTGTTCTTTTTTTTAGTCAGGACTATTTTAGTTAGGATAAATATTAGCTGTGGAATTTAAAACTTTATTGATTTCACAGTTTATGAATAAAAAATAAAACTCGGGATTTCTGAAAGAAAAGCATCGAACTCAGGATTTCCAAAAGAAAGCATATGATAATAAGAACATATGGAAGACAAGCATGATAATAAGAACATGCAAATAGAATACTCGGGACCATTAAATCCCGAATGGACGGAGAAGCTCGAAGGAGCTTGTCAGCCGAACAAGGTCAATTGACCTTAGCAAAAAGGCAAACCCGATGAACCAGCTCGGGACGCTATCGGGAAAAATTCCGGTGAAGTGCGTAGCTGTGTTAAGCAATTCAGAAAGGCTTAACGATTCGGCAAAACCCTTGCACATAAAAACTGGGGAGACGTCCTTGGTAATGCGTAAGGACTCGAACATATGATTATAGTGAGCCATGATGTAATGTTCGGGTAGCAACCGCGATGAAACACGAGTATAAACTTGTCTGTTTTAAGATGACACGGCTAAAAATACTAGCCAGATTAATAAGATACTTGGCATTACTCGGGTGACAACCGGTTTAATAAGATACTCGGTGAAGTTATCCGAACATCAAAGTTGCCAGTTTAATAAGATACTTGGTATGAAGATTACATGAGCCAGTTTAATAAGATACTTGGCATTAATATTATTCGGGTGACAACCGGTTTAATAAGATACTCGGTGAAGATACCTGAACATCAGAGTTGCCAGTTTAATAAGATAATTGGCATAAAGATTACAAGAGCCAGTTTAATAAGATACTTGGCATTAAAATTATTCGGGTGACAACCAGTTTAATAAGATACTCGATGAAGTTACCCGAACATCAGAGTTACCGGTTTAATAAGATACTTGGCATAAAGATTACAAGAGCCAGTTTAATAAGATACTTGGCATTAAAATTATTCGGGTGACAACCGGTTTAATAAGATACTCGGTGAAGATACCCGAACATCAGAGTTGCCAGTTTAATAAGATACTTGGCATAAAGATTACAAGAGCCAGTGTAATAAGACACTTGGCATTAAAATTATTCAGGTGACAAACAGTTTAATAAGATACTCGGTGAAGTTACCTGAACATCAAAGTTGCCAGTTTAATAAGATACTTGGTATAAAGATTGCAACAGTCAGTTTAATAAGATACTTGGCATTATTCAGAAAACAATAGGTTTAATAAGATACTCGGCGAAGTTACCCGAACATTAAAGTTGAATAACATAATCGGCAACAGTCAAGAAATTTCTTTAGAAATGAAAACAGATCAAGACCATTCAGCTAAGAAAAAGATAAACTTGGGATTTTATTAATCTCTCCAAAGAATTCTTTACAAAGAATTACAAATTTGTACAAATCTATAAAAAGAATTACAAAGAATTTACAATTTTACAAAAATCAAGGCTGTGAGGATTTCAAGCCCTTGCCAATACTCGGGTCAGACACCATCTCGTACTCACGGAGCAGACTTTCGTTGGAAGGCCAAGCAATTATGTCGACCAAGTCATCCATCCATTGGCTGTAATCCTCTCCTGGAATCGGCCCGACATCAGGCTCCACACCCTCCACTACCGACTCTTGACTGGTATAGAAGGTCGAGAGGGAGTGTTCGGATGGAATCTCTAAATGCATAGGATAAGGCTCTTTACCTCTGCTACGATAGTAAGCTCTCCATTCCTTCATCTGAGTTTGAAGAGACTCCAAGGACCGATCCACTTGATGTTTGATTGACAGCTCCCAATTGGTTTGGGCCTTCTCAGTTGCCTGATTCTTGACTTTAAAGAATTCGCCAGCTGAAACCAGCCCTTGTTGAAACTCCCAAAGGAGAAGGGCATCGTAGGCAGAGGATCTTTTCAAACGATCCACCCCTTGAACTTCAAGTTCCAGCCTGGCCTCTCGGGATAAGGATTCGACTGTCAACGCTTGGCACTCCAAATCTTCAATTTTCTGCTCATACGCCGACTTAGACTGCTCTGCTTCCTGCTTGACCTTGAGCATAGATTCCTGGGAAGAAGACAATAAGTTCATAAGTGATGTTGCTTTCTCTTCTCCCAAAGAAGGCCTTTCCTCGGCCTCCATCTGCTTTACCAGACAGTGGTCGGCAAAAACTTGTATAGAACCAACCTCATGTTGATAAGCCGTTTCGACCCGAGCACACCGATCCTCACTTTCCTTTAGCTGAGCTTCCAGACGCCCTATTCGATCAACTTGATGTTGCTGCGTCTGAACTAGCTCAGCAAATTTGGCCACCATCTACCAAAAAGGTTTAATTAAAAATCTAAAAATCGGACAAACAAGCAAAACAATTAAAGAAAAGGGTAACTTACATAAGATGCACTGTTGAAAAAATTCTGAAGATGGTCAGTCAGAGAGCCATCTCGGAAACAGCACCAACGGTGGTCTCCGATGAAAGCCTAACAAAATGAAATCTCCCGCAACATATCCTAGGAAGAAGGATATGAAGGAATTTCCGAGGATTTAGCCTCTAGATTTCCAACCTCGGGGGTAGAGGAACCCTTGTTCGATTCTGAAGCCACCTCATCCGTTGACGTTCCAGCATCAACGCTCAGGGGAATCTCATCCACAGCATCTTCATTGCTGGAGTCAATGGATGAGACCACCCAAGGGACCTTAAGTGGGCAAGTCGGGGAGCTGACTGCTTTTTTCTTCTCACCTAGAGAACGGTGGAAACTCAGATCAGCTGCGGGATCTTCGTTAGTATCATCCAGGAAGGCTTCAAAAAATTCGGGACCTATGGGTACCTGTCCCGCAGAGATATTACCTCCATCACCGGTGTCAGTCTGCTCAGCAGGCTCTTCACCGAGACCTTCACTCTGCCCTTGCCCGTCACCAGGCAGTTGAGTATCGGTCGGGCCACTTAGACCACTAGTTTCCCCAGCTGTCGGTTGAAAAACGTCCTCAATGACATTTTCGAGAATTTGCGCTTCAACCGCATCAGTCTCCTCTTTAGACTAAGGTGGGGCGATGCTTTCATTGCCTTGACTAGAAGCTTCTTTTCGACTCGCCTGAATAATAGACTTCACTTGGCGAGCCTGAAGATCGCAGACAACGTCCATATCATACACTTAAAATAAAAAAGGAACCGCGTCAGAATGCAAAACAAAAAATATATAACAATAAAAGGAGAAGGTTACAAAAATCGCTTACATCACCTGCAGTAGCCCAAAATCATTTCGAAGAAGCCGAACTCAATCATCTTCGACTCAACGAAGAGATAAGTCTTGCTCCTCTTCTCCAAAGCGCGACATGCCGCCTTAGCAAGCCTGGTCAGCTCCGCATCGCTATACTCAATTTTCTTCTTATTCCAAATCTCTAGGGAACAGAAGAAATGGGGGACCTTCAACACCGTTCGAGTACCCCAAGCTGAAACAGTAACCTCAAGCCCGAGACTCCCTTCGGTTAAAAACCAACTGTTCTTCCAAAACTTGTTGGACGTAGGAAATCCCCATATAAAACCCCTCTTTTTAGGGTTATCGGAGATATCAGCTTCCCGACTCACTTTTGTCCCTTTAGGGACCCAGTAATCTGGCGAATTAGACAAGAGAAAGTAAGTCCCCGACTTGCCCGATTGCCTCAGTGTAAAGAAGTGCCTGATTTCATTCGGGGATGGCGGCGATAAGTTCATCCGGCTGTACATGTTCCACATGCACATCAAAATTTTATAGCTATTCGGGGCCAGCTGAGCCGAATCAATCCCTGCTTCAACCAAAAACTAGGCAATGAATGGCTGGAAAGGAAGAGTGACGCCGCAATAGATCATGGATCCGTAGATCGCCACCATACCCGGGGAAGGATTCCATGCAGCTCTATCACCCGCTGGAATCAAAGTGATCGAATCGGGCAAATCGAATCGGGAACGATACTTTTCTATTTCATTTGCCCCGACTACATTCGGCTCGGTATCAAATCCACTCGGGCAAGTAGCAGAGAAAGAAAGGCGAGATGTTCTGAATGCCTCTTCAACTTTGTTCTCGTTGACAGTCTGCTCTCTGATTAGAATATCGCCCGAGTTGTGCTTACGGACTTCACTTCTGCTTTGATGTTTTCCCATCCTTTGAAGAGGTATCCTGTGATCAGAAATATCAAAATCAGAAATAGATAAAGAACTCGATATATGGCTAAAAGTGACGTCAGGGTGAAGCCCAGAAATATCAACTTCTAAAAATAGAGGTTCATCAGCAGAGATTTCCCCCAGTAATCTTCTAATGCAAGAAACCAACTGGAAATCCCCAAGTTTTAATGCATCAAAAATGACATTAAAAAGACGATGACAGGAAGATGGCTCCATTAAAAACTAAACTTTAATAAATTTTGATGCAAGATTTTCAATGGAAAGCCACGACCTTCTACGTAAAGAAATCTGGGTTTAAGAAAAAAAAAATCTGCTGAGAAATCTGAGTTTAAGAAATTTTTCTGCTGAGTGAAGAATTTAAAGAAATCAAAGCACAAAACCCTAGATCACAAGGCGGGAAAAAATAATAATAAGGATTGATGACGTAGGCGGCACACGGGGAAACGTGTGAGTCATTTCTTATAAATGATATCGAAAAATGAAGAGACAAGAGACACATGTCAGAAAGAGAACTGGCTTTCGCCGTCAGAACTCCAAAACGTTGCCATCATTAAAGATCTCGCGTAAAGAGACAAATCGAATTTGCAGGGTCATCATTAAGACACGTCGTTTACTCGGGTGCTGAAAAGATATTGAAAACTAATTAAAATACTTTTGCCCGAAGTAACCTTGTTCAGAAAAAATATTTTAAGGGGGTATTGTCATATGTGAATATTATTGCATGAACACATCATTAACAAAGAGGATAAATTGCCAGGTGGACATCCAAATAAGCATTCAGAAAATATCCTACAAGACATCACCGAAGAAGAGAACCCGAGTAAGCAGATATTGAACAAAACCTACTCAGAGTCAATCAACATCATATATTACTCGGGATCAGCTATCGACACTCGGGACTAGTTAAATGACGCTTCTACTCGGGATCAAATGGCGTTACTCGGGACCAGCAGGTATTGCTCTTACTCTGGACAAACATGATGAACATCAAATAAAGGCCCCAGTGCATAGCTCACGTGGATCAAGTCATAAGGATACACAGAGATATCCATATCAAAAAGGAATCCCAATAAAAATAGAATATTAAACAGGAAAGGTTCCCAATCAGGCAGCAACTTTATTTCTTCAAAAAAACTGCTCCTATAAGTAAATAAGTCCTAATTAGACTACGTTGCTAGAGTCCCATTCATTCTCAATACAAGACTCTGAAACAGGAAAGAAGACAATCAGCTTCAAGCAAGTACATAATTGTAATTGAATACAAAGATTTATTACTTGTCCAAAGCAGATTAGGGTTCTATAAACATATAAATAGACCCATAATCTCGCCAAAATAGAGATAGAGAGCAATCACAAAAAATATACAAAGAGAAGAAAGAGAGATCGAGAGCTTGTAACATTATAAATTCATAGTGGATTTTGGCTTGGTTGATCATTCAACCACCCGTGGATGTTTCTCCGGCAATCAGAGTTTTACCACGTAAAACTTGTGTCTTGATTACTTTCTCTAATCTCTTTCTCTTTGAATTGATAGTCGAAATCCAATCATTGTTCCAGAAATCAACGTCAACAAACTCTATTATTCTAGAAGACTGCATATCGATTAGGAAATAAATCCTAAGCAGACTATGTAGTTAGAGTCCCATGAAGTTTCAGACTCAACCAACAAGATCTCCGAGATAAGAAAGAAGTTAAGGATGACTTCAATAAGCAACCAGGCATAATTAAATATAAATTCTTTTCCTTACTTGTACAACAAGGATTAGGGTTCTATGTATGTATAAATAGACTCATAATCTTACTGTAAAAGATACGTGTGACCGAATAAATTACTAAAAATAGGAGGTAAGATAGATCAAGTGGTGTAATTCTTTGTTCAATAGTGGATTTGGTTTGGTTGGTCATCCAGCCACCCGTGGACGATTCTCCGGTTATCGGAGTTTTACCATGTAAACTCGTGTCATAATAACTTCAATTGTGTTCTCTTTCTTTTTCTCTTTTGACAGGTCATAACCAAATCCAACGTTGTTGACTTTCTCATCCATCGAGAAATCGACGTCAACAACATTAAACAGAAATCCCTTCAATGGGAAAGGAAGATCAATCCATTGACTTTCGACTTGCTCGTCAAGGGAAAACTCTAGACTTCATGTATAAATAAGAGGAGAATATCGATGAGGAAGGGGGAGGGTAAGATCCACTTATCGACAGAAACGTATCTGACATTTCCATATAGTGAAGTGAAATACAGAGAGAATGATTGAGTGTCCCATTTTGTTGTACTAGAGTCTGTATTTTGATTCATTAATAGTAAAAAGAGCCTTATTTTAGTCTAACATTCATTCGTCTTCATTTTCCTACCCAACTTACACATGTAACTGGTACCGAAGGTACCTTACCCCGACTACGATCCACCGGGGTCGTGGTATTGAGGGTGTTAACTGGAATTTCTCACCCTGAGTGAATTTTTAGCTAACACCCTTATATGTAGTTTTAAAAATTAAAATATCAAATAAATAAAAATGGAATTCAAGAAAAAAAAATTCTTTTTAAACAAAATTGAATGTATGGGATCTAGACATTTTCCACCATTAATTTTTTTTTTTTTTAAAACAAAAAGTAAAATGATTTTAAAAAACTAGGAAATCTTGAAAACAAAAAAATTCATTGATTTGAAGAAAAAAAAACTACCAAAGATTGATTTGTTTTGGTTTCTGACTAGTGTACATAAGTTGATCGATGATAATTAAAAAGACAGAAGAGTTATTTATAGGTGAAGAAAAGCAAAAGCCTAAACAATTGGCTGACAAACTTGTATACAGGTCAAAAGGTAAACAGTAAAGATTTTTTCGAACTTTGTTTCTTTCTAATAATGCAATTTTTGTACTGTTCTTGATCTGATAATGATGCTTTCTTTTTCTACCGACACTTTTTATTTTATCTTCAAGCATCCAGATTATGGAGGGCTTCTTCATCTAACTCATAATCACTATCTTATAAAAGAGGGTCTTCTAGCCTTAGAATTTCTTGTTCCTGTACTTCTTTTAGGTAATCATCTGTTTATGGGCTCAAGAAAACACAAGGAATAGGGTACTTGAACCAGACATTGTTATCTCTTATGAAGATTGACATGTGAGGAGTCTGTCTAATCAGCTTTGGCCTAATCAGATTGATGTTGAGAAAATACTTTTGAGCTCTATATCTCTGCAGATACTCAGGGCACATGTCCTAGCAGTCTGCTGGGAAACTTTCTTCTCGCATTGTCAACCCCGGGGCAATTAGAGGTACTATCACAATGTAGTGACAGGCTGGAAGGTAGCTTGTCATCTTGTAAGGTTGACTGATAATCCACTCACATTGTATGGAATCAATGTTAAGGTAAAAACCATGTCTTCCTCTAAACATTCTGATAGATTGTTGGAGTTTTTCGGGGAGAAAAGAGATTTTTACTATACTAGATGCACTTATTGCATCAATAATTCCATAATTGAATAATTCTTCAATACCAACTTATCCCAACTCAGGAATGTCAAAATTCAATGTAAAATCATCCAAATGAATCTGGGCAATAATTAACTTAAAGGGATATTCATAGTTTATATTTCCTTAATGAAGGAGAATAGTCATACCTTTAGGTAATCCTACTACATGAGAAAGAAATTTTTGAATTTTTAAAAACCGCTTCAAGTTATCATCTCTGGCATGGCCAAAGATGCTCTGTTTTATATCATTAGGCAGATTTTCTACCGCTTTTTAAATATTTTTAGCTTGATCCCTCATTAGGGTAATATTAATAATATCTAAGGATCTTTCCATTTTTTCTGTTTCTTCCATTTTTTTCTTTGCCCTTTTAATTTTGCTTTTCTTTTTCCTCTTTTGTTTCCATCTTCTGAAACTGCTCTATTAGCTGTTCAGCTCTAGCTAATTCTTGTTTTAGTACTGTATTCTTTTCTTGAAGATCAATCAAAAGATCATTCATAACTTTTTTACAGCTTTCTAATTCTTCAGAAATCCTATTTTTTGCTTCATTAATATTTTAAAAATGATTCATAATGATTCATAAAGCTTCTTACTTGATCCCTGCTGTAGGTACAACCATTAAATTCTAAAATAGGTTCTAAACCATCTTGATTTTGGAAATAACATGCTTAAAGCTTTTTGAGCTTCTTCAAAAGAGTAGTATCCTTTAAATATAGGGTTAGGAAAATCTTCAAAATTACCAGAAATTTCTTGCCATGTAGAAAAGATTCCTAACTTCCTTCCACTAAATACAACATAACAATTAAATTTGTTATTTTCTGAAATATATTGGTTAAAAATATTTAATGTTTGAAGAAAACCTTTGTTATCATTTATGAAAAACCAAATATTATTTAAAAGAGCTTGCTGGACTTCAGTATTCTTATCTTTTAGTTGCGCTAATTGTTGAAAGGGAACACCTGGACAATAGTTAATAGTATGAGATCCTATGCTAATCTTTTTACCACTAGTGCTTTAAGAAATGGATTTTGAACTTTTCTGACTATCTCTTGAACTTCCTGTCATTCCTGCAAATTAATCAACAATCTATTAGTCTTGACAAAATATCTGCTATAGTATTATCTTTTCCACTTATATGTTCAAAATCTGCTTTATATCCTCTTCCTGTTAATGTTTCTAGAAATCCTATCCATCTCTTACTAACAAATGAATTTTTCTTTTCAAAATTCTTTTCCTGTACTTTTTTGTAAAATTCTACTATGTTATTACAATCAGTTCTCACTGTAAATGACTCATTCTGTATGTATATATGAAATTGATTTAAATAATTTCTAATTCCTGATATTTCTAATTCCGTACTAGATCTTCTAGATTCTGCTTCTGAAAACTTTCCACTAGCATACATAGCTATTTCTTCTGTATTCTTTAAACTATTCTTTGTGGGCTTTTGAATTAATATACTAGCCCATCCTTTGCTACTAGCATCTGTTTGTACTATCTTATAATAGTTATCTATGGGTAAAGCTATTCGGTTTAGATTTTGTACTATCTTTTTTATTTTTTGAACTAGCTTCACATCTTCACTATTAAAGAATCTTTGGCCATTTTTGTTAACCTTGTTATAAAGAGGCCTAACTAGGGTACTTCAATTGGGTATAAAATTTCTACCATAGTTTAACAATCCTAAAAAAATTTGTAGTTCTTTAGTTTCATTTATTTTATCAGGGAATTCCAAAATCTTTGTAACTATGTGAGGTTGTAGCTCTATTTTTCCTTTATCTATAATTAATCCTAAAAATTCTATTTTGTTCTTAAATAACTCTGATTTTGATTTTGATATAATTATATTATTCTTTCTGAAGGTTTCTAAGATTTGCCTAACATGGTGCATGTGTATGTATCTATTATTACTAAAGATAAGAATATCATATATATACTATACAGAAACTAGAAAACATTTTAAGGATCTTATCCATTCTTTCTTGAAAAACTTGGGGAGCATTCTTTAGTCCAAAGGGCATAACTAACCATTCAAAGTGCCCCTCTGAAAAACTAAAAGCTTTCCAATTAACTGATTCTTCATCTAGTTTTATTTGCCAAAATCCACTCTTACAATCGAACTTTGAGAACCAACTAGCTTTTTGTATACAATTTATTAATTCCTCTTTATTGGGGAGTGTATAGTTGTTCCTTAGAGTATTATCATTTAATCTTTTATAATTCATTACCATTCTAGTTTTTCCTCTTTTTTGCTCACTATGGCTAAATATTATAAACGTTGGGCTCCTATGCCTACTTTTACATTTTCTTATTACCTTTAATCCTAAAAGATCTTCTATGTGCATTTTACACTGCTTTCTATCTTCTAAGCTATATGGTAAATCCTGAGTAATTATAGTAATGTCAGGGTTTATAATTTCTATTTTGTATACTTCTATACTATCCTTATTTTGAGGATTATCACCTATTATTTTTAATTCTTCTAATTCTTCTATCTTTTGTTTTATTTCTATGGGCCAGTCTTTATCACCTTCTTTTCCTTCTACTTTCATACAAACTTCTTTGTGATATTCTATTATTTCTTCACTACTTAGGGCATCTATACCAGATTCTTCATCTAAAGCTTCTAGTATTGAGTTTTCATATTCTAACTTTAGAGGTTCTTCTATGTTTGTAGCTTTCTTTACATAGGGGAGATTACTAGGTTCTAGCTTTGGCTGAACAAAAGTTGACTTTTTAAAGAAATTAACCCCATTAGGTGTAATCAACATACTTCCATTATTTCCTAATATAAAGTTTAATCCTAGAACAAATTTATAGCTTGCCGGTTGATTTGTAATTAAAGTTTGGGGTAAATTATGAGTTTCTCCATTAATCCTAATATGTATATTTATTAAGCATTATGTTATTTGAATCTTGCTTTCACTAAACGTTCTCAGTCCTAAATAAGCTCCAAACTTAGTCCTATATTCTTCAAGAGCTAAACTTTCATGGATGATGCATTTATTAGCATCAGTATCTATCATTGCTTTAGTTTTTACTGGTCTTGATTTATAAAGTATTTCTACATCTATTAAAATTAACTCACTTCCAGCTCTATTTATTTCATTTTCTTGTCTACTTATACAATCTTCACAATAATATTTTTTATTATGTTTATAACCTTTATTAAATTCTTTATTACACTTATAACAATTTTTTCATAAAAATGATGTCATTTCTATCATATTTATTTCAGATTCACTATTTGGTTCTACCTCACTAGAACTTTCTTCTGACTCTAATTCACTGGATGAGCCATCTTCTGAACTATCATAATCTAATATACATATATTTTCATTATCAGATATATCTTCTAGATTGTATACTTCTTCTAGATTTTCTAGATCTTCTATATCTATTATCTCTACTAAATTAGCCTTTTCTTTATTATCTAGGCAATTTGGCTTGATATGACCCATTTTTCCTCATAAATAACACTTACAGTTTTTATGATTTTTTCTCTTATAAATTTTCTTTTTATATTTAAAAGCCTTTTTTACTACATTCTTTTTATTATTATTATACTTAAAAAAGTTCTTAGGCTTAGGCTTTTTGTAAGGCTTTTTAAAAGGTTTATAGGGGGGTTGGGTGGTATATCTTTGAGGATTGTAAGGTTGTCTTTTCTTGTATTTCTTCCTATAACTTTTAGTTCTTCCACATCCTAATGTAGGTACTTCATATAAATCTACACACTTTGCTAAACAGTACTTGAGTTTGTCGTCTAAGCTTTTCTTCATCACACATTTTTTCTATTCTTATTCTAACAAATTCTACCATTGGTATAAATGAAACTTGTCATAATAATCCTTCTTTTTTCTTCTCTTTAAACCACTTATCTAAATCCTTATATAATTTTTCACCTATTTTTCCTGGTAACTTATTTACAAACTTCATTAAAAGATTCTCATCATAGGGTCTTCCTATCTGGCTCCAATATTTATAGAATAAATCTACATAATAGTCAAAATAATGTAAATCACATATCTTTAATTGTTCTAAACTTCTTATTGCTCTAACTTGCTTCTGTGTGTCTTCTACTTCTTCCATTGATGCTCCTAATATACATTTCCTTATTCCATCTACAAAACTTAGGACTGTAATATTTATTTCAAATTCTTCTAGCTTTAGTTTTCTTTCTTCATCTTGTTTCATAAACTCTCTCCATCCTAAATAAGTTTGTTTTTCATTGTATCCTAAAGTACTTTCTAAGTATACTAACTTATACTTATAATCTACTATACTACTAAGTGCTTCCATAGAATGTCTAATCAGATTTCCTTCCAATCTATTAAAAATATGCTTCCAATCCTTTGGCTTATGTCCTTGTAAACTTAAAATTAATAAATCTTTAGTTTCTGGTGACTTTCTCCAATTTTCTAATTTTGTTTTTGCTTTATAAATCTTTTTTTTATCTTTAAAATCTCTATATTCTTCTTTTGAATCATGTATACCTCTTTTTTCTAGATAATCTTCTATTCTGGAGGTAGTTGGAAGACCTTCTACATCTGGTATTCTTGGTCAACTACCTTCTCCTTCTTCTATTTTAGCTTTATTTTCTCCTACATATACCTCGTCTTCTACATAATAAATGCTTATATTCATAATTCATATTTTCTACAAGAATCTTGTCTACTTCCTTATCACCTAAATTTATGTTATTACAAATTTCTTCAAATATTTCTTCTGGTAAGTATACTATTGGTTTATTAAATTTTAATTCTATAATAAGGTTTCTATTTTTTATCAATGTTTCTTCTATATTAATAGCTTGTTCCATTATTAGCATATTAATCTTCAAATTCTTCTTCTGTTATTTATATGTTGTTGTGATTCTTATAATCTTTATATCTTTGGAAAGTTTGGTTCTTTTTATCGGTGTATATACTATTATTTTTCGGAATTTCTATACTTTGGGTTTCTAATTCGGGTAATTTCCATTCTAATCCTTCTATCTCACTTTTATTTAATTTCTTAGGTACTTGCATTTTTACATAGTCACTATGAAAATGTTCTACTATACTTTTATTTATGAACCTAAACTTTTTATGGTATTTATTGTAACATATACCTAATACAAATATCTTTGTCCTAAGATTTTTATATTCCCCATTCATATTAAAACCTTTAGTTTGTATACTTAGTTTTACTTTACTACAAAATTCACTAATGTCTATATCTATATCTAGGAGACATCCTACTACTGTTACTTTATTTATGAGATCTACTTCAGCTGTTGCTAACTGAGCTTGCTCATGATCACTAAATCTACTATCATATAAATATAAATGTGCTTTTGTATCTAATCCTGCTCTAGTTTGGCTAAGTACTCCTATTATAACTACTCCTAGATGGATCGAGGAGAATCCATTCTTCTTAATTTCTTTAGCGCTTTGAGGGCTTAGTAATGTAACATCTTCTCTATTATTGACTACTGCTATTGTAAACTCATCCTTGTAAACATATAGACTACTTTTTAGACTATCTAGTATACCTTCACTATAAAGATTCTTTTTCTGAACTTGCTTAAATCCTACTTCTAACATTTTATTCACATCTTCTTCTTGAATTAAGTCTTCTGTTTTTTCTATTATTTCTTTACCTTTATTACTATAGTTTAGTATATTTCTTACTCTATTGGTTGTTGATTGTTTTACACTAGAAGTTCTAGCTAACTCCATATTTTTTATCTTTAGTTCTTAAGTTTACTTTTGGTCCTAATATATTGCTTATATCTACACTAGGTTTTGCTATAGGAAGATTACTAGATTCTACTTTAAATTATTCTATCTCTATTCTTTTTACTAACCATGTTAAATACTCTGAATTTATACTATTACGATCTAATTCCTTTATCCTTTCTTCTAAATTATCAATTCTTTTAAGAACTTCTAAGAGTAATTTTATTATAGTATTATTTTGTACTTGAATAATAGTATTGCTATTCTGATTAAACTTTTCGTCACTTATTCCTATTGGTGAGTTGTTTTTGGTTTCTAAGGTTAGTTCTTATAATATTCTGTTTAGTGTACTACTCATTCAACTACTATCTTTGTTATGATTTTGAGATGTTCCTTTAATTCCTTTTGGGTTTCTTTTACACTTTCTACTTCTATATGAAGTTTCTCAACTATCTTTTTAATTTCTAATTCTACTGGTTTAGGATTTTTTAACTCAATTATTCTATTTAATTCGGCTATTTCTGTTGTTCTTGGGAACCTTTTGACTTGACTACTGAATTCTTTTAACAATTTTCTTATGTAATCTAAGTTTGATTGTAATGTTTTAACTTTGCTATTTTGGAAAAACTTTGCTAATTCTGTAATATTGTTATTAGTTTTTTCAATATTAACCTCTAAACTTCTTCCTAAATTTACTAGCAAATCTACCATAAAATTTTGTTGACCATTACTAGTGTGGGGAATGTGTTTATATTGATTTTCTAGGTGTTCAATGTTAGAGCTAATCTTTGTATTATTCTGTAAACTAATCCTTGTTTTATTAAAATCTGTAATTCCTAAATCTAAGTATTCTAATCTTTTGAAATTCATGTATGTTCTAGGTTTAAATATTCTAATCTTCTTAGTGCTTTAGAATGTTCTTCTATTAAGTTAAAGAAATAAATCCTTGCTATATATAACTTTTCTTAAAGTAATGGTTCTCTAATAAGAAATCTACTCTCAATAATTAACAAACCAAAAACTTTTTCTGTTTCAAATATATCTAAACTTTGTAATATTATTATAAATTCATCTATTGGTCATGCAAAACAAATATTAAGAAAACAATTGAATATATTATAATTGCTATCAAATATACTACTATAAAACATACTATTATGAAAACTATTCATTTTATTTCTTCGAAACTTTCAAACTTTCTTTTTCTAGTTATTATTCTAAGATTCTCTTTCCATTTTTTCTTGGCTAACATTATCCCACTTAGTCTAGCTCTTAATCTAAATGTTTTTCCTTGTGATAGACAACTATTTTCTAATTCTATATTAATCTCTGCTATCTTTATTCTACACTCTTCTGTCCTAGATTCTATATGTTCTACTTTACTTTGGCTCATTTAAAGAACTAGTTGAGGCTTTAGAGGATGAATCTTTCTGTTGGTACTTATCTTTACTATATTCTTTTAACAACCTATCTAATTCTTTTACTGTATTTTCACTATTAGTTTTCATATTTTCTAGGTCAAGTAAATCTTTTTCAAAATAAGGGCATCTATGTCTAGTATGAAGTTATAAATTACCGTAAACTTTATACTTATTTCTAAGTGCTTCATTAATTCTTTCTATTATACTTGTATGATGTTGCTTTAGGGATTCTAAACTTTCAGGGTCATTTAAAGCTAATTCTATTAACTTAGCATCTATAGCACTCATAATATCAGTAATACTCATATTAATAGTTTAATGACTTTATAGACCAGACAAATGGCTGAAATTATCATACCTATATGAATTATAAGAATAATAATAAACAAATAATAAATTGTACTCATTCAAACTTCTCTACTAATAGGCTTATAATAAGTAATATTAATAATATTTGAACAACTATCATGATTATTAACAGAAAGATTAACACACTAGAGCATCTAACATTACAACGCTTTATAAAGATGTAAATCATAAACAAATTTGTTGTTGAGGATTTCAGAAATTGTAAATAGAAGTCTGCCTTTCTGTAACTACTCACTTGACTAAATTATTAAATTTAAATGTAACCAGGCTCTGATACCAATACTAAGAGAAGAAGTCTGCTTACACAGGTCTTTCATGTTCCTATGGTTTTTATAGATTCAAGACGAATTTTCAAACCTCCTAAAGCCTTCAGTTGCCAGCTGCAAGACAATGGCTCACATTTGTTGCTTCATCTGAAATCTGATCATTGAAGTCTGCAAATAAACTTTACTATTTTCATGTTTAGTTTTTAAGCTTAATTTGAGCTTGATAATTCATTGATACGGTTAAATATGGCAATTTGTACAAGCTAAATGTTAATCTTTTTTGTAACTAGAGAAAGTTATCAAAATACCCACCTATATAATGGTAAAGTTAACAGAGTTTGATGGAATGACCATTAGTGTAATGAAGTCTGTCAAAAATAACCATTTTGAAATCAATTCCCCATCTAATGGCTATTTGATAGTTATGATACAAATTGATGACCACTGAGGTAATTATCCATAACTATTAATGGTTTTATGTATTTGTATTTAATATAATTATTTTGTTTTATATTTTTTTAATATATATATTTTTAAATTAATTAATAGGTTCATGTTTGAAAGTATGTATTTACAAAAAAAAAGAGTATTAATTATTATTACATAAAATTACATTTACAAAAAATTGATTGATAAATATTAAACATATGATTAGCGAATAAAGAATTAAAATATAAATATTTATTTGTTAAATATTAATGAGGAGGCCTTTTTCATGCTAATCCTCAAACAATGGAGAAGAAGACAGCCGAATAGTCTTAAATTAAACTGAAAATTGAATATGGCCGAATAGTCAACTTTAAAAAAAAAAAAAGATAAATTGTTTGAAAGCAAGTAATTTGATATTTATATTAATATTACCATTGTCATTGATTGTTATGTATTTTTATTTAATATGATACAAATAATTAAATAAAAAAAAATTAACAAATCATAAACCCTTTTTTATATAAATATTGATAAGATATTATTTATAATTAAGAACTACCCACTGAAATTAAAGTCGAATTCATCCTATGTTTTTGTTGTCGATGGAAATTCAATAATCCACATTATTGACTATGCTCAATGAATTGGAGGCAAAGGAAGAGAATACATAAGAAGGGCATTGATGAAGAAGTTAGTCAACATTTTGAAGGGATTGTTAGTGTAATTACCGGAAAAGTTGTATATGCACGTAAGATGACCAAAGTTGAGGGCGTTTGTGAAACTTGCCCTTTTATATTTAAACGTCAGAAGGATTTAATTGGAAAGCTACGTCCGCGTAAATCGTAATTAAAGGAAGTCGTTTAAGTGAACCCTGCCTCCATAACCACTCCATGGAGTCATGGACCTAGTTTGAGATTTTGACTTGGTTAAACTTTTTCGTCAAATTTGGGCGGCGTTACCTAAACAAACACCGACCCTTCTTCAAATTGTCTCTTGCCAAATGCTTTGACTGAAACATTAAACTTTCACATATCAATTATTATTTAATATTTACTCATTAAATTAAATTAATATGTTTTCAATTGATTTTCTTATTCTTTTTTATTGCCTTAATTTTTACGATGTAAAGCTTCATATTTCCTAAATTGACCACAATCTCCCATCTTTCCTCAATTAAGGAAGATTTGCAAGGATTTAGGAAAGATGAGAGATTGTGGTTCTATGACAGTGAATTGTGGAAAATCGGTTGGAGACTCGAAGGATCCGATTTTGTGTGATCCAATAGTGGATTTTAAGAAGGATAGTGGGCCACAAATATCTTTGCAAGGGCGAGTAGTTTACTTGGGTGCTCTTGCATGGTTGGGCTTGCAGATGGATCAGATGAAAAAATGAAGGGTGTTAGGAAAATAAAAAAGAATTCCATTGATGAAGGTATTAGGCTGCCAAAGGAGATAGGGTCTGGGCAAACTGCGAGAAAGGTGGATGGGCCAATAGTGGGTCGATGGAAAAGGGCAACGAGGTTAGGCCCAGCCCTGGGATCTTCCTTAACAATCTATGATGGGGTGTGGTAAACGAGATGGTTCTTTAGATGATGTTGGTTTCTTCGAAGGGTCCAAACGACCTAAAGCTGATACCGTTGAGAAACATTCTGATGAGTTATTATCTGTCGGCCGGTCTTCCCTGGGCTGCCGGTCGTCATGAAAACTTCTTGTGGAATGCTCAGAGACTAGAGAGTACAAATGCATTCCAGATTCTGTGTAAGTTTAGTCAGACGTACGGTCCTGACATTATTTTTCTTCTTGAAACGAAGGCAAACAATGTTCTTATAGAGAATTTTCGTGTGAAGCTAGGCTTTATTGGTAAGTTGGTGGTTAACTATAAGGGGCTAAAAAGAGGTTTATGCCTCTTTTGGTCGGATGATGTGGATATAAGCTTGCTATCTTATTCTGTGTTTCACATTGATGTTCAAGTGATTTCTCAGTAGATTGTGGTGTGGCGATTTATGGGGCTTTATGGTCTTCTTTTCCGGAGGCAGCCCAACACAATCATGCATGGACTCTCCTTAGAAGACTGAATGGTAAGTCAAATCTCCTATGGGTCTGTGCAGGTGACTTCAATGAGATTCTTGATGGCTCTGAAAAATCTATAGGGCTCTAACAATCGTAGAATTTAGTGAAAAAAAATCGGCCTGCTTTAGACGAGTGTAGGCTACAAGATCTCGGTTATTTGAGTCCGGATTTCACGTGGTGTAACAAACAAAGTGGCTCTGATATGGTTCAAGAGAGATAAGATTGGGTGGTGGGCAACTTACAGTGGATCGAGATGTTTCCGGGGTCGAGTGTGAGACATCTAGAAATGTGGACGTCTTTTCATCGGCCTATTTTACTTGAGGTGTGCCTGCCTAATGATCATTCTTCCAATCTTCATGGTCACCGTTTTCGTCGATTTCATTTTGAGGAATGCAAAGTAGATCATGAGAGATGTACAAATTTGATCAAGAATTCATGGGTTGGTTTTGGGTTACGAACTAGTACGTCAGAGGTGATCTTAGATATTAGGCATTTCTCTGTGAGTTTAGGAAAGTGGTATGTATACAACATAAGGAGAATGAAAAAGGATATTAGTGACTAGCAGAGGGAACTTCATGAAGCCACAACTTAGGTTTGACTGGGAGACTGAACTAATATCAAGAGGGTTGAGTGTGAACTAGACACTATAATAACCTCATTTTTATAATTGGCTTATTTCATGACAAACCACATTGAGGTTTTAATTTGTAAGGGTAGACTAGGCCTTCAATGTGCATGATCAAGCTTCAAAGGCTTTCTCAAAACCTTAAGCTCAGGAGCACTTCAAAGGTATATCACTTGTGCTTAACTCTTTGAAGAGATATAGTTGCACACATACAATCACTACTCATGCATGTTTTATTCATCTTTCATTAGTGCTTAATTGCTTACATGTGTGCATTATTGTCCTATTTCTTCCTTGCATGTTTTGTTCATCCTATTGATCATGCATTGTCCCTTGAAAAATCACGTTGGTATGCAAAATGTGCATTTTTCACTGGACAAGTCTTACGCGGACCCTTAACTTAAAAATCCCATCCAAAGTTCTCCAGAAATCTTAACGGGACAAGTCTCCGCGAGTGCCTCCAGCGTAGTCTCCCATGAAAAACCATTCAGTGGATTTCACGAGACATGACTCCACGGTCCCTCCAATGAAGTCTCTCATGAAAACTCTTTAGTAGTTTTCGGCCTCCCATATAGTCTCCTACGAAAGACCTGATTTTTGGGCAATTTCATCTTTTCTCTTGAGCTCATATTTCCCTCTATAAATATATCATCTTCTTTCCAATTTAGACCTAGAGCTATGAAAATCATATCTTTAGTGAGAGAAATTGACTCCAATAGAGATAGAGCTCCAAGACTTGATATTTACTCAACCAAACACAAACCCCATAGCATCTTTCAAGCATCATCTTCTCATGGGTCTTCATGCTTTCACATCCTTGTAAGTTCATGTCCTAGAACCTATTGCTTGTTAATTTGTCCAAGTTTGCTTAGTATTAGCAATTACTTTGTTGATTAATTGCATGTCTGTTTGATTAAGCATGTTTTAAGTATGTTTGTGTTGTTATTTTTTGGTTGAGATTACCCATTCATTAATAGCTAGCATTTAAGACCATTTCGTCATCTAGCTAAGTCTCTATGTCTTGCATTTAGACATTATTGATTATGACTTACTGATTGCATTTATTGTCATTGCCATGTGTAATGACAACTCTTATTGATTGGCTTTTGTTTGATAACTAGATTTTATATTTGCATATCTTCATCTAGTTAAGTCTTTATGCTTTCATATAGACATTGATATCTAGGATTTCTTCTATCGCTTTCATTTAATCTCTATACAAACATTTAGTGTTGCCTAACATTAATTGCACTTAGGATATATCTATATATTCACATAGGTTTTTAATCTCTTCTTTGAGAGTTAAGTCTAGTGACTACAAGGTGTAGTGCACATGCAAGTGAAGTCTTACAACCAAAGAGTTGGTTGGCAAGCAGTGGTCTAGAATCACTATAAAAGTGTTTGGTAGTAGTGGTGGGTTAGTGACCAAGAATGGTGTGACTAGAGGTCAACCTTGTAGGGAAAAACCTGCGCAACGGAAGCGTGAAAACTTATAATTAGGCATTGATGTCTATATATAAAAAAAAATCCCTTTTAATAACAAGAATCTTAACCCTAGATTAATTGATGTATATATAAGTACCGTACATTTTTCTCGTGACATTGAACTAGCACTAAATTGAATTTGCAAGATCTTCCAATCCAATCACGAACGTAAATCACCTAAGAGTGTGGGCTCCCTCTCTTTTAATTGTATACCTGAGGATGAAAACAAAAAAAAAATCTTTCTCTTTGTTAGTTACAATAATCCTCCAAGAAGAAACAAAGAACGTTAGGTCACTTGTGAATTATCAATCAATTTGATTGAAACTCGCGTGAACCTTGATTCGATGTAGTACACAAAACCTTTTAATGTAAATGCTACTAGTGTACTATCGAAAACTAAACGTTCTTTCTTCCTTTTCTTCTTTGTTGAATCTCACACTATTTCTTAGAGTTGATTGAACTTTGTCTAGAGCAAAAACAAAATTTTCTCCCTCAAAATTCTATGGTAGCCGAAATCTTCTCTAAAAAATACTAAGGCTAGCCAAAATTTCTCTCCAAGTTCAATTCTAATAGCTAGCCAAAATTTTACTTATATATATATAGGGCTGACCGAATTTTCTCTTGGAAATATATTAGGATTTCAAATCCCTTCCTAAGAAGGATTTACTTGGTTGTTAAGAATTCTTTCCTTAGGTGGATATACTTGGTGGTTAATAATCATTTTCAAAGAAGAATTATACTCTACACCAAGACTCCTAATCCAACTCAATAGTGATTTGCAACCATATTAAAGATTTTCTAATTTGACTAGATTAATAAATCCTTTAATTTATCTACTTATCAAATATAGTCTTTAATATTAATTATACTACCAACCATAGTATAATATTAGGAGACCAACTCCTACTAGGAAAAAGATTTTGACTTTTAATTAAATAATTAATTAATCAATAAATTAATTAATTTCAATTTAACTAAATATTAAAATAAAATACAATATATTAAGCTATTTTATATAGCCTTGCCGCCCAACACATATATATATATGGGCCAATATATTAATTTTCTTATTTTATTAAATCCATTGGACTCTAACAAAAAGTCCACATGTGAACTAGACTCATTCTTACAAAATAAACAAGTCCACATGCCTTAATACAATTCTAGATGGACCCCTAAATTGGTCTGGTAAAATATATCAAGTGATCCATTCAAGTTCGTGTGGATTGGGGATCTTGGCGGGCTATCTAAATTTAAGCTCCAATAGACACAACCCAATCACAATCAACAAATGATTCACTTAGGTCAAATCTATTAATTTTAGTTCATTCCACTATAGAACTAAAATTGAACTCTTAAATAAAAATATAATAAGTTAATATTTCTCATTCATATCCTAGACAATCTTAATGGAGATGGTGTATCCTCGTGAAGAATGCCAGTAATCGCCAAAAGCTCATAGATCGCCTATAACTCTCCAAGTTACCATATTTACTCGTATGACCACATTTTGAACTTGGATATTGTGACTTGTCCAGAATCAATGTTTCAATAGACATTATTGAAAATTTAACGTTAAGATTTAATATCCAATATCTCAAAATATCCATATGATAGTATTCTACTCTCATTTAATAAATGGAGCCACGATGTCCATATCTATAAATGAAGTTCTCTATCGATTAACAAATGAATACCACCAAACTATTGAGAATAGACTATGCTATATCATCGTACTCCTTGATAGCTCAAATGATAACACTTGTAACCATAAGTCCATTATTTATCTTAGGATTGAGATAGACTCTCCGATTGTCTTCAAATAAAAACTATTATCCATTGACTGTTCTAGATAAAGTTTTTCATTGTGATCCATTTCAATGCACCCAATGCACTAGATTCTTTTATCCAAAGACACCACACTTTGATGATTTTAGACTCATCATAACACATTTGATCTCACTCAAATGCTAGCAAAAGAATCTACAACTTTGACAAGATAAAGGCCCCCAACCTTATCTTAAGTTATGAATATTATTCAAGACTAACTAAAGAATTGTGTCTACCTCATACATATCTAAATGTATGAACAATTCTTCTTTTCTCACAGTCTTTTGACCTTATGATTATTTATTTTTGACAATTATAATAATTAAAATATAAATGCTATAAGATTTGTTAAACTAGAAATCAGTTTATTAATATGAAAAGATTGTCAAATACATTATTATACTTTTGCTATCGAGCATAATCCCAACAATCTCCCACTTTCTCTATAGCAAATGTGTCATATCTCTCATCCCCATGTTCTCTAGACGCCCATCAAAACTCTTTTGTAGAAGAGCCTTTGTAAAGGGATCCGCTAGATTATCTGCTGACACGATCTTGGTAATCATCACGTCACCCCTATGCACAATTTCCATCAGAAGGTGATACTTTCTTTCAATGTGTTTCCCTCTCTTATGACTTCTTGGTTCTCTCGAATTAATCACTGCTCCACTATTGTCACAATAGATAGTGATCTGTTTATTCGCATCATGAACCACTTCCAAGTCAATCAAGAATTGGCGGAGCCAGACAACCTCTTTAGCAACCTAACATGCGGTAATATAGTCGGCTACCATGGTGGAATCGGTAATACAAGATTGCTTGATACTCCTCCATATGACTGCCCCTCCTCCAATAGTAAACACAGATCCTGATGTTGATCTCCTGGTGTCAGAATCTGACTGAAAATCAAAATATGTATACCCAACGAAAATTAAATCCCCTCCAGAGTATACAAGCATATAATCTCTCATTCTCCTAAGATACTTGAAAATATGCATCACACTCGTCCAGTGATTAGGACCAGGTTTCGATTGAAACCTGTTAACTATACCCACAACAAAACAAATATCTGGTATAGTACATAGTATTGCATACATGAGACTTCCAACTGCCGATGCATATGGAACCCTACTCTTGAATTGCTCTTCATGCTCATTCTTAGGAACTTGTTCCTTAAAAATTTGATTCCATGTCTGAAAGGTAACATACCTTTCTTGGAATCTTGCATGGAAAACGTAGATAAGATTTTATCTATGTTTGAAGCTTGGGATAATGCAATCGTTCTATTCTTTTTATCCCTTATGACTTGGATACCAAGAATATAACTTGCTTCTCCTAAGTTCTTCATATCAAATTGTTTTGCTAACCATTCTTTTATTAATGTCAATACACCTACATCATTTCCGATAAGTAGTATATCATCAACGTAAAGAACTAGGAAAACCAACTTGTCACCTTTAATCCTTTTGTATACACAAGGTTCGTCAAGGATTTGAATAAATCCAAAACTTTTCACGGCTTGATCAAACCTTATGTTCCAGGATCTGGATGCTTGCTTTAATCCATATATGGATCTTGGCAACTTGCATACCCTTTCCTCTTGGCCTTTTTCAATGAATCCTTCTTGTTGCATAATGTAGATGCTTTCGTCAAGAATTCCATTAAGGAAAGTTGTCTTGACGTCCATTTGCCAAATCTCTAGGTCTAGAGATGCCGCAATGGATAAGAGTATCCTAATGGATTTAAGCATGGCCACAAGAGAGAAGGTTTCTTCATAATCGATACCTTCCTTCTATGTATAACCTTTAGCTACCAATCTAGCTTTAAAGGTTTCCACATTTTCATCCATTCCTCTTTTCCTATTGTATACCCATTTGCACCCGATGGGTTTTATCCCTTTAGGCAAGTCTACAAGAGACCAGACTTTGTTTTTGAACATAGATTCAATTTTGGATTGCATTGCCTTTTGCCAATGACGACAATCAACATCTTCCTTTGCTTCCTTATACGTATAGGGATTAGGGGTGGGCGTTGATTGGATCGGTTCACTTTTAGAGTGAACCGATAAAAAATCGATACTATTCGGTTTTTGAAAAAATGATCCGATCCGATCCGATATACAATTATCAACCGATTAAACTGAACCGGTTCGGTTCGGTTCGGTTCGGTTCGGTTTTTCGGTTTGTACCAATTGGGCCCAACTACTGGGCTTTAATTTATAAAATGTGCTATAGTCTCAAAAATTGAAAAAAAAAACACAAGTTTTTCATATGTTGGGGTCTATTTGACCGAATATAAATAAATTACTGCATAAGTCTATAATATAAATAAAAACATGTAAGCAACTATAAATTATTCAAACAATAAGTTCATAATACAAATACATCCATAATACAAATAAAAACAACCATTGAATCCAAACTCGAATCAATTCTTCAGTACTTTTAAGAATCAAATGTTGGTATTGATGACAATGCTTTTGACAACTTCTCAAGCTCTGTATAGAGATAAATGTAAAGTTTAGTATTTTTGAGATAAAACATGAAAATAGTAAAAGATAAGCTTGTTATCAAGTTGATTAATAAATACTAACCGGTTTCAACATCTTCAATGAATTGCAAATTTTCTAAAGATGAATCATCATTTTGAGCTAGCATTACTTCTTCTTCAAGTTGACTCCTATGATACTTGGCTTGCAACCAATTTTGTGTCCAAATCAAACACTCCACCATTTTAGGAGTCAATGAACTCTGAAATGGATCTAGAACTCATCATCCACTACTAAATGCAGACTTAGATGCAACAGTGGAAATCGGCATGACAAACGCATCTTTGGCAATCAATGCCAAAATGGGATAATGTGCAATAGAAACACTCCACCAAGTCAATACATCAAAATTAGAACGTTTACGTTCAACAGGCTCTAACAAATACCTCTCAACCTCATTTATACATATAAGATTATCTTGATTCTCAACTATTTTCGAAAAGGCTATCGAAAGGTCAAACACACTACTATCTTCACTTTCTAGATCATAAAATGTGGGAATTTCAACACCAACACCACCACCACCACCACCACCACCACTGAATAATGCACTATAACATTCATATAACTCAACCAATACATTTTTGATGTTTGAAGTCATTGATTCACGATTTGTAGCACCATAGAAAACCGAAAAGCAGTAAGACACATATTGCAATTTGTACCTAGGGTCTAACACCACTGCTACTATCAACAACTTGTTCGTTTTCTCCAAACTCCCCAAATATTTTTCAAACTTAATTTTCATACTAGTGGCCATTTGACACACAAGGTGATTCACATCACCACTCATTGATGTCAGTTGGTTGTTAATTGTGCTCCATTTATGAAAAATAAGTTTGAAGTGACACTCATGAAGCACTAAATTGCAAAGTAACATCATAAAATGTTTTCAAGAATTGGACAAATATCTTAGCATTCTCCTAATCTTCAGAATGTGGTGGCCCAATTCGCTTTTGCTCATTTTCATCCTCCTTAAAATAGGTCTGGTAGTGTAAATCTATATCATCCAACCGATCAAATGCTTTGACAAATTTGAGTGAACTTGCCAACATTAGATAGGTTGAATTCCACCTAATAGGCACATCCAACACTACAAGGCCCTTGTTTTGGATTTTTTCACTCTCACACTTTTTTTGAACTTCTGGAATCTACAAGGAGATGATTTTACAAATTTCAAGGCGTTGCGTATGGCACACACTAACTCATACATCTCATTTAACCCATCGTTTACTATTAGATTCACAATATGTGCACAACACTATAAATGTAAATACTTGCCGCCCAAAATTGCACCATCTGCATGCCAACTATTCAACTTTCGATTCACATAAAGAATGGCTGTATTGTTAGAACTTGCATTATCTACAGTGATTGTGAAAACCCTATCAATACCCCAATCGATTAATACTTTCTCAATACACTTCCCAATGGTCTCCCCTTTATGATTGGAAATTTGTGTAAAACTCAAAATCCTCTTTTGCAATTGCCAATTATCATCAACAAAATGGGCCGTCACAACCATATAATTGATATTTTGGAATGATGTCCAAGTATCAGTGGTAAGACAAACCCTTACCTTTCTCCCTTTAAATTGTTTCATCAAAGACGTCTTCATATCGACATACATTTGCAAAATATCCCTAACTATTGTTATTCTAGATGGGACATCAAACCTAGGCATACCCACACGATAAAATTTATGAAAACCCGGTTTCTCTACAAATCTAAATGGTAATTCGTCAACAATCAACATCTCTGCTAATGCATTCCTAGTATCCTCCTTATTAAAAATACCCAAACCTAAACTACTACCACAACCCTCCTTTTGATGATGTTGTAAATGAAGTGATAGAGGCTTGTTTTACTAAACATTTTTGTTTTGGGTCAGCTGCTGCTAATTTAGCATGATAATTTTTGCACTTATGATCTAGGTGCTTATTCATATTGGTTGTCCCATTGGTATTTGAGTCACAAGCATAGTTTGTTGGACAGTAGTTGCATTGTGCTCTCATTCTCCCACCATCTACGTATCATGTAAAATGATTCCATGTATCAGATCTAGATCTACCCTTTCCACCCACAATTTTAAGTTCCTCTTGTGTAGGGGGTTTTTCTATTGACTCACTGTTAACGGCTACAACATTATCAATATCATCTTTCATTTTCTATCAAAACATAAAAAATAACAAATAATTATAGCATATTTTAACATAATTAAAATTTTACACTCTGTAACAATAACCACAGAACACTAGTAAATTAACAAGTAATTTCTAGAAAGTGAGTTACCTCAGAGCAGAAGACAACAGCTAGCCAGCTACACAATAGAATCTCACACGCTTAATCAGTTGGCTGCCACAACTAGAAATAACCCATATACATTATAAAACTTAAATGCAGTCACAACTCACAACATATTTGAGGTATATTCAAATATCAGCAATGAAAACAAACTTCCTTAAAAAAACAATGGAAATAAACAATCAGTTAAAGTGCAACATCCAATCCATTTACAACCCTATTTATGCATTCATAATTTTCTAACAGAATGCAACCCCACAGTTTCATACATAAAGTGCAGCATCATAGCTTTATAATCAGATAAAATTCTACCACAACAAAATTGCTCCCTCATATTTGTAATGTTTTTCTAAGAATGAAATTACTATTACTTGACTGCCTAAAAAAGTAATCAATCAAATTAATATAAATTTAATTTGAAGTTTATATCTTTACATGTTTCTCATACAGTGATTTTCCTAATATTCATTGATCAATCAATCAAGAAGTAAATGAACAAAAAGAAATTATGATTGTTGCATCATTCATGCAGTGTCTCGGCAGCCAAACACAAGATAAGTTCAGACACAAAGAAAATGAAATACCGGAATAAAAGTACTCAGAGAAACGACGTCGGCCTACATCAGATTGTTTTTTTTTCTTTATATTCAATTGTACCAATTTGTATTTTTGTAAACTTCAATTCTTCAACACAAACAATAAGAAAAAACGTAAAAACAAAGACCTGGCCTCCATTCGGCCATTCCACAACACATCACAAATATTGAAAATGGTTTGAGCATGAAAAAAAACCCAGAGAAATCGAGAAATCCTAGCCACAAAACAAAAAACCCCAAACAAAACAACCGAGAATTCGTAAAAGAAAATAATAGGAACATAAAAAATAGAAACATAAACTGAGAAATAGTAATCCAAGATCGAAATGGAAAACCAAAAATGACGAATGTAGATAAGAAAGACAGAGAAGAGAATCATAGACTCACCGCTCACAAGCTGACAACGTTATTGAGAAAGTTTGGGATCGTCGATCCAGAAGTCGAGCAAGTCATCGAACGTAGTCCAAGTCATCGAGCAAGCTAGAACGTCGTCGTCACCAGAACGTCAGATGAAAGAGACGGTGAACGATGGACGAGAGAGACAGTGAACGTGTGAGAGTGAGAGACGAGGTTGAGAGAATTAGAGATTTAGGGTTAGCTACCTAACTGAGATTGAAACTGAGAGGCAGCGAGAGAGAGGAGGCGTGGTAAAAAAATAGATTTTTCATTATATACCAAATTTTCGGTTTAAGACACCGAACCGAAAAATCCGGTTTTCTACAATTTAAACCGAACATAACCGGGTTTTAAAGAAAAACCGGAAAAAACCCGATTGGATTGGTTCGGTTTGGTTTAATGGATTTTTACCCACCCCTAATAGGGATCATCGTCGTCCGGGAGATTCTCTACAGATTCTTCTATACAGATGTATTTGTCGGGTTGTTTAATAACCCTCCCACTACGACGATGTATGGTAGATTGTTGATCTTGTATTGGTACAAAACTTACAATTGGGCTTGGTAGTGAAACCTCTTGTGGAATTGTATCTCTTAAAAGCTCATTCAGGACAATTCTACTTTTATGCATAAAAATTTTCATATAGTCCTCTTCCAGAAATTTAGCATTTGTCGAAACAAATACTTTAAGATCTGAAGGACTATAGAAATAATATCCTTTTATTCCTTTTGGATACCCTACAAATATGTATGTTTCTGAACGAGACTCTATCTTTTCTGTCTTTTTTTTAACACGTGCGCAGGACGTCTAAATATCCTTAAGTGTTGTAAACTAGGCTTTCGCCCAATCCATAACTCATGCCGTGTTTTAGGAACCGACTTAGATGGTACATCGTTTAGAATGTACATAGTAGTTTGTAAATCATATCCCCAAAAAGAATTAGGAAACGTTGAATAACTCAATATAGACCTAACCATGTCCAAAAGAGTTCTATTTCTCCTTTCTGCCACCCCATTTTGTTGAGGTGTACCTGGTACAGAAAACTGAGAAATTATCCCATTATCAATAAGATATTGTTGAAAATCACCAGATAGATATTCTCCACCACGATCAGACCTCAAGATTTTTATGTGTTTCTTAATCTGATTTTTTACTTTAGCTTTAAATGCTTTGAACATCTCAAAAGCATCCGACTTATGTCTCATGAGATACACAAAGTCAAATATTGAGTAATCATCTATGAAAGTGATGATGTACTCATATCCAACTCTAGCTTAAATGCTCATAGGACCACACACATCAGTGTGTATCAATCCTGAACATTCGATGACTCATGTGCCTTTGGTCGTGAACGACATTTTGGTCATTTTACCTTCCAAACAAGATTCATAAGTTGGTAGATCATCAACCTTTAAGTCACTTAGAGGTTCGTCACTTACCAATCTTGTAATCCTATTAAGGTTAATATGACCTATGCGTAAATGCCATAGGTAGGTTTCATCTTTTGATAATTTTACTCTTTTATGATTAGGTTCCGTTGATTCCGTGTCTAACAAGTGAGAGATATTTCCATGCAAATAGAATAAACCGTTTTCTAATGTACCTTTGCAAATAATTTTTCCATTCTTACTAATAATAAAAGCTTTATTAAAAGTAACCGAATAACCAAATTTATTTAAACAAGAAACTGAAATTAAATTCCTCTTGAATTGAGGTACATAATAAATGTCTATTAAATCTAAATGCCTATAAGAATCTAAACTAATTATAATATCTCCCACTGAACTAGCAGACACCAACGCTTTATTGCTTAAACGCAAGTTGAATTTGTTCTCATTAAGCTTTCTCCTTTCCTTGAACCTCTGTAAGGAAAAACAAACATGATTAGTGGCTTCAGAGTCTATGATCTAAGAATCCATAGAATCCGCCAAAAAACATGTTTCAAGATAATTAATATTACCTTCTTCTTTCATGTCTTAAGACTTTGGGCAATTTCTTTTCCAATGTCCCTCTTCACCACAAAGGAAACACTTCCCTTTTATCTTGGTTACTTTCTTTGTCTCCTTCTTAGTAGGTCCTAGTTGTTTTTTCTTATGTTGTTTCTTGACCTTTTTACGGGTCTTAACAGTAGCAACTTTACCTACGGTATGAATCTCTTGACCATTGCCTTTCACAAGGATTTTTTTCATGCTTTGAACATCTTGTATCAGGCCTTGCAAGGTGTATTCCCTATTATTCAAGGTGTAGTCTAACTTGAATTTATCAAAGGAATCTGACAGTGAGTTTAAAATCATGTCAATTTTGGTCTCACCATCTATCTTAGCACCATTCAGTTCAGCAGTGTTGAGATGTGCTATGACTTTCATCATGTGATCTTTCACACCTTGTCCAAGTTTCATCCTAAGATTCATAAAAGCAGTCACTACCTCTCACTTAGTCATTCTAGACCTCATAGCAAATATCTCCTCTAGAGACATTATTATATCGGTAGCAGTCTCCATTCCTTCATGTTGCTATTGCAACACGTCGGAGATGGTGGCCATAATGTAACATTTAGCCCTCTCATCAGAAGACTCCCACTACTGATACTTTTCTCTTTGCTCCTAAGTAGATTCATTAGTAGGAGTAGGTGGTTTAGGAGTGCATAGCATAGAATGAACTTATGCTTTTCGGATTGCAATAAAAGCCCAATTTTCCTTTTCCATGTGACATAATTATCACCAGTTAAAGTATTGTCTTTTAGGATGTTGACTAGGGATGGGGTCATGATTTCTGAACAATAACAAATATTATAAAGTAAATAATCATGATAAAACACTTTCGAATATTTATCTTGAATTAAATAAAATAATTCAATCGTAAAAATTCAACGATGATCCAACACCTATAAATGTCACGCCTCTTTTAGGAGTTCACAACATTTACTAGTTGGACTAGGTCCTATCTAATTGTTAACATAACAACCAACATTTTCAATTTTAGCCTTGCAATTTTATTAACAAGAACTCTTGTGAGGATATTAATAAAATTACATTGAGTGTGTTACCAAGTTATCTACCTTCAATATAATCCCACACAAATATCCCTCCTTTGGGGGTAGATATCGTTTGGGTCAATTGTCTAGTCTATCATTGTAAGAAAGTTTCTTGCTAAATTCCATTCATGAATACCTCTTAAGAGGTTATTACACGAAACATAAAGCTCAACTAAACTTGGAGGCCGTAGGTGTTCCAAAACACCTTCTCCTACTCAATTATTTAAGGCGTGTGATCGAATTCCAAAGAATGATTTACGAAGTTATCTAGATGTCAATTTAGATACCTAAGCCATTCTATGCATGTTCATACCAAAAGAGATATATGAGTGGCACTTCTATTCTATATGACATGTTATCAAACAATGGCAAACATTTCAATATTTACAAAAAATATAAATAGCTTCAATTTTGGTCCATCCTAGAAAAGCAAGTAAATTACATGTCTTGGAATACAAAAAACTCCTTTCTTGGTGAAACAAGTCTTCACCGACCTTCATCGTTTGGACTCCCTCGGCTGCCTCTCATGGGCGTACGCACCCTTGGCTTCCTTCCAATGGGTGTGCGCATGCCACAATACCATAAAGGGCAGCCATGCGCAACCTATGGCTTCCATAGGGCTGCCGTGCGCAGCCCATGCAACAACAAACGTGGCCATGTTCTCTTCGTACGCACGTTTGTTGCTACGGCTTGCATGGTCCCAAACTTGCTCCGGTTGCTTCCAATTCTTCAAACCTTCGAATCTTAGATACTTGAATGTATTACAAAAGAATTTTAAATAAATAAAAATACTGCAGTTTTTTTTTTATTTTCTTGTTACAATATAGTGCAGTTTTGTTTATTACAACAACAAAATAAATAAAGAAAAAACTTAGCAACTACCAAGAAGGAAATTATGGCGATGATAGACCACCCTTCTTGTTACAATCCCAAAACAAAAATACATTGAAATTTTAGGACCAAAATTGAGCAATAACAATCCACACACACACACACACACACACACACACACACACACACACACACACACACACATATATATATATATATATATATATATATATATATCCATACATTCCAATGTAAATATATATGCGAATACCTAGAGTGTCATATCTTTCTAGAACATGCATATATACAATAAAAAGAAAAGATTCACGTACACATACATCAATTAATCAAGGGTACAACCAGGCTCTTATACCAATTGTAGGGAAAAACCCCCGCAACGGAAGCTTGACAGCTTATAATTAGGGTTTGGTATAAATAAAAAAAATTCCCTTTTAATAACAAGAACCTTAACCCTATATTAATTGATGTATATAAAAGTATCGTACTTTTTTCTCGTGACGATTGAACTAGCGCCGAATTGAATCCGTTAGATCTTCCAATCCAATCACGAACGTGAATCACCTAGGAGTGTGGGCTCCCTCTCTTTTAATTGTACACCTGATGATGAAAACAAACAAAATCATTCTCTTTGTTAGTTACAATAATCCTCCAAGAAGAAAACAAAGAACGTTAGGTCATTTGTGAATTATCAATCAATTTGATTGAAACTCGCATGAACCTTGATTCGATGTTGTACACAAAACCTTTTATTGTAAAGGCTACTAGTGTACTATCAAAAACTAAACATTCTTTCTTCCTTTTCTTCTTTGCTGAATCTCACACTATTTCGTGGAGTTGATCGAATTTTATCTAGAGCAAAAAACGGATTTTTCTCCCTCAAAATTCTATTGTAACCGAAATTTTCTCTCAAAAATACTAAGGCAAGCCGAAATTTCTCTCCAAGTTCAATTATTATAGCTACCCAAAATTTTACTTATATATATAGGGCTGGCCGAATTTTCTTTTGGAAATATATTAGGATTTCAAATCCTTTCCTAAGAAGGATTTACTTGGTTGTTAAGAATCATTTCCTTAGGTGGATTTACTTGGTAGTTAAGAATTCTTTTCAAAAAAGAATTCGACTTACACTAAGACTCCTAATCCAACTCAATAGTGTATTTGTAACCATATTAAAGATTTCCTAATTTGACTAGATAAATAATTCCTTTTATTTATCTACTTATCAAATATAGTCTTTAATAATAATTATACTACCAACAATAGTATAATATTAGGAGACCAACTCCTACTAGGAAAAAGATTTTGACTTTTAATTAAATAATTAAATAATCACCAAATTAAATAATTTCCATTTAATTAAATAATAAAATAAAAAACAATATATTAAGCTATTTTATATAGCCTTGTCGCCCAACACATATATATGGTCAATATATTATTTTTCTTATTTTATTAAATCCATTGTACTTTATGTTAGGGTTTATGCCCTAAAGATGTAGTTTGTAAATGGATTTATGAAATAAATAAAAGGAAAAATTCAATTCATTCATGTTGTGTTGTTTATTTTATAACTTGTGCATATATTTAACATCCAAGATTGCCGGATGTAATCGCGAACTATGTATATGAGTGTCATATACATATGGATGCAGTAAGAGACGTGCAATCTAAAGAGTCCATAGATAGCAAATAAATCTGGGTACTTTGTTTATGGTTAATCTATAGTTGTGGTCCATTCCATAATGTACGATGATTCTATCCTGAATCATTCATATGAGATATGGGAATGGAGGTATCCTGTATTATGTGATCATATAGGACTGGGCCATGATCTATATGAATCTCTCACCAAGATCCGTTTATCGATGAGATTCATATATATCAACTAATGATGGCTATATGTGGGTGATCTTAATCCTGAGTGTCTTATCGACTCCTTCAGGTTAGATCGTGGTCTTTGATATACCATGGGTGAGGTCGGATGGCAGTTCCCTATCAATATGCTCTGTTTGGGATTACGGTTTGGCTTATGGCTGGGAAGGTTTGTACACAATAGTGGAATCCACTCCTTCTTGTGAGAAGTAGATGGTAGTTCCCTTAAGGGTTGATTCGGGGCTTGGACAATATGATCGCTCTCCTAATTCCGTAAGGAAATAGGATTTATTGTCCATTAGAGAATCAATGGTACTTAAAGGATATATGTAATTAGAGGGGTAAAATGGACATCATAACCCAGCTCTAATTATGAACTACTGTGGAGGATCACACTATGTGTAATTGCTATACCGATGGACACCGAGTTGTATCGGTCTGTGTAAAAGCGTCTACAGTCGAGAGAGTGCAACTTCGGGTTTTTAGTGGAATAACACCGGAGTTAATAATCAAGGAGTATTAATTAAAGAGTATAATTAATGATTCCGAGGATTATTGGAGCTCAAAATACTGTGGGTCTATTAGGTCCCCTTGCTAGCCCGATCGATTTAGGTAACAAGGGTCACTGTTAATTAATTGGATTATCCAATTAATTGTGTTACAAAAGTGACACGTATATATTCGGGAATTAATTGAATAATGAGATTATTTAATTAATGAATGTCAATAGTTAAATTAATTAAATAAATAGATTACTTAATTATATTGATAATTGTGAATTATTAATTAACTATTAATTGGAGGGTGTTAGTTGATATATGGATTTAGGTGAAGATAAAATAATAGGATTATTTTATTTTACTAAATCATTTATCTAAGTATTTGAATTTAAGTTTAAATTTAAAATACTTATTATCACTCATTTGAAAAGGATAATTAAAAGATATATATCAATTATAACACAAAAGATTGCATTGGATGCAAATTAGTGTGTGCACATATATAAGTGTTTGTATAGGATACAAACAAGGATATATGTATGTGATATATAAGTTTTATAAATTATTATATATATATATATATATATATATATATATATAAGCGCAGGTGCTGGCGTGAGTAGTTAGTTGAATATATATATATATATATATATATATATATATATATATATATATATATATATATATATATATATATATTTGTGAGAAAGCAAGAGCAGGGTGATATATATTTGATATATATTGTTTTTGGAGAAATGGAACTACATCTGTCAATATATTGTTTTTTGCATGAGATGCAATTCATGTGTGCGTAAAATCAATACACCAAATTAAGAAGAAAGAGTTTCTTCAAGTATTTCTCTACATCCTCCATTCAAGTTCCTAAGACCGTGACGCGTCCATACGTATTTACCAATTTCGGGAGATAGCGAGGAAGATCGAGTGGTTCAGACAAGAAAACATCGAAAAGTGAAAAAGCTTCCAAACGTTGGCAAGATTGGTTCAAACATGAGCATAACGTAAAGTGAATGAGCCTCTAAACGTTGGTATGTTCTTCTGATTTTATTGATTACAATTTTCTATGTTTAAATATTGTATGTATTAGTTCTGAAAAATAATTACGATCTAAAGTTCACTGGTCCCAGATACAGATATGATCTGTGTATAAAAAAATTTAAAACTTAGTTCCGCTGCATAACCGGCGAACGGGGTTCCAACACTTTAACAAAAAGTCCACATGTGAACTAGACCCATTCTGTAAGGACCTTGATTTTATGATTGGCTTATTTCATGACAAACCATACCACGTTGGGGATGATTATGTAATGGGTAGCTTAGGTCCTCATTGGCAAGCTTCCAAGCATCTCCATGACTTCAAGAGCAAAATGTATATTCATTTGAATTTGCCTCTTGAAGAGTTTAAGTGCACACACATACCTCATGCATGCTTTGTTGATCTTGCATTTGTGTTAATATTGTTTATATGTGTGCATCTCTTCACAATCACACTTGCACTTCATTTATAGATTCAAGTGTGGTATTGTGTTGTGTTCGCGCTTGCACGATGGTGTGCTTGTTTTAGCGCATTGAGTGACCATATGAGAAGGTCTCATTCTTCTCTTGGTTTGGTTATATGGAGTAAGGTGTCTAGTTTCAAAAGAGTGTATTTCAATGATTTAAATGTTTTTTAATACTGACCTTTGTATGGTCTTGTGACCATATCTTTTTATAAAACGATTCAAAATGAGTTTTAAAAATTTCTAAACAAACTAGATACCCATACCTTTCTAACGGCATATTATTCGTAATATTTCATGATCGTTTGGATTGGTTTTGAAATCTCCAAAGTGACCACAAAAACAGGGCATCTATGTTGTTGTCCTTTTCTAACCTTTGGTCACTTAAATGATCATAACCTTTTTCTACAGACATCTGAATCATGTTTTGTAAATTGGAGTAGAAAGTAGACTTCCATACCTTTCCAACAGTATAATATACAAAAGGTTTGGATGTCGTTTGGTTATGTTTTGGGTCACTCGAATCTCAAGTTGTTGTGCTGTTGCGGCTGCGCCAGTCCACAAGGCCCTCACCAGTGCCCCTTGGACAGTAGGTGTGCGCTGGTGTGGTGCTTGTCGACCAGCGCAGCTCACCAGC
This sequence comes from Dipteronia dyeriana, assembly GCA_032871835.1. Lineage (NCBI taxonomy): Eukaryota > Viridiplantae > Streptophyta > Magnoliopsida > Sapindales > Sapindaceae > Dipteronia > Dipteronia dyeriana. The sequence continues at coordinate 78,870,826 of CM065296.1, read as the reverse complement.
CCACTGAGTAAATTTTGGGTATTTTTCAAAACGATGTAGTTTTGTTCTAGGGCTCATATTTATATGCCATCTTCTTCCTCACTCATTTTTGAGAGCTTCCAAACCAATTTTTTTAGTGTGAGAAAGTATTTTTTTTTAGAGAGAAGCTCCAAGAGTGGTTCCTTAACTCTCCAAACCCAAAACACATGTATCCATTGTATTAATCACACATGGGTCTTCATCAATCTTGACTTGGTAAGTAAGAACAAACATCTCATCTTCATTCATTGTTCTTATTGTTCAAGAATTCATTTTTATGCATATGATTTGTTAAAATCTTGTGTTGAATGCATTTATTGATGAGTTATAACATGATTGGGTTTGTTTGTTGATAGCTAGCATTTAGGACATATTTGCCCTCGAGCTAATTAGGTCATATTAATTGCATTTTGATGATTGCATTAATGACCATGCCATGCTTAATGACAACATATGTTGAAATGACTTTGTTTGATAACTAAGATATAATGTTGCATTACTATATCTAGTTAAGTCTTTATGTATTGCATTTAGACATTATTGTTTATGCCTCATTGATTGCATTTATTGATTGCAAAATTGCCCTTGATTATTTGTTGTGACAACTTGTGTTGGTTGGACTTTTATTGACAATTAGGTTGTTAGATTTTATCTACACATCTAATTGAGTCCTTGGTATGGGCATGTAGGCATTGTTTGATAACTAGGATGTTTAATTGCATTATCTACATCTAGTTAAGCATTTTGTGTTTGGTCTTACACATAATTACATTTGAGCATAGTGTCATACATACACTTAGACCATATACTCTTCAATGAGTCAAAGTCTTGTGTCTTCGGTGTGAAGTTGCACAAGCAAGAGAAGCCTTGCAGCCAAGTGTGGGTTGGCAAGCAATTGGTCGGGTATCCACTGTAAAAGGCCCGAGGGGTAGAGTAGGAGGTGCTCACGCCAAGAGTAGTGGATCAGGGGATATCACTAGGAATTGAACCAAGAGTGGTGAGTGGTAGTGGCCATAGCCTGAGGTTGTCGAGAGTGAGAGTCCGAGTATCACTTGAGGGTGTAACTTTTACTCATATAGTGGATTTTTGCGATCGAGTGTGGCGCACTTAACAGCCCATTTAAGCTCCAATAGACACAACCCAATCACAATCAACAAAGTATTCACTTATGTCTGATCTATTAATTTTAGTTCATTCCACTAAAGAATTAAAATTGAACTCTTAAATAAAGATAGAATAAGTTAATATTTCTCATTCATACCCTAGACAATCTTAATGGAGATGGTGTATCCTCATGAAGAATACTAGTAATCGCCAAGAGCTTATAGACCGCCTAGAGCTCATAGACCGCCTATAACTCTCCAAGTTATCATATTTACTCATATGACCATATTTTGAACTTGGATATTTTGACTTGTCTAGAAACCATGTTTCAATAGACATTATTGAAAACTACACGTTAAGATTTAATGTCCAATACCTAATAATATCCATATGATGGTATTTTACTCTCATTTAATAAATGGAGCCACGATGTCCATATCTATAAATGAAGTCCTCTATCGATTAACAAATGAATACCACCAAGCTATCGAGGATAGACTATGATATATAATCGTACCCATTGATAACTCAAACGATAACACTTGCAACCATAAGTCCATCATTTATCTCAGGATTGGGATAGACTCTCTGATTGTCTTCAAATGAAAACTTTTATCCATTGACGGTTCTAGATAAAGTATTTCATTGTGATCCTATTCAATGCACCCAATACATTAGATTCTTTTGCACAAAATACACCACACTTTGATGATTTTAGACTCATCATAACACTTTTGATCCCACTCAAATCCTAGAAAAAGAATCTATAACTTTGGCAAGATAAAAACGCTCAATCTTTATCTTAAGTTATGAATATTATTCAAAGCTAACTAAAGAATTGTGTCTACCTCATACATATCTGGATGTATGAACAATTCTTCTTTTCTCATAGTCTTTTGACCTTAAGATTATTTACTTTTGACAATTATAATAATCAAACTATAGATGCTATAAGATTTGTTAAACTATCCGCTGTCTGACCTGGTGAACGAGGGTGCAGAAGAATTCATTGATAAGGTAAGCTCCTGAAGGCATGGACCCTAACTCTTCATATTGAAATGATTATTCAATTCATGACGTAGCTAACGCACCCGCTTTCTTTATGTCATGTCGGGCCTAGAAAGTACCTGCAGTTGCTTAGATCGGAACTTCTTCTCAAAGGTTGCATGGCTGAGCTTCTTCGGGTTGCACGTCTTAGGAATCATCCAAGGCAACTGTAAGACTACTTGCTCTTTGTCCCGAACTCGGTAGCTAATAACTAATAAGTAGAACTGCATCCTATGATCACTCGACTCTATTACTTTATTAATTTGAAAAGATTATTAAATACATTATTATACTCTTGCTATCGAGCATAATCCCAACAAACCTAGGTTGCAAACATCGTTACATATAATGGATTTGAGAACCATATGTGGCTATAAGGATAACTCGTGAGTTTTACCAGTTGGATGGTTTCTCACGTAAATCAATCGATGTGCTGTTTACTGTTTTCTGCACTTTAAATTATTGTTTGATTGCATGATTTACTTGCGTAATTTTTTAATATTGATTAAACAAAAAGTTGGTAAGTAACTTGATTGAAACCTATTCACCCCCTTCTAGGTTGTTTAGACACGCCTTTAGTGTATTTTCGAACACACTTCTCGAGCTTGTTGAGGTTTATTGGAGACACAGATCTCAAACCGGCTTAAGAGTGGAGATAAAAACTTCAAATATTTCCATTTGAGAGCTTCTTCTAGGAGAACTCAGAACACAATCAGGAGTATTTATAATAGCTCCGGTGCATGGGTCTCTGTTCAGACAGATATCTGTAGAGAAGTGGAGCTTTACTTCGGGGAATTGTTTTGTCGAGTGATGTATGCTAAGATGATTTGGATAGTGTTCTCAGCTGTGTTACACCTCGTTTATAGGCGGGAATGAGCTCCCTTTTAGATAGGAAATTTTCAACGGATGAGGTCAGGCATGCGGCTTTTGACATGTTTCCCACTAAGGCTCCAAGTCCCGATGGGCTACCCGTACTTTTCTATCTATGGATGGCAAAATATGGATCTAGATTCAACCCGGATCCAGATCCATAGAATATCCACATAAAATGAATGGGTCTAGACCCGACCCATATCCACTAAATAAACATATGTTTCGGATCTGGATCCGACCCGTTTTTCTTCCGGGTTTTGCTCGACCCGTCTTATGTTTATTTTGACCCGGATTACTTTGACCCGGATATTTAACCCGCTTTTGACCGGGATTATTTTTTAGCCGTATTTTTAACCGATTGTTTTGGGCCATAATTTTTTTTGGGCCGTCATTTTTTTTTCCAAATCAATGAAATATTAATATCCAATTCAATTAAAAAGTTGATAAATTTTACATACCTATAAAATCCTAATTTTTTACAATCCATATCCAAAAAAAACGATAAACTCAAATATTAGTTCAATAAATCTATCAATAACACATCTCTAAATATTAAATTTTTACAACCCATATGCAATTAAAATAATGATAATAAATCACACTGATGTTAATGGTTCTTCCTCATCTATTGTAGCATATAGTTCATCCTCTGGGATGCCACCTAAAAAAACAATCAAATAAAAAAAAAAGATGAGTAGCAACCAATAATATATAGGAAAAATTACACAAACTTTCCATGAGTTTAACCAATATTGCACTCATAAACAACTTTTATCAAAATTGCACAAACTTCCCTTACTATTCATTGACTAATTGTTTAACTATCCTTAAAAATTAAAATGACTAGATTACACCTGAATTAATTATTTTATTATAATAATTATTATATTTGAGGATTTTATTATAATAAAATTAATTAACTAACCTTTTTTATTTAAATGGTTATAGATTTTATTATAAATAGAACCTAATTAATTAACTAACCATTTTTTTATTTTAAAAGAATATATTTTTAAGAAAAATAAAAAACAAATCGATAAAAATGTTTTTAAAAATAAAAAACAGTTAGTTAATTAGTTATGTTCTATTTGTAATAAAATCCCTAACTGTTTAAATGAAAAGAAATGGTTAGTTAATTAATTTTTTTATAATAAAATTCTCAAATATAAAAATTATTATAATAAAATAATTAATTTAGAGGTAACTTAGTCATTTTAAATTTTAAGACTAGTTAAACAATTAGTCAATGAATAGTATGAGAAGTTTGTGCAATTTTAGTAAAAATTACATATGAGTGCAATATTGATTAAACTCATGAGAAGTTTGTGCAATTTGCCCTAATATATATAAGTAATAAATATAACTAAATTTGAAACTAATTGCATACCTCGAATAGGAGCCCATATCCAATTTTGTGTATACATTAAGGCCTCAAGCGTGTCCGGACGCAATCTTCTACGATGTGGACTCAAAAATCTACCCCCAGCACTGAAAACGGATTCAAAAGCCACTGTAGACACGGGAATGGCCAAAATGTCTCTCGCAGTCTTAGCCAAAATCAGATATTTTCCTTTATTACCTTTCCACCGTGATAAAATGTCAAAGTCATAAGAGTTATTTTCAACTTGTTCGTCCAAATACCTCTCTAACTCTGACTTGTTGGTACTACTAACAGCTTAACTTTTATACAACTCAAATTCTTTATCACCCCCAAACATATCAAAAGAATGACCCAATGAACTATCATCTAACTGTTCAACAAAGCTAGATCCTAATTCATATTCTTTAATCAAATACTTTAAAGTTTCATGCACTATTTCTCGTTGACTAGATGCACTAGAGCCATAAATTTTACTAAAATGAAAATCAACAAGGAACATCTTATACCTCGTGTAAGTTCCTCTGTGTTTGATTAGCTTATTTCGTTGACAACCACATTTTGGGATCAATATATAAGGGTAGTTTAGGGCATCATTGTTCATAACCAAGCTCAAGCATCAAAGGTAAAAACACCTGCTTAACTTTCATTGAAGAGATATTAGTGCACACACACACTCATGCATTTTAATTTAATTACCTTGCATATACGTTTATTTGTCATCTTGTGTGCCTTGTGTGTCTTAATTCTTGTTTGAGTGTTGAATGTATGTTTGTACCTTAAAAAGAGGATTTTTTTCCTTTATTCCGCTGTTCCGACCGCTCTTTGTGCAGTGCACTCGCTGCGGCCTGCACATCGGTGTTTACCAGAGGCTACACGTTGTGGCTACGGCGGTCTGTGCTTGTTGCATACGCGGCGGTCTCCCAAGCGGAGTTTCACAGGCGTTGCATGCTGTCCATACCACGGTCTGTGCACATTGCATGCACAGTGGCCTACAGAGCGGCGTTGTCCAAGCTATACACCGCTCTCTGTGTCGCGGTCTAGACACTTACCTGGACCGCAGTAAAGCCAACGGTCCTGACGGGATTTGGCTGCCTTTCGCCCAAAACGATGCCATTTTGTGTAGGGCACCATATATATATATGTTCTCTTCTCTTCTCTTCTCTTCTCTTTGTTTTCAAGAGTCCAAGAAGCCATTTTTGTGTTCTAGCTTTTCTAGAAAGAGAATGACTCCCAAACACTCATTTTTACTCAACCCAACTTCATCTCATGATCATCTAGCTTCATTCTAGGATCATTCAAGCATAGAGCATCATCTTCTTCTTGACTAGGTAACTTCTACATGCTCTAGACTTCATAGTTTCATTACAAAGACATGTATGCCTAAGGTTTTAGTCTCTATTGCTTATTAAATGCTTGCTTGTGTGGTTAATTGATTTTATAACATGCTTGAGTATTGATTGTTGGTTGAGATGCATTAATTTGTGATAGCTAGAATTTAGGACGGTTTTACCCTTCTAGCTAATTTTTCATTCCTTTGCATATAGAACATTGATATCTAGGATTTGCTTTTATTGTCATTATTAATCATAGATAAGCATGAATGTCTTGACCTAGCATTTTTGCATATAGAATATTCTTGCATATTCACCTAGGTTGCCATTATCTCTTCATTGTTGGTTAAGCTTGTGGCTATGTGATTAGTGCATAAGGTTAGTGATCCAAAATCACTTTTAAGGCCCGTTGGGTAGAGTGGAAGGGTTAGTAACTATAGGGTTAGACGGGAGGTCAACCTAGGTTGTAAACTTTCTCTCAATAGTGGATTTAGAGGATCGAGTGTGGCACACTGAACAGCCCGTGGTTTTTCCCATTTGGAGGGTTTCCACATATATATTGCGTGTTGTTACTGTTTTATGTTTGTTGTCTCTTGCTTGAACACTTAGGAGAATGGGGTCAATTCAATAATATTGATTAATTTGCAAAATTGATAATCTATCGAATTAAAACCTATTCACCCCCCCTCTAGGTTATAGACACACTTTCTAGGGAATTTCAATTGGTATCAAAGCCGGTTACTAGATATACTTAGGTGATCCGTGCATTGTGTGTGTCTTACCTTGTGCATTTTGGTTGTTTGCATTTTGCATGTTGCATTACCTTTGCATCTTCATATCATTTATTACCCTCAAGCACTATGAGTGGAAACGAAAATAGTTATGAGGGAGCCTCAAACACAAGACCCCAATTGCTCAATGGGGTGAATTATGCTTCTTGGAAGGGCAAGATGGAAGCCTATCTTTGCCAAATAGATGACCGTGCTTGGATGGCTATTGAAGATGAGTATATTCCTCCAACAATGATCAATGACGATGGTATAGAAGCTCTCAAGCCTAAGTCTAGTTGGAGTACTCAAGAATTTGAAGCATCCAAGTGGAACAACAAGGCTATATATGCCATCCTTTGTGCTATGGATGATAATCAATACAAGTTGGTCCAAAACACTAGGATTGCAAAGGAGGCTTGGGACATTCTTCAAACGGCACATGGGGGAACCGAGGTAGTCAAGGACTTAAAGGTTCAAGTCCTCCAAACTTCAAGTCCTCCAAATCCAATTTGAGATGATTATGATGGAGGAGCATAAATGCTTCAATGACTTCCAAGTGAAGTTGATGGATATTGTCAACCAAAGCCATCAACTTGGTGACCCATATTCAGATAGGAGAGTCAAGCAAAAAATTATGAGGTCACTTCCATCAAGGTTTGAATCAAAGGTGACGGCACTTGAAGAGAATAGTGAGTACAAGAATATGAAGCTAAGTGAAGCCATTGGAAGACTTCTAGCTTATGAGTCAATATAGAACACCTCACCCACACCTCTGAAGAAGCAAAAGAGCATTGCCTTGAAGACCACTAAGGTTGAAGAAGTGGAGGAGGACTCGGATGAAAAAATGGCCCTCATGGTTAAAAAAATTCAAGAAATTCATGAATTTTGAGAGGAAAGGTTTTCGGTCAAAGGGAAAGGAAGTGAAAAAGAAATCTCCCTTCAAGAAGTTTGAAAAGTCTCAAGAAAGTGACTCCAAGAAGGGCATTCAATGCTATGAATGCAGTGGTTTTGGTCACATTGCTCCAGAATGTGCAAATTTGAAGAAAAAGAAAAAGGGGAAGGCGATGGTGGCCGCTTTGAGTGATTGTGAAGACTTAGAAGAGGAAGAAAAATCTTGGAATGATGAAGATAGAGTTGCAAACTTCATTGCCTTCACAACATATCATAATGGTAAGGAAGTTGTGAGTGACAAGGAAGAACTAGATGACTCTAGTGATGAGAGTACCACTTCTAACTCTAGGTTTAAGATGGATGAGCAAATGGACTATGTAGACTTCATGAAGTTTTTTGAAAAATCTAGATTGAAAAAGAAGAAGAAGATTCAAGAGTTGAAAAATGAGAATCTAGAGTTGACGTTCAAGATTACCAACTTGAGTGAGAAGGTAAAGAGTGGAAAAGAATAAGAAGAGAGCTTAAAGTTGGAGTTTGTGATCACTAAGAAGAGTGAAGAAAACTTGAAGATTGAGCTTATGAAAGAGAAAGAATTGGTTGCCAAGATGACATCCGGAACCGAGAGACTTGACAAGATGCTATCATGTGGGAAGAGTCCTAGTGATAAAATGGGATTTGGATATGTGGAAGGCAAGGATGCCACTTCCTTAAAGAAGACCATATTTGTCAAGTGTCAATAGGATAAAGAGGTTCAAGAGTCACACCAACAAATGAGATCAATTGAACTTGGTGAATCATCAAAGCAAGCCCAAACAAAGTCTCAAGCTAAAACACATCCACCAAAAGCTAGAGCTCATCAAATAAGACCTCAACCTCCAAGAAGCTCTCAAAGTCAACAAAGGATTTTTCACCCACAACTGAGAGGGAGCATTAATTTGGCTCAATCTCAAAGGGTCTTTCAAGGAAGAGATTCGGCTCAACATCAAAGGACAACTCAAAGGAGAGGGAAGTCTTCCATGCTTGCACAAGGATATGGTATGAATTCTTACTTTACTCTCATTTGTCATTATTGTGGAATTGAAGGTCACATAAGAGCGAATTATTTTAAATTTATTAAGTTGTGTCTTTTTGAAAGCATGATTGAGAAGAATATGCTTAGAAGAGCCAAAATGCATGCACCTAGGAATTTTAGAGAAAATGAACCAATGACTCCTAGAAATAGTAATATTTCATCTAGGTGGACTAGAAATGATGAATTTCGTTGTCATTTGGCTCAATTAGCCTTGAAATCCAAAGCCATCAATACTTGGTACCTTGATAGTGGATGTTCTAGGTACATGACCGAAAACAAGAGTTTCTTTGAAACTCTTATGATGGAGGTTGGTGGATTTGTCACCTTTGGTGATGGTTCACGTAGGAAGGTTCTAGGAAAAGGAAACATCTCCATCCCCGATTTGCCCTCCTTGCCTAATGCTCTTTATGTAGATGGCTTGCAAGCCAATCTTATTAGCATATCACATTTAAGTTATGAAGGGCTTTCGGTTATGTTTGGCAAAGTTGATTGCTCTATTCTAAGAGAAGATGGACAAGTTCTATTGAAAGGCAAGAGATCAAGTGACAATAGTTATTGTCTTGATTCCAATGGCGTCTCTTGCAATTTTTCTAGTTGTGATCAAGTTGAATTATGGAATCAAAGGTTAGGTCATATGAATTTCAAAGACTTGAAAGTTCTTGAGAGGTTGAATGTTGTGAGAGACCTTCATAAGTTTGGAAATAGGATTGAAGGAGTGTGTGGACCCTGTCAATAAGGAAAGAAAACTAAGAGTGTGCATAAAAAAGGTAAGTATCTTGCCACCAAGGAGCCACTAGAGCTTCTTCACATGGACCTTATGGGTCCTATGCAAACCGAGAGTCTCGGTGCCAAGAGGTACATCTTCGTGTGTGTTGATGATTTCTCTAGATTTACATGGACCAATTTCTTAGAGAAAAATCTGAAGCCTATGAAATCTTTAAAAAGCTTTGCACTAAGATTCAAAATGAGAAGGATTCACACATAAAATGCATTAAGAGAATTAGGAGTGACCATGCGAGAGAATTTGAAAATGTGTGCTTTGAAAATTTTTGTGATAGTTTTGGAATCTCCCATGAGTTCTCGGCTCCTCGAACTCCTCATCAAAATGGAGTTGTAGAGAGGAAGAATATGGTTCTTCAAGAGATGGCTCGTGTGATGTTGCTTAGCAACAATGTTCCTAGGAACCTTTGAATTGTAAAAACAGCTAATACTGCTTGTTATATAGGAAATAGAGTGTTTTTAAGGTCCAGTACTAGGTAAACCTCTTATGAACTGTGAAAGGGAAGGAAGCCAAATGTTAGTTACTTCCACTCATTTAGAAGCAAGTGTTACATCCTAAATGACCGTGATCAACTTGGCAAGTTTGATGCTAAAAGTGATTACGGGATTTTCATTGGCTATGCTCTAAATAGTAAGACCTATAGAGATTTTAATTTGAAGATACGAAGTGTTATGGAGTCATCCAATGTGATCATAGATGATTGTAGGCCTAAAGTTAGTAACCATGATGTGGAGATTAGTATGTTTGATGATTCTCCCTTGGAGAAGATTTGTGAGACTTCAAGTGATGGAAAGTCAAATCTTGAGAAAGAGGTCTCTCAATTTCTTGATAGAGATTCTACATTGGACTCTAAAACCTACTCCTTGGGCTAGACATCTTCACAACAAGAGTGACATCATTGGAGATGTGAATGAATGTGTTAGGACTAGGCATCAATTAGCGAATAAAATTAGCTACTCTTGTTACACCTCTAAAATTGAACCCCAAAAGGTTGATGAAGCTTTAAGTGATGGGTTTTGGGTTCTTGCTATGCAAGAAGAGCTAAATCAATTTGAAAGAAATGGGGTTTGATTATAGTTCCTAGGCCTAAGAACGTTAATGTGATAGGCACAAAGTGGCTATATCGGAATAAATCCGATAAGGATAGCAACATTGTGCGGAACAAGGCTAGACTTGTAGCACAATGGTACTCACAAATTGAGGGTATTGACTTTGAGGAGACTTTTGCTCCTGTTGCCCGATTATAGTCCATTAGGCTTCTCTTATCCATTTATTGTGCACAAGTTTAAATTGCATCAAATGGATGTTAAGAGTGCCTTCCTCAATGGCTTCTTGTAAGAGGAAGTGTTTGTTGAGCAACCTAAGGGGTTTGTGGATCCATACCACCCCAATCATGTTTATCGTCTCAAAAAGGCTCTATATGGGTTGAAACAAGCACCAAGGGCTTGGTATGAGCGTATCACTCTTTATCTGGTTGACAATGGTTATTCTAAAGGTAGTGTTGACAAGACCTTGTTCATCAAGTGTACTAAAGATGAGCTATTCATAGCTCAAATTTATGTTGATGACATAGTTTTTGGTTCCACAAACAACTTGAAAGTTAACAATTTATTGATGTCATGACTCATGAGTTTGAAATGAGCATGGTTGGTGAACTTAATTACTTCCTAGGCTTGCAAATCAAGCAAATGCATGATGGGATCTTCATATCCCAAGCTAAATATGCCAAGAACCTAGTGAAGAAATTTGGTCTTGAGAATGCAAAGCATTATGACACACCTATGAGTACCACATTGAAACTTAGCAAGGATGCTAGTTGAAAAAATGTGGATCAAAGTCTATATCAGGGCATGATAGTGAGCTTTCTATTCTTGACTGCTAGTAGACCCGATATAGCCTTTAGTGTTGGTGTATGTGCTAGGTATCAAGCCAATCCCAAGGAATCCCATATCTCCTTTGTGAAGAGAATCATTCGATATGTGAATGGGACATCCAACTATGGGATATGGTACTCTTTTGACCCTATTGCTAGTTTAGTTGGCTTTAGTGATGCAGATTGGGCAGGTAATTGTGATGATAGGAAAAGTACATCGGACGGTCGCTTCTTCCTAAGGAACAATCTTATGTCTTGGTTTTGCAAGACGCAAAATTCCATCTCATTATCCACAGTCGAGGCCGAGTATATAGTTGCTGGGAGTGCTTGCACACAACTCCTTTGGATGAAGCAAATGCTTATGGATTATGGCTTTGAGCAAGGTACTCTAACCTTCTATTATGATAACATGAGTGCAATTAATATTTCAAAAAATCATGTCCAACATTCTAGAACTAAGCATATTGACATTAGACATCAATTCATTAGAGAGCTAGTTGGGAGCAAATGCATTGCACTTGAACATGTGGGGACAAATGATCAACTAGCTGATTTGTTTACAAAACCAATAGATTCAACTAAGTTTAAATCTCTTAGTAGATCTATTGGGATTTGTCATATGCATTGATGAGTTTTGGTGTTTGACCCGTATGGGGAGCTCAAGCAAAGAGAGCGAACTTGCATTCTAATAAGCAAATAATTGTTCAATTTTATGCTCTTTAATTAACTGCTTGAGTATCTTGGATGCATATGTTATTATATGACTTTTTATTCAATAAGTGTGTTTTTGCCTTATTCGAAATGCATGTCTCATTTGTGTTCAAACATGTATTTTTGGACTAGGAAATTTGATCGGGAAATACATTTGATTGACCCAAAGTTTATCTCCATGTTTATGAAAACTTGATCTTGACATGCTTACAGTGTTATGCATGATGAATTTATTGAATGCTTAAAAAAAATGATTGCAAATATGTGTGCAAGTGACTTTTGAGACTTCATTCAATAAGGATATTGTATCTATTTCAAGGATTTCGCAATCCAATAGTCTTCCTCTCTTTACTTGTTGAACAAGGCTACTATCATACGGGCATCTTGCTCGGAAAAATCTAAAAGGGCACAATAGTCGCTCATGCCTTGCTCAACTTATAAATTTTGATAGTTGCTCTTTTTTTTTTGGTTAAACTATATCTTGTTTTTCATTGACAATTTGGTTTAAATTGGCTTGACTTCTCTTGGAACCTCATGTGCTATTTTCCTTTGCCAAATACCATGCTTTTGGAAGTTAATGTTATATGTATTTCATTCAAGGAAATCTTTCGCATATATTCCAATCAATAAAACTTCCATGTATTTCTCTCTCTCTTAATTAAACTGTATAAAGTTGTTGTATATGATTATGCATTTACATTGCAAATATCTCTCTTTGCTAAAGCGTCCCGGTTGGGGAATATTCCTTTGCCTATCTTGTGACAAAAAGGGGGAGTAGTATTGGATTTAGGGGGAGTTAATATTGGCATGATTTAATGGGAGATTGACCTATTGAGAGGGAGTTGACCTATTTAGGGGGAGCTTTTGCTATGTGCATTGTTGATTGCATGTTACTTGTTTCTAATTCATACAAACTGCGCTTATTTTTATTTATCTTGATCCCTCTCATACACTTGTCTTGGAAAGTGTAGTTCTTTATTTTGTAGGGATGATCATTCTACAAGAGATGAAAGATCTGAAGATTTAGCTTTAGTTATCTCTTGTAATATATAATGTTTTTGTTGACCTCTTGTTGTTTTTTTTGTTGTGAGGATTCTTTGTGAATGACTGGTTTTGTCACGAAATAACCAAAGGGGGAGATTGTAAGTTCCTCAGTGTTTGATTGGCTTTTTTTGTTGACAACCACATTTTGGGATCAATATGTAAGGGTAGTTTAGGGCATAATTGTTCGTAACCAAGCTCAAGCATCAAAGGTAAAAACACCTGTTTAACTTTCATTGAAAAGATATTAGTGCACACACACTCATGCATTTTATTTTAATTATCTTGCATTGTGTCTTGTGTATCTTAATTCTTGCTTGAGTGTTGATGTATGTTTGTGCCTTAAAAAGAGGATTTTTTTTCCTCCATTTCGTGGTTCAGACCGCTCTCTGTGCAATGCCCTCACTGCGGCCTGCACAGCGGTGTTTACCAGAGGCTACATGATGTGGCTACCACGGTCTGTGCTTGTTGCATACGCTGCGGTCTCCCAAGCGGAGTTTCACATGCGTTGCATGTTGTCCAGACCGCAGTCTGTGTACATTACATGCACAACGGCCTACAGAGCAGCATTGTCCAGGCGATACACCGCTCTCTTTGCCACGGTCTGGACACTTACTTGGACCGCGGTACAGCCAGAGGTCCTGACGGGATTTGGTTGTCTTTTGCCCAAAACGATGCCATTTTGTGTAGGGCACCATATATATATATATATATATATATATATATATATATATATATATATATGTTCTCTTCTCTTCTCTTTGTTTTCAAGAGTCCAAGAAGCCATTTTTGTGTTCTAACTTTTCTAGAGATAGAGGGACTCCCCAACAATCATTTTTACTCAACCCAACTTCATCTCATAATCATCTAGCTTCATTCTAGGATCATTCAAGCATGGAGCATCATCTTCTTCTTGACTAGGTAACTTCTACATGCTCTAGACTTCATAGTTTCATTACAAAGACATATATGCCCAGGGTTTTAGTCTCTATTGCTTATTAAATGCTTGCTTGTGTGGTTAATTGATTTTATGACATGCTTGAGTATTGATTGTTGGTTGAGATGCATTAATTTGTGATAGCTAGAATTTAGGACGGTTTTACCCTTCTAGCTAATTTTTCATTCCTTTACATATAGAACATTGATATCTAGGATTTGCTTTTATTGTCATTATTAATCATAGATAAGTATGAATGTCTTGACCTAGCATTTTTTCATATAGAATATTCTTGCATATTCACTTAGGTTGCCATTATCTCTTTATTGTCGGTTAAGCTTGTGGCTATGTGATTAGTGCACAAGGTTGGTGATCCAAAATCACTATTAAGGCCTGTTGGGTAGAGTGGAAGGGTTAGTAACTGGAGGGTTAGTAACTGGAGGGTTAGACGGGAGGTCAACCTAGGTTGTAAACTTTCTCTCAATAGTGGATTTTGAGAATCGAGTGTGACGCACTAAACAACCCGTGGTTTTTCCCATTTGGAGGGTTTCCACATATATATTACGTGTTGTTACTGTTTTATGTTTGTTGTCACTTGCTTGAACACTTAGGAGAATGGGGTAAAATCAATAATATTGATTAATTTGCAAAATTGGTAATCTATCGAATTAAAACCTATTGAAACCCCCCCCCCCCCCCCCTAGGTTATAGACACACACTTTCTAGGGAATTTTGACCTCGGATCCAAAGCTAACGCCACATCCATCACACCAGGAATATCTCTCCCATACTTATCAAACTTGGCAATCATTCCTCTTGTCATTGCTTGTATCTCAATGTTATGAGAATTAAGTCGGCCATTCATTGTCTCTCTCACTTTACAAATCATGGGAAAAACCATATTAGATGTAGGATTTTTGTTACCTAAAATATTGAAAAAAAAAATCAACTATTGATATAGAATTTTTTTTTTTATATAATAGTTAAATAAAAAAATAATATATGAGAAAAACTATGTTAACTTGTAAAATGGTTTTAAATGCTCCACCATAATTATTGATAACTGCCACTCTGATTCATCGGGCAAACATTTATATTGTTGTTCATAATGCTGAACATGAATAAAAACATCCTTATAATTCAAGGCAACCAAAAGCATAAAGTATGGGGAATTCCAACTAGTGGGACAATCATGCACAAGCTTTTTAGAATATTTAATTTTCAATTGATTTGCTGCATTCTAGAAAGTTTCAATTCTCTTGCTTGATGCTATCCAAAACAATTTATTATCCCTAATTTTTCCAATGCCATCTACAATCACTTTCAACACATCTCGCACCACCATATTCAAGATGTGGGCACAACATCGCATATGGAATAACCTCCTACCTAACACTAACGCATCACCAAATTTGTTTTTGATTTTCTCAATCATACAGTCATTAGTGGAACAATTGTCCACAGTAATTGCAGACAACTTTCTATCCACATTCTAGTCATAAAAACATATCACCAATTGTTAACCAAGTGATGTAGCATCATGTGGACTTAACACATGTATAAAACGCATGATTCTACTATGCAACACCCATGATTTGTTAATGAAATGCATAGTAACAACCATGTATCCAATTTTTGTACTAGATGTCCACATATCCGTAGTAATTGCTACTTTACTTTCAATGCTATCCAACAACTTCAATGTCTTATCCCTCTCCATAGTGTACAACTTAAAAATCTCACTTTTCAGTGTGTTTCTACTCATTGATTCAAACCTAGGTTGGAAATACCCCATCATCTCCTGAAACCCCGAGTATTCTACAAATCTTAAAGGAAGTTCATGCATTATAATCATCTTTGCCACTTTTGACTTACCAACATTTGGATCATACGAGGTATTAGTCGAATTTGTAGCTTCTTGATGATCATCAAGACATTTTAACACATACTTCCTTAAACTTTATGTCCCTTTAGTAGCATTTAACAACTTTCCACAAAAGTTACATTTTTCCATCATAACACCATTAACATCAACCCTAATCATGAAATTCCAAACAAATGATGTTTGTCTTTTCCGTTTAGAGCCACCTGAAGCACTACTTGGCTCAACATCTTCAACTTCAATATTACCACTACCCGTAGAAACATTTACTTGACTTCCTAAACTAGTCATGTATAGCTACCTAACACATCATTTAACACACCATTTAATTTCATCGGAATTAAACATGAAATTAAAGAGTACAAATCAAAGTAACAGCTAATTTCATCTGTAAAGCTACATGAGGCAGCTTTTATAAATAAATAATCACTATCGCATGCAACCAGACAAAATTATGTGGTGTACACTCAGTATGCACTCTAAAATCTACAATTGTGTATATAAATAAATAAACAATCACTACAAATACATTACTGTGTTCATGTACTCAAATATGTTGAATTAATAATAGAAATTGCTAACTTGAGGTGAGAGGAATTAGATTGTGCAGCTACATATTACATACCTTGTTTCACAACACAAACTACTCCTAAAACATCACCGCCAGCAGAAAATGCTCTTCCAATACCCTACAAAAGTGAAAGAGCTACTGTGACTCCAAAAACACAAAGGATGCTAACCATAAATACATATGAAAGTCCATTAGAAAATTATATGAATGATCATAGTGATTTTGTATTAACTTTTTCACTTAATACAAAATCACTAATTCCACGTTGCAAATTGTCTCCAAAAATTTCCTAATAAAATTTATATATTTCCAATTTTGTACTAACCCACAAACTTGAGATCTATCTTGTTAAGCTTTATAAAATATTCATGTATCAGTTGTTGTACGCCTCATTCATATTAGCCTATTAGGGTACCTGGTTGAAAGAATTTCATTCATATTATAATCATTCAAAACCTCTCAATTAACCTCTCAATTAAATTACAATAATGAAATTAAAAGCCATATACATAATCATCCATCACAACTGCCCCATTTTTGACTTGTTCATGGTTTCGTTTGAACCAGCAAGAGATGTCGAAATCCATCATGTAATTTTCCATCATTTAATCATCCAGAAATCCGTCAAAACCCATCATGTAAATATATAATCATTCAAAATCTCTCAATTAACCAAACCAAACCAAACGCATCAAAACCAAACATCTAAAAATCAGGAAAATCACAACAAAAAAAGATTCAGACAAAAATAACAAAACCCATCATGAAATCATTCAAAACCCATTAACAAAACCCATCTTGTAATCATTCAAAACCCATAAACAGATCAACACGAAAATCACAAAAATGAAAAAAAAATTCAAAAATAGACGTACCTGTTGAAGAAGCAAAGACGTACCTATATGTTTCGCCAGTGATGTGTCGATGGCGGCGAGAGTGGGTGGATACGTGGATGTGGACTACGGCGAAAGTGGGACTGTAGGATGGAGTGAAACTATAAAATGAGGCGTTGAAAGAAGATTGTAAATATGAAACCCTATTTAAAAAAAAAAACAGGTATGGGTGGTATTTTAACGGGTCCAAATTATACCCTATTAATATCCATAACTGACCAGCAGTTATTGTAGGTCTGATTGGACAAAATTCATTTGGATCCATAATTGATATGGGTTGGATATATACCCAATCCAAAACATATGGATCTGGACAAGATCCAATGGACCCAATCCATTTTTCCACTCGTATCAATTCTATCAGAAGTTTTGGCCCGTGGTTGGCCCTGAGGTTACGAAAGCATGTCTAGGGCTTCTATATAAAGCTCATGGGCTGGAGACTATCAACAAGACATTGATTAGTTTGATCTCTTAGGCCATACAAGCATGAAGGATTACGGATTACCGGTCGATTAGTTTATGTAAAGTTCTGTATAAGATTGTGGCGAAGTCGCTTACTAACAGATTTATGGGGTGTTGGGTGAGATTATTTTTGAAACACATAGTGTGCTTGTCCATGGACAACTTATTTCGGATAACACCATAGTAGGATTTGTATGTATGCATGCTTTGAGGAGTAGCAAAAAGGCAAGGTCGGTGCAATGGCCATGTAATTGTAGGTGACTAGGGTTACGGATTGCACAGCAAAAGAGTTTAAAAAAAATTATACAATCATCAAGTAAACCTAATTGTACAGTAATAATCGAAAACAACAAAGAAGATGAAATGATTTCATACCAGCGTTGTAGGCTCCTTCTTTATTTTTTATCTGATTCCTGATTTGAACCACAATATTTTCCTAGTTATCTCCAGATATTGGTAATGGTGTGTGGGCGCGTCACGGTACTCAAGAACAAGGAGGATGTAGAGAGGATGAAGAAAACTTTTTTCTGCCGTCAAAAATACCTAGAACCGTTCAAGGTTTATTTTTTTTCTCTTTTGGTTCTATGCTCAAATTGACTCTCAATATTGTTGTGTTATCAGTTTCCAAAAAACATATATCATATATATATATTGATAAAACTAATTAATCAAATCTTTTAAGATATCATTTTTTTTAATTTTGAATTTAAACTTTCTAAATTAAAACTTAAATATTTAATTTAATAAAAATAAAATTATCAAATTATCTTATCTTCATACAAAATTAAATATCAATCAACACCCTCCAACTAATGATTAATTACATAATAAATAATCTAATTATTTAATTAACATAATCATTAATATTCATTAATTAAACAATCTTATTATTCAATTAATTTCTGAATAGACACTGATACTCGTTTTTTGTGTCGTTACCAAATTACGGTTCAAAAGATATTTATAAAGTTGTTCCTACGCAATGTGCTATAATGTTTGAAAACATAGTAAAGCGGCAAGCGAGAGATCGTCCACAAAGAGGTGGAATTCTTTAACTGTCACTAGCTAAAGCGTTATTGAAAGCGATGTAAATAGAACATGGAAAGGGTGAGAATGGTGTGTTTGATGTGTATGCATAAAGCGGAAGGTGTGTGAGGTGTGAATAAACTTAACTAAATTAAATTACACTAAGGATATAAATGTAACTGGGTGCTTGCCTTTCTAAATCTAACTATATGGAAATCAATAACACTATAAAGCAATTAAATTTAGTCTACTCCTAAAGGCAAAACACCATAGCTATGAAAATAAATGTGGATTGGGGAGATGCAAGATATTGGTTACAATAGGTACATAAGTTCACCAAACACGCAAGCTAGTCATGCTGATAATAAACATTCAAGCATCATTCAAAAGGATTCAATGGCTAGTTCTCTTGATTAAGGATTCTAAAACCAAACCATCTATTGTTACGAATCATTTGATGATTAAGAAATACCGAAATCGAATCTCATCTTTCAACCAAAGGCATGGAATGAGCAATTGTGTCTAGGTTTTGACCCATTAAGCACATGAACAATACGTTAAACAGCCTAATCTAGCATAAGCATGCATAAATCAAGTTACCTCTATTCAAGAGTTAACAATAAAAATCCATTCACGATTAATCAATCAGAACACAGATGTGCTCTTTCACTCAAATCAATCCATACATATCGATTCTCTTTCATCACCAACATGCAAACAAGAGTGAGACACTAAGTTACACTACATATTTTGTTTCAATCTAAAGTCTCACTTATGCAAAACATATTAATTCCTACTCATTGACCAACATTCATGTCAAGAATAGAAAGATATAGCATAAGCTCAAATAATAGAGTCAAGATCCAAGTTGAATATAAGTAAATACCATATATAACAAGCCAGGTGTTGCTTTACAAATATTCCCTATTGGGGATTACACATAAAAGAAATAGAAAATAAAACATAGAGAAGAGTTTAGAGATAACCAAGATCTCTATTTCGTTTGATATCCTTTCTCCTTGAAATCTACTTTAAAGATGGATGGATGAAGTTTAGAGGTGGTGGTGGTGAGACATCTATAGAGGAGAACCCTCGATGGAGTTTGAAGCTCCTCACTCTCTTTTGTGGTGTTGAAGAACAAGAGATGGTGTTGGTGTCTATCCAAGATTGGATATTGGAAGATATATGATACTAATGACCAACAAAGTGGTTTATTTATAGTTTTTGAAGATTAGGATACCAACTGGGTATAAAAGTTCAAGATTGCCCCTAAAAATATCTTGATCTACAAGTGGATAAGGCTCTACCGCCACAAATCTGCGAGTTGGAACTCACAGTTTGAAGCCACAAATCTAGCTCTGCTAGTTGTAACTCATAGATCTAGATGGCAGTAGGTTATGGGCAACTTATATGAGGTGAATCTGTGAATCTGTGAGTTGGAACTCACATATCTGGTAGCCGTCTTGTTTCTGCTGGCTTGAACACATAGTCTGATGTAGCAGCCTCCTCTAGTGTGCATCTACGACTTTGATCTGTGAGTTAGAATTCGCAATCTGAAGTAGCAGATCTGGATCTTCTAGTATGAGGTCACAGTCTGACTTGGCAGTATCTTCTAGGAGACATCTATGACTTTGATCTGTAAGGTATAACTTGTAGTCTCATCTGGAAACTATCTGCTACCTGGTCCTTCTGGTTGATGTCGTAGTTTAAAGTGGCCGTGCAAATGACATGGCTGATAAAAATATAAATTAAGAATTCATTCAACCATACATTCAAAACATGTGTGAATGTTCGACATAAAATTAAACATGATGCATGAAATTATTTAATGAACAAGAACAACCATAAAAAAACAATGTTTCTATGCCACGACAATCCAACATACCACATGCAAGTACCGCCTTATGGTCGGTCAAATTCTTGCATGTTTGATAGAGACATTCTCAATCAAATGATATACCGGAATAATTCTTATTTTAATATCATTTAACCATCGTTTATTTAGTCAGGTTTTTAATTAAACAATGTAATTAAAAATATTGTGAGTATAACCTATCATTTCAGATCTCATGAGCTTAACTCGAGAATTACCGTCTTAGGGTCAGTCAATCCTAAAATCCCCTCAGAAATCATATCCGTTAGGAAGTCAACCTTGGTATTGATTCTTATGGAAACCCTCCTTAGGAAAGACGAAAAGAAATCCATCACGAGGCTCCACTCGAATCTCACGGTGTTGAACTAATGATGGGGACCACGAGATATAATGTCATATATCCCTCTCCCACTCACAATTTTATAATTAGGGTTTTCTATTATTATTAATGCACCTAGATTAAACTAGATTATACGGCTAATTTCAATCTAAACGTCTAGTGCATTAATCACAAATTATTAGAATCTTATCCCAATAACTAATAAACTAATTCGATTTTTAACACTTAAAAATCTGGTTCATTAGTGATAATTCTAATCTAAGTAAACTATTTACTAGAACTAGAATTATTAAATGTGTATTTACCAATTTTTAATTATTAAAACTAAACACATTATTAGGTCCAATTATTATTAGGGGCTTAATCGAATTAATTCTAATATTTATAGTGGACCCTACTAATCTAACTAATTAAACTCGTTAATAAATAGATTAGTAATTAATGAGAATTATCAAGTTTTTTACTCCTGAAAAACTAATCACATTAACTTATAGTCAATTATGTGAATTACCCATTTTAAACAAATTAAAATTAAAAACATAATACAAATGGCTATAATGCATATATGGCATTTAATAAAATGTATGTGTAGGCACTAATAATCTATATGGCAATGCTTTAATTATCACATAATATAAACATACATGAATTGACTATAGGTTTATCTAACTTAAATTTAATCTAATTACAAAAATATTTCAAGGCATTGCTTTGGTCTTCTTGTAATTCCATAATCTTCAAGTCTATGGTTCTTCTTATTTTTGGGCTTTTAACCAAGTCCAACTTGATTAATTTTTTTTTTCCCGTTGTGATCTATCTCATGAATCAAAACTAAAGCTCAAGTGTTACTCTAACACTTATTGGAGGCCCATGGCATAAAAAAAAATCCAACCCAATTTTTTTTTGAATTCGGAAATCCTAACATCGCAAATTCAAAACCCTAGCACTTTTGCTCGTGGCCGTCATTCGCAAACATGGGTAGCTTGCTGCACGCTGGAGCATTGCACATCGGTCTGCGAGATGCTTCACACACGCCCAACCAATTGTTGCAGTAGTGTTGTGTGTGCATCATGTACACAACTTTTGTGCACATGTTGTGCATGCACATAAAACATTCAAAGAAAAATTGTATGATACATGCTGCACAATACTTGCACATAAGTCATGCATGTTGCACATTCGATGCTATTCTTTGCCTTCCGGATCGTCGTTTTCATCGATTTACATCAATAAAACAAATAACAGTATATAAAAAAAATATAAAACCCAAAATTAATATTACATGAGAAAAATATTACATTTAAAATCCAAAATCCTAAAACCCATATACCATAAAATTTTACGATCAACCATGTTTAAATTAAATAATTTAATTATAAATATTCATACAATCATAAAGACAATGCCTACACATTCATAAATGCAATCAGGAGCAATCAAATTCTGTTATAATGTAGAAAATTGGCTCTGATACCAATTTATGGGTGCCCAAGGTTACAGATTGCGCAGCGGAAGGGTTTTTTTAAAATTATTTTTTTTATGCAATCATCATGTAAACCTAATTGTACAGTAATAATTGAAAACAACAAAGAAGGTGAAACAATTTCATATCAGCGTTGTAGGTTCCTTCTTTCTTTTCGATTTGCTTCCTGATTTTAAAGATATTAATTAATTATTTCTTTAATTTTAAATTTAAACTTTTTAATTCAAATTTAAATATTTAATTTAATTAAAATAAAGTAATCAAATTATCTTTTCTTCATTCAAAATTAAATATCAATCAACACCCTCCAACTAATGATTAATTACACAATTAAATAATTATATTATTTAATTAACATAATTATTAATATTCATTAATTAAATAATCTCATTATTAAATTAATTCCTGAATAAACAAGTGTCACATTCATAACACAGTTAATTAGACAATCCAATTAATTAAATGTGACCCTTGTTACCTTAATTAATCGGGTCAACAATGGGACCTAATGGCCCCACAGTATTTTGAGTTCCAATAATCCTTAGAAATAATTAATTAAACTTTTTAATTAGTATTTAATATTTCATGATTATTAACTTCGGTGTTATTCCGCTAAAAACCCGAAACTGTACTCTCTCAACTGTAGATGTTTTTACACAAACCAATAACTTTCGGTGTCCATCGATATAACTATTACATATGGTATGATCATCCACAAGTAGTTTGTAATTAGTGATGAGTCATAATGTTTGTTATACCTCTTTAATTAAATCTATCCATTAAGTATTATTGATTCTCTAATAAATAATAAATCTTACATTCCTTACGGAAATAGGAGAACGCTCATATTGTTCAAGCCCCCAATCAACCCTTAAAGGAACTACCATCTACTTCTAGTAAGAAGGAGTGGATTCCACTATTGTGTACAAATCTTTCCAGCCACAAGCCAAACAGTGATCCCAACATACAGAGCATATTGATCGAGAATACAACTCCAATCTCACCCATGGTATATCAAAAACCACGATCTAACCTGAAGGAATCAATAATACACTCAGGATTAAGATCACTCATATATAGCCATCATTTGTCGATATATATGAATCTCAACGTGAAATGGATCTTAGTGAGAGATTCATATAGATCGTGGCTCAATCCTATATGATCACATCACACAAGGTGCCTCTATTCTCATATAGCTATATGAATTATCCAAGATAAGATCATTGTACGTTACGGAATGAACCGCAACTGTAGATTAATCATAAATAAAGTACGTTGCTTTATTTGCTATATATGGACTTTTTAGATTGCTCTGCTTAAACTGAATCTATCTATATATGATAGTGGAAATGGTGAGATATGTCACCTTTTTATGTGTGTGTTGTAATGATGTCACCGTTTTAATAACTTAAGTTTAAAATGCACCTATTATGGTGAACTACCCAAATTACCCTTAAATAATCTATTTTTATTCTCATTGTGCTTCTATCTACACTTTGAAAACGATAACTCCTCTCTCTCCAAAATAGTTGTCTGAAAATCGATCTACAACTCATCTCTCTCCAAAAAACTTGTCTCTCACCAAAAAACTTGTCTCTCTCCA
Source organism: Dipteronia dyeriana (assembly GCA_032871835.1). Lineage (NCBI taxonomy): Eukaryota > Viridiplantae > Streptophyta > Magnoliopsida > Sapindales > Sapindaceae > Dipteronia > Dipteronia dyeriana. Next base: position 78,846,860 of record CM065296.1, on the reverse strand, counting down.
GATTCTGTTAAAAAAATAACATATGTTTGTGATCTTCATTTATACATTATCATATATTTCTGTGTGGTTTAACAATGTATCCATTCGTTATAATTTGTTGTCCCAATCTTTGTATGAACATGTATGAACATTTAGTCTCCAGATTCTGTTCTAGACTTTTTAAAAATACTTCGAGCCTTTTTTATTAGTGTCCGAGCTATTTTGATATGATTCTGAGTTTTTTTATACTCTTCCAAATTTTTTTTATTTGTCTTCGAGTTTTTTTGTCAAAAAAGCTCGGGCACTTGGTAAAAAAGCTCGATTCGAGTTTTTTTACCAAGTGCCCGAGTTTTTTTTTAACTTGCCCGAGCTTTTTTTAAACTTGGCAAAAAGGCTCGAATCAAGTAAAAAAAAGCTTGGGCAATTCGAGTTTTTTTACCAAGTGCCCGAGCTTTTTTGCACTTGATTCGAGACTTTTTGCCAAGTGCCCGAGCTTTTTTTTAATTTGGCATAAAGTCTCGAATCAAGTGCAAAAAAGCTCGGGCACTTGGCAAAAAAGCTCGATTCGAGACTTTTTACCAAGTGCCCGAGCTTTTTTACACTTGATTCGAGACTTTTTGCTAAGTGCCCGAGCTTTTTTTTAACTTGGCAAAAAGTCTAGAATCAAGTGCAAAAAAGCTCGGGCACTTGGCAAAAAAGCTCGATTCGAGCTTTTTTTTAACTTGGCAAAAAGTCTCGAATCAAGTGCAAAAAAGCTCGGGCACTTGGTAAAAAAGCTCGAATAGAGCTTTTTTACCAAGTGCCCGAGCTTTTTTGCACTTGATTCGAGACTTTTTGCCAAGTGCCCGAGCTTTTTTTAACTTGACAAAAAGTCTCGAATCAAGTTAAAAAAAGCTCGGACATTTGGCAAAAAAGCTCGGGCACTTGATAAAAAAGCTCGAACCCAGTAGAAAAAGCTCGGGCACTTGGCAAAAAAGCTCGAACCCTTACAAAAAAAGCTCGAGACTTTTACTAAAGGTTCTGAGTCTTTTGTAACTATATTTCGAACATATTAAGTACTGACTAGAAAAAAAGCTCCGGAGACGCTGCCCCCCCCCCCGCGAGCTGACTGGGCAGCTCGACCACCGCAAGCTCGGCGGGGAGCTCGACCCCTGAATGCGTCTGCGTAACGCCTGAGTTTCAATGAAACTTTCTCCCTCTATTTTATAACTCTCTTTGTAAAAAAATGAATCAAATATTCTGATGAAACTACTATTGGGGACATTTTTGCCCGTTCACCATAATAGGTGTCTTTTAAACATAAGTCATAAAAGCAGTGATAGTGTTGAAACGTCACCTCAAAAAAGTGTTATTTATTTTTTGAGCCCTATATGATATTCATATACTCAGTTTGAAATTACATCTAGTAATCTTGGATGTTAAGTACACATATTATATAAATGTACAAGATAATTTCAATGAATAAACTACTTATTTTATTTATGTTTAATTCATATTTATAAATTACAAGTTTTATGGTAAAAATCTCAACGGTAACTAAATATGTCAAAGGCATATGATATAGTGAAGTCAGGGTTTCTTGCTGCCATGATGGGGAAACTTGGGTTTTCAGAGTTTGTGTTACTTCAATCTCCTTCTCGTTCCTCATAAATGGGGTTCGGTGTGGCTCCTTGAAACCTTCCAGATGGCTTCTGCAAAAGGATATGTTATCCCCATACCTTTTCTTAATTTGTGCAAATGGGCTCTCCAGACTTTTTTTTCAGCTGAGAAGACTAATGACATTGCTTGTTTTAGTTGTAGCGGGGGAAGACCGAAGATTTCTTTTCTTTACAGATGGCAGTCTATTATTCTCTAGAGTTGCTGATAGAGATTTTCAAGCTATTCGTAGGGTGTTGGATTCTTATACTCTAGCCTCGGGTCAAATGGTGAATTTCCACAAATCGTCGGTATGCGTTAGCATAAAAGTTTCCCGTGAAAGAGCGGATAATTTGGCTAGAATTCTGGCCATCCGACTGATCCCGTGCCACAAACGTTATCTTGGTCTCCCAAGTTTAGTAGGGAAGAATAGAAGAACTCTCTTTGCTAGTATTAAGGACCGTGTATGGGATCAGTTGAATGGCTGGCAGAGCAAGTTGTTTTCAATAGGGGTAAAGAGGTTCTTTTGAAAGCCGTTGTCTAGGCTATCCCTACCAATTTGATGTCCCTTTTCAGGCTTCCCAAAGGTTTAGTGAATGAGTTGCATAGGCTTTGCATTAGGTTTTGGTGGGGGAATAACACTGGTGTTCCTGGAAAAATCTGTCATAGCAAGGACGCTAGCAGTTTGGGCTTTCAGGACTTTGGTATCTTCAAGAAGGCACTGCTTGCTAAGCAGTGTTGGAGGCTGATATAGTACCCTAATTCCTTGGCAGCCACAGTTCTTAAGTACTGTTACTTTTTGGATGTTCATTTCTTCAAAGCTGGGTGCGGCATAGGTAGTTTGTATCTCTGGTAGAATCTTTTGTGTGGTAGAGAGCTGTAAGTGGCTTGGTCGCGGTTGCGTATTGGTAGTGGGGAATCAGTCTCTATATATTGGGATTGATGGATTCCTAGAACTCTGAATTTTCGGGTTATTTCGCCCCCTGTACTCGGAGAGAATGCTAGAGTTCCAGCTTTGAAGCTTTCCTCAGGTGAGTGGAATGAAAAGTTAATTTTTGCTTCATTTTTTCCAGTTGATGCGGATTTATTTTAAGTGTACCTTGCTCTTCTCCTTCGTCGGTCGATTCCATCATGTGGCATTATGAAAATTTGGGATCTTTTTCTGTGAAAAGTGGATATCAATTTGGGACTAATGGTTGGTCAAATCAAGTTGTTCGGGTTTAAATTCGACTGTCTCTTGGTGGAAATTCATGTGGCGGATGAAGGTCCCCTCAAAGGTTAAGTTATTTGTTTGGCGTGCTTGCAATAATTGGATCTCTACTTGTGTTCATATACTGAAGAGAAAGGTTCCAGTTGATTCCGCTTGTCCGAAGTGTGGCCGAAATTCTGAGACGACCATGCATGCTCTCTGGTGTTGCCCCCGCTCGAGCCGATCCGTGATATGTATGATTTTATGAAGGGGTTTTAGGGGAATGACAGGTCTAATTTTCTTGACTTCATGATTACTGTAAGCATCAATTAGTGCAAGAGGAGTTGGAGTTTCTCTGTTTGGTGTGGTGGATAGTGTGGTACATTCACAAATGTGGTCTTCATAATGAGGATGAGTTGTGCTATAACGAGATGGTTCCTTGGGCCAGGGCTTTTCAAGTGGATTACAGACGAGCTAACCAGCTCTCGAATGGAGATGTGCCTGATTGGAGGAGCATTGACGATAGGTGGAAGCCACCTCATGAGAGAGTTTATAAGATTAATACTGATGCGGCGGTGGCTGTGGGTGGGGGAAGGGTGGGAATAGGTATCATTATACGTGACTTTACCGGTAATGTTATGGCTTCCAGTTCCCAGCCTGTTCGGGTTGGTTATTTTGTTTATATTGTTAAGGCCTTGGCCATTCTGAGAGGTTTGCAGTTGGCTCGTGATATGAGGCTCCTCCCTTGCTTCATCGAATATGATGCACAAGTTGTGGTGAATCTTAAGGGAGTGTATTAGTTCAAGATTTTATTAGATAATTTGAAAAAGTAAAAGTCTAGTGGTATTGAATTGAAACCTTTTTAACAATTTAAATAAGTCTTATGGTATTTAATCAAAACTTTTAAGATTTTTTTTTAAAAGTCTATATTGTCTTGTGTTATTGGATCTAGACTTTTAAAAGACAACAAATTGTCTTGTGGTATTGGATTGAGATCAAGATTTTTAGGATTTCATAACAAAATATATTTTCTAGACTTTTTAGTGATATTTATAAACAATTTGAACCCAGAATTGTCTTGTCATCTCTATCGATACTTTTTAGACTTTTCTCTCTCATTCAAAATCATCTTCAGCTTCCTCAACCTCCACACCCTCATCAAATTTTCAGTTTCCTTAACATCCATACCTCATCAGATTTTCCATAGCCCATCAGATCTTCAGCTTGGACGAGTTGTGGTCCACGGATGTGTGATTGGTGACCGGAGATTGGAGATCGGAGGGTGGAGTAGTGCAATAATTTTACTTAGTTTTTTTTTAACTTAAGTTTCATAGAACAAATGCTAAATAATGATTTTTAATCGTGACATCTTTATTATTGTCCATGTTCCTTTGATAGGTGTAAATAATGGTTTATTTATACATAAATTGTAATAACTAGTTTGGATAAATATATAATTGTTTTACTAATGTATATAATGGTTCTATAGTAAGAACGTCTTAATTTCTTTTTTTGAGGATCGCCGAATCAAATGATATTTTTGTTCTAATTGTTGCCTTTTCTTCTCCCTATGAATCAAACTTTTCTTTGCCATAACGGTTCAGATATCAATGGTGACTCATTATTTCGATGAATCATTTCTTCGGACAGAAGAAGATTATGGAAACACTTACTCGAAATCTCACTTATCAGATTCCATTGTGAAAGACACAATTTTTTCTGAAGAATTCGCCATGATATATCTGATCCATGCATAATATCATGAAAAATGGATACAAATTTTTGACTGCTACTTAGTACCGGCAATAAATGTATGTATTCGTTAATGTGAAGAAAATTGAATACTACAATCGACTGTTAAAAATCCATATTCATAAAAGTCCAAAAAAGTGTTGAAATAAAGTCAAGATAATCCTAATAGTCTATAAATAAAGTCCAAAGACTCTTTTGGAATTCTAAAAGCCTAGTCCATATAATCCTAATAATCCTAAAAGTATAATCATAATTATCCTAATAATCCTAATAGTCTTGTAAATCTATAAAATCATTAATCCCTAAAATTGTCCATTAAAATCTCAATCCAATACACCCCTTTATTAAGGTGACCGATACCTCTTGCTCTGAAATTGGACCGCTAATTAAAGATATTAAGCTACTTATGGAGGTTCTCTCTAATTGTAGCATTGATTTTGCTCCTAGGACTTCTAATAAGGCTGCACATATGCTTGCCAAAATTGGGCTGTCAGTTGTGTCGAATTTGTTTTGGCTGGAGGAGTTTCCTCACTTATGCCAAGTTGTTTCGGGCGATTGCCCTAGACTTAAGTAGGTGTGCTGCCAAGTTGTTTCGGGCGATTGCCCTAGACTTAAGTAGGTGTGCTGTTTTTTATGAATGGTTACTTTGCTTAAAAAAAAAAAACGCTTCATATGTTGATGTATACGTTCCATTTGCTTATCAATTGGATAATATGAGAAAACACTCAAGTATCCAACCTTGTAACCTCTTGTCTATCTGATATTAAAACTTGATAATTTGCAATTGTAGATATACTATTGTATCAATGGTGAAAATTCGTTCAGTACCAAAAAAAAAAACACTTTATTCTAATACAAAAAATTTAAACTCCAAGTTACATGCTGGCAATAGAAATGTTAAAATATCACATCACCTCTTAAAAGAGACGGTAGTTTACCTCCATTCCACATATGGTGGTCAAGGATTCAGTGGTCAAGGATTCAAGTCTCATCATACTCATTTTACAAGTATGTATGGGGAGCTCCTTTTCGGTTGGTGTGAGTAGTTATCTGGACCGCACATGTAGAAACGTAACTAGGATTGAATGATAGGGTGGGCTAGAATAAAATTCACTAAACCTCGATACCCGATAAACATTTACTAAGTGAAAAAAAAATACATATTTCTAAATAGATAGACCAACTAAAAGAAAAACCATTACTCTTAATTTTTATTCAAATGATGAAATATCATTTTTTTTCATTGAATAATGATTTATATATAAAATTAAGTCATAAAAGACACCAATGTATATATATTGGTGTCTTTTATGACTTAATGAAGTATTTAATATTTGTATCATAACTTTGAAATTAGATTAACTCTAAAAATTCAAAATAACAAATATTGAAATTCATATAACTTATGGAAATATACCTAATTTGAAGACCGATTTTTTATATTGACAATTACATTGAACTGAATTTTGATAAAGATATTTTTAAGATTGAAGCGGGTCGTCTCCAATTAATCTAACAAATCTATTACAAGTATTAATTGATTTGGAAAAAAAATATTACAAATATAAAGAGTATATTGAGAATACACAATAATACAAGGGTATGTTTGAAAATTTGAAACTAAAAAAAAAATAAAGATTGTTAAGGTGGGCTCACAACCTAGCCCTTGAAGGGTACGTCACTACGCACATGTATTGTCTGATCTTGGTAGGTCTGAACGACCCTATTATAAATGTAATACTTTAAAAAATATATAAAAATATTAAAATAATTTAAAAATTAACCTATAAATCCACAGCTTTAGCATCTTATAACAATTGTCAGTTTGTCACTTAGAAAATCTTTTCGAAATTGAAATTGGGTCCTCAACTAATATTGGGAAGTTATCACCAGATAACAAATTATAATGGATGACCTCATGATGCCATATTTTGGATTTGTAAGAAAAAGGGATAACTTGAATCCATAAATTTATTGTGTTACAATAATGTTTATATTTAAATTTAAATGTTTTTTCCAAATAAGATTGTTCTTTTGAAATAAATCAGATTTTATTTTTGGGTCCAACAAAATGTGCACATAACATACAATAGAATCAAATTCATCTCATTGATCAACTTATTATATAAATATTTCGCAAACAAATGTATGAATTAAATGGAGTGTTGCGTATGAGTTGGGATTGGGAGTCTGTTTATAGTATTAATTGAAGTTGAAAAAATCATCCTTTGATACGAATATGTTTACAAAAACTTGTATGGTTTTCTAATAAGACCTTTTCAAATAGGACTTGGCTATGGTCCAAAGCACCCATATGTGTTGTACCATACAAACACACTTATAGTTATAAAAAATATATTAAAAATATATATAATGTGTGACAACTAATAAAAGCAACCGGTTTACTCTAATAAAAAAATTATTTATATTATATATTATATATTGTTATATGTATATTTTATCAAATATATACGTCATTGACAGATAAAACAATCTATTGAACAATTACCGAATGGGCATCCGAGTGGGCATCCATAAGGTATCATTCAATACATTACTAAGGGATAAGAACCCGAATAAATCGGAGCATGGGAATTCGGCAAATTATGTCTTACTCGAGACGGAGTCCTTAGCACATTATGTTGTACTCTGGACGATGTGGGAAACTCAAATAAAGGAAACCGGCACACGATTCGCACATGGATGAATTAGGAATCATGCGTAAATATGCAATACATCCGTATCAATAGAGTTTCTAGAAGAATAAAATACCGAACAGAAAACAGATTCCAAATCAAGCAACAACTCTACTTCTTCAAGGACCGTACATCAATAAAGAAATAAGTCCTAAACGAACTATACCACGAGAGTCCCGTTCACACAATCTCCGAAATAGGAAAGAATATAAAAACGACTCCATCAAGCAACCAGCTTTAACTAAAATACAATTCCTTTTACTTGTGTAACAATGACTAAAGTTCTATGCACATACAAATAAACCCATAATCTCATAGTAAAAAAGAGAAAAAAAATATACAGAAAATCAATAGAAGAGAGAGACAAAAGAGATCGAGTGGTGTAATTTCTTGTTTTAATAGTGGATTTGGCTTGGTTGTTTATTCAACCACCCGTAGATGTTTCTCTGATCACCGGAGTTTTACCACGTAAACTCGTGTCTTATTAATTTCAAAATTACATTATCTTTCTCTCTCTCTCTGACAGGTCATAACCAAATCCAACATTATTGACTTTCTCCTCCATCGAGAAATCGACGTCAATAATTGGCGCTTGAAGAATGGGCTGACCTCCTATCTGATTAAGCAATGGCCGAAAGTAGAAACAGTTCTGGGGATATCTGAAAATCTTCAGATAATGCTCATATAGGCGGGAGTACACGAGATCCCATCACAACCTCCGAGAACCAATTAGCACCCTGTCTGGTATCCAACAGATCCCTCCTACCAGTGAGGACATAGAACGTCGTTTCCATGAGGCATTGCAATAGCTACTGACAAACGCGACAAGAGAAGGAGTAGACCTATTGGTTGCAGAAGAGGCGTAAACAGCAAACCCTCCACCTATAAGGCTCCGTTCGGTTATAGTTGGGCTGGAATCGGATGTACCAGCGGTTGTTAGGGACTCAGATCAAATCAATCAATCTGGGGGTGTAACACGGAACCAGGACAGGGATCGTGAAGCGCCCGAAGAAGAATGACCACAACAAAAGCAGAGTCACGGTCAGGTGGCCCATGATAGACACCGTAAATATGACCGGCACAGGGATCGGTCATCGTCATCAGAGGATAATGATCGACACCATCGTAAAAGTCATCATGGAATCATATGCCTATGAGGATTAGCCCATGAGACTCGGGAACAGACTGAAGAGGGGCTGGAAACGGGTATGACAGTCACCCGACAGTTTAACCATCATGGAGAACCGGTAGAGGACAAAGATGTTATGATTAAGAGCCGGACTCCTGAAGTCGAAAAAACATGCGCCAAATGGACGTGCTAATTAGGCGATATGGATATAATGAGTTGTCTGATGATGATTCTGATAGTCCTTTTTCCAGGGACATTCTACGAACCTTATACCCAGAAAGGTTCAAGATGCCACACGTGGAACAGTTCAAGAAAGACATGGATCCTAAAAAACACGTCAGACGATATAAAAAGGTGATGGCTCAGTATGCCCACAACGACCCTTTGTTGTGTCTCAATTTTCCATAAATTCTGGGAGACACAAGCTCGAGATGGTTCGGAAGATTGCCCCTGACAAGTATTGGGAGTTTCAGCGAATTGAGTAGAAGCTTTTCAAGACAGTTCCTAAGCAACGTGCACAGGAAAAAGTCAGTCGCTTACCTTTCTCAGCTAAAGTAAGGGAAGGACGAGTCACTGAAGAAATATCTGGGGATATTCGGCCAAACAGTCTCAAAAATCGATAGTGCAAATGACGAATCAATAATCGCTGTATTCATAAACAACCTATAGAATGGACGACTGTCTTTCGACTTAAGAAGGGCTCGTCTAACCCTATATGCAGATATGATGGATATGGCTGGAGGATATGCATTAGCCGAGGAAGAGGAATTAGCAATAATAGGTTGCTAATGTAGGGAAAATCAGTTCAAAAATGCAACGGAAGCATGAGAAAATTAATTTATGAAAATTAGGGTTTGTGTATATTTTTTTTTTCCCTTTTTAAATGACAAGAACCTTAACCCTAGATTAATTGATGTATATAAAAATGTCGTACCTTTTTCTCGTGACGATTTAATAAGCGCCAAATTGATTCCGCAAGATCTTCCAATCCAATGACGAAAGTGAATCACCTAAAAGTGTGGGCTTCCTTTCTTCAAATTGTATACCTGAGGATGGAAACAATCAAAATCTATTTCATTGTTAGTTACAAATATCCTCCAAGAGAAAAATCAAGAACATCCGGTCACTTGTGAATTATCAATCAATTTGATTGAAATTCGCTTGAACCTTGATTCGATGTTGTACACAAAACCCTTTTGATGTAAATGATACTAGTTTACTATCGAAAACAAAAACGTTCTCTTTTTCTCTTTTCTCCCAAGCCGAATTCCATACCCTATAACTTAGAGTTGATTGAATTTTATCTAGAGTACTATCGAAAACAAAAACGTTCTCTTTTTCTCTTTTCTCCCAAGCCGAATTCCATACCCTATAACTTAGAGTTGATTGAATTTTATCTAGAGTAAAATAATAAATTTTTGTCTCTCAAAATTCTGTCTTAGAAAAACCTTAAGTTGGCCGAATTTTACTCTAAGAATCATTGGGCTGGCCGAAATTCACAAGGGTATTAATTAACACTGAAAAATGTATGTTTACTAAGGGATAATATCATCAGTTTACACTTCCAATATGATTAATTCCTCAATTAGACATAATTTCGTTCGCTCGCTTAAATAAATATATTGTGTAGTAATCAGTGTATTTTTCCTTATATTTCAGAATTAATTCGATCAATTCAGAATCATGGAGAAGTAAGATGGCAAAACAAACATCGTTTTCAAGTTTAGAACGTCAAAAACCTTAGGAAGGGCATGAAAGGCATTTTTGTAATTTTGACTATTCACTGTTCACAGTGACTCTCACTGTTCACAGTTGACTTTTACTGTTCCTGATGATGTGGCACATTCCTATTGGCCCAAACTGCGAGTGCACCATACACGCGGCTGTAAAGAATTATATTCTAGAAGCGGTGCATTGTGCACTGTTCACTGTTCACTGTTCACTGTTCACTGTTCACTTCACGGATGCATTACTGCTCACTGTCACTATTCATTATTCACTGTTCACTGTTCACTTTCACGGATGAGTTACTGTTCACTGTCACTAATCACTGATGACGTGGGGAAATCTGGACGCTCCATTCTAAATTCATCCGATGGTCAATTTTCATCCGTATTTTGAATAAATAGGGGGTCTCTCCCCCCTAATTTTGGTATTCTGAATCCAAATCTGATACTAGATTTGTGAAATTCTCTCTCTTTTGTTCTCAAATTCTCAGTTTAAATAAAATAGCTATTTTCTAGTTAAAATATGTCTGGCTAATTTTATGTAGCTGGGGCCAAATGTGATACTGTTGGTATGGAAAATATGATCCAATTATGGTAAGTTTATTATTTTTTTTCTTTCTCCCCTCTGATTTTTGTGGATTTTTTGACTCACTGTAGTAAGACAGATATTGTCTAGCACAGTGAGTACTTTTACCCATATTTATCAGAGAGTGGTTTCTCCCCTCTGATCTTTGTGGAGTTTTTGACTCACTGTAGACAGATAGATATTGTCTAGCACGTTGAGTACTTTTACCCATATCTATCAGAGAGTGATTTATCCCCTCTAATCTTTGTGGAGTTTTGACTCACTGTAGACAGACGGATGTTGTCTAGCACAGTGAGTACTTTTACCCACATCAGAGAGTAGTCAGTGGAGTGGAATACCCTCCCATTAATCTGAACTAAATATTAATTATTGGATCATATTTGAATTACCAACAGTGGATCCCTTAGCCCCAGTTTTAATTTTAATTGATTTAAATTTTTATAACAAGCTTAGTAATTAATCTAGATAATTTATTATACAAGGACAAGTGAACAACCTCCCTGTGGTTCGACCCGGTCTTACCGGTTAATTTATTACTATGACACTCTTATACTTGGGAGTATGAACACTTCTTTAGGACGTGTCAAGTTTTTGGCGCCGCTGCCAGGGGAGGTAAGTCCGCATTTTCTTTATAGTAGTAATTTCATTTTAATTTTATTTTAGTTTTGCTTTTTTTTTCTATCTTCTTTGTTCTTATTTTGTATTCAGTTTTTCATCACTCATCTCAATCATAAACTTCATCTACTTGAAAAAAAAAGCACTTGTTATCTTTAATCACATTTTTGCATTTTAGTTCTTCTACTTTTTATTTGCATTTTAGCTTAGATCTAGTTTGTATTTGTATATAGGTCATTTTTTTTACGTATCAGTCCCTGTAATTATCATATTTTCATATTTGTCCCTATATTTATAATTATTTACACTTTTACCCCAACACTTATGCATATTTTCATTTACACCCCTGGAATTTTGTATCTTGTTATTTTTATCACTTTTTCTTTTATTTTCTTCATTTTTGTGTATTTCACCTCCATGAACCCTCATTACATTTGCATGAGACGTTGGTCTCGAACATCTAGTGGTAGATTAATTAGGAGATCACAATCACCCACATTCACCAACAACATGGCTAAAAACTCACATAGACATCCAACAGGAAACCAAGCCGAGAACCTTTTAGACAACCTTGACAACATATCTCAACACAACAACCATCCGCCTTATGTTGACCATGACCAACAAATTAACCCAAATCCACCTAGAACTCTTAGAGACTACATGAATCCCACACGTACTAGAGCACCTTCATGCATAGCTTTCCCACCAAATGCAATACACTTTAATTTTAAACCGATAATCATTCAACTTTTACCCAATTTTCACGGTCTTGAATCTGAAAATCCATATTTACATCTTAGGGAGTTTGAGGAAGTTTGTAACACTTGCACTGACAAAAATGTTAGCATGGATATAATTAAGCTTAAGTTTTTCCCTTTTTCCTTAAAAGATTAAGCTAAAACTTGGTTATAAAACCTTAGGTCAGGATCAATCCAAACTTGGAATGATATGCAACAACAGTTCTTAAGGAAAATTTTCCCACCTCATAGAACAAACTCTATTAAGAGGCAAATCACTTCATTTGCCCAAAAACCTGGGAAAACACTTTACCAATATTGGGATAGGTTCAAAGAGTTGTTAAATATCTATCCATACCACGGTTTTGAAACATGGAGGATAGTGTCACATTTCTATGAGGGACTCACACCCTAAAGTAGACAAGTCATTGAAATGATATGTAATGGGGAGTTCAGTGACAAAAATCCTGAAAAAGCACTTGAATACCTTGACCATATCGCCGAAAGTGCTTAAAATTGGGACACCATTGGTTCCTATGAGTCCATGAACAAACCACAACCATCTCCATCTAGTAGAGGTATTTTCAATCTTAGGGAATATCATGACCTTCAAGCTAGATTCACATCCCTAGCTAGGAAAGTTGAAGCTTTAGAAACTAAAAAGAGTGAACATGTAAAACCTATACAAGAAATTGCATGCCATGCATGTGATTTTGATGATCATATCACTCATAGTTGTCCAACTTTGCTAGCCATAAAATATTGCCTTCATGAACAAGCCAATGTTTGGCATATTTTTAACAAGCCAAATTCCAACCCATACTCACAAACCTACAATCCTGGTTGGAGAAATCATCCAAACTTTAATTGGAGGAACAATAATAAAGCCCAGTCTTCACAAACGCCAGGTCCATCACATCCACATTCAAAACCCTCAAGGTTATACACCTTATGTCCCACCATCTAGGAAAAACCTTGAAGACACTTTACACTCATTCATTGAGAAGCAAGAATCCATTAACAACCAAACTGCACAAACTTTGATAAATGTCTAAATAACTTGGAAAGAGTCTTGAAACGTTGCATAGAAAAAGGACTTGTGCTTAACTGGGAAAAATGTCATTATATGACCACATCTGGAATTGTTTTGGGTCATGTTGTGTCATATAAAGGAATCGAGGTTGATAAGGCAAAAATTGAAGTCATTTCAAAGTTACCATCACCATAAATAGTCAAAGATGTGCGGTCATTTTTAGGGCATGCAGGATTTTATAATAGGTTTATTAAAGATTTCAGTGCAATATCTAAACCACTTTGTAACCTCTTATTAAAAGATGCAAAGTTTGAATGGACACAAGAGTGTCAAGAGTCCTTTAAAAAGATAATTGACCTTTTAACATCTGCTCCTATCATGCAATCCCCTGATTGGTCATTGCCTTTTGAATTGATGTGTGATGCGAGTGATTTTGCTGTTGGAGCTGTCTTAGGACAGAGAAGAGAAGGTAAGCCTTTTGTGATTTATTACACAAGTAAAACTCTAAATAGTGCACAAATGAATTACACCACCACTGAGAAAGAATTACTTGCTGTAATATTTGCATTGGATAAATTTCGGTCATACTTGATTGGTGCTTCAACCATTGTTTTTATTGATCACGCTGCTTTGAAGTATTTAATGTCTAAACAGGATGCAAAGCCAAGATTGATTCGTTGGATTTTGTTGCTACAAGAATTCAATATCATAATCAATGACAAAAAAGGGGCTGAAAATGTCGTGCGGACCATTTATCACGACTCACCGCTGAGTCGTCATTTGATAAAGCACCAATCAATGATTCTTTTTCTGATGATCTTTTATTCTCTATCACAACTTTACCCTAGTATGCTGACATTGTTAATTATCTTTCAATAGGAATGATGCCACTCGATTGGAATGCACAGGACAAAAAGAAATTTTTGACAGAGGTGAAACGTTTTTACTGGGATGACCCGTACTTATTCAAGTATTGTCCTGATCAAATTTTTCGACGGTGAATTCCAGGCAATGAGGTAAGTAGTGTCATTGAATTTTGTCATTCTGAAGCATGTGGTGGTCATTTTTCGTTAAAGAAAATGGCTGAAAAATCTTACAATGTCGATTTTATTGGCCCACCTTGTTTAAAGATGCACATGCATTCTGTAAAACCTGTGAAAATTGTCAAAAGTTAAGATCCATTTCCAAGCGAAACATGATGCCTTTAAACCCCATTCTTTTCATTGAAATATTTGATTGTTGGGGAATTGATTTTATGGGCCCATTTCCACCATCATTTGGATTTTTGTACATTTTGGTTGATGTTGATTATGTGTCAAAATGGGTTGAGGCAATTCCTTGTCGAAATAATGATCACAAAACTGTGATTAAGTTTTTAAAGGAAAATCTTTTGAGTCGATTTGGAATCCATCGAGCCATTATCAGTGATGGAGGCAAACACTTTTGTAACAAACCTTTCGAGTCTTTAATGAAGAAATATGGAGTCACACACAAAATTGCCACACCATACCACCCTCAAACAAGTGGTCAAGTTGAGTTAGCAAATATGGAGATAAAACATATCTTGCAAAAAACGGTTAACCCTGATCGAAAAGATTGGTCTCTTAGACTAAATGATTCACCTTGGGCTTACCGCACTGCATTCAAAACATCTTTGGGTATGTCTCCTTATCGTTTAGTTTATGGAAAACCTTGCCACTTACCTGTCGAACTTGAGAAAAAAACATATTGGGCCATTAAAGCTTTCAATTCTAACCTAAATGATGCTGGTGAATTGCGCAAGTTGCAAATAAATAAACTTGAAGAATTAAGAAATAATGCATATGAAAATGTAAAAAATCTTAAAGAAAAATCTAAAACCTTTCATGACAGACGAATTTTAAGAAGATCATTTGAAGTTTGTCAAAAGGTTTTGCTTTATAATTCTCGACTTTATTTATTTTCTAGCAAATTGAAATCAAAATGGAGTGGTCCGTTCGTTTTGAAACACGTGTATCCATATGGTGCCCTTGACATTGAGAATCCTAGGAATGGTAATGTGTTTAAAGTAAATGGACAACGTGTGAAACCATTCTTAGAAAATACAGATTTTCAAAAAGACTCTGCCGTTCTTTTTGACCCTTGTTACAAAGGTGAGTAAACAAATCTTTTGCTTTTGACTTTATTTGTGTTTGCAATAATTATTTTTGTTTTTGTTTGCTTTTATGTTTTGATTTTTTACAGGATTAATTTCTAGGTTCAATTTTTTCTTGGTGTGTTTTGCTATAAAACCTCGGTTAAGTGGCGGATAACGGTACTCCGTGACAATTCAAGTCGGTTTAATTCAGTTTCCCAAATAACTGATCCCCAAAACATGACATGGACGAAATTTTCACAAACCTGCGAACACATTTTCCATCGTTACCCCAAAATGCTCTGAAAATGATTTACAAAGCACGTTCCGAAAGATTACGCTTACTGATGATAAACAACATTCCTATTGAAATTCGTTGGTTGATCGAAGTTAAGGTACGTCTAGCAAGTGAGTCTGCTGATTCATTTATATCTTACATGCCTGGTTTTGGAAGAAGTAACCTTTCAAAAAAATGAAGAACTAAGAAGTTAGGGGTTACTTGTCACAAATGTGCACGTACAACTTGCAACACACGTTGTCGTTCTTTAGGAATGGTGTCTAATAATTGGGAAGATAAAATTTTATTCATTAGGCATGGTTTGCATAGGGAGTCACTGGATAATATCTTAACGACTCTTGATGCACATCCTAGTGGATATGTACAAATGGAAATTGACCGATGCCACAATTTCAAAAAGAACATGCACAATATAGTCTTAGGAATCTGACTTTAAAAGATCATGTTTGCCAATTTATAAGAAAATTGGATGGGAAGCATATCTCCGACCCATAGAGGGCGTTGAAGTCGTTTCTGGACGTAAAACCAGAGGAAGATGTGAGCCACAATCACAACTACTAGTAAATATCTTTTTATTTTTATTATCTTTTTCCTTCCGCATTTAATGTCGTTTGAAATTATTGTTGTTTACTTTTGATTTTTGAAGAGAACAAGTAATGCAGAATTGATCTGAATCTTAGTTTGTGATTGTCCCATGGTTTTTATGCATTTTATTTTCCTATATTTTATATTTCTTTTATTGTTTTGCAGGATTTTGCTGTCTTTCAAGTTGTTCAGGTGATATCTTCTAAACCTTACCTCTTTCTAATGAAATTGGGGACAGTGTCTCGTTCTGGTTGGGGGGGAGAGGATAGTTGATTCAACAACTTTTGTTTTTTTTTTAAAAAAACAAACAAACTTCTGACTATTTTTTTTTTGTAAAGATGGCCGAGTAAGGAGATCTTTTAGATACTTCTAAGACGCATCTTTGTAGTTCTGATGCATTTTTCCTCTCTTCTGACTATTCAAATTTATAAACTCTCCATTATGATATCATTGACTAATCCTTTTGTTCATTAAGTCATCTTGAGAAATTTTTCGAACTATTCTAGATACACACGCACATTGACACGTGATTATGTGCAGTAAGTTGAGATTTTACGATATTTAGTTCTGAAACATCATTCAGGGGTAACAACCGAAGGCAGTGGTCTTGTTTGAAAATATATTTAGTAATAATAATAATAATAATAATTTTGTGTGTTGTGACCAAAACTCTTACTTAGTAGCCGGGCCTCATGCCTCAGTAAGCATAGAGTGTTCATGTAAAACGGTGGAGTCTGGATATGAATAAATTACAGTTTCGTAGCCTCTTTAACTCGAGCAATTAAGTCCGATGGGTGCTTCAACACCTAATGCCCTAAGACCAACTGGTTTGGGAGTTATTGGCCCAAAGCTCGTTACACGGGTTAAAGAGAAAGTTTAAGGGAATTGTACTAAAAAAAACATATGCAATCCGAGTAATTAAGCTCGTAGAAGTGTTTTAACACTTAATGCCCTAAAGCCTACTGGTTTGGGAGTCATTGGCCTAAAGCTCACTACATGGATTAAAGATGGAATGTTTGTTTCCAATTTTATTATATTAAAAAAAACCAAAAAAAAAAGAAATAAAAAAGAAATAAAACTATTGCCTAAGGAAGAAACCCTGATGAGATTTCAGAATGAAAATGTTGTTTGATTTCAATTGAATCTCATAGTTATTGTGTTGGTATTTATTGAGCACAAGAAAGTTTGATTGATAACTCAATTGATGACTGGTTGTCAAAGGGTGAGAAAAAAAGTATGGGAGAGTTTGTCTATTTGGTAGTTTAGAGATTTGAAATTGAGTTTTTACTATTTTCACTTTAATTGCTAGGGACTAGCAATAAGCTGGTTGAGGGGTATGATTAACACTGAAAAGTGTATGTTTACTAGGGGATAATATCATCATTTTACACTTCCAATATGATTAATTCCTCAATTTAAACATAATTTCGTTCGCTCGCTTAAATAAATGTGTTGTGTAGTAATCAGTGAATTTTTCCTTATATTTCAGAGGTAATTCGATCAATTCAGAATCATGGAGAAGTCAGATGGCAAAACAAACATCGTTTTCAAGTTTAGAATGTCAAAAACCTTAGGAAGGCCATGAAGGGCATTTTTGTATTTTTGACTATTCATTGTTCACAGTTGACTTTCATTGTTCCTGATGACGTGGCACATTCCTATTGGCCCAAACTACGAGTGCACCATACACGCGGCTGCAGAGAATCATATTCTAGAAGCCGGTGCACTGTTCACTATTCACTTCACGGATGTCTTTACTGTTCACTGTTCACTGTTCACTATTCACTTCACGGATGCGTAACTGTTCACTGTCAATGTTCACTATTCACTGTTCAATATTCACTGTTCACTTTCACGGATGCGTTACTGTTCACTGTCACTGTTCACTGATGACGTGGTGAATCTGGACGCTCCATTCTAAATTCATCTTATGGTCAATTTTCATCCGTATTTTGTATAAATAGGGGGTCTCTTCCCCCTAATTTTGATATTCTGAATCCAAATAAGATATTAGATTTGCAAAATTCTCTCTCTTTTTTTTCTCAAATTTTCTGTTTAAATAAAATAGCTATTTTCTAGTTAAATTATGTCTGGCTAATTTTATATAGTTGGGGCCAATTGTGATACTGTTGGTATGGAAAATATGATCCAATTAAGGTAAGTTTATTATTTTTTTGCTTTCTCCCCTCTGATCTTTGTGAAGTTTTTGACTCACTGTAGAAAGATAGATATTATCTAGCCCAGTGAGTACTTTTACCCATATTTATCAGAGAGTGGTTTCTCCCCTCTGATCTTTGTAGTGTTTTTGACTCACTGTAGACAAATAGATATTGTCTAGCACGGTGAGTACATTTACCCATATCTATCAGAGAGTGGTCTATCCCCTCTAATCTTTGTGGAGTTTTGACTCACTGTAGACAGACGGATGTTGTCTAGCACAGTGAGTACTTTTACCCACATCTATGAGAGAGTGGTCAGTGGAGTGGAATACCTTCCCATTAATCTGGACTAAATATTAATTATTGGATCATATTTGAATTACCAACAGTGGATCCCTTAGCCCCAGTTTTAATTTTAATTGATTTACATTTTTATAACAAGCATAGTAATTAATCTAGATAATTAATTATACAAGGACAAGTGAACAACCTCCATATGGTTCGATCCGGTCTTACCGGTTAATTTATTGTTATGACGCTCTTATATTTGGGAGTATGAACACTTCTTCAAGACGTGTCAGGTATATATATAAGTTCACAAATCCTTTTCTAAGAAGAATTTACTTGGTTGGCAAGAATCCTTTACTTAGGTGGATTTATTTGATAGTTAAGAATCCTTTTCTTAAAGGAATTATATCCTCTAATATATATATGAACTGACCGAAATTCACAAGAATATATATTAGGATCACAAATCCTTTCCTAAGAAGAATTTACTTGGTTGTTAAGAATCCTTTCCTTAGGTGGATTTACTTGGTGGTTAAGAATCCTTTTTTAAAATGAATTATATCCTACACCAAGACTCCTACTCCAACTCAATAGTGCATTTGTAACCATATTAAAGACTTCCTGATTTGATTAGATAAATAATTCCTTTTATTTATCTACTTATCAAATATAGTCTTTAATATTAATTATACTACCAACAATAGTAAAATTTTAGGAAACCAACTCCTACTAGGAAAAAGATTTTGACTTTTAATTAAATAATTAATTAATCAACAAATTAATTAATTTTCAATTAATTAAATAATAAAATAATAAATAATATAATTAAGCTATTCTAAATAGCTTTTCCGCCCATACCATATATACATGCCATATATTATTTATGTTATTTTATTAAATCCATTGGACCTTAATAAAAAGTTCACATGTGAACTATACCTATTCTTATAAAAAGAAACAAGTTCACATGCCTTAATACAATTTTAGATGGACCCCTAAATTGATCCGGTAGAATATATCAAGTGATCTATGCAAGTTCGTGTCGATTGGGGATCTTGGCGGGCTATCTAAATTTAAGCTCCAATAAACACGACCCAATCACAATCAACAAATGATTCACTTAGGTTCCATCTATTTAATTTTAGTTCATTCCACTAAATAACTAAAATTGAACTCTTAAATAAAGATAGAATAAGTTGATGTTACTCATTCATACCTTTGACAACCTTATTGGAGAAAGTGTATCCTCATGAAGAATACCAGTAATCGCCAAGAGTTCATAGACCGCCTATAGCTCTTCAAGTTACCATTTTACTCATATGACCATATTTTGAACTTGGATATTTTGACTTGTCCAGAAGCCATGTTTCAATAGACACTATTGAAAACTTAACATTAAGATTTAATATCCAATACCTCCAAACATTCATATGATTATATTTTACTCTCATTTCATAAATGGAGCCACGATGTCCATATCTATAAATGAATTCTGTATCGATTAACAAATGAATACCACCAAACTATCGAGGATAGACTATGCTATATAATCGTACTCATTGATAGCTCAGATGATAACACTTGCAACCATAAGTCCATCATTTATCTCAGGATTGAGATAGACTCTCCAATTGTCTTCAAATAAAAAACTTTTATCTATTGACAGTTCTAGATAAAGTATTTCATTGTGATCCAATTCAATGCACCCAGTGCACTAGATTCTTTTGCCCAAAGATACCTCACTTTGATGATTTTAGATTCATCATAACACATTTGATCCCACTCAAATGCTAGCAAAAGAATCTACAACTTTAACAAGATAAAAGTGCCCAACCTTTATCTTAACTTGTGAATATTATTCAAGACTAACTAAAGAATTGTGTCTACCTTATACATATCTAGATGTATGAACAATTCTTCTTTTCTCATAGTCTTTTGACCTTATGATTATTTAATTTTGACAATTATAATAATTAAACTATAAATGCTATAAGATTTGTTAAACTAGAAATCACTTTATTAATATGAAAAGATTTTCAAATACGTTATTATACTCTTACTATCGAGCATAATCCTAACAGCTACATGCATGGAGGGAGACCCGAACAAAAAGATACCGAGTTAAAGGTACAAAACCATAAAGGAAAACAAAAAGGAAATAGCAAAGAAAGAAGCAAGGACGGGGGAAGTGGGCGTAACGCTGACCAAACCACAGAAAAGTTCCGAGGAAAATACACGAACTACACCCCTCTTCGAAAAAAACAGGAAGAAATCCTGGCAATACTAGAAGAAAAGAATCTAGTGAATGAGCCATGTCGACAACCTCAATTTGCTCGGCGAGACACAACAAAATACTGCAGATTCCATAACGAAACCGGTCATGAGACCTCCAAGTGTTACCAGCTTAGAGACTATATAGAGACCCTCATTCGGGAATGACACTTGCAAGATATAATCCAGAAAAAAGATGAGAAGTCTGAAATAGAGAAAGTGACCAAGACAGATCATAATTTTGGTCGGAACATAAGAGCCAGTCCCGAGGCGAATGAAGTAATACAAACTATCTTCGGAGGACCATCAACTAGGAGAAGTAACCGGTAGCGGACTTAGGAAATCTGAGAAGCGGTGGAAGCAAGGCAGAATTTTTATGTCAACTCCATTGAACCAGACCCGAAGAGAATAAAGGAAGGATGGGACCCGATAATATTCACTAGGGTCAATTCGTATGGGGTCGATGTCTGACCAAATGATGCCCTCGTCATAAGTGCTCGAATTAGCCACAGAGAAGTCAGAAGAATTTTAGTAGACAAAACAGTTCGACAGACATTCTCAATGTGACAGTTTATGATCAGCTTAGGTTGGATCGAAAGGATTTACAACCTTTCCATACCCCACTTAGGATTCAGGAGAGTCAAGGTCAGGTCTCTCGGGACAACGAAGCTGCCCGTGAAAATCGGAGTAGCACCTTGTTAGAAAATAGTGTTACTCGACTTTGTAGTGGTAGGCCTGGACAATTGGCCTTATAATGCGCTATTAGGTCAACCACTCATGAATAAAACCAAGGCAGTAACAGCTACCTACACTCTAATGATCAAATTTCCAACTGAATAGGGGGTAGGAGTAGTCAAGTGGTCCCAAGAGATGGCCAGAAGAGCTAATCTCTCGGTTTACAAAGACAGAGACAATAGTGAGTAAGTGTGCACCATAATACGACCAGATCATATACTATAGGAAATCCATAGCGAAGTATGCAAAAACCATACTAGGGGCAAAAATTTAGCACATAAGGTACTCAAGCAAGGTTATTATTGGCCCCCTTTGTTCTCGGATGCGCAACGATGCTCGAAAAGATGTAGTACTTGCCAAAGGATCGCCAATGATATTCGGTAACCCCCTGAACAAATCAGAAGCCTCACATCCCCATGGCCATTCACCATGTGGGGACTAAACTTAATTGGTCCAATGCTAGCAGGGACAGGGGGTGGAGCTAAGCACACAATTGTGGTTGTTGATTATTTTCACAAAGTGGGTAGAAGCCGAAGCGCTGGTACATATCACGGAAGCAAATACCATGAACTTTGTGAAGAAGAACATACTCTATAGATTTGAAGTCCCGAGTACTATTATCACTGACAACGACACCCAGTTCGATAATAAAAAAATCAGACAGTTGTGCAACGAGTACCAGATTGCAAATTATTATGCCACGTTTGCCCACCTTCAAACGAATGGGCAAGTTGAAGCAATAAACAAAATCTGTTGGAACCCCGTTCATCGGTCACGCAGCGGAACTAGGTTTTAAAATTTTTATATAGATCATAATTTGTATTTGGGACCAATGAACTTGGGATCGTAATTATTTTTCAAAACTAATACATACAGTATGTAACCACAGGAAATTGTAATCAATAAAATCAGAAGAAAATCATACCAACGTTTGGAGGCTCCTCCACTTTAATTTATGCTCCTATCTGAACCACTCGATCTTCCTCACTATCTCCCAACACTGGTAACTGTGTGTGGGTGCGTCACGGTCTCAGGAACTTGAATGGAGGATGTAGAGAAATACTTATATAAACTCTTTCTTCTCAATTTGGTGTATAGATTTCATGCACACATGAATTGCATCTCATACAAAAAATATATTGATAGATGTGGTTCCGTATCTCTAAAAAAAAAATATAATATATAATATATAAATGTATATATATATATACGCATGCACATCTATATATCACGCCTGCACCAATATATATATAACGCTTTTTCTTTCACAAATATAAAGAAATCTTTCCCATGCTTGCCTTTTCGATTTATATATATATATATCTTGCACACATGTTTATATATATATATCAGTGCTGCTCACTTTTTTAATCTATATCTTGATTCATGCACCTGATGAATGCAATTTGCATATCATGCAAAAATTTGCATCTCACTCATTGTGTTTCATCAATCTATATTCACGCCTTTGCCTCCTTTTTTTTTATCTCAATCTCACCCACGCCTCTTCTTACGTTATATACATATATATCATATGCATCATGTATTTACGTCATATACAAATTCTTCTTTTGACTATTGTTTTATGTGCACACACCAATTGGTATTCAATGTAATCTCTTTTGCTATTAATTGATATATATCTTTTAATTAACCTTTTCTAATATATCAAATATATTAAAAGTGATAATTAGTATTTTAAATTTAAACTTTAATTCAAATACTTAGATAAATGATTTAGTAAAATAAAATAATTCTATTATTTTATCTTCACCTAAATCCATATATCAACTAACACCCTCCATATTAATAGTTAATTAATAATTCATAATTATCAATATAATTAAATAATCTAATTATTTAAATAATTTAACTATTATCATTAATTAATTCAATAATCTCATTATTCAATTAATTCCTGAATATATATATGTGTCACTTTCGTAACACAATTAATTGGACAATCCAATTAATTAACCGTGACCCTTGTTACCTAAATCGATTGGGCTAGCAAGGGGACCTAATGAACCCACGGTATTTTGAGACCCAATAATCCTCGGAATCATTAACTAAACTCTTTAATTAATATTTCTTTATTATTAACTCCCGAGTTATTCCACCAAAAACCTGAAACTGCACTCTCTCAACTGTAGATGCTTTTACACAGACCGATACAACTCGGTGTCCATTGATATAGCTATTACATATGGTGTGATCCTCTACAGTAGTTCATAATTAGAGCTGGGCCATAATGTACGTTATACCCCTCTAATTACATATATCCTTTATGTACCATTGATTCTATAATGAACAATAAATCCTATTTCCTTGCGGAACTAGGAGAGCGCTCATATTGTCCAAGCCCCGAATCAACCCTTAAGGGAACTACCGTCTACTTCTCACAAGAAGGAGTGGATTCCACTATTGTGTACAAACCTTCCTAGCCACAAGCCAAACCGTAATCCTAACATACGGAGCATATTGATCGGGAACTGCATCCGACCTCACCCATGGTATATCAAAAACCACGATCTAACCTGAAGGAGTCGATAAGACACTCAGGATTTAGATCACCCACATATAGCCATCATTAGTTGATATATATGAATCTCATCACTAAACGAATCTTGGTGAGAGATTCATATAGATCATGGCCCAATCCTATATGATCACATCATACAAGGTGCCTCCATTCCCATATCTCATATGAATGATTCAGGATAGAATCATCGTACATTACGGAATGGACCGCAGCTATAGATTAACCACAAATAAAGTACCCAGTTTTATTTGCTATCTATGGACTCTTTAGATTGCACGTCTCTTACTGTATCCATCCGTATATGACACTCATATACACAGTTCGAGATTACATCCGGCAATCTTGGATGTTAAATATATGCACAAGTTTATAAAATAAATAACATAACAACAATGAATTGAACTTTTCTTTTTATTTATTTTATAAATCCATTTACAAATTACATCTTTAGATCATAAACCCCAACAATCTCCCACTTGCACTAAAGCATGTGAGGCATGTCTCGTAACCCTAGACCATCTAGGTGACCTGAAAACACTTTAGCCGGTAAGGTCTTTGTAAATGGATCAACATGATTGTCTTGTGAGACTATCTTTGTGACGATCACATCTTCTTTCTGCATTATCTCTCTAATAAGAAGATACTTCTCTCTATATGCTTCCCTCTTTTGTGGCTTCTTGGTTTTTTGGAATTAGCCACAACACCACTGTTATCACAATAAAGTGTGATGGGCATATCCAAACCTAGAATAACTTCCAGATCACATAAGAACTTACAGAGTCAAACAGCCTCTTTAGCAGCTTCACAAGTGGCTATATATTCTGCTTCCATGGTGAAGTCAGCAATGCAAGATTGCTTGATACTTCTCCACAGAATGGCTCTACCACACAGGGTGAACACTGATCCAAATATGGATTTCCTAGAATCCCTGTCTGGCTGAAAATCAGAATCCATGTATCCTAATGGGATCAAATCCTGCCCGGAATAGACTAGCATATAGTCTCTCGTTCTCCGAAGATACTTGAGAATTGTCTTGACAGCAAACCAATGATCCAATCCTGGGTTGGGCTGGTATCTACTGACTACTCCCACGGCATAACAGATGTCCGGTCTCATGCATAACATAGCATACATGAGACTACCTACTGCCGATATATAGGGTACACATCTCATATCCTCAACTTCTTGAGGTGTCTTATGACACTGTTCCTTAGACAAGATAACTCCATGTCTAGAAGGTAAATTACCTTTCTTGGAGTTTTGCATCGAAAATCGCACAAGAATCTTGTCTATATATGATGCCTGAGACAGTGCTATGAGTTTGTTCTTACTATCCCTTATAAGCTGGATCCCAAGAACATAACTCACCTCTCCCAAATCTTTCATTTGGAATTAGCTAGCCAGCCAGCCAGCCCTTTACATCAGACAACACTCCTACATCATTCCCAATGAGTAGGATATCATCTACGTATAGAACCAAGAAAACTACTTTCTTATCAATGATGCGCTTGTAGACACAAGGCTACAAGGCTCATTGACATTCTGCTTGAAGCCATAGGTTTTGATCATATCATCAAACCTGATGTTCCAAGATCTAGATGCTTGCTTAAGCCCATAGATGGACCTTTGCAGCTTGCAAACCTTTTGCTCTTGATCTGGAGACACGAATCCCTCTAGTTGCATCATATAAATGCTCTCATCAAGATTGCCATTCAAGAATGTAGTCTTGACGTCCGTTTGCTAATTTCATAATCGAAATAGGCAGCAATGGATAAGAGAATCCTAATAGACTTAAACATGGCAACTGGCGAGAAGGTCTCTTCATAATCGACCCCCTCTTTCTGGGTATAACCCTTAGCCATAAGCCTTGCCCTGAAAGTCAAACCTTCCCGTCTACTCATCTTTTTCTCTTGTAGATCCACTTACACCCTATGGGTTTTACCTCATCCGGTAAGTCTACAAGATCCCAGACTAAGTTAGAGTACATGGACTCCATCTTGAGATTCATGGCTTTAAGCCATTCCTCTTTATCAGGATCTTCCATTGCACTTTTAAATGTCAATGGATCATCCACACTATCAGCAGAGACAACACCTTGTCCCTCACCTATACCTAAATAGCGTTTAGGTTGTCTCACATCCGTCTCACTACGTTTATGTGGTAGTGTATCCTGATCATGAACCATCTGACTCTCAGATGTTTGTGGATCAACAACTCTTGTTGATGAAGCACTAGTCTCACCAAGCTCTAACTCATTTAATACAATCTTAGAACGAGGTTTATGGTCGCTAATGTAATTGTCCTCAATAAACGTTGCATTTGTCGATACAAATACTTTGTTATCTTCAGGACTATAGAAGTGTCCACATCTGGTCTCCTTGGAGTATCCTACAAATAGGCAGATAACAGACTTGGAGTCTAGCTTTCCAGTTATGTTCTTCAGCACGTGTGTTGGACACCCTCATATGAGGAAATGTCACAAACTAGCTTTACGACCATTCCATAACTCTAGGGGAGTCTTAAAAACATATTTGGATGGCACTACATTCAAAATGTATGCCGCTGTTTGTAACGCATATCCCCAAAAATAATTTGGTAATGATGAGAAACTAATAATAGATCTCACAATTTCCATCAGGGTTCTATTTATCCTCTCCGCTACACCATTTTGCTGGGGTGTACCTGGAGCTGTGAGTTGGGAAACTATCCTATGCTCGACCAAGAAGTCTTCAAACTCTTGGTCAATGTACTCAACTCCACGATCCGATCATAATGACTTGATAGTCCTACCTAATTGATTCTCAACTTCAGCTCAAAATTCTTTGAACATTTCAAATGTTTCCGAATTCCATTGCATTAGGTAGACAAATCTGTATCTTGAGTAGTCATCTATAAAGGTGACATAATACTCATAACCACCCCTAGATTTAACATTCATCGGTCCGCAGACGTCTGTATGTATAAGCTCTAATGGTTCTTTGGCTCTAAGCCCTTTTCCAGTAAAAGGTCTCTTAGTCATCTTACCTTCTAGACAAGATTCACAGACAGGTAAGGTGCCAACCTTTAACTCACTTAAAAGTCCTCTTTTTACTAGTCTATCTATCCGGTCAAGGTTGATATGACCAAGCCTTAGATACCAGAGATACGTGTCATTATCTGGAGAAATCTTATGTCGTTTAGTTTTTTGGTTTTTCAACCTTAAACATTTCGGTGTTGAGCAGTGTAGTATGTATTAACGGTCTTAACACATACAAATTGTTTTCATTAATTCCTGAAAAAATATTCAGACCATTCTTTCCAATAATAACAGACTTATTATTAAAAGAAACATAATATTTTTGTTCTAACAACTTAGAAACAGAAATCAAATTCTATGTAAATCCAGGAATATAAAATACATTGTCCAACAATATATAATTATTACAAAAATGTAATCTAATTACGCCCACTGCTCGTGCCGACACGACATCCCCTGACCCCACACGTATTGAGAAGGCTTGCTCCTCTAGCTGTGTCCAAGAATCAGTCCATTGTAAAGAAGAACATACATGTTTAGTGGCCTCTGAATCAACTATCTAGGGTGAAGAATCATCTTCCACTAAACACGACTCAAGAACAAGTAAATCATATTTACTTTTCTTGGACTTCTTCTTGCTTTGGGCTTACCCTTTGCTTTCCCAGTAGATCTCTTTCTCTTCTTATTATTAGAGTAAGAAGATGGTTCGACAACATTTGCCTCACTGGTATTACCCTTGTTGTCCTTAGTCAAGGACTCAAAGGTAGTGAGCTCATTAAGCAACTGTGTGAGATTGAACTTTAATTTGTTCATCCCGTAGTTGCTCTTAAACTAATCAAAACTTTTCGAAAGAGTCATCAGTATAATGCTCACTTGACTGGGTTCGTCAATGGCCCCGCCATTGACTTCTGCCTTGTTGAAGTAGGACATCATGCTCATGACATGTTCCAGAACTGACGTACCTTTCTTCATATGAGTGAGCATAGCAGAATGAACAACTTCATGTCGCTTTTGCTCGAAGAGCTGCCCGAACATAGCTTCTAATGGCTCCATTATTTTGAATGCTGAAGTCATTGCTTCATGCTTTGTGACAAACACGTCTGTTATAGAAGCCAACATATATGTTTGGGACTTCTTATCAGATGAGACCCATCGCTTGTATGCCTCACGAACAGTTTATGTGGTATTGGCAGCAGGCGCTGGAGGACATTCCTCCGTAAGCACAAACTTGAGGCCTTTGGTGACTAAAATTGCATTAATGTTAAGTTTCCACTTAGTGTAGTTATCACCAGTTAATTTATCGTTTACGAGAATTTGAAGTAATGCAGAAGACATTATTGCTGAAATAAATAAAACATTCATTCATTCCTTTATTTAAAACAAGTGCAAGTGCTTTGGTATAAATTTAAACATGATGCATGCACATGTTTAACGAACTAGAACTACCCTAAAACTAGTTGCTATACCACGACAATCCAACATACCATAAAGAAGTGCCGCCTTAGGGTCGGTCAAGTCTTTGCATGTTGGACCAAGACATTCTCAATTAAATGATATTCTAGAATAACTCTTATTCTATATCATTCAACCATCGTTTATTCAGTCAGGTTTTTAATTAACGAACATTATCAAAACCTTCGTGAGTGTAACCCACCATTTCAGATCTCACGAGCTTAACTCGAGAATCACCGCCTTAGAGTCGGTCAATCCCGAAATGCCCTCAGAAATCCTATCCGTTAGAAAGTCAACCTTGGTATTGACCTTTGTGAAAACCCTCCTTAGGGAGGATGAAAGCAAAGCCGTCACGAGGCCCCACTCGAATCTCACGGTGTTGAACGAATGTTGTAGACCGTGGGATATATATGTCATATATCCCTCTCCTACTCACTATTTTAAAATTAGGGTTTTCTATTAACCGTTAATACACCTAGATTCTACAGGATTAAACGACTAACTTTAATCAAGTTATCTAGCGCATTAACTAATTAGAAACAAATTCTAATTAACTTTTAAATTATTAATGATTTTTAACAATTAAAAATCTAATCTATTAGTGAATAATCTAATCTTTTGTAAACTATTTACTAAGGTCAGATTATTATGTTAGTGTTTACTATGTTTTAATTATTAAGACTCTAACACTTTATTCGGTTCACTTATTGTTAGGTAATTAATCATATTAATCCTAATTCCAATAAATGACCCTATTAATCTAACTTATTAAACTCTTTAATAACTAGATTAATATTAATGAGAATTATCAAGTTTTCTAACCATTAAAAACTAATCTCATTATTCATGGCCAATTATGTATATTGCCCATTTTAATCATATTAAAGAAATACATAAAATATCAGGCTATGATGCATGTATGACATATCAAATATATTTGTGTAGGCACATCTAATCTAAATGACATAAGTATGCATGACAATACTTTTATCATCACATAATATAAAACATACATGAATTGACCGAGTACTGTGGATTATTTAACCTAATAAAAATGGAATCTAAAATTACAAAAAAAAATGCTGAAGGCATTCCTTGGTCTTCTTGTAATTTTCGAGTCTTCCAGTCTTTTCAGGTCACTCCGATTCATCTCATGAATCCTTCTTCGCGATTTTTCCAGGCCTTCAATATAGGTTACAATTTTTTTTTTACAATACAATAACAGAAATATATATATATATATAAACAAAAAAATAATAATAATACAACCCATAAACTCTAAATCCACAGTACCATATAATTAATGATCAATTATGTTTTTGTAAATTAAAAAAATATAATATACATATAAAAACATCATACAGTCAATTTAAATTGTGCCTACACAATTCATACATACAACAGTATCGAAAACAATTTCCTGTTTCGAAAAATAAAACCTGGCTCTAATACCAATTGTTGGAACCCCGTTCACCGGTCACGCAGCGGAACTAGGTTTTAAAATTTTTATATAGATCATAATCTGTATTTGGAATCGTAATTATTTTTCGAAACTAATACATACAATATGTAAACACATGAAATTGTAATCAATAAAATCAGAAGAAAATCATACCAACGTTGGGAGGCTCCTTCACTTTAATTTATGCTCCTGTCTGAACCACTCGATCTTCCTCGCTATCTCCTGACACTGGTAACTGTGTGTGAGCGCGTCACGGTCTCAGAAACTTGAATGGAGGATGTAGAGAAATACTTGAAGAAACTCTTTCTTCTCAATTTGGTATATAGATTTTATGCACATATGAATTGCTTCTCATGTAAAAAATATATTGATAGATGTGGTTCCGTATCTCCAAAAACAATATATATCAAATATATATATATATATATATATATATATATATATATATATATATATATTCCTGCAAATCTATATATCACGCATGCACCAATATATATATATATATATAATGCTTTTTCTTTCACAAATATATAGAAATCTTTCCCACGCCTGCCTTTTCGATATATATATATATGTGTGTGTATATATATCTCTTACACACATGTTTATATATATATATATATATATATATATATATATATATATATATATATATATATATATATATATATATATATATATATATATATATATATCACTGTTGCTCACTTTTTCAATCTATATCTTGATTCATGCACCTGATGAATGCAATTTTCATCTCATGCAAAAATTTGCATCTCACGCCTTGTGTTTCATCAATCTATATTCACACCTCTGCTTCCTTTTTTTTTATCTCAATCTCACCCATGCCTCTTCTTACGCTTATATACATATATATCATATGCATCATGTATATGCGTCATGTATTTGCATCATATACCAATTCTTCTTTTGAATATTGTTTCATATGCACACACCAATTTGCATTCAATGTAATCTCTTGTGTTATTATTTTTTATATATCTTTTACATATTCTTTTCTAATATATCAAATATATTAAAAGTGATAATTAGTATTGTAAATTTAAACTTAAATTCAAATACTTAGATAAATGATTTATTAAAATAAAATAATCCTATTATTTTATCTTCACCTAAATCCATATATCAACTAACACCCTCCATATTAATAGTTAATTCATAATTCATAATTATCAATATAATTAAATAATCTAATTATTTAATTAATTTAACTATTATCATTAACTAATTCAATAATCTCATTATTCAATTAATTTCCGAATATATACGTGTCACTTTCGTAAAACAATTAATTGGACAATCCAATTAATTAACCGTGACCCTTGTTACCTAAATCGATTGGGCTAGCAAGGGGACCTAATGGACCCACAGTATTTTGAGCTCCAATAATCATTAACTAAACTTTTTAATTAATATTCATTGATTATTAACTCCGGTGTTATTCCGTTAAAAATTCAAAGCTGTACTTTCTCAACTGTAGACGCTTTTACACAAACCGATACAACTCGGTGTCCATCGATATAGCTATTACATATGGTGTGATCCTCCACAATAGTTCATAATTGGAGTTGGGCCATAATGTCTGTTATACCTCTCTAATTACATATATTGCCACATACACATTAGTATTTTATAGCTGTTCAGGGCTAGTTGAGCTAGGGTGATCCCTGCCTCAGCAAGGAACCAAGCGATGAACGACTGAAGAGGAAGGGTCACACCACAGCAGAGCATGGACCCATAAATCGCTATCATGTCTGAAGAAGGGTTCCATACTGCTCTATCACTAGCAGGAGCCATCAGAATTGAATCATCCAGAACCGATCACGATACTTCTCGATTTCAGCTTCCCCAACTACATTCGGCTCAACATCATACCCACTCAGGAGATCAAGGGAGAAGGGAATATAAGAAGCAATGTGCTCCTCCTCAATATCCTTCTCGTTAACCGTTTCCCTTCCGATTCGAATTCCTCCTGAACCATATTTGTGAACCGCACGGTTACTCTGATGCTTTCCCATTCTTGATCACAAAGGAACCCTGTGATGATCAAAAACAAAATATTTATAACTGGAAGAAGATTTAGAGTTAGAACTAAAACGAGCGTCAAGATGAAGCCCAGAAACATCAATAACCAAAAAAGGAGGCTCGTCAAAAGAAGTTTCCCTCAATAATCTATGAACACAAACAACTAATTGAAAGTCTCCACGTTCAAGCGCTTCAAAAGCTATAATAGTACCATGTTGTCGCGAAGTGGGATTCATCTAAACTGACCTTTAAAATAGATGTGAAGAAACCCAAAAAAAAAAACTTCGTTGGAGAATTAAGACGAAACTGTGAGCGAGAAAATCTGGGTTGGTTATTTACTTTTGCAAAAATGAACCAGTGCAGCCTCTTTCAGTAGACCATTTAAAGGGGCAGTGACACGAATCCCTAGGGTCTCCAAAGGCGAGAAAAATCAAAATAAGGATTTGATTACGAACGCGACACATCAGTTAACCCACCAGTTGTGTCTCATAAATGCTACCAGAGAAACCGAGCTGTTAAAGGACAAGTGTCGTGGAAAGAACTGACCAAGCGGTCAAAATTTCAAAACCTCATAATCACTGGGATTTCGCTTGACGAGACAAATTGCACATACATGGTAGCCATTAAGACACGTCATTAATACGAAGCGCCGTTTAAGGATTAATTATTCCAGTATTAATGAAGACATAAAAAGAGGGAAAGACAAAAAGCTAGTCGGGAATTCGATTAAAATACTCATACCGAGACAAAATTCAACTCAGCAAAAGTATTTTAAGGGGTATTGTTATATGTATATTTTGTCAAGTGTACACGTCACTGACAGGTAGGACAATCCATTGAACAATTACCGAATGAGCATTCGAATGGGCATCCAGAAGGTACCCTTCAAGACATTACTAAGGGACATGAACCTGAATAAATCTGAGCATGGGAATTCGGCAAATTATGTCCTACTCGGGATGGAGTCCTTAGCACATTATGCTCTACTCGGGACGATGTGGGAAACTCAATAAAGGAAACCGGTACACGATTCGCATGTGGATGAATTAGGAATCACGCTCAAATACGCAAGACATCCGTATCAAGAGAGTTTCTAGAAGAATAAAACACCAAACAGGAAACAGATTCCAAATCAAGCAACAACTCTACTTCTTCAAGGACCGTACATCAATAAAGAAATAATTCCTAAACAGACTATACCACGAGAGTCCCATTCACACAATCTCTAAAATAGGAAAGAAAATAAAGACGACTCGAACAAGCAACCAACCTTAACTAAAATACAATTCCTTTTACTTGTATAACAAGGATTAGGGTTTTATGCACATATAATTAGACCCATAATCTCTTTGTAAAAAAGAAAAAAAAATATACAGAAAATCACTAGAAGAGAGAGACAAAAGAGATCGAGTGGTGTAATTCCTTGTTTCAATAGTGGATTTGGCTCGATTGTTTATTCAATCACCAGTGGATGTTTCTCCGATCATCGGAGTTTTACCACGTAAACTCGTGTCTTATTAATTTCAAAATTACATTCTCTTTCTCTTTCTCTTTGACAGGTCATAACCAAATCCAATATTGTTGACTTTCTCCTCCATCTAGAAATCGACGTCAATATATATATATATATATATATATATATAATAAAAATATATATTATATTACATATTAATTAAAAATAAATTAAAAAAATATTGAAAAAGTATATGAAAATTATATATTTTACTATATTAAATAAATAAAATAGAATAAAGGTTTTAAAATTTTGAATTTCGAGAACAAGTTCAAGGTAGGTGTAACAAGTTTAACATTTAGAGGAACATTAAACTTGTTCGGTAAACAAGTCAACCAATTTTTTTTATGATCAAATTCAACGTATATTGAACAGGTTTTACATTCGGATGAATGTTAAACTCGTTTCGTGAACAAGTCAACATAAATCTTTAAAAACAAGTCAACATAAATCTTTAAGAACAAGTTCAACGTTAGTTGAAGATGTTTAACTTTCAGATGAACGGTAAATTCGTTCCTTGAATAAGTAAACGTAAATCTTGATGAACATGTTCAACGTAGGTTGAGCGAGTTTATCGTTCATCTGAAACTGTTAAACTCATTCATTGAACAAGTCAACGTAAATCTTAATGAACAGGTTCAACGTAGGTTGAACGAGTTTTACTTTCATATCAATGTTTAACTTGTTCAATGAACAAGTTAATGTAAACCATGATGAACAAGTTCAACGTGCAGACTGAATAGGTTTAACGTTAAACTAGTTCGACTACAAGTCAATGAATTCAACATAGTTGAAACGAGTTTAACGTTGATAATAACATTAAACCTATTTTGTGAACAACTGAACGTAGATTTTAAAGAACAAGTTTAAAATAGTTTGAACGAGTCAAACGTTAAATCCAACGTTAAACTTGTTTACTGAACAAGTTGGTATAAAACATGTTATGAACAAGTTCAACATAGTACGAAAAAGTTTAATGTTACTCAATGTTAAACTTATTCATTGAACGAATTTGCATAAAAAAGGTTATTAACAAGTACAACGTAGGGTGAACAAGTTTAACGTTGACCTAACCGTCAAACTTGTTCACTGAACAAATTAACGTAACAATCATCGTGAACAAATTTAATGTAGAAAGTTGGTTAAAGAACAAATGTTAAACCTTATGTTGTACGATACAACATATCAACCTTGCTTGAACCGTAACAAATCCCTTTCAAATAAAATTGATGAAAAGACTTAAAGAAAGACTTGGAAGGCCTTGTTGGCTTAATGGCTTGTGAGTTTTGACCAACCTACTACACCAATTCTTTAATATTTATGTGACCAGCTTTCTATAACACTATAGGCTTCGTAAACAATTACTGAAAATAATATTTGATATAAATAAAACAAATTCGGATTATCGTTCACCATAAAAAATTTGAATTTCAACGGAAGCGGGATCGAACACCTGGAACTGTATTACCTGTTGGAGGATGATCATGCGATCGGAAAGTCCCCTCTGATCACAATGCAAGAACCCACACTTTGATCTTTGATGGGAGAAAATTCTACAGATTTTCTCCACATATCTCACTTGTGTTTTCTCTATATATTGACTCTCTAAACACTTGCACACATGATCTCTGTGTTCTTTGCACCGAAAAATACACATACGACACAACACTCACATATTTGTTGCCCTTGCATACATGCTACCAGATCACACAAATATATACGTACACTTTCCCATACATGCTTTGCATTTCCCATGCACACACACATGCCTTGCATTTCCCATGCATATACAATACATTCCATGCATCTCTTTTGATACACGTATTGTATATCTATTTGTGTTTCTTGTCTATTCCAATCAGTTTCTAAAACTGATGTATATATATATATATATATATATATATAGAACTGCTAAAGTAGTTAAACAATGAATGGGCTTCGATCTGGGCTTGATTTACATGGATTTTGGGCTCGTTACTCTCTGATTGTTTACTAAAAAACTCTAATGTAGTACTTTTTTAATAAGATAAAATTAAAATATATATATTTTCTAAAAGATATATATATATCTTAAAATAATATAAGTTGAAAAACAAACGAATTTATTTATCTTAATTTAAGATATAAGAGCATCTCCAATAGATCGGAAAAGACCATGTCTTTGACTATATTTAGGGAGGCTGGACCGGAATGTGCTCCAACGGGCTCTCTATCTCGCTTCCTAAATTTTTTCCGGTCAAAGCCTCCCTAAATGTAAGGCTACCTATCTCACTCCTTATATCTTTTTTCACTCCCTAAATTATTGATCAATGTCTTTATTTAATATTTTTAATCCAATTCTCAATGTCAGTTTAACTCAAAAAAAATTACATCACCAATGACTATTTTTCTTACATCACCAACGTCTCCTCTGTATAACTCAAAGTTTAACATTTTAATTGTATGACCATTAATTACAATATATTTTAATTGTATGATCAAAGTTTAACATTTTAATTACAATATATGATCGTTAATTGTAAATAATAATATTTTAAATTTATTTAAAAAATAATAGTATTTCGTTTTTTATTATAAATAAATATATAAATAACAATGATCAATTTTTAGGGAGGTTTGTGGGAGAATTACCTCCTTAAATTTTGTAAATAGTACAATAGGCTCCTTAAATATAAGGAAAATTTAGGTAGTCTTGTTAGAGATGCCCTAAGGGACAATAATTCTTACTTTGAAAAACAAACAGCCCCTAAGTAAATAACAAAAAAGTTTGACTTGGGGGACCGTGGCCTTCCCATTGACAACATCCATTTTATGAGAAATTTAGATAGACATTTTCCATGATCAATAAACACTAAGAAATTATTGTCCATCAATGCAATTATTCTTAATATTACAGATGGCAACAGCTTAGGTATGAAGCTAGGCACTTTTGTTAAAGAAAAACATATGTTTGATTCCAAATTAA
The DNA here is from genome assembly GCA_032871835.1 of Dipteronia dyeriana. NCBI lineage: Eukaryota > Viridiplantae > Streptophyta > Magnoliopsida > Sapindales > Sapindaceae > Dipteronia > Dipteronia dyeriana. The sequence goes on along the minus strand of CM065296.1, from coordinate 78,810,334 downwards.
CATTTACTTAAGACATTATTAATAAATTGAATAATAGATTTTGGTCTTCAATAACAAATTTCAAATAAAAAGTAATAAAGTATTGATTTCACACTCAAATCTATCTATTACTAATTTACTATTACTTTCTTGATTTAATTCTAGTTTGCAGTTCATTTTCATATGCAAACGCAATCCGAGTGGCAACAAATCATTATTAATTCTCTTTTAGATGTATACAGTATTTAAACATAATCAATTACATTATCAGAGTGATAGGGTGGCAACAAAGTCCAGTTTAGATAGGCCCAAGCCATGGCTTGTAGCCTAGTTTAGCCCGAAATATCGAATTCCATTTGCAACAAAAGTGACCAAAAGATCCGTAATATTGTTCAGGTAAGATCCGTAGCTCTTTTGCATTAATAACTGCCATCTGTTTAAATCTTACAGTGAGTAGTAATTTTTCACATAATTTTTTTAATTTAGAAATTTGTATCTTATTAAATTAGGATGAAATTGAAATTTGAAAATATATTATTTTTTTGTAGGAAAGTCTAGGGAGAAAATATATTAATTCAAATCCAGTGATTTATAATTAAGTAAAAGTTAAAAAAAATTATGTTTTTTCTTTAATTGTTTAACCACCTAAAAAACAATTTACTAGGTGTAATTCAAACTCTTTAGGTTTTAAGTGAAAAGGAAAAAACAAAAGCAAAAGCAAACAAACCTTAATATATAGAAAGAATTCGAAAGCTTACAAAAAAAAATTGATACTTTTAATCCATCGGTGCACAATCTACTATAGTTTAAAATAAATAAAACTATAATGCAAACATTTGTTTTTAAATGAAATCTAATTATTTTGTCATGTTATTAACTCAATGCAACTAATTTATATGGGTTCTCCAATTGCCTTTGACCACACTGCACGGTTCCTTTATAATTTTTTATGTTTTATTTTTGATGAACTTTTAACATTAAGAATTTATTGATTTAAGGATCTTTAATGTTGGGCGTTAGTTTTTTTCTTTTCAATTTTTCAAATGTTTTTAATTGACTTATAGCTTTAATTTAAACTCATTTAAATAACTCTTCCGATCCTTTTTTTTAAGCAAACTCTTATTATCCTTAATTTGATCTAAATCCATCTAAACAATAATTACATCCCAGGCCCAAAGCCCATAATATTTAATAACAAGTTTATCAATCGACTTTTATCATTGATATCATATTGAGTTATTTTTTGCTATTAATGGTATGTGACTTTCACTACTGTAAAAAAATAATTGATATGCAGTTTTCACTACTAAATCACATCTATTAAAGAAATATTCTTTGTGATTTTGTTTTAAGGATTTTTGTGTAGCATGTCGCCATTTAATAATCAATTTTCTGTTATGGAGGAAGAATAAAAATAGAGTAACACTAAGGGGGTGTATTCGATTGAGATTTTAATAGACAATTTTGGGATGGTAGGATTGTATGGATTTGTAGGATTTGTAGGATTTGAAAGACTATTATGATTATTTGGACTAGACTTTCAGGATTCTTGAATTTTTTTAAAAAGGGTCTCTTGACTTTATTTAAAGACTATTACTACTATCAAGATTTTATTTAAAGACTATTATGATTATCTAGACTTTATTTAAAGACTATTATGATTATATAGACTTTTATTTAAAGACTTTTAGATTTATTTATTTTTTTGTAATCATGAGCCCTATAAATTTGTTAATTAACACATACTCGAGTTGAGAAACCCAAACTAGGTAGTTGGTATGAGCTGAAAAAACTTAACAAGATATCAAACTCGTAATCAATAGGAAAGCTCAGTATATATATGTCAAACTACATAGTACTCATATGGTTTGAAAATTTCAACTAATTTGATGGAATAATATATATGTTATTACTTGTGTGGCCATTATCCAGAACATCTGCAATATGCCTTAATGTTACATAAGGAGATGATGTAGTGACGAGTTGTAATGTTATAAGAAATACACAAACATATAGATTAGACATTGATTTTTCAGCTCCCTAACTTCCTTCCTTTTGTTTCTTGTGTTGCGTTATATATTAGGATTATATATATATATATATATATACATTTATATTTGTCTTTCAGTTGACTTATGACAATAAAACACAAAATTATCTAACCAAAGTGCTAGCATGACTTTACGAGCAGCCAAAACAACTTGGAAGATTAATATTTGTAATTCAGTATTAAGATTATTTTTATTGTAAGGTTTTTCATTTTGTAGGCAATTGCTTAACTGTGGTAACATTAGTCTCATAATATATGATATTATCGGTGACACCAAACCCTCTTACAAATGTCAAGTTTTACATCAATATTCTTTAATTGAGATGCAAATTGCAACTAAAATATGTTTCTTTTATTTTAATTTTTTTATTAAAACGTTTATGTTTTAAATCAAAGATCCAAAACTAACTTTCAAAAAATAGAAACAATTAGATAAAAATAATAGGTATCAACACACAATGAAAATGCACATAAACAAATACCACAATAGTAAGAATAATAGTCATCAACACATTCGAAATTCTCAAAAATAAGTACAAGAACCATTCTATAGGTATCATATTGTTTAATATCTTTCAAGCCATTTAATTATTGAAAAGAAAAATTGTTGGAACTAGTAATCCTTCCATGACCTAATATCTCTCTCTCTCCACATAAAGTCAGCTATGCTAAGTCTCCATGCATTAGCTTCATCTCTTTGTTGCTCTTGGGTTTGTGAAACTAGTTCTTCAAGTTCCTCTTCAACAATTGGTGAAGATGATGATGTAGATTCTTCTTCAATAGGAAATTCATCAGATCAACATTCTTTATAAAGAAAGTTGTGGAATGCTACACATGGCAACACTATCTCTACTTGTGTTTTAAATGGAAATGGAGGTGCTGATTTAAAAATGGTGAACCGAGATTTAAAAATACCAAATATTCTCTCGATCACATTTCTCAATGACGCGTGGTGGAGATTGAATAATTCCTTTTCATTTTCAGGATCATTCCCATCACCTGCAAAATCTTGGAGATGATAACGCACACCTCGATATGGAGCTAAAAATTGACGTCGATTAGCAAATCCACAATCTGCTAGGAAATATTTACCTAATTAAAAATACATTATCAACAGTTATTATCCAAAAGTACAACATAATAAAACATTGGCTATTTAAAATTAAATTATGATTTATATTTAAAAACTAGCATTTACCTTGGGGGACTTTAAATCCATTCCTCCTTGATAAAGCATCATTTAACAGTTTGGAATCGTGAGCTGAACCCTCCCACCCGGCAAGGACGTACATGAACTCCAAATCAAAGTTACATGCTTCTAATATATTTTGAGATATATTTCCGTGACGATCACGAAGCTACTATTATCAGGTCTCATCACCGTTGCAGGGATATGTGTACCATCAATAGCTCCAATGCAATCTTAAAATAAAATAAAGCATGATGATGATAATGATTTAGATACAAAAAATGCAAGAATAATACAAATGACAATTACAAATAAGGAAATAGGATAATACTTACCTTGAAATAAGGGAAAAACTTTGTATTTTCCCTTATTTTAGCAGGTACCACCAGTCCGAGTTTAGCTATCATATCCTTTGACAATGTATTCAATGTCTTCAACATTTTATGAAAAACTTCACTTGTCGCGAACTGTGATCGGGGAAAATTATTACGAATAATACAATAACGATGATTTTGGTCGATAATTTGTAGAAATTGTCCAAGCATTTCTTCAATACAAATAAGCCTTGTATCTTCCAAGTGTGTTTTTTCTCTAAGGATGTTGCACAATTTATGGAACACATCAGGGTACATCCTATATACCTTTCGGAATATTGTAGGGTCATCATTCAATGCCCTATGTATATACTTATATCCAAAAGCATTGTTTATTCGACGCGGGTTTAATGGATGTTCAATTTGTCTACCAGCCTCGATAACCCTAAGCTCATTCGCCACATGTATTACTGCTTGAACAGACATCACCAAAATCTTGATGGCTTCATAAAACTCCTTATCTATTTCGGTATCTTCTTCTTCACTCATTTCATCATGATTCATTTCTGCATTCTCTAAATCATTACCTGTATACATCCTGCGCAAAAGAAAAATGGAATCCATTAATGTATCAAACCAAGATCTAGTTCAACTAAATTGTAGAAATTCTAAATAACATTCATATCAGCAAAAATTTAAGGTATATTTTTTTTTGTCAAAGCTAACTAAGGACTTATTCCTGCTATTATAATATAAACATAAAAAGAAAACAGTCATGTCATGAATATGTATATAAGTATCACAAAAGGAAAAGTAATAATAATAATTTTTTATTATATCATAAACGAAACAAAAGGAAACTATCTCTCTCCACATAATAATTGTTAATAATAAAGTCATATAATCAAATTGACACACAAACTTAAGAATTCAAATTAGCTGAAACAAACTTTCAAAAAATATTATGCTGCAAACTTCAAGTTAAAGAGTATTCAAGCTGATCTTTCTTCTGGTGACATCTTAAAAAATATACCCTTCTTTGTTTTAGTGTTAAGCAACTCGACAGCCCTAAAACGAGTAGTATCGTCCAAATCTGGTATATCTTTTATAGCATCCCATATTGTAGTCCCTTTCTCAATCTCTCTGTCTCTCTCTCTTTTCTCCATCAGATTGTAGATCCTTTCGAAGTTGGTAGAAATTGAATCAATGCCTACAGATCGATTATCTAGAACTTTTGCATGATTGTTGGTCCTGTTAGAGCTTGAACTACCTTCATACTCGAATTTTCTTCGTTTTCTTTGGCCTATCTTTTCATTGTTAAACATTGAACCTAATGTGGCCTCAAATTGAGAAGATGGTTGGATGGGTGATTGAGGTTGGAAGGACTAGTCAAATATGTTATTTTGTGGTGCCATGAAAGCATTGCTGGTAACATTATATGGAAACTTTTCCATCCCAGAAATTGTATTTTCTTCATTCTCTAATATACTTGCATCAGTATCATCAACACCTAATGCCATTGAGTCATTCCCAGTAGCAGTTCCAACCCCAACAACTAGTTGCAAGTCATCATAATCAACACTACATTCTGTCTGAAGTTTCTTGTGGGTTGGGTAAGACTAGAAAAGAAAACACACATCTTGTTAATATATCAACTATACATAAAATGTTATAGTAACTAAGTGGTGCCAAACATTATTGAAAATTATGAACTAAGCTCACCTTCAAGTATTCTTCCCATACTTCATCACTAGCTGTGACTTTCCTTTCAATTGGGTCCCAACCAAAACCAGAGTTGTTACGCATCAGCTCATTAATCTTGTTATATTGATTCTTAAACCATTTCATTTGACTCAAGTAATTACTATAGGTTTTTGGAAATCTAGTTTTTGAATTAAGACGAGGAAGTATGAAGTTTTCTACATTCAGCTTGCTTAAAGATCCATTTGCATCATGTAACCCATTTTTCATAGCTTCAGCCAACAACCTCAACAACAAGTTACAATCATCCATGGTCCACTGTTGATAGGTATCAATTTTCCCCTTTCCTTTGCCATTTCCATTTTGTGAATCCCTCATTTCCATCTCAACTAGTACTACAAAAAATAAAATCCAAAACAACTTTGGTTTAGACTACTAAATGTATGAAATGAAAAACCTGTATTAACAGACAATTGCATATGATAAATTCTAATTCTTAATACATCCATTTGACTCACATGAAATTCCATTTTTTATTTTACAATATTTTTGCTGGTATTATTAAGATTCAGCTCACATGAACCTAACTTATTAAAATCTAAAGGCAACCTACTTATTTAAAACTGTATGATAATAGTTTTCTCACAACTTTTTTTCCATTTATTTTCTCAACATAATTATCTAGCAGACAATCACATATGATAAATTCGAATCCTTAAGTCTCACAGGAAATTCCATTTTTTATTTTACAATATTTTTGTTGGTATTATTAAAGATTCAACTTCAACTAAACCTGACATATTATAATCTAAAAAGACAGCCTATTTATTTAGAGACAAACCCCTCATCGATTGCTCTTTTACCAGAATATCCATCCATGTACCCAATATGAAATCCTCAAAATTTGAAACAACAATAAACTAGACTTAATCCTTAAGTTATTTCATGGCATCAGTTGAAAAGAAAAAAATGTTTGTTAAATGGAAAACAACCTTACACGGCACAACAATATTTGGAAGCATACACCAGTTGCATATGACAAAAGCTATCATAATTCATTGAATATGCAATAATGATTTAACAGTAGAAGCTATGTAGAAGGTATCCAGGAAATGACCAGTTCACATCCAATCACTAGCATATAAATCTTAGTATACAAGATTTTGATCATTGTTTGGGACATCTTTGTATTAAAACAATCAATACTGACTATATTCCTAAAAGGTTTCTCTTATGTGATAAAGTGATAAACTATCCCATATCTGTTGCTTTTATACAAAACTAACAAATAGTTTCTTAACATGTATTAAGAACTTTTGTGCATGATCGGTATAAAAGATATTTGAGTGGTCATCTGCAATTTTCAACACAGTCAAAATCCACAAAAGACTCTAAGAATACTTGTAGCTGCATGTACCAAACCAAGAAAGCCTTCAAATTCAACTATTCTCTCGTGTGTGTGTGTGTGTGTGTGAATCACTGAACAAACAACTAGAACTAACGAAAACGGAACAACTACTTATTTTAGTGCTTGGGATAAAAAGAAATCAATGAATTATAATCAAACTTATTGAAAATTGAATACAAAAACTGAATGTTGAAAAAAATGAACTCATAAATAATTATTACCAAAATACTTTATTATTTCTCCACCAATAATTAAAAAGAAATAAAACTATACACTGTTCCTTTATAAAACCATCACAAGAGCTAACCACCAAATTTCCCATAACCAAAAAAGAACCTATAAAATAACCTATTTGATATGTTGATCACTGTTTCATGAAAGCCAAAGGGCTTTTTGGACAAAAAAATTCTTGATTTTTCTACTAAACCAGCGTCGAGAATTTTTGATACAAATTCTTGAAATTCTTGATGAAACAGTGATTATTATGGATGTTCAAGAAACGTCAGTAATGTGTCCAAAAATAATTTGTAAGAACTATTTCATATTGATTACGTAATACAAATTCTTATAAATTCTTACAAATTCTTGATGATCAACGTAATCAATATTCAAGAAACATCATTGATGTGTCCATAACCAAAAAAGAACCTACAAATTCTTGATACACATTACGAGTTTAGTGGTCATTATTATATTGTATCAAAACTTCATCAATGATGTATCAGATAGAAAAATAATAATTATTGATTTTTCTACAATACTTACACATAGGCACGAACCAAACAAACAAAAAAGCAAAAAAAAAAAGAAGATAATTTGATATAATACCGCAAGCCACTCACAATCTAATTGAATATTAACACTAATTGGGTTTTCACATATAACAAGTATTGTAAATACTGCAAGATACAATATAATCATTACCTGAACCCGGTATGTTGTTAGGGTTTCTTCACAACCTTGTTGCTAGTTTTTGAAAAGTCTTGAGCAAGCGTGAAAAGTCTGATGGGAAGTGGCAAAACAATTTTAGGGTCTAGGTATTTATAATTATCATTAAAAAGTCTAGACAATCCATATTGTCATGAAATCCTACAAATCTTGATCTCAATCCAATATCACCAAACAATTTGTTGTATCTTAAAAGTCTGTATCCAATACCACTAGATATTTTGGACTTTTAAAAGCCTGGATCCAATACTACAAGATAATATAGACTTTTTAAAAAAATCTTAAAAGTCCTAATCGAATACCACCAGACTTTTCTAACTTATTAAAAAGTCTCAATCCAATACCACTAGACTTTTACTTTTTAAAATTGTCTATTAAAATCCCAATCCAATACTCCCCCCTAAGTTTTCCAAATTTCTTCTTAAATTACTTCATAAAATAGTGTTAGCACGTGAGAAGTCAACATCACATCACTTATCATATAATCTTGTAATTTACAAAATGTTAACACCTCACATACCAACACCATACGAAAAGAAATTTAGAAAAAAAAAATTGAAAATACTAACTTTACTCATAAAAATAATATCGACTACATTATCGAATAGAAGATTAGTGAATGAATGATTTCCAAATTTACACTTGTAGAGAACATCATTTTCAATAAAATTGATAGACTATTATGAATGATTTTAAAAATTTTACATTTTCAATTAGTTACAAATTGTTTTTGTTGTACATAAACTTTCTTCGGGTGATAAAATTCACAAACAAAAAAACCAGATTAACTGCAATTGATTTTTTAATAAGATATTAACTGTAATTGTTATTATTTTTAATGATAGAGACTTTTGGATCCGGACTTGGTAACCACACAATTTAACAAATGTTGAGGATCTAAATTCAAATCTCATATTCTCTACTTAAGAAAATAAATAATGTTATTATTATTATTATTTATTTTTCTTACATATATTATTGATTTACATTTTAAAATATTAGGTGGTGCTTGGAAGTGTTTTTAAAAACCATTTTCTATTTATAAAAAAAAACAGATTAATGATGTTTGGTTACACATTTGACTAAATTATTTTTGAAAATCAAAAACAATTTTTTTGGAAGTTATAATAAAGGGTAGTGTTAAAGGTTAATGACTAAAAAATTTATTAAAAAAGGAAAATATTTATTACAAATATATATTTATTGTATTGATGAAGACAATAAATATAATTAACTAGTTTTCTTTTTAAGTATTTTTGGTTAACACCGTCCATAGCTAAAAAATTAAAAATATATATTTTTTCCACCATTTTCAAAACACCATTTCAAAACAAACTATAGTTTTTCCTCATAAACAACTACTTTACTCATTTTAAAAACAACATCAATCACATTTACACCATTTTTCAAAACTACTTTTAGACAAATCTATAAAACATATTACACTTTTAAAAACATCATTTTTTTTTTAAGTATTACATTATTAGATAAATTCAGAAAACTTTTTTAGAGAGGGGAGTGCTCGAATCCACAACCTTATAGTATACGTATGAGGAGTTTTACCACCTGACCATTTTTTAAATATGACAATTTTAAAATTAGTTTTCAAAAACACGATTTTAAAAATGATACCAAACATGCCCTTAGTGTGTTATAAGCAAACCTAAATTGAACGAAACCTCTAGCTTTGCAACCGAGTGTGAGGGACCAACCATTCAGACAACCATCACCGATTAATTACTAACATATAATTCATTAAAATTGATAATGCAAAATTTTGAGATTTGACATAAGCTAATTGCTATCGACATTTTATGTTTCCAAAATAGAAAAGCCCAAGCTATCTAGTGACCAGTCAACTTCCATAATGTATTAATATGTAGGAAAAACAATCCACATTAATATTTTGAAAGTGATATTAGATGTTCTATTTTTTTTTTCTAAATCTGGTCTTAAATAATGTGTACTAACCCATCCCAATCCAAATAAGTTGAGTTGGGTTTAATTAATTATAAAATTGTGAAGTGTTGGATTAATAAAATGTTCGTAGCCTTACAAACAAGAATAATTCAATTAAGATTATATAAATAAATAATTGTGTTTATTGTTTTTATATTAATTCTATCGTTGTTATATATATATTTTACGGAATGTACATGTCACTGACAGTTAGGACGACCCCTTAAAAGATTGCCAGATGGGCATCCGAGTTGGCATCTAGAAAATACCTATCAAGACATCACAAAGGGACAAGAACCCTAGTAAGTCTGAATACAGGTATTCGGCACGTTGTGCTCTATTCGGGACAGAGCACTTAGCATATTACGCTATACTCGGAACAATACAGGAAAACCAAATAAATAGATCCAGCACACGATTCACACATGGGTGAACTAAGAATCACGATCCAATACGCAAGACATCCGCATCAAAAAGAATTTTTAGAAGAATAAAACACCAAACAGGAAACAGATTCCAAATTAAGCAACAACTCTACAAAAACAACACATCTACAAGGAAATAAGTCCTAAACGGACTATACCACCAGAGTCCCATTCAATCTCCGCACAATCACCGAAACAAGAAAGAAGATAAAAGACAACATCAACAAGCAATCAACCTTGATCAAAATACAATTCATTTTACTTGTACAACAAGGATTAGGGTTCTATGTATGTATAAATAGACCCCCAATCCCACTATTAAATATATAGAACATATATACAGAAAAAATCACTAGAAGAGAGAGGCAAAAGAGATCGAGAGGTGTAATCCTTCATTAAAATAGTGGATTTGGCTTGGCTATGCATCCAGTCACCCGTGGACGTTTCTCCGATCACCGAAGTTTTACCATATAAACTCGTGTCATTATCATTTGTTACATTCTCTTTCTCTTTCTCTTTTTGACAGGTGATAACGAAATTAAACATTGTTGACTTTTCTCACTCATCGAGAAATCGACGTCAACAATTGGCGCTAGACGGAGGGGGCTTGAACCTTCGATTTGATTAAGCAAAGGCTGGTAGCGAAAGTAAAGACAGTTCCAGGGATATCCGAAAATCTCCAGATTACACGTATACAGGCGGGGTCATTCAGGATCCCATAACAACCACCGGAGACCGACTAATATCCCTGGCTGGTATCCAGCAAATCCCTCCTACCAACGAGGATTTAGCAAGTCTTTTTCATGATGTACTGCAGCAGCTATTGACAGATGCGGTGCAAGAAGGAATAGATCTATTGGTTACGGGAGAGGCGCATCCGCCAAACCCTTCACCTACAAGGCTCCGTTCGGTTATAGTTTGGCCAGAAAAAGATGTACCAGTAGCTGTTAGGAACTCAGGTCAAATCAATCCAGCTGGGGGTATAACACGCTACCAGGACAAGGATCTCGAAATGCCTGAAGAAGAACGACCACGCCAAAAGCGGAGTCACGGTCAGACAGGCCATGATAGACACTGTAAATATGACCGGTGCAAGGATCGGTCATCGTCATCAGAGGATAAAGATCAGCACCATCATAAACGTAGTCATAGAGCCATACGCCTGTAAGGATTAGCCCTTGAGACTCGAGAACAGAGTGAAGAGAGGATGGAAACAGGTATGACGATCACTCTACAGTTTACCCATCATGGAGAACCGGTGGGGGACATAGTGTTATGATTCAGAGCTAGACCCGAGAAATCGAAAACAACATGCGTCAAATGGACGCGTTGATTAGGCGATATGGATATAATGAGTTGTTTGATGACGATTCTGATAGTCCTTTTACCAGGGACTTCTTGCGAACCCTATTCCCAGAAAGGTTCAGGATGCCACACGTGGAATAGTTCAAGAAGGATACAGGTCCTAAAGAACACTTTAGACGATATAAAAGCGCTATGGCTCAGTATGCTCATAGCGACCCTTTGCTGCGTCTCAATTTTCCATAAACCCTGGGAGACACAGACTCGAGATGGTTCGGAAGATTGCCCCCGGCAAGTATTGGGAGTTTCGACGAATTGAGTAGAAAATTTTCAAGACAATTCCTAGGCGATGTGCATAGGAAAAAGTCAGTCGCTTACCTTTCTCAACTAAAGCAAGGGAATGATGAGTCACTGAAGAAGTACCTGGGGAGATTTGGCCAGACGGTCTTAGAAATCGGCAGTGCAAATGACGAAGCAATAATCGCTGCATTCATAAACAATCTGCAGAATGGACGACTGTCTTTTGACCTAAGAAGGGCTTGTCTAACCAGATATGCAGATATGATGGATATGGCTGGAGGATATGCATTAGCCGAGGAAGAGGAATTAGCAACAGGAGGTTGCTACATACATGAAGGGAGACCCGACCAAAAAGATACCGAGTCAAAGGTATCAAACCATAAAGGAAAACAAAAAGAAAATAACAAAGAAAGGAGTAAGGACGAGGAAATTGGGCGTAGTGCTGACCAGACCACGAAAATATTCTGAGGAAAATACACGAACTACACCCCACTCTGTATAAAACAGGAAGAAATCCTAGCAATACTAGAAGAAAAGAATCTGGTAAAGGATCTATGTCGGCAATCTCAATTTGCTCGGTGAATATTGCAGTTTCCATAAGGAAACAGGTCATGAGACCTTCAAATGTTACCAGCTTAGAGACTACATAGAGACCCTTATTCGGGAAGGACACCTGCAAGATATAATCCTGAAAAAAGATGAGAAGACAGAAATTAAGCAAGAGACCAAAACAGATCAGAACTCAGGTCGGAATAAAAGAGCCAGTCCCGAGGAAAATAAAGTGATACAGACTATCTTCGAAGGACCATGAACTGGGAGAAGTAACCGGGAGTGGACTTAGGAAATTCGAGAAGCGGTGGAGGTAAGGCAGAATTTTGATTTCAACTCCGTCGAGCCAGAACTGAAAAGATAAAGGAAGGATGGGATCCGATAATATTCATAGAGGTTGATTCACATGGGGTCGATACCGACCAAATGATGCCCTCGACATAAATGCCCGAATTGGTCATAGAGAAGTCAAGAGAATTTTAGTAGACAATGGCAGTTCGGTAGATATTCTCAATGTGGCTGTTTATGATCAGCTTAGGTTGGATCGAAAGGATTTGTAACATTTCCATACCCCACTTAGAGGATTTGGGGGAGTCGAGGTCAGGTCTCTCGGAACAGTGAAGCTGCCGGTAAAAATCAGAGTAGCTCCTTGTCCAAAAAGTGTTACTCGACTTTGTAGTGGTAGACCTGGACAATTGGCCTTATAATGCGCAATTAGGTCGACCATTCTTGAACAAAACTAAGGCAGTAATGACTACCTACGCTTTAATGATCAAATTCTCAACAGAATAGGGGGTATGAGTAGTCAAAGGGTCCTAGGAGATGGCCAGAAGAGCTAATCTTTCGGTTTACAGAGACAGAGACAATAGTGAGCAAGTATGTGCCATAACACAACCTGATCAGATCAAGCAGGAATCACTGTTGTTCGAGTTCGATCCAAGGGATGAACCAGAACTATCTAAAAGTGAACCGACATAAGAGGTAGTCTTAAAAGAAGATGAACCAGGTAAGAAGATCGAAATTGGGGTCAATTTGGAAGGAAAAGTTAAGAATGACCTTATTAATTTGCTTAGAGAATACAAAGATGTGTTCGCTTGGAGTCATGAAGACATGGTAGGGATAGATGCCCGAATAATATCACATCATTTGGCGGTGGATCCAAACGCGAAACCAGTAATATAAAAGAGAAGGTCATTTAACCTTGAGAGAAGCCGGGAAATTAACCAGGAAGTGGAGAAGTTACTCGTTGTAGGGTCGATCATAGAATCAGCTACCCTCAGTGGGTAGCAAATGTGGTCCTGGTCCAGAAGAAAAATGACTAGTGGAGAATGTGCGTGGACTTCACGAACCTGAACAAGGCCTGCTCAAAGGACAGTTTTCCGCTTCTGAGAATATACCAATTAGTCGATGCTACATCGGGCCATGAATTACTTAGTTGTATGGACGCTTACTCGGGATACAATCAAATCCGAATAAATAAGGTTGTCGAAGAAAAGACAACATTCATTACCGATCAAGGCTTATACTGTTATACAGTAATACCTTTTGGGTTAAAAAATGCTAAAGCAACATACAAAAGATTGGTCAATAGGATTTTTGCTCGTCAAATAGGAAGAAACATGGAAGTTTACATAGACGACATGTTAACCAAAAGTGTTTCAGCAGGCCAACATACTTCAGACTTGCGGGAAACATTCGACGTCTTGAGGAGGTATCAGATGAAGCTAAACCCAAACAAGTGCCTATTTAGGGTTCCTTCGGGAAGGTTCTTTGGTTTTCAAGTTCACCATAGGAGAATCGAAGTGAACCCTGAGAAGATCTAGACCCTTCAAAAAATGACTTCGTGAAGAACGCTAAAGGAAGTGCAACGCTTAACAGGTTGCTTAGCTTCCTTGGGCAGATTTATTTCAAGGGCCACAGATAGATATGCTCCCTTTTTTAAAGTGATCAAAAAGGGGAAAGGACTCGAATGGAAGGAAGAGTGCGAGTAGGCATTCCTGAAAATCAAAGAGTACGTAGGGCAGACTCTTATCCTTTCAAAACCTAAAATGGGAGAAATACTCCACTTGTACTTATCCATTACAGAATTTGTAGCAAGTTCGGTTCTAGTTCACATAGAAGAAGGGGTACAAAAGCCAGTGTACTACACCAATAAGGCTCTTCTTCCAGCTGAAACCAGGTATTCACAGGCAGAAAAAATGGCTCTAGCGTTGGTTTTGGCAGTAAGGAAGCTAAGACCATACTTTTAGACTCATACGATCCAGGTTCTCACTAACTGCCCACTTAGGCAAATCTTACAGAAGCCAAAAATATTGGGAAGATTAACCAAACGGGCAATCCAGCTGAGTGAATTCAATATTCGGTACATCCCCAGGACATCACTCAAATGCCAAGCAGTGGCAGATTTTGTATCAGAATTCATGAAGCCAAACCTGGAAGCAAAAAGGATTTTGGGCAAGAATATTTCGTGGAAGTTATATATTGATGGTTCCTCGAACACTCATGACAACGGGGCAGGGATCGTGGTATGCACCCCAGAAGAAGATGACATTGAATGTGCCATGAGATTTGACTTCAAAGCAACAAATAACCAAGCCGAATATGAGGCATTGCTAGCAAGACTTAGAGTTTGCATAGCTCTCGGAGCAAATGAGGTTGAAATATTCAGTGACTTACAGATAGTCGTCAACCCGGTTTTAGACGAGTATCAGGCTAGAGATGAAGGTATGATGTCTTATTTGGACATAGCATAACAACTCCTCTAAAAATTCAAGGAATACAGGATTTTTCAGATCCCTAGAGAAGAAAATGAGAAGGCAGACGCTTTGTCCAAACTAGCATCAACAACAACCACAATCAGGTCAAAAATTATTTCGGTTGCACATCTTTTCAGACCGAGTATAGTTAACCCGAAAAACTATGAAGTCTCAGAAATTAATTCTATCATTGTTATATGTATATTTTGCCGAATGTACACGTTATTGATAGTTAGGACGATCCCTTAAAAGATTGTCAAATGGGCATCCGAGTTGGCTTCTAGAAAATACCCATCAACACATCATAAAGGGACAAGAACCCGAGTAAGTTTGAATGCGGGTATTCTGCACGTTGTGCCCTATTCGGGACAGTACTTAGCATATTACGTTATACTCGGGACAATACAGGAAACCAAATAAAGAAATCCAGCACACGATTCACACTTAGGTAAACCAAGAATCACGATCCAATACGAAAGACTTCCGTATCAAAAAGAATTTCTAGAAGAATAAAACACTAAACAGGAAACATATTCCAAATCAAGCAACAACTCTACAAAAACAACACATCTACAAGGAAATAAGTCCTAAACGGACTATACCACCAAAGTCCTATTCGATCTCCACACAATCGCCGAAATAGGAAAGAAGATAAAAGACGACCTCAACAAGCAATTGGCCTTGATCAAAATACAATTCATTTTACATGTATATCAAGGATTAGGGTTCTATGTATGTATAAATAGACCCCCAATCCCACTATTAGATATATAGAACATATATACAGAACACTAGAAGAGAGAGGCAAAAGAGATCGAGAGGTGTAATCCTTCATTAAAATAGTGGATTTGGCTTGGCTGTGTCTTCAGCCACCCGTGGATGTTTCTCCGATCATCAAAATTTTACTACGTAAACTCCTGTCGTTACATTCTCTTTCTCATTCTCTTTTTGACAGGTCATAACGAAAACAAACATTGTTGACTTTTCTCACTCATCGAGAAATCGCCGCCAACAATCATGAAACCTTGTTATTTAAAAATCTAACAAATATATTCATATAATTAAGTTGTGCTATATATGAAAAAAAAAATCTTTCTATAGTGTTTCCTTGGTATTCTCTCTGAATATCTGAAAACTAGGTGGAAGCAGTCTTTTAGTCTGTTAGGGCCGTGTTTTCACTCAGTAGGAGTGTAGTTTTTCTAGTTTTTCCAGTTTTAAGTATGAGCGCGGATGAGGTTGTTAGGCTCTGCAAGGCGTTAACGTTGATAGATAGAGAGGGGTCGGTGGTGCCTTTACAACCAGATATACAAGAGGATGGAGAAAGAAGGATGAGGTTTCGATTTGTTGGTAAACTTCTATCAAACAAGACTATCAATTGGGAGGCTTTTATTAATTTATTTCATGTATCTAGAGAACAGTGGAAGGTTTTGATATTGAGGTCATTATGGGAAATACATTTTCCTTCTCGTTCAAAAGTGTAAGCGATCTATGGCAAGTGTTGTAGGGGGGTCTGTGGAGTTTTGACATGGCTTGGTTTGTCCTTGAAGAACCATTGGGGAAAGGTGAGATACATGGAATGAAGTTCAACATGGTGGCTTTCTGGGTCCAAATTCATAATGTTCCCATGATCTGTATGACGGCGGAAATATGAGGGTTTTTATGGAGTACGATTAGTGATGTCAAGGAAGTTGATACTGGTAAATCTGGTGATTATGTTGGCAAATACATACGGGTGTGCGTGGTAGTCGATGTGAATAAACCTTTATGACGTATTCTGCGTGTCAATATGATGAGGGACGGTATGGAATCGATAATGAGAAACGAAAAGTTACCGTACCACTGTTTTCGATATGGACGAATGGGTCATGTAGTCCGAAATTGTCTACAACTGAAGGTAAATGAAGGTTCTGAAGATTACGATCAACTATTTGGCCCCTGGCTTAAAGAAGAAAGTTCAATAAAGGTTACTCAATCTCAGCAAAGGAAAGAAGAGGTACGGACTGGAGATTTTAGGAAGTCAAGTGACGGTCCAGGGAATTGTCCTGTGGCCATGATTAACAGATCGAAATCGGACCATGAGGTGAGTAGTGGTAACCAGACAGTGAAGACAAAGGAAACAACATACAATGTGGTTATAGATGAGGGAATAGTGACTTCCATTAACAACCAGGAGTTAAGGGATAGGGTAAGAGGTGTTGAAGAATGGAAAGGACAAGATTTGGAATGCCGTGGAGTACGTAAAAATCTCAGAGCAATTTTGGCAGAAGAGGATTTTATCCAATCTGTTCCGGGAAAGGCGCCAGAAGAGGCAATTTTGGAACGGGAAAAATTTAGAAACGATGTCAGGCATGTTACAGAGTCTTGTGTTAGAGGTATAACAACAAGATTGAGCATTGGTGATACACGTGGGTATGATAGTGGGCCAAAACAGACACCTAATGGGCTAGTTGACAACTCTGGGTTGAATTTGAATAAAGATGATGTGGATGGGGAGTTTGGTTCTTTTGATAAAACTAAGAATATAATGGCTAATGCAGTTGGGTTGGGCAACAATCAATGCGGACCAATAGTAGGTAAATGGAAAAGATGGGCAAGGGATGGAGCAAGAGTTGATCTCAGATTAGAAATAACTTCAAAGCCTAAATTGGGAAAGAGACTGGTTGATGAGGAAGAGTTGATTCCGGGGAAACGACAAAAGATGGGAACTAGTACTGGTGACACGAATATAGATGTGGTAATTGAGGATTTATCGGCGGGTCGGTTTATACCGGCCTGCCGACTGCAATGAAATTTTAGTGTGGAATGCTTAGAGGTTGGGGAGTACCCGGTCATTCCAAATTCTACTTCGTTTCAAGTAAAAGTATAATCCGAATGTGATTTTTCTGATGGAAACGAAGACATATAATGGTCGGATGGAGTATATTCGAGTTAAGTTAGGCTTTGGTGGAAAGTTGTCAGTGAATAGTGAGGGTAAGAAAAGGGGTTTATGTCTACTTTGGGTAGATGATGTGGATATCAGCTTGTCGTCCTTTTCAAAATATCATATTGATGTGCAAGTTTCGGCCTTGAGAACAAATCTGGGAGAATGACAGGATTCTATGGCAACCCCGAAGCATCCCAATGACTACATGCGTGGACATTGTTGCGTTGCTTACATGGTATGTATGACTTACCATGGTTGTGTATAGGTGATTTTAACGAGATACTTGGGAATTCGAAAAAGAAGGGGGTTCTTCAACGTCCTCGTGTTTTGATTGAAAATTTTTGGTCTGCTCTCGATGATAGTGGGCTACAGGGTTTAGATTTTTCAGGTCCAGAATTTACTTGGTCGAATAGGCATACTGATTCCGAGATGATTTAGAAAGGACTCGATCGCTGTGTTTGTAATTTAGTTTGGCAGAATATGTTCCCTTCAGCTCAAGTAAATCATTTGGAGTATAGGAAATCGGATCACCGTCCTATCTTAATAGATACCTTTCCCCTTGCGAAGCCTTGCCAACTATATCTGAGGAGAATGAAGCGGTGTTTTCACTTTGAAGAATGTTGGGCGGATGAGGCTGAATGCTCAGGGCTTGTTAAAAGGGTTTGGAATGGTCGGGATGTAGAAGATATTGATCATCATATGATTGGTTTGGTGCCCAAAATTCGCAAGTGCACTGATCAATTGAAGGTTTGGTATACTCGAACCAAATGTGAGATACATAGGGAGATTCTAAAGAAAAAAGATGTCCTCTGTGAGGTGTCGAAATCGATTCAGATAAGATCCTGGGAAAATATCCGAGCTCTTGATAGGGAGCTAGATGTTTTATTGACTAAAGAAGAAACTTTTTGGCGTCAGCGATCCAAGGAAAATTGGGTTCAACGTGGGGACAGAAACACTAAGTATTTCCATATGCAAGCATCGTCAAGGCGAGCTCGAAATACAATAAAAGGCCTATATGATTATAATGGTATGTGGAAAGAGTCGAGAGAGGAAGTTTTGCAGGTGGCGATGAACTATTTCGGGAATGTTTTTTGCTCTTCCAATCCGCTTCCTGCTAGTTTGAGAAAGGTTTTGGATTGTGTCCAATTGTGTCTTCCACAAGAGAAAAGCCATTTTTTAGATGCTATCTTCACTCCAGCTGAGGTGAGAAAGGCAGTTTTTGACATGACTTCAACTAAAGTGCCCGGTTTAGACGGACTCCCGACATTTTTTTTATCAAAAATATTGGCCTATTGATGGCGAAAAAGTTACGATGACTTGCTTGGGGGTCTTAAATCACGGGCTTGGGTTGGAGGCAGTGAATGAAACTCTAATTGTCATGATTCCTAAAGTTAAGCGGGCAATGCGTATGTCAGATTTCCGTAATGTTACTTATAAAATTGGGCAAAAACCCTTGCTAATCGTTTTCGTACGGTGATAGGCGATGTTATTTTTGAGACAAAAAGCGCCTTTAACCGAGGTAGGTTAATTTCTGATAATGCCATCGTTGGTTTTGAATGTATGCATGTGCTCAAAAGGAAAAAGACAGGACAAAAAGGGGCAATGGCTATTAAACTTGACATGTCCAAAGCCTCTGACCGGGTTGAATGGGTTTCTCTTTGGAATGATGAAGAAACTTAGGTTTTCGGAGGGTTGTATTGATAAAATTAAACAGTTTCCTTTTCCTTATTGATTAATGGGGAGGTGTGTGGATCTATCAAACCTTCCAGGGGTTTGAGATAGAGCAACCCACTATCTCCATCCTTGTTTCCTATCTGTGTAGAAGGGCTCTCCAAATTATTGTTTATGGCAGAGAGAAGAAAGGAGCTAACGGGGTTTAGATGCAGTAGAGGTGGCCATAACATTACCCACCTTTTCTTTACCGATGACAATATGTTATTTACGAAGGCCTCTGATAGGGATTGTAATAATATTCGAAGAATTTTGGATTAGTATGCTCATGCTTCTGGTCATGCCGTTAATTTCCAAAAATCGGCCTCGTGGGTTAGTAAAAGGGTTTCTAGGCATCGAGGGGAAGCTCTGGTAGGCACTATTGGGGTTCAATTTGTTGCTTGTCATGAACGATTCCTCGGTCTTCTGAGTTTTGCGGGTCAGAATAAAAAGGATTTGTTTGCTAGCATCTGGAATAGGGTCTGGGACCGAGTAAAAGGGTGGCAGAGCAGGTTTTTTTCTGCTGGAGGGAAGGAAGTATTATTGAAAGCTATAGATCCTTGACAAGCACCTTCGTAGATTATGCGCTAGATTTTGGTAGGGATCTGAACAGGAAAGACAGTAAATACACTGGGGCTGTTGGTGGGAGTTGTGTAGGAGCAAGGAGAATGACGGTTTGGGTTTTCATGATCTTACATTATTTAATCAAGCCCTGTTATCTAAACAATGCTGCAGGATTCTAAATTTTTTCATACTCTGGCAGCTAAGGTGCTCAAGCACTGCTACTTTTCAGAATCTTCTTTTCTGCATGCTAGATATAACTCTTCTAGTTTTTCCTTTGGAGGAGTCTGTTTTGGGGAAAACAACTACTGGAGAAAGGTTTACGATGGTGTAGCCGCACCGATGATTCTATTCGTATCTATCAAGACCCTTGGATTCCGCGCCCGACTACTTTTAAAATCATATCCCCTCCAATCTTGGGGGAAAACGCTTTGGCATGTGATTTGAAACTTTCATTGTGTTCCTGGAATACTTAGTTGATTTGTGATTCTTTTATGGTTGATGATGCGGATGCTATTCTTAGTCTTCCTTTTTCCTCTGTGGGTGCGTGATTCTCTGATACGGCATTATGAGAATAAAGGTTCTTTCTCTGTGAAAAGTGCTTATCAGCTTGCTTGTTCCTTGTTGGAGAATGTTTCTGGTTCTGATGTTGGTTTGAACTCGACCAGTTTGTGGTAGAGATATATGTGGAGTTTAAAGATCCCTTATAAAGTTAAACTTCATGTTTGGAGAGCTTGTAATAATTGGCTTCCTGTGATTCCCAGTCTGGTTAGACGTGGAATTCCGAGTAAAGACAGGTGCCCCATTTGCTTTAGAAGGGGTGAATCAATTCTCCATGTGTTGTGGAATTGCTCTGATCTGAAAGTGATACGAAGACATTACTTGAAGCTTAGGGGCGTGGTGACTGGGGATAATATGGATTATTTGGATTTCGTGTTGCCTTGCAGAAATTTGTTACAATCTAATGAAATGGAGCTTTTGTGCATGGTTCTATGGCGGAATTGACTTCGTCGAAATGCTCTAATCCATGGTGCAAAATCTGGTTCTACTAAAGATGTGGTGATATGGGAAGAAGCTTATTTGGAAGATTTTAGACGTGTAAATGACAAGCCTAAGTAGGGATCGGTATTGAGTATCTTAGGTGCTGGTGGGTATGATCTGATTTATCATCCTTGGATGCCCCCAACCAATGGCTTTTTCAAAATTAACACAGATGCGGCTATAGATGCTTCCAGAAGCAGAATTGGTATTGGGGCTATTATCCGGGATCATGACGGTATGGTTTTGGCTTCTTGTGCCCAAGTTATCCAGCTGAATTGTTCTCCAGTGCTAGCTGAAGTTATAACGATCCTGAGGGGGCTACGTTTTTCTATTAATTCAGGCATATGGTCGTGTATGATCGAGTCTGATGCACAGGTGGTGGTGTTGTAAAACGTATTTTACAAACAAACCTGACTGGTATCAATGAAAACAGAAAGCAACGTTAGAAAAAGAGTTTGATCCGAGGCCCGTGTTTCACACGGTGTCCTTAAAACAATTTCGCCGGACAACACCGTATGTATATTAGGCGATTGTCTCCCAGGATACAACGGTTCAACAGTGGTAGACCTAGGCACTATCCACTACCAGCGAACTCAAACCGAGTTTTGAACTTACCAAGAAACAGAGAGAAGAAACGAATTCGGCAGCTCAAAAGAAACTTGAATTATTTTTCTGTGTGTTGAACAGAACATAAGAGGGATTAAATACCTAAACCGAAACCCTAGGGTTTTGGGATTAATTCGGGATTATAATTGGAAAATTCGTTTTGATTTAATAAGAAAATAATTTAATTAGATAATATTCTCCAAAGAGATTTATTCTAATTAAAACTCGATTATGTATTCTTAGTGATCAAGTAAGAAATCAGAATCCAAACAATTAAAGCTTTCCTTATTCATCACAATCAAAGCGTTGACTTAGGGAAGTGGCAAAATGTCAACTTTACTCTCACGGTCCAATCGGAGCGGCATTCTTGTTCGCAGGTCACGCCCACACACGAGTCGTGCTTTCGAAGGTTCGGGGTCCATGATTTGCTCCCCCCCCCCCTGGGCGCGCGAGAGAGAGCCTCTATGCCATACACATGTTGAAAGCTCATATCACACAATCACTTATAAATTACTTATAAATGATTTCCCTAAGCAATGTGGGATTCCTTTTAATCCCTACACAATGGGTCCACTTTGAGATTCAATTTCTCATTCACCCATTAACCATTTTGTGAATTTGAGTATACCATTTCGAAGTTCTCACGGAGGAGAATTCGAATCCACTTTAATCTTCCATTTCTATGGAATTTATCATACTCAATTTTTTCCCTCAACATGAGAGATTATCACAAAATTTCCAACAATCCCCCACATGAATGAAATTGGCCTAGGAGACACAAAGAAGATGTTTGGTAAGTTCAAACGGTCGAAGACTGCATAGGATAGGTAGGTGTTACCCTTTGAACCTTCCCTTGTAAATGTATGCTTACTTTACTGGCTGATCAGTAGATGTGATATCCTTGAACTGTTCTGCCGTTTTGTGTAAACGATCACACACCTTACACAGGTATCTTCCAGACCCGATTTGGTTCTCATTTTTATGTTCGATTTTGGCCATGAACATGCGCCTGGTTCTGTGAGAGTCTCTGGAGAATATAGCCCTTCACTATTCTCTTTTAGAAGCGGCCACACTTCTCTCTCACATAGGTGATTTCTTAATTAAGAGTAACCCGCTTTACTCTGCTCAGATTTCCATAGCTAGGAATTTCAACGCATAAGAATCATTAAAAACCACAGTTTAACCTTTTCCCTACGGGCATCACTGTTTCATCATAGGAATGGACTTGAGGGTAACCCCATAGTGATCCAACTGAGTCTTACAACTTGGTTGTCCCATTGAACCTAGATCTTGGGATCTCCAGTCAACTAGGTTGGGTGTCCATTGTATCGACCTTTTATCTAATGGGTTTTAGTCTCATTCCTTTCGATGATGTCTCAACTAGTTCTCTGTTTAACCCTTTAGTTAGCGGATCCGCAATGTTATCTTTTGACCTTACATAGTCAATAGTGATAACCTCAGTTGAGATTAGTTATCTAATGGTATTATTTCTTCTACGTATATGTCTAGACTTCCCATTATACATACTGCTATGTGCTCTTCCTATTGCTGATTGACTATCACAGTGAATGCAAATCGCTGGCACAGGCTTTGGCCATCTTGGAATATCTTCTAAGAATTGGCGTAGCCATTCAGCCTCCTCTCCACATTTATCTAATGCTATAAACTCAGATTCCATGGTAGATCTGGCTATACATGTTTGTTTGGAGGATTTCTAAAATACCGCCGCACCACCTAGTGTGAACACATACCTACTAGTGGATTTTGAATCCTTCATATCAGATATCCAGTTAGCATCAGTGTATCCTTCTAGGACAGTTAGATATCTGGTATAATACAGTCCATGATTTCGAGTGAATCGTAAGTACTTCAGTACTCTTACTATTCCTTTCCAGTGATCGGTTCCTGGATTACTCGTATATCTGTTTAATTTACTAACTGCATTCGCTATGTCTGGTCTTGTACAATTGGTTAAGTACATCAGACTTCCTATCACTCGAGAATATTCTAGTTGAGAGATGCTCTCACCCTTATTCTTGGATAGATGTAGATTTGTATCTACTGATGTTCTAAAAATTTCAGAATCATTTTTGTTGAATTTCTCAAGAATCATGTCAATATAGTGTGATTGACTTAGTATGAGTCCGTTAGATGTCCTTGAGATTTTCATTCCCAATATTACATCAGCCGGTCCCATATTTTTTCATATCAAATCTTGATTTCAACATATCCTTGGTAGATTTGACCATTTTATCATCATTACCAACAATGAGCATGTCATCAACATAAAGGCACACAATGACATAGCCATTTTACGTGTCCTTGACATAAACACATTTGTCACATTCGTTGATCTTAAATCCGTTTGACATCATAGCATTGTCAAATTTCTCATGCCATTGTTTTGGTGCTTGCTTTAAACCATATAAAGACTTCACCAATTTACAGACATTTTTTCCTTGTCCTGGAGCGGAAAAACCCTCAGGTTGTTCCATGTAAATTTCTTCATCTAAATCTCCATTTAAGAAAGCCGTTTTCACATCCATTTGATGTACTTCAAGATTTCGCAAAGCTGCGATTGCAAGTATCATTCTAATGGAGGTTATTCTCGTCACAGGAGAATATGTATCAAAGTAGTCTAGGCCTTCTTGTTGATTGTAACCTTTAATTACAAGTCTGGCCTTATACTTATCAATTGTTCCATCTGCTTTCATCTTTCTTTTGAAAATCCATTTGGATCCTAGCGGTTTGCATCCCGGAGGAAGATCCACTAATTCCCAAGTATGATTTTGAAGGATGGAATCGATTTCGCTCTTGATTGCCTTTTTCCACAAGAGTCCTTCAGAAGAGCTTACCTCTTCTTTGAAGGTTCGAGGTTCACCTTCCAGCAAATAGGTCATAAAATCTGGACCAAAAGACGTTTCCGTCCTTGCTCTTTTGCTACGTCTAGGTTCATCCTCTACTTCATTTCCTTGTTCTTGGTCCTCACAACTATCATCATGTGTTCGTTTTGACGAACTTGCTTCATCATTGGATTTATATGGAAAAACATGTTCAAAGAACATCGCGTTTCTAGATTCCATTATCGTGTTTTTATGTGTATCTGATATGTCAGATTTATAGACCAAGAATCGATGAGCACTACTGTTTTGTGCATATCCAATGAAGATGCAGTCAACAGTTTTAGGACCTATTTTCACCTTCTTAGGCATAGGTACTGCTACTTTGGCAAGACACCCCCACATTCGTAAGAATTTATAGGAAGGCTTTCTTCCTTTCCATAGTTCATATGGTGTCTTGTCTTCTTTCTTTCGGGGTACCTTGTTTAAAAGGTAATTGCTAGACAATATAGCGTCACCCCACATGTTCTGAGGCAATCCAGAACTTATCAGCATTGCATTCATCATCTCTTTCAAGGTACGATTTTTACTTTCTGCAATACCATTTTACTGAGGGGAATATGGTGCAGTAGTTTGATGTATGATTCCGTGTTGAGCACATAATTCACCAAACGGTGCTACATATTCACCACCTCGGTCACTTCTTAGTACCTTGATTTTCTTGTTGAGTTGATTCTCAACTTCAGTTTTATAGAGACTAAACTTCTCTATAGCTTCATCCTTGTTTTTTAAAAAATATACATAGCAGTATTTGGTGTTATCATCTATAAATGTGATGAAATATTTGTTGCCACCTCTTGTTTGAACAAATTTTAAATCACATATATCTCTGTGAATTAAATCAAGAGGTTCAAATTTCCTTTCAATAGTTTGAAATGATGACCTTGTTAGTTTTGCTTCAACTCAAACTTCACACTTATGTTTAGGGTCAATATTGAATGTGGAAATATGATTTAAGTTAATTAATCTACGCAAAGTATCATAATTAACGTGTCCTAGTCTATCATGCCATAAATTGGAAGACTCAAGCAAATAAACTGAAGAATTATCTTTATTGATTGTTCTTTTGACAACAGATACATTAAGCTTAAACAACCATTCAGTTACATATCCCCTACCCACATAAGTTCCTGGCTTGGTTAAAACCACTTTGTCTGATTCAATCACCATCTTGAACCCATGCTGATTGAGCAACGAACCAGAAACCAAGTTCTTGTGTATATCAGGTACATACAGCATATTGTTCAAGCTCAGGGTTATACCAGAGGTCATCTTGAGAATGACTTGACCACGTCCCTTCACGTCAGATGTGGCTGAGTTGCCCATATACAACTTTTCGTTTTTCTTCATTTCTTCAAATATATTGAACATCTCCCTATCAGAGCATATATGACGAGTGGCCCCAGTATCCAACCACCACTCCTTTGGGTTTGACCTAACAAGGTTTGCTTCTGTCACAACTGTAGAGAGATTGATCTCGGATACATCTCTTGAGATCCCAGCAACCACGTTTGCCTCGTGGTTCTTCTTCTTTTTTGGCAACCTGCACTCAGAAGATTTGTGACCCAGCTTGTCACAGTTGAAGCACTTCCCTTGGAATTTTGGCTTCTTAGAGACTCCTCCCTTAGGACCCAATTTGGATCCTTTCCCAGGCTTGTTCTTCTTTGGTTTAGAACTTTGCCCATGCTCAACCACATTGATCTTCGCTTCAGGCGTATTGACATCTTTCTTGTCATACTTCATGTGGTCTTCCTGAATACGAAGCTTGAGAATTAGATCCTCGATCTTCATCTCCTTTCGCTTGTGTTTGAGATAGTTTTTGAACTCTTTCCATGAAGGAAGAAGCTTCTCAATGATTGCAGCCACCTGCAAAGTTTCACTCAAGGTCATCCCTTCGGCATGTATCTCATGCAGAATCACCTGTAGCTCTTGGACTTGACTCATAACTGTCTTGGAATCCCCCATCTTGTAATCAAGAAATCGGCCGACAATAAACTTCTTGGAACCAGCGTCCTCAGTTTTGTATTTGCGGTCTAATGATTCCCACAATTCTTTGGTTGTTTTCTTTGAAGAATAAACGCTATATAGCGAATCTGACAGCCCGTTCAGTATGTAATTACGGCACAGGAAATCCGAGTGATTCCATGCGTCAATTGCATTCCATACCTGAATATCTCGCTCTTCACCATTATTAGGTTTAGGAGCATCTTCAGTCAAGAATCTGCCAAGGTTCAGTGTGGTCAGATAAAACAGCATTTTTTGCTGCCATCGTTTAAAATTTGGTCTACTGAACTTATCAGGCTTCTCCATATGATTCATCGGCAAAGGTACCGAATTCATATAGGGATTTGCCATGGGAACATTCACTTGACTCATATACTGGCTCATCACCGGATCATGCATGTTTCTCACGAAGGAGTTGATGGCCGGAGTCGTTGTAGCCACAGTAGGTACTACTACTGGTACCTGGCCCACAAGCACAGAGTTCACAGCTGAAGTATCTAATCCCATACTTGGATTAACTTCTGGAGTCTCTAGTGGAACACTGGAGTTCACATTTGATTTGTTTGCCATAATATCTGAAACAAAACAGAATCGTTTTAGTATCACAGAAATAATAGCAAAGATATCAGTTGATATCAAATCAGATTTCACGATGGAAATCAGAATCAGTGTCTGATATTGCAGACCCGATAACACAATTGAAATCACAATTGATTTCGAAACCAGTGTCTAATAATAGACCCAATTTGCACAGATTAATATATATATTTCAAATTGAAATCAGTGTTCCAAAGAACCCGATTTCCAAATTGAATCAGTGTTCTAGAGGAACCCGATTACCACAGTTTTACAAGCTGATTTATTTTCCAAGTCTGTTACGATCTGAACCAGAAATCTGATACCAGAAAGTTTGAATAAGCAAACGTTGTTTGAATTAATTTGAAATTAAAACAGAAAAGAAAAACGGGAAATTATCTTAAGATTGTAAAACGTATTTTGCAAACAAACCTGACTGGTATCAATGAAAACAGAAAGCAACGTTAGAAAAAGAGTTTGATCCGAGGCCTGTGTTTCACACGGTGTCCTTAAGACAATTTCGCCGGACAACACCGTATGTGTATTAGGCGATTGTCTCCCAGGATACAACGGTTCAACAGTGGTAGGCCTAGGCACTATCCACTACCAACGAACTCAAACCGAGTTTTGAACTTACCAAGAAACAGAGAGAAGAAACGAATTTGGTTCTCAAAAGAAACTTGAATTATTTTTGTGTGTGTGTTGAACAGAACATAAGAGGGATTAAATACCCAAATCGAAACCCTAGGGTTTTGGGATTAATTCGGGATTATAATTGGAAAATTCGTTTTGATTTAATAAGGAAATAATTTAATTAGATAATATTCTCCAAAGAGATTTATTTCTAATTAAAACTCGATTCTGTATTCTTAGTGATCAAGTAAGAAATCAGAATCCAAACAATTAAAACTTTCCTTATTCATCACAATCAAAACGTTGACCTAGGGAAGTGGCAAAAGGTCAACTGTACTCTCACGGTCCATTCGAAGCGGCATTCTTGTCCGCAGGTCGCACACACACACGAGTCGTGCATTCGAAGGTTCGGGATCCATGATTTGCACCCCCCCCCACTCCTAAGCGCGCGAGAGAGAGCCTCTATGCCACACACATGTTGAAAGCTCATATCACACATTCACTTATAAACTACTTATAAATGATTTTCCTAAGCAATGTGAGATTCCTTTTAATCTCTACACAATGGGTCCACTTTGAGATTCAATTTCTCATTCATCCATTAACCATTTTGTGAATTTGAGTATACCATTTCGAAGTTCTCACGGAGGAGAATTCGAATCCACTTCAATCTTCCATTTCTATGGAATTTATCATACTCAATTTTTGCTCTCAACATGAGAGATTTTCACAAAAATTCCAACAATCCCCCACATGAATAAAATTGACCTAGGAGACACAAAGAAGATGTTTGGTAAGTTCAAACGGTCGAAGACTGCATAGGATAGGTAGGTGTTACCCTTTGAACCTTCCCTTGTAAAGGTATGCTTACTTTACTGGCTGATCAGTAGATGTGATATCCTTGAACTGTTCTGCCGTTTTGTGTAAACGATCACACACCTTACACAGGTATCTTCCAGACCCGATTTGGTTCTCATTTTTATGTTCGTTTTGGCCATGAACATGCGCCTGGTTCTGTGAGAGTCTCTAGAGAATATAACCCTTCACTATTCTCTTTTAGAAGCGGCCCCACTTCTCTCTCACATAGGTGATTTCTTAATTAAGAGTAACCCGCTTTACTCTGCTCAGATTTCCATAGTTAGGAATTTCAACGTATAAGAATCATTAAAAACCACAGTTTTACATTTTCCCTGCGGGTATCACTGTTTCATTATAGGAATGGACTTGAGGGTAACCCCCACAGTGATCCAACTGAGTCTTACAACTTGGTTGTCCCATTGAACCTAGATCTTGGGATCTCTAGTCAACTAGAGATTATCACAAAATTTCCAACCGGTGTCAATGATCAACTCTGATTCGCTTCCCCCGGATGAAATTGGTTTGGTTATTAATGATATTGTTGACTTGTTGCCTTCTTTGTCTCAGTATAACGTGTGTTTTATTTCTAGGAAAGCTAATATGGTGGCGCAATGTCTTGCCAAGCTTGGTCTGTCGCTTGAGAGTGACTGTTTTTGGTTAAAGGAGATTCCACCAAGCGTGGCCCCAATTGTTATGGGGAGGCCCCAAATTCTCTTTAATTTTTTTCAATAAATTTGCTCTTTCAAAAAAAAAAAATATATATATATATATTCAAATATTTATATTATTAATTCGTTTTCACTTTCCCTTTCTTACTTCATTTGAATGTTTTTTCTTTCATCCTAATTTCCTACTAACTTTTTTTTCTTTTTTACAATGTAATTGATTACAAGTTGGACAAAATGTTAATTTTTGTAACTTATGCAACAAAAATAAAATAAACAATTTTATTATATTATGTATATTTTTTTTTATGTTTTAAAGAAATTTAAACAATATATTATATGATAATATGATATAAAAATTATTTAAAATATAAATTAGAATATAATACATTTTGAATTCGAAAATATTAAATAAAATTAGTTTTCCTGTATTTAAAATCCAACTTCATCGACATAAATTGTCCACCCCTACTAAAAACGAAAATGGTTTAAAGCCGAATTGGCGAACCAAGATTGCACAAAATCCCTTTTTTTTTCTTTCTTTTTTAAAGAAAATTATCCATTATCCATCGATCAATCTGTAAATGCTATCACTTGAAAGAACACGTGTGGTCTCTGGATCTTTGTTTAGATAACATCATCTCCCATATTCTCTTTGTCCAAGTCTCCGCTTGCCTAAACTCAACCCACCTTGGGTTTGCCACTCCCTCCCTTCCTCACTCATTAATTGCCCTACCTATTCACCTTCCACATCTCAAAATATCCCAAATATAGCACCGTCTTATAGCATCTCCGGCTGTCTTCCTAGTAGTCCTCTTAAATGAGGGTGGATGATGTTATAAAGGTTAGGGAAAATGTATTCTTACGATACTCCATTAAATAATTTTCTTTTTTTTTTAGTATCTTAGTTTTACTTTGTAATTATTATTATAAAACAAATCACTAATTGGTTAATAAAATAATTGTTGAAATTGAAACGTTAAATATCTGATGCTTTAAATATGTGGAGCACACCTAAGGGGTTGAAACCACTCCTTAATTAAGGGAGTGAGCTCCATCAAAACACATTTAAGGGTGTTTTTAAGGGATTTGTTGGAGATGAAAAAAAACAGTTCTTCCCTTAATTAAGCCAAGGGGGATCTTTTGAAGTATCTGTTGGAGATGGTCTTAACAATCTCACATTTACCTATTTAGATCATCGTCTCTTAACACCAAATTTTACACCAGTTTAGTGTTAAAAGAGAATCATAATTTTTTTCTACTCCGACTCATAACACTAAATTCTTTACCAAAAAAGCATCTTCAAAATATATTCTTTCAATACATATTTAAATAATACTAATTAATTAATAGTATAATTTTTGGAATAAATATTGTTATAATTAATTATGAAAAGGGTTAAATTAGGAATTGTAAAAAATATAAAAGCATTGATGTGACGATTAAAAAAACATATGGTGTTATAAGGGCATCTCCAATGGTTTACACTAAATATTATACTAAATTGGTGTAAAAAGAAAATCTTATGGGAATATTCTTACATTAAACATTAAATTTTTTCTCACTCCAATGCATCCAACACCAATTTTGTGTAAAAGTGTATCTTTACGAGAATATTCTCTTAATAAAACTTTATACAATACTATTTAAATTCTATTAAGTGGAAATTGTGATATATGTGATCATTTTTATTGTGTTATAATGATGTTATCGGTTTAATAACTTAAGTTTAAAAGACACATATTATGGTGAACTACTCAAATTGTCCATAAACTTTATTTTTTAAAAGGCACCGATATAACTCATTTCTCTCTCTCTAAAAAAGTTGTCTGAAATTCGATCTACAACTCCTCTCTCTCTCTCTCTCTCCAAAAAACCTGTCTCTCTCCATATTCTGTACAAGAAGGTAACAAATATTTATGATCTTCACTTATATTTTCTTTTCAGGCATTTAAGCTATTTTGCATGCATTTTTGAGTGGTTTTACAATATATCTAGGTTCAGCCCATTGGTATAGCAAACCCAGCATTTTGCTAGGGCCCCCAAATGGTTCAATCTACTTCTTCTTCTTTTAGGACATTATGTCCAATTTATTTTAGTATAAGAATGGCTCAATTTCAAACAAGGCTTTGATTTTTTTTAATAAGACCCAATTATCCATATCTATTTCTATTTTATAAAAATAAACATAAAAACCCAATTGATTCTAACATATTGAACTTAATTTTACATTATTCGAGAGTCCAATTGAATACTTTAAAAAAAAAAGAGTCCAATTGAATTGCTAACATTTCTTTACTAACTTCGTTAAAATCGTCACTCACTCACTTCGTGACTCCGTCGGAGTCCACTTTATTTGCTAACCTAGTCTATTGAATTGCTAACATTTCTTTAATGATAATAATTTTTAAAACAGTACTAGTGTACTGACCAATCAGTACCCAATTTGTGAGATAAATGTAAAAAGTAAAAGAACAAAAGACACGTGCTACACTCCCAATGGTGGGGTCAGTATTTTGAGTACTGATTAGTCAATACATAAGCATTGTTCTAATTTTTATATAAGGCTCTGATTTTTAGTAATATCATTTAATGGATCGGGCCCCAAAATGTTTGGAGGCGGCCTTGAATATATCCATTCCTTATTATATGGTGTTTCAGTCTTTGTATGACCATGTATGAACATTTAATCTCTATATTACGAGTTTTTTTTTAATAGATCTGAGCTTTATTTAGGTGTGACCGAGATTATTTTAAGAAGAATCGAGGTTAATTTATATTGGAATGAGCTTTTTTATATTTGGAAAAAAACTCGATTATTTAAAAAATATGCTCGACCATTCCTCGTAAAAAGTTCTCGATCCCTTATAAAAAGTTTTCAATCCCTTATAAAAAGTTCTCAATTGCTTACAAAAAAGCTTGATCCCTTATAGAAAGATCTCGATCCCTTATAGAAAGATCTCGATCCCTTACAAAAAAAGCTCGATCCTTTACAAAAAAACTCGATCCTTTACAAAAAAGCTCGACCCCTTACAAAAAATTCTCGATCCTTTACAAAAAAGCTTGATCTCTTACAGAAAGATCTCGATCCCTTACAAAAAAAAGCTCGATCCATTACAAAAAATCTCGATCCATTACAAAAAATCTCGATTCATGTTAAAATAAGCTCGGTCAAACATTAAAAAAAAGATCGATCCCTTAAAAAAAATGCTCAATCCCTTACAGTTAAGAAATTTTTTTAATTCTTATTTATTGTAAGTGTAATATTTTTTTTTATCTTGTTAATAATGGTTTGTGATGATGATTTTCACAGGACAATGGATCTGGTGATAATAGTCATATCTTACAACGGTCGATGGGAGCAATCACCCAACAAAAATCAGAGGTTTTTAGGTTTCGATAACCAAGGGTTGTATGTGCCAAAGAATATGACTTATAAAGAAATAGTGTCGATCGTGCAAACCGTTGTGAAGTACAATGTGAACAAGCACATTGTTGATCTACAGTCTATATCAATCGTTCTTGGGACAACATGTCGCACTTTTATAAGAAACAATGATAATGTTCTGTTTATGCTAGAGGAAGATAGGTTGATCCCTCATGTATGTTTTAGTTTAATTAATAGGGCATAAGGAGATGTGATAGCTGAAGATATCCCTCATTGTGAAAACACCTAACAATTTCGATCGTTTAACGGAAGCAACCAATTGTTCACAGACAGAAGTGGGATCGAAGGGCAGTAAAATATGTGTGGTGTCCCACCGGAAATAGCCGACCATGGTGATATAGCTAGACCTCAATTCGATGATGTCTTTGGTTGTCAAATTGAGATGAATGTTGTGCAGTACAACCACCAATACAATGAGATGTACAATGACATGAACAATGAGTGGAACAATGAACCGAATGTTGGGCCAATTCATGAGATGGATAATGAGGCAAATTTGTATCTTGTAGATAATGTAGCAAACAATGAGGAAGATGAAGAACCTGTCCAAACAAAAAGAAGTGCAAGACATGTACACAGATGTAGTTCCAGTGTAGTAGATATAGCTGGGACCTCTAAGGTCCAGTCTAATGTAACTCCAGCTGATTCTGATAATGCCACAACGTGACTTATTTGTAGGAGCAGAATCATACTCGTTTGGTATGGGTGGAAGCAAGAACTTGGTAGAAGATGAACCTACAAGCATGATATATAAAGGGTAATTTTTCCCTACTAAAAAGGATTTGAAGAGATTGGTTGGGCGTTTTACAATGCAATAGAACTTCGAGTGGAAAGTGAAAAGGTCTAATAAGACAACGTTACATCTGGTTTGTTTGATGGACAACTGTACGTGGAAGTTAAGAGCGGTGAGGATAAATGAAGGGACATACTTCCAAGTAAGAAATTTTATCAACGAACACACTTGTTCGTTGGAGGAGATTCACTGCCGCCACCGATAAGCTAGTGCAGTCACAATTAGAGAAGTGGTTGCACTTAGACTTCAACAACAAGATGGTCAACTAATGTGTCTGAAGGACATAATCGCCGGCATGAAAACAATATATGACATCGGTTCCAGGAAAGTACCACTGATGTATGTCATTCTCCACTGCTGCATACAGGCTCGTGTTCGGTACGAGTCCAAAATGTAATCTGGTGAAGAGGCAAAATTCCACCTTTGAAAACCTCACCAAATGGTTCTCTAACAGGAACCACATCTCATCTGTTGGCCCGTTATGGTGCAACTCCCGTAACAGCAGCCGATGGATAATAGCACCCGAAAACTTTACCCGCCTGTGCATCGACATGAAACGCCCAAAATAGGACGCCATGAACCGACACCGATCCTTAACAGTAAAATCTTTGGGGACCTGGTTTAGTGTGTCATCTATACAGTCGAGGGCATCAAAATGGTCATATCGAGTCAGTTTCCCCTCGTACCATTCTCCCTCTGAGTTTTAAGAAAAACCTTCAACTTATTCCTCATCTACAATATCACAGAAATAATACATAAGTAAACTAGAAAAAGCTCGGTTTCATCAATTAAAAATATCGATTCTTTTATAAAAATCCTCGATTCTTTTATAAAAATCCTCGATTCTTTCAAAATATATTCGATTCTTTAAAAAATATGCTCGATTTTTTTTAAAATAAGTTTCATCATATTCAAAAAATGCTCGATTTGCCTACAAATATATTCGATTTAACTAAACTTAATTTCCTAAAAACCAAAATCCTTGATCCTTTGAAAAATATGCTCGATTCTTCACAAATATGCTTGATTTGGCTACAAATATACTCAAATTAACTAAACCTAATTTTTTATATAAAAAATGCTCGATCTTTTGAAAAATATGCTTGATTCTATCAAAAATATACTCGATTTGGCTACTAAAATATTCGATTTAAGTAAACGTAATTTTCATAAAAAAAACTATTCGATCTTTTAAAAAATATGCTCGATTGGGCTACAAATATACTCGATTTAACTAAAAGTAATTTTCAAAAATAAAATGCTCGATCCTTTGAAAAATATACTCTATTCTTTCAAAAATATGTTCGATTCTTTCTAAAATAAGCTCTATCATATTAAAAAAAAAACTCCATTGGCTATAAATATACTCGATTTAACTAAACCTAATTGAAAAAAAAAATCCTCAAAACTCTATCAAATAAGCTCAATTCTACTTCAAAAAAGCTCGGGTCTTGTTAAAAAAGTCATGGCTACCCCAATTTTCATCTTCCTCAACCAATATTCTGCCTCATTTCAAACCCTAACCTAAAACACAACCATTCTGAGACCCTTAAATCAACCATAATCTACAAGTTCAATCAACAAAAACCTGATCTAAGATGCAATCCTAATTATGAACAACAAAATTGAAACAAAATCAAAATCAAAATCAACTTACCTCGATCGATTGCAAATCTTCTCGATGGATATTCCACTGCTCTCTGGTTACTTCGTCGTCAATATTATCGCCGTCAATACACTTTTGGTTGATTGAAAGTCACTGAACTTTTTTCTCTCTCCACTTTTTCTCTCTCACATTGAAAACGACAACTCACTATCAAGATATTTTAGTCTCGACACCTTAATTGGTGCCTTTTAAACATACATTATTAATGTGGTGATATTTACACAAAAGCCCCCCAAAATAGTGTAAATAATTTTTTGAGCCCTTTCTATTAACTAACTTAAGCAAAATTGATTAATTTTTTTGACATAAAAAAACATTATTCTTGAATAATTAATTGCATAATATAAAAATTTAAAATAATTACCATTATAATTTTATCCCAATTTTTTCTCCATAATATTATTCAAATTATTTATCCAACTAATTTTCACTTAATTATTTCAATTAATTTTTTTCACTTTATTTTTTCGTTATCTAATTTTTTTTCCATCTAATCTTCTCCAACTAATTTTATCATTTAATGTTCTCATCCCATTTTCTTATCCATTTTTCTCATCTAATTAATTCTTCGTTCTCTGCTATAAAAGGCAAAGCACCTCCGGATTCAAAGAGGAAGTGGATCATTCGATGGCTTTGGTCAGTATTTTCATGGTTATGGAGAAAGTGGTGATAATCCTTCGAATTTCTAAATGGTTCATTGAAGTTATTTGTTATCTAGTTTTTTTTTATTGTTAAGTTATGTTGTTATTTGCTTTATTTTAGAGTTTTTTCTGTCTTGTATTTTTTTTTGATGTATTTTGTCATTTCTTTAATTGCACTGCATTAAGTTAATATAAAATTTTATCATTAAATAAATGCTTCATTAATAAGTAAAAAAATAATTTTAATATATTTTAATACCGGTGTCATTTTAAAGATCTCAACAAGATCTTTCTATTGGTATAATTTTTAAAATAAATATTATTATAAATAAGAGTTGGAGTGTTAAATAAGGAATTGTGATAAATATAAAACATTGATTGTACAATTTAATAAGAGAAAAAAAAAATAGTGTTGAGTGAATTCACTCAACATTAAATTTTATCTCGGTAATTGAAACTGTCTTACATTGGAGTAACTTTTATATTAAGTTAGTGTTGTATCTGAGATGGCCTATGAAGTGTTACATCAAATTTGGTATAATTCTATTCATTAACACTGAGTTTTTATCTTGGGAATTGGAATTAACGCCAAATTTGTATTGGGTTGGAGATACTCTTAAATTGTAAATCGTAGGGAGATTTCTCCTCTAGACTCTAGAATAGGAGTTGCATTCCAGGCCGATATAGGGCACAATATCGTCAGATCTAAACAGACTCGCGATCCACAGTCAGGTGCGGAGGGGGCCATTTCCTTAAAAATGGTCTAAAGTTTTTATTAAAAAGATTAAATAATAGTTATAATTTTTTTTATGTTTTCACTTTAAACCCCTTGATTTTTTTTCTGTACTGGCCCCCACCCCAATCATGAATTTATGGCTCTGCCCCTGCCTGCAAATCACGATAGTATTAGCTGTCAAAAAAAAAAAGAGAGGAAGAAGACATATAACCTATAAAATTTAAGAGTAGTGCTAGACAATCCAAAAATTTAGTTCAAATTTTAACCCAAATGATGTGGCAATTGAGTTGTCATCACCACACAAAATATGGGATGATGTGGTTAATGAAAAAATTGATTGCCACATAATTTGGGTTGATCAGCATTAGTGAAAAATTAAACGGAAGAAATAGGTTTGAACTTGATATGTAAATTATTGTTAAACAGTAATAAAGATATGAATCGATTTCAATAGATTAGTGCTCGTTTAAAAGAGCTTTTCTATTGGCGATAAGAACATTTTTAATTAAAAAAACTCTTTCCAATTTTTTTTTTTGATTGTTTGGTTGTTACTCAGTAGAGCTTTTGAATGATTAAAAAAGAAGTTGTACGTCTACTTGGAGAAGTTCAAAATTTGGCTTTTCCAAGTAGATCTTTTAAGATTTTTTTAATAACACTAAGATGCCTAATATAATCATATCATTTGAAATATTTTTTGAATATTTTGGTAATCTTACCATTAAAAAAAACTTTTTCTAATTGACAACAAAACGACCAACATCTTCCTATTAAAAGCTCTATTTGTAAAATGTCCACTTTAAAAGATGTACTCCTAAAAGATCGATATATATATATATATATATATATATATATATATATGACGTAAACAGACACCACCAACACCATGTAAAATTAAAAAGAAACTTAGAAATAGACTTAGTCCTAGTTTGGTATTGTTGTACTGCGAGAAGAAGTGTTTTTGGAATTGTTGTGGGGAGAATTGCTTTTGGAATTGTTGTGGGAAGAATCATCTGAGTGTTTAGTAAACTGATTTTCAAAAGTACTGTGAGAACTAAAAACAATTTCAATATGTTTGGTAAACTGAAGTAAAAAGTGTTGTGAATGTGTAAAATTACTAAATTGACATAGATATCTAAATGGTGCTAATGTGCTAAACTTTGCATTTTTATTGTTTATTTGTATTTAGTGTTAAGTGTTATATAATTATGGTACCTTATTGAATTAAGTAGTCCCATTTTTTATTCTATTTTTGTTGACGTCGATTCCTTGTTGGGTGAGAAAGTCAACAAGATTCGATTTGGTTGTGACCTGTCAAAGACAAAGAAAAAGAAAAAGAGAAAGAGAAAGAGAAAGAGAAAGAGAAAGAGAATGCAATTTGAAACTAATTAGACGAGTTTACGTGGTAAAATTCTGGTGATCGGAGAAACGTCCATGGGTGGTTGAATGAACAACCGAGTCAAAATTCACTATTGAAATAAAGAATTACACCACTCGATCTCTCTTTTTTCTCTCTGCTCGTGATTCTGTGTGTCTCCAACAATGACATTATGGGTCTATTTATATTCGCATAGAACCCTAATCCTCGTTGTACAAGTAATGAAAGATTTTTGTATTTAGTTACAATTTGGTTGCTTGTTGGAGTCATTTTTTACTTCTTTCCTATTTCGGAGATTGTATGGAAATCGAATGAGACTCTGGAGATACAGTCAGTTTAGGACTTTATTTCCTTATAAATGTGGTGTCTTCTTGAAGAAGTAAAGTATTGTCCGATTTGGAACCTGTTTCCTACTTGGTACTTTATTCTTCTAGGAATTCTTCTTGACATTGATGTCTTTGTGTATTTGAGCACGACTCTTGGTATATCCATATGCGAATTATGTATTGGACTTCTTTATTCGGGTTTTCTCGTTCTTGTCCCTAGTAGAATATGACGTCACTTGGTCCCGTATAGGTATTGACTTGCCGAATACCTACATTCGGACTTACTCGGGTTCGTAATCCTTTGTGATATCTTGAAGGATATTTTCTGAATGCCTATTCGGACATCTACCTAGCAATCTTAATGGACTATCCACCTTGTCAATGATGTGTACATTCGATAAAATATACCTATAACAATTTTATTGAATTAATTAGCCCCATTTCTTTTTTTCTTTTTTTATTCTACATTATTTATTTATTTCTTTTTGATTCTACTTTATTGAATTAATTAGCCCCATTTTTTTTTGTACCATTATGACAACAATTTTTTTGTACATCAATGTAAGCCCAATTTGTTTTTGGTAAATTTCGTTAAAAAAAAGGACAAAGTTGGAAAGTTAGTAAAATTTCATTTAATATCACTGTAGCGTGTTTTCTAAAAGCAGAAGCAAAAATCCAAAACATGTATTTGTAGCTTCTCAAAAACTCAGTTGGGAGAAGCTAAAAGTGATAAAAAACACTTCTCTACGATTTTACCAAACACTCTGTCTTTAGCCCGGAATCACTTTTGGCCCCAAAAGCAGCTGGGGAAGCAATGCCAAACTGGGTCTTAGGCTCGGTTTGAGTCGTTTGACATTGCTTCCCTTAGTGCTTTTGGGACCAAAAGCTATTCCAGACCAATGATAGGGTGTTTGGTAAAATTGTGGGTAAGTGCTTTTGGCCCATTTAAGTTTCTCCCAACCGAGTTTTTAAGAAGCTATAAATATAAGTTTTTGGACATCAGCTTCTGTTTTTGAAAACGTGGTACAGTGTTTTTTAATCAATTTTTTCCCACCTTTCCCATTTTGTCTTTAGCCTTTCATGACATTTATCAAAATCATTCATCAGACCTTTGAAAAAAATCATTCATTCCACCTTTGAAGTAAATTAGATCCAGATCTCACAAATCAACGCACAGAGAAGGGCAAATATTCATGGGATGTTTCATTAAAAACTCTTTTGAAAAGGAATTTTTTGGAAGATCAAGAACTCCATCATCATCAGCAATTGAAGAAAAAAATATCGAAATTTAGGAGGAGTGGAAAGAAGATCTGGGTTCTAAGATATCACCAACAAAAGAAAATAAAATTGGAATAATGCTATTTTAAAGAAAAAAATAATTAGAAAGAAAATAATAAAAAATCTTTTTGGAGAGATCTCCGATCTCCATCACCATCGTCAATTGAAGAAACAAAATGATGATATATATATATATATAATAGGGAAAGATCAAGGTTCCAGATATTATCATTAAAAGAAAAAAGAAAACATGGAATTGTTTTTTTTAGGAAATTGAGATCTCTATCATCGTCATCAAATAAAGGAAAAAAAAACTAAGATTTTTTTTTTGGGAGAACCCATATCTATGTTTTCTTTTCTCTCAACCATCATCAATATTTTTTATCTCAACTATCAACAACAACATCTTCCTCTCAATTTTCAAACAAAAATTCAAAATCTTCCTTGAAGATCTCCACCCATTAAATTACCGAAAAAAATTCAACACAATTTTCCATTATTGGATATCTCTGCCACCGAACCCTTGCCACCACTGTCTGTCGCCGTTCTCTCCCATGTCATGCTTCAATCTCCCCCAAGGATTGGAGAAGATTTGTTGATTTCCTCCATTAGATATCTCCAGACCTCAGAAATCAATGAGAGATCTGGGGCCGGTCCTGTAAGCTTTTTTCAGCTGCTATTTTTCGAAAATAAAAATGAAAATGAAAACAGTATTTTCGGTTTCATTTTCGAATTTTGAAAATGCGTCTGGTAGCAAATACTGAAAGTTGTATTTTAAAAATGAAAACGGAAAAAACGCGTCTAATAGGTTAACCGAAAACTATCAAAACTTGAAATATCAAATTTAGTATTTTGTTTAATATTATTACAACTATAAACAAATTGATTAAATAATTAACCAATATAATTTTTATATTATAATTTTTAAATTAAACAAAAGTAACACATCAAAAATTAATTCAAAAAAACATATCAAAAAATGAATTAATCAAAATTAAACTCTTAAATTATATATAAATAATTATAATTTATATATATTATTATATAAAAAAAATATAATTGTATAATATATATACATATTATAATAATATATAAAATAAATTATAATATATGTAATAATATTTAATATATTAAAAATGATTATATTTTTAATATATGAAATATTATTATATTTTTTATGTTATATTTTTATATATAATAATACATATATAATATATATATATATAATATTATATATTTATATATATATATATTTTATTATTATATATTATTATATTAATAATATATATATAGAATATTATTATATTATATATTAATTTACTAATTATGTAAATACTATAATATATAATATTTTATATAATATTTATATATTATAATATTATATATAATATATAATATATATTATATATTAATATTCTATAATAAAATATAATATTATAATATATATATAAGAGGGGCACTTTGGTAATTTAAAAATTTTGTTCCGTCTTGTCCTAGTCATATCAAACGCATAACAGTACAATTAATAGTTTAAGATTTTTTTTAATATAAAAAAAGTGAAAAACAAAATGAAAATTAAAAACGAAAAACGAAAAACGAAAAATAAGTATTTTGTATTTTTCAAATCTTTCACTTTTAACACTGGTTTTGTTTTTCATTTTTTTTTCGAAAATAAAGTGAAAAACGGTTAACAAAGGCGTTTTCGAAATCGTTTTTAAAAAATAAAAACGAAAACGGATTGAAAAACAGTTACAATACGGTTTTTTTTTTTCCATTTTTGAAGATGATTTTATTTTACTAAATATATTTGAGTGATGTTGCCTTATTGTATTTTATTTAATTAATGAGAATGTTTCATTAAAAATTCTTTGAAGCAGAAATTATGCTAAAGTTCATCAAAGAATTATAGTTGATAAAGGTAAGTTTCATTACAATGATGTCCTTTTAGTAATTTTACACAGTCACAACACTTCTTACTTTCAGTTTATCAAATACTCAACTGATTTTTCTCACAATAATTTCAAAACCAATTTCCCCACAACACAACACAACACAACAGAATACAATAATACAAAATTGGGTCTTACTCATACTCCACGTCAAAGTGACGAGTTTCCATGTTTTGGGACACAGACCAAACAATTTGAGTTCCCAAGTCGGCCATTAAATTTGATATGGACCCACTCATTCACCTCACCACAGTACGCACACCAGTCCACATATATATATTTTTTGGTCACGAGTCATGATCCCATTTTTACTCGAAACAAAAAAACACTTCTCCTTAAGACCCGTTCAAACCGCCTCCCAGCTCCTCCAAATTTTTATTATTTTTTTAACAAATCATTATATTCTCAACATGAATCTCATTTGATTCTTACAAAACATACCCAACTCCACATGAAGCATTTAATCACTTGTACAACCATAATCGATTTTCCCTTAAACAAGCCACCTCCTAATAGTACTAGTACTTCATTATATCTATCTCTTGCTTCTTCAAGTAATCACACACTCTCTCTCTATTTAATTTGTATCTTGTTCTGGGTTTGATTAACTGGGTAAAAGGCATGTAATTGTAGTAGTGGTATGGTTGGTGGTGATGTTTGTGGTCGGCCTTTGTGAAGGAGGTAGTAGAGTATTCAGAGTAGTGAAGCCGAGCAAGTCTGACCATCGGAATTCATCATCACCAAGTACTACAGTGGTTGGATTGTTGCCTAAAGCAATGCCAATCCCACCTTCTGCTCCTTCCAAAGACCACAACGACATTGTTTTACACAGCTCCACCAACACCTTCTCGCCATGAAGATCATCATGCATTCATTACTATTTACTAATCAGATGCATGTGAAGAGATATATATCACAACCCATCTTTTTGTTTTTTGTTTTTTAATTATTCACTACTCGTCTACTCATACCACAACTATATATGGTTCATGCTAATTATTATAAATGTATATGAGATTGGTAGTACGTGCAAGGGACTTCTTTTTCAGATTTTTTTTTAAATCTTTTCAGCTACATATCATAGAAGGAAGAGCATTCGGGAATCCCGACCAAGAGCATCCGGGAATCTCTCCCGACTAAAATCCTGACCATTGACAAGTTGTCCCTATCATCATTTAAGATGATGATTCTGCTGATCTTGCTATTCATTGTCTAGAGTTGACTTGCGATATTTATGTTTATAGAATCTCTAATTTAGGCAATATCTTAATTGTACAAGATACTTAATTATAGGCAATCTTCTAGCATTCCTTTATTGATTGTAATTGATGTATATATATACATGGTTGTTCAATGAAATAAAACAAGTCTAATTTCACATCTTACATGGTATCAGAGCATCACGCTCTCTAAGCATAGCCTCCGGTTCTTCTTCTCTCTTCGTTCTATTTCTATTTTTCTTTCATCCATGGTCAATCCCAATACCCAAATCACCATTCCCAATGACAAGGATCCCAACAAACCTCTGTTTGCTATCAACATTTCCTCTCAACGTAACATTAAACTTAATTCCACCAATTACCTATCCTGGAAACTTCAATTTCATGCGCTACTTGTTGGCTACAATCTCGATGGATATGTAAACGGTTCTCATTCAGCACCAGAACCAACAATTAAAATTGATAATCATGACACTCCAAACTCCGAATACATCACATGGGTTCACCAAGACAAACTTATTTTCAGTCCCATTGTTGGATCTCTCATTCCTTCCATAATACCACTCGTTCAGTACGCCACCA
The DNA here is from genome assembly GCA_032871835.1 of Dipteronia dyeriana. Taxonomy (NCBI): domain Eukaryota; kingdom Viridiplantae; phylum Streptophyta; class Magnoliopsida; order Sapindales; family Sapindaceae; genus Dipteronia; species Dipteronia dyeriana. The sequence goes on along the minus strand of CM065296.1, from coordinate 78,766,963 downwards.
CCTCTTAGGAGGCCTGATCCATTCTTGCCAATACTTATGCAAAACCCACTCGCAGACACATCAAGTAGATTAAAGATCAACTTAGACGTTCCAACAAAGGATCCCACAACATATCAGAGTACTTTCAGTTTAACAAATTCTAAGCGGACGAACTCGTTGTCCTAGGTAAGCCTCTTGATACTGAAGATCTCATTGAAAAGGTTCTGGATAGACTTGATGATGACTATCGTCCCCTTATTGATGCCATCAATTGTCAGGACACAACCATCTCCTTTACCACGAAAGAAATGCTATTGACTCAATCCAGAGCATCTAGTGTATCACTTCCGGCCACAGCAAACCCGGTTGTACCCTATACCCGACCTTGGTGACCGTTATCTCAGTCTCTTGTATCTCTTACTGTACAACCACAATCCTCAACTTCACATGGGTCTCGTCCTCCATCCAAACAATTTCTCAGATTCTGTCAGGCATGCAACACTCAAGGAAACACCGCTAAGCGTTGTCCTTCATTCAACCTTGTGGCCTCTCAGTCTCAAAATACCCGACCTCTCCAGCAGCTTTAGCAACCGCGTCCTCCATCTTCCTGGCAGCCCCGACCACTAGCTCATTAGATGCCTCGAGCCCACTATGCAGCTGCAAAGAATAATGGCACTTCTATTTGGCTACTTGATAGTGGTGCCTCACATCATGTTACCTCTCATATCAACATTCTCTCTCTTCACTCATCATATACAGGCTCAGATGATATTATGATTGGTGATGGCACCGGACTTCCTATAACACACATGGGTTCCACCTCTTTATCACATCCCACTTGCAACTTTACTTTAAATACTATCCTTTATGTTCCTACTATACGTAAAAATCTTATTTTCATATCTTAATTTTGTTTCTCTAACAATGTCTCTATTGAGTTCTTACCCTCTGCCTTTTTTGTGAAGGATCTTTGCTCGGGAGCAATCCTTTTACGGGGGCAAACTAAAGATAGTGTGTATGAGTAGCTTGCATGTCCTATTAAATCTGGCCCTTTGCTTGCTTTCTCCAGTATCAAGATCACTTCGTCCGAATGGCATCATCGCTTAGGACATCCCCCAGCTCCAATCTTCCGTCATCTTATCTCCAACTTCGGTTTCGAATTATCGAGTCTTATAATGCGTGTAAATGCAATAAAAGTCGTAAGTTACCTTTTCATTCTTAATCTCTTGTCTCTACTCAACCACTACAAATCATATTCTTTGATGCGTGGACATCTCCGATTTTCACTTATGATGATATCAAATACTATGTGATTTTTGTTGATCATTACACCAAATATATATGGTATTACCCTCTCAAACGCAAATCTCAAGTCTATGAGATGCTTATTATATTCAAAGCCTTAGTGGAAAATTTTTTTGACAAGAAAATCATCACTCTGTACTCGGATAATGGTGGAGAATATTAGACACTGCAGCATTCCTAGCCACCAATGGTATCTCCCACCTCACCACCCCCTCATACTCCTAAACATAAATGGTATTCTGAACGACGTCATTGCCATATAATAGAAACTGGCTTGTTCCTCTTGTCTCATGTCTCACTTCCACTCACTTTTTGGAATAATGCCTTTGACACTGCAGTCTACCTCATAAACCGCATGCCCACACCGACTCTCAATCTCCATTCTCCCTATGAAATGCTCCTACGTTCACAGCCCAATTATGCTAAACTCCGTGTTCTTGGGTGTCTATGTTATCTTTGGATTTTTCCTCACGCGTCACATAAACTTGATACCCGTTCCATTCTATGTGTCTTCCTTGGGTGCTTTCTTACACAAAGTGCGTATCTGTGTCTTAATTCGTCCACCTCTCACATCTACACATCTCTTCATGTGACATTTGTCGAGTCCATATTCTCTTACAAATCTCTATAGAGTCATCTTCCTCGTCGTGAGCCCGACACCTTAGGACTGTCTTCCTATAGTGTCTGTCATTCCCCCCGTCAGTCTTCCTCACCTTGACCCTAAGTCAAATCTTTTTCGAGTTCCTGACCCCAAGTCCACTCCTTCCCGAGTTCCCAAACCTGAGACTACTTATTCTAGGGTCCCTAAACCTGAGGCCTATACTTTCCGAGTCCCTGATCCGGAGACCCTTCAGTCCCGAGTCCCTGACCAAAAGACCTTTCAGTCCTGAGTTTCTGACCAAGAGACCTTTCAGTCCCGAGTTCCCAACCTCAAACCGACCACTACATTGACCAATAAACACTCTATGGTTACCGGGTCCAAAGCTAACATCCATAAGCCCATAAAAAAACTTAATCTTCATGCTCATCTTCTCTCTCCCAATGACAAGGAACCAACTACTGTTGCCCAGACCCTTAAAGACCTTATATGGCGCTAGGCCATGTCGGAAGAATATGATGCCTTGGTTCGTAATGGCACTTGGGAACTTTTTCCCTCAACAACCTTCCACAATCTTGTGGGTTGCAAATGGATTTTTTGTTCTAAGCGTTTATCTGATGACTCTATTAATACGTATAAAGCTAGGCTGGTTGCGAAAGGATTTCATCAATGTCCTGGTATTGACTTTCATGACACCTTTACTTCAGTTGTAAAACCTACCACTGCCCGGATAGTTCTCAGCTTGGCGGTGAGTCGCAGCTAGTCTCTACATCAGCTGGATGTCAATAATGCTTTCCTTCAAGATTATTTATCTAAAGATGTTTACATGGCTTAACCGGCTGGCTTTATGGATCCTGAGAAACCCACTCATGTCTACAAACTTCGCAAGGCTATCTACGGTCTCAAACAGGCACTTTATGCATGGTACCATGAGTTACGACGATTTTTGCTTTGAGTTAGGATTTCACAACTCCCATGTAGACACTTCTCTATTTGTTCTCATCTCTGGTGGTCTCATTTTGTACTTGCTTGTCTATGTGGATGACATTATCATAACTGGCAACGAATATCATACAATGCATTCTTTCATTCAGACTCTGGCCAATTGATTCATCTTGATGGATTTTGGTCTGCTTTCCTTTTTTGTAGGTGTTAAGGTTATCTCGCTTTACTATGGTTTACTTCTTTCTTAGTAACGTTACATTCTAGATCTACTTGCATTCACCAAGATAGCTAATGCCAAGTCAGTTCTCACTCCTCTTGCTACTATTTTAACATTGACTCTTTATACTGGCACGACACTCTCCGATCCCTCTGAATACTAGACAGTTGTTGGCAGTCTCTAAGACATTGCCTATACGGTGGGTAAATTATCTCACTTCTTGCATCGTCCCACCATTGATCATTGGACTGTTGTGAAATGCCTTCTACGGTATCTAAATGGCACTTTTGCTTATGGCTTGGTTCTTCACCATGACTCCCCCTTGGCACTCCATGGTTTCTCTGATTCTGATTGGGCTGGTAATCGAGATGACTATACTTCCACCAGTGCTTACATTATGTACCTTGGTCGCAATCCTATTTATCAAAACTCCAAAAAGCAGCGCACAGTTGCTCGCTCTTTTACTGAGGCTGAGTATCGCTTGGTCGCATCCGCTGCAGCTGAACTTAGCTGGGTTTGTTCTCTTCTTACTGAACTTGGTATTGTTATTCTAGCCCCTCATGTTATTTACTATAATAATATTGGTGCCACACGTTTGTTCCAATTCCATTTTTCACTCGCGTATGTAACATGTTGCTCCTGACTATCACTTCATCCGTGATCACGTCAAAGGTAGGGCACTTTGGGTTGCTCTTGTTTCTTATGATGATCAGCTGGCTGATTTCCTGACTAAACCTCTTCCTCGTGCACGTTATCTTCTTCTTTGTGACAAGATTGGCCTCACCTCTAGGCACTCCATCTTGTAAGGGCATATAGAAGGAAGAGCATCTGAGAATCCTGACTAAGAGCATTCGAGAATCTCTCCCGACTAAAATCCTAACCATTAACAAGTTGATCATGTCATCATTTAAGATGATGATTCTGCTTATCTTGCTATTCATTGTCCAGAGTTGACTTGCGATATGTATGTGTACAGAATCTCTAGTTTATGCAATATCTTAATTGTACAAGATACTTAGTTATAGACAATCTTCTAGTATTCCTTTATTGATTGTAATTGATGTATATATATACATGGTGGTTCAATGAAAGAAAACAACTCTAATTTCACATCTTTCACATATCCCTCTCATGAGTTAATTAGAGACTAATCAGACTATGTTTATTGTATGTTGTGTATTCTCCATTGCACATAATCTTTTTGAGTGCAATGGACACTGGCCAATATAGTCTAGAGTGATAGATAGAAATACTTTTTTATGTGAAAAGATATGAAAAAAATTTAGATTATTTTTGCTTTTACAAATGCGTTCTTCATCTTGTTCTTCATAAATAAGTGATCAGTCAAAAAATTTACTAATTGAATATATTTGAGTGGAAATGGAATGAAATGTCTCTTTCTATGTTTGAAAGAGCAAAAATGTCCCCATCAAGTTTTTCTTGCATTTGTGTCCCTTTTAGGACATAAAAAGGCCACAATACCCTTTTCAGTGAGATTTTAAATATTAAACGCTTTGAAGGGAAGATTACGAAGCTATCCTAAAACCTAAAAACGAATTAAGCATGATGAAGAAATTACCCTAAACCCCAAACGGTGCCATTTTGTCCCGAAATAAAATTCAAAATTTGAAACCCCAAACGGTGCCAGTTTGGCTTGTGGCTGGGAAGGTTTGTACACAATAGTGGAATCCACTCCTTCTTGTGAGAAGTAGATGGTATTTCCCTTAAGGGTTGATTCGGGGATTGGACAATATGAGCGCTCTCCTAATTCCGTGAGAAAATAGGATTTATTGTCCATTAGAGAATCAACGGTACTTAAAGAATATATGTAATTAGAGGGGTATAACGGACATTATGACCCAGCTCTAATTATGAAGTATTGTGGAGGATCACACCATGTGTAATAGCTATATCGATAGACACCGAGTTGTATCGGTCTGTGTAAAAGCGTCTACAGTTGAGAGAGTGCAACTTCGGATTTTTAGTGGAATAACACCGGAGCTAATAATCAAGGAATATTAATTAAACAGTTTAATTAATGATTTCGAGGATTATTGGAGCTCAAAATACTGTGGGTCCATTAGGTCCCCTTGCTTGCCCGATCGATTTAGGTAACAAGGGTCATGGTTAATTAATTGGATTGTCCAATTAATTGTGTTACAAAAGTGACACGTATATATTCGAAAATTAATTGAATAATGAGATTATTTAATTAATGATTGTTAATAGTTAAATTAATTAAATAATTAGATTATTTAATTATATTGATAATTATGAATTATTAATTAACTATTAATTGGAAGGTGTTAGTTGATATATGGATTTAGGTAAAGATAAAATAATATGATTATTTTATTTTACTAAATCATTTATCTAAGTATTTGAATTTAAGTTTAAATTTAAAATACATATTATACTTTTAATATATTAGATATATTTGAAAATGATAATTAAATAAAATATATCAATTAATAACACAAGAGATTGCATTGGATGCAAATTGGTGTGTACACATGAAACATTAGTCAAATAAAGAATTTACATATGATGTAAATACTAATGCACATATTATTGATATATACAAAACGCAAGAGCAGTTAATAGATATACAACAACAACAAAAAAAACAAAACAAGAGCGCGTGATTTTTGTTAAGAATTTTTTTTTCGGTGTGTATCTGATACACATGATTTTTCTTTTTTTTTTGCATGAGATGTAATTCATGTGTGCGTAAAATCAATACACCAAATCAAGAAGAAAGAGTTTCTTCAAGTATTTCTCTACATCTTCCATTCAAGTTCCTGAGACCATGACGCTCCCACACGCAGTTATCAGTCCCGGGAGATAGTAAGGAAGATCGAGTGGTTCAGACAGGAGCTTCTAAACGTTGGTAAGATTGGTTCAGACAGGAGCATAGCGTAAAGTGAAGGAGCCTCCAAACGTTGGTATGTTCTTCTGATTTTATTTATTACAATTTCCTGTGTATGCATATTGTATGTATTAGTTCCGAAAAATAATTATGATCCAAAGTTCACTGGTCCCAGATAGAGATATGATCTGTATAAAAATTTTAAACCCTAGTTCCGCTGCGTGACCGGTGAACGGGGTTCCAACAAGAAGAACAGTCGAAGACCCCGCCCCCCCCCCCCCCCCCCCCCCCCCCCCCCAACGAAGTTTTCTGTTTGTATTCTTCATTCCTCATTCGAGTTAAGAGAAGACGCATTTGTCGCATGTAAAGGTATTCATTCTTTTTCTCCTTGTTTTCTTTATTCCTTTGGCGTTTTTACCTCTGATATGTTTGTTTGCGTCTGTGTGTGGATGATGACTTCACCTTTTACTTGTGGGTTGTTATTTATTAAGTGTTATGTATTTTGTTTGAGAAATGGATAGGTGTTGGGTTAGCAGTGGTTTATTGTTGTTTTGTTGAAGTTTACTTTTAAGTAAATTATGAAAAGAGGGTTAGTCATGAGGGAATGACAACACGAGTTTTTATCTTGTAGTTCATGCCTTTGAACAACTGGTTATGTTTTTTTATATATATTATTTAAATTTTGAAGTTTTGAAAAGTGTGCTCATTTGTGTAAATTCATGTTGTATAATTGGTTTTGTTATGTTAATTAGCCTTGAGAGGATGTGATTGTTGGAGCAACCCCAAGTTAGACTATTAAGTGGTTGTAATCCTTATGTCGGAGGTTGATTTTTATGTTTGTTATGTTAGAAATGATAAACAATGCATCATTGGTTGAAAGTCGAATTGAGGGTAGAAAATCCCTTTCCAAGACATTCAATCCCTTGCCATGACTTGATATTTTCTCACATTGCTTGAAATCCATTTATAGTGCTTTCTATTGAATGACAGGGCTTGAAATACATTTTTAGGGCATGAGATCCATTTCTATGGCTTGAAATCCTTTCTCAGGGCTTTATATTAATGATTTCCCATTACATTGCTTGAAATCACTTAAACATTGCTTGAAACCCCATCCCTTTAGTGCTTGATATTAATGTTGTCACTTTATAGTTACTTATGTGTACAGTGCTTGATATTTAGTATTAGGGCTTGAAATCCAATTCCAGGATTGAAAATAATTTCTAGGACTTTATATTTTCATACAAGGATTGAAATCCCTTTACAGTGCTTTCTATTGCTTTACAGGGTTTGAAATCCATTGCTAGGGCTTGATATTAATGTTGACTTTTACAGTGATTTGTATTATTGTATAGTGCTTGAAATCCTTTTCCAGGCCCATGGATATTAATGACGTCCCTTTACAGTGCTTTACATTACTGTATAGTGGTTGAAATATTTTTCCAGGTCTTGAAAAGAAGTTTTAGGGTCTAACATTAATTAATTTTTGTTCAGTTGTAAACCAGATGCCTGTCGATCATAACAAAAAACTATGGCATTATCCGGATCATAAAAACTGGAGATACGCAAGAATCAACTCGTAAAACAAGAAATATTTTATTCGAGATTTGAAGTCAATCTTGACCCGTTTTGGCGTGGTCAATAGGTTTAGGCAAGGCCTCTTTGGCCAGTACTTGGAAATGGTACAACCCGTTAAGGTGCACAAGATGCTCATTTACAGTCTTTTGAAAAGATAAATTATTCTTCCAAATCAGAAGATAAGGTTGGAATCTGGTTTGGTTTGGGGCAGAATCAAACTTAGTTTGAGAGACAGGAATTCTGCTTATGCAGTGGCCTCAACATGGGCACACTCCCGAATTCGAGAAAAGAAAATAGTGTGTGATGATTCTATTTTAGCACGATATTTCAAAGATAAGAGCCTCGACAATTGAACCGTTAGAGGTAACTTTTAAATGGCTCACAACTGTAGAGGGTGATGATGTACTGAACATGGGATACGTATTAATGGTGTCCCGGTTCTTCGGGATTGATGAAGCACAGACAACCGTACCTGGTTGACTGTTGTCTTTAGTAGAGGATGAAAATGAGTTTGAAATTTTTCCTTGGGGCTCATATATATTCGATGTCATAATGTTTTGGCTGAAGATTACAACCAGTAAACACCTGACTAGGTTGAGAGGCGATGGCCAGAAGAAAGAAGATAATGAAGATAAGAAGAAAGAGAATGAGGAAAAGAATAAGAAGTAGAATAAGAAGAAAAAGAAAGAAGAGAATAAGAGGATGAAGAAGAAGACATAGAAGGAAGAGAAGGAAGAGGAGAAAATGAAGAAGAAGAAAACGGAGAAGAAGAATAGTGAAAAAACCGAAGTTGAAGATTGAGAAGAAACAGAAAAAGAGACAAAAAGTGAGAATTATGAGACAGAGAAAGACATTGAGCAGAATAATGATTCAAACTATTTCACATTCAACATTTATGGATTTCAATTAGCATTTCAGGTAATAGTTTCAAAATGAACCCATGTGTAAATAAACCTTATTTGATGTATATTTCTGTAGTTGTATGTTTTTTTATTGTATAGGTTTGGACCATTGAACGAATTACCTGCTTGGAAGGTTGCATAGGGTGATGGATTGGAACAAGGTTCTCAAGATTTGAGAATTGAGATTTCGATTTAAATATTGAAATGCAATTCAGTAGAATAGTGTGTATTTGACTTAATGTGTATTTTACTTCTAGGTATCCATATTTATATAGTTATATCTACTTGTTTTTTTTCACATGGTTTAACATTGTTTATTTTTGTACATGTAGACATTTTTGTTCCCTTGGAAGGTTTACGATTCTGAAAAGTGAAGTGATTACTACAAATTGATGAAGGTGGAAGACTTGTGTTCATGCATAAAAGCAAGCAAGAAAAAGACTAAGCTGGGAAATCCTACAAGTGAATCTGATGAAGAGGACCATAGAGAGGCAATGGAGGGGGGAGTAGCTAGTTTGATGAAATCGAAATCTAGAAGCTCAGATCAACCATCATCTAGGAGGTGACTGTTCCGTGGATGCGATTGCGAAACCCCTAAGGTACAAAATCATACTTTGAAATACATCTAGTAATTGAAATGAGTGTTATGGTATTGATTTGTAATATACTTGAATGCTATAATATGTTAGTTACTTTTGAGCAGCTCGGTTCCGTAAAATATTCCTAACCTGTATTTAGCTATTGTATAGGTGATCGAGCAAAGTGAGGGCCGGGCAATATTTTTTTTGTATAGCAGAATTCAGAAAGAGTCTTGATGAAATGAAGCTTGGAGATACAACAGTAGGAAAATCAACATCTGAGAAGGAAAGAGTAAGCCAAGACAAAGATGTGGACGACATGGTAAGTTTTTTTCAAAAAAGTAAGTCTGTAATCAACATGATTGAAATATGTTGTTGTTAATATATATTCTTTTAACAGTAGGATACTGGTGGTAACGATATTTTCTCACTGGTGTAAAATTTTGATGATGGGGATGGTCAGTTTCAGAATACTTCTAGGCATGAGAAGTCTGAGGATGAGTGAGAGAAAGAGAAGGTTGCTAGTGAGGCTAGGAAAAGGTTGTTGGTTCCTTAGTCGTGTCCGAAAAGTTTGATGGTGACACGGCTGGTTTGGAAAAGGTTGAGCCATTCTCGGAGAATGTTGTTGGTGAGGCTTGTTTATAACAGGTTATTGGCTCCACTGTCGTGTCTGAGAAGTTGATGGTGACACGATTATGGAGGAAAAGGTTGAGACATTGCCAGATAAAGTTATTGATGAGGCATGTGTGTTTGTTCAGCCGTGCACAAATAATATCCCAGTTCAGCAACCTATTAATGTAGATGAGTACCCTTCACCGGCTATGAACATGGTTCTTCCAAACCCAACACTGAGTGTCATATTTTTGGATGCGCCTGACCCTAATGTGTGTTACAAGAATAATGACCAGAAAGGAGGTCGCAAGCGGTAAGGTTCCTCAACAACCCCTATACTGATCCCATGCCGAAGAAGAAAAAGAAAAGCCAAGATTCTGGTGAAAATCTTAATGATGAGTATATTCTGTTCATGTCCTATTTGAAGAAGAAAGATCAAACTTGGTAATGGTCCGTTGCTATTCTCCTATATTTTCCTTGTTTAAATTTGATTTACGTTCTAATTTTTTTTTTGAATTTACCAACTGAATAGTGTCTATACTGGGACAGCAGAGGAGATGAATCGTGAAGACTTCAACGAATTGGTCAATCCTACAAAATGCTTATCCAACATGTTAAGTGATAAAATTTTCAAGTCTTGTTACCAAGCACACATTAAAACATAGGTATTTAAAAAACGTTTTGAAATAAATGTCTTTGTAACATATAGATAGCTACCTCGATGTTCTTTGGTAGAGCCATTCCCAAGGGAAGGCTGGCTACTGTCATGATATCGGGTTGGTCACGATCGCATTCTACGTAAGTTCATTTAACTTATACCTTTCATGTCCGGCTACCTAAAGTCAGGCTAAATATGGTAACAAAAGTATTTGTATTTTGTAAACATGCTGATGTGGACATGAAGTGGAAAGCTGTAAATGGGCTATTGGACGAAGAAAGGGTGTTAAAAGTATTTGAGGTGCACGAAAAGGAAAGACTTAAACAAGAAACAAACAAACAGGCTGGGTTAAAGCAAAAACAATCGATTTTTTTTGGTAAAAACAATGATACCGTAAATTATGTTTCAGGCAGTGAGCTTCTATACAGCGAACCTTGATGGACTGTGGAGTCTGTAAGTATCTGACACGTTTAGATTTCATCCATATTGTTTAAATAATTTGTATTTTTATTTTAAAACCAAATGTATTGTATACATAGATGTTGTTTCCTTACAACACCAACGATCATTGGGTTCTGTGTCAAGTCATTTTGAAAGAAGGAAAAGTTCTTATGTATGACTCATTTTGGCTACGTAACGAAAAAGATAATCGGTTGAAAGACATTCGACGCTTACTTTGTTTGTTACCCTCAATTTTGAAGCATTTTAACTACTATAAACTAGTGAAGATACCTCCTCACACAACTCCACTCACTACTGAAAATATCATATCGTATTTGCTTTCTCAACAATCTGACGGGTACTTCATTAGCTCGTGCATATTCAATTGCATAACAGTTCATGTTCTTCAGCATGATACAAATATTTATGATTGCATTTTGACTTCTTACAGCTTGAGTTGCGGTGCCTTTGTTTTAAAATATGCAGAATTGTTACTATCTAGAGTCCTTTATCATCATAGAAGGAGACCTTAGGAGAAAAAGATATTCAAGCCATTCGTGAGTTAATGGCACTTGATATTTTTGTGAACGGCGAATTGTGCAATCTCTTGTAGAACTGTGAACAAGATGATAATCTGTATATGTGATTTGGTAGTTGGTAGTTGTATTCGGGCTTGGAGAGATGGTGCTTTTTTTTGTTTTCAAGTCCATGTGTAGAACTTGTGGGTTGGTGTGTTTTATCTGTATAGCATGTAATCATTGTTTTGGCACCTAGGAATGTCTGTTCTAGAGCCATAGAATCAATACTTTGGAGCCCAGCAATAAAATTTATAAAGCCCAAGAATCTATATTTTGTTGCCCAAACTTAAATGTTATAGAGCCCAATAAATTGTTTTTTGTGGCCCAGGATGTAATGTTATAGAGCCAAGAATGTAACTTTTGGAGCCCATGAATATATCATATGCTGGACTTTAACATCTGCCAATTAACAAACTCGACTTTAATATTATTAATTCAATAATTAATTAATATAGTCAACTTAGTAATACACTAATAAAAAAATGACATAATAATGTATTATTAAAACGCTAATGTTACATACAAAATGACTTAATAATACAATAATAAAAAATTAGGCCTGGGCATAGGACTTTGCATTACTGCAAATCATAATAAACGCAAAAAACACAGTAGCACAACTGGTTCTGGAAATGATGGCCCACCCCAACTTGCGATTATATTAACGAAAATTGGGGATTTCCTATTCTTCCTTCCTCCACTCTTTCTCTTTTCTGTTATGATGAACCCTAGAGTGTTCTTTGACCTAACCATTAGCGACTATCCTATAGGTAGAATTGTGATGGACATGTTCGCAGACAGTACCCCAATAATAGCGGAGAAATTTCGGGCTCTTTGTACCAAAGAGAAAGGGATCAACACGGTTGGAAAACCACTCCATTACAAGGGATCAACCTTACACAGCGTGGTACCCAAGTACATGGTCCACGGTGGAGACATCACTAGCGGTAATAGAACCGACGATGAATCGATATATGGCCCTACATTTACTGATGAGAACTTCATGAATAAGAACATCTGTCCCAGTATCCTATCAATGGCCAAAACCAGGACATAAGGCAATGAGTCTCAGTTCTTTATCTGTACCAAAAGGTCGACTGGTTTGATCACTAGCAAGTCTTCTTCGATCAAGTGGTCAAAGGATTTGACGTGTTGAAGGCTGTTGATAAGATCGGTTCTATCTCCGGCCTTACATCGAAGGTTGTAATTGTGATTGACTGCGAGATATTGTGCTGAAATGTTGTCAGTTGTTATAGTAATATTGCTTTGGTTGTGTTTTTTGTTTTATTTTGATGGTTAGCTGGATTTCCTATTGAATGCCTGTAATCCCTAGTGAATTGTTCTATTATGAAGCCTAGGAATTTAAGTTTTAGAGCATAATTGTTTAATAGAATGAAATGAATTGTGTTGTTTTTGAGCCCAGGAAATTTTTTGATTTGTACACAACTATTTTTTCCTTCACAAATGTAAAAACATGGAAACAAATATAAGTAGCATCATCCATGGTGCCCTTCCAAGTAGGCTAACCAATATGTGGAGTCTGGGAATATGTTAACACTAACCCATATTGTTAAAAATAAGACCTAATTAAATAGAAAATGATTACATTACAGCGAATGATCCCATTTTAGGGCCTAAAAAAAAATGTTTCTAGGCTCCGAAGCCATAGACTTTTGTGGGACACAACTGGATCCCTCTCAGGCTAAAAGGTGGACCACAACTGGATCCCACAACTCCACTAAAGTATGCAACTGAGCTGCGACAAAAATTACTGGGCTTGTAGGCTTACTATGAACTTGATCTAGGCTTCCGAGGCTGCTATTCAACCCAAATTGTTGGCCATAAGTCCCTTTTATATTTTTGGGCTTCGAAAAAAAATTCAAGGCTTGACTATCTTGCGTTTGTCCATCCGATGAAGTGGGTCCCTTAATTTTCTGTTTGATTGAGTCGGTCCAAAGTGTAAGGGATATAGGTAGGCAACATATAACAGTTGGTTGTGGCCATAAGATGGTGTTAAAAAACTCCATTGACCAACACTAGTGCAATTGGTTAGTATCACTTCAAAAGTACTATACTAGTTTATGACATTTGCACTGCTAATGTATATTACAACATATTGTATGAGTATGAGTTCCCACACTCGATTGCTTTTTTTTTTTATTTCAAAGTTTCAATTTGTTGCCACATGTTATGTAACATATGCCAGTCTAGTCGGGAATTTTTTTAAAATTTCTCAAAAAATATAATTAAATGGAAAAGAACTACATATAAGCCTTGTATAGTATTTCAAGGCTTCAAATCAATGCCTCAAATGAAATGTACATGGGCTCCAAAAGTATAGACTTTTGTGGACCACAACTGGATCCCAGTCACGCATGAAAGTGGCCTACAACTGGATGCAACAACTCCACCAAATGGTTTTTAGGTTACCACATATGGTTATCTTGACAAAGTCTTTTTTCTTCCCATCCTCCATACCACCGGATCCCACTCAAGGCCATATGTTCTTTTCACCATTTTCGGTTCTTGTTATAGGAAATGTTCCATCATTTTGTTTGGTTTGTTACTTATGATTTCATTTGTGTCCGTAGTAAACATAACTGGTTTATTTTGTTTTGTTATCGTTAAAATAGGAAATTTTAATGTTTCTGATATGTTCCATTTACTTAAGGCGTTCAAAATCTGGATTTAGTTTGAAAGTAACTTGTGTTTTTTATATTTATTCAATGGCGAAGAAATCGATGTATGCTGTTTTCAAAGGCAGGAAAACTAGTGTATTCAACTCTTGGCCTGAATGTCATGAACAAGTTGATGATTTTGTTATCGGAGTAACAATGGGCAAATATCTTGGACAGGTTGTTTTGAAGGGGGTTTGTTTATGCTAGTGCATTTGGGGGGTTTGTTTATGTTTATGTTTATCTACGTGTATAAGATACTTATATGTTTGTTCACGGCACCCTTCTTTGCTTTTTTTTTTTTAAGAATGAACCTTAGTTTTTGATAGATCTCTATTGCAACGGAACTTCCAGATAAAGTTTTTGAAATTGTAATAGAAAATTGTAATTCATATAAAAAAACACGGTACAAGAACATAAGCATTACAATATAACTATGGATTAAATCAGAAAAAAAAAACAAAAAAGATCAAACTTTGAGCAAAAGGCCCCGAAATTTCTATAGGGAGTCGGTGGAATATCGAACTCTAAAAACTTCTGCTCCAAATTTTCCACCAGAATATACAGTCCATTTAGTTCATTGTCTCTTGCCTCTATTTGAACATGTAAATTGATTATTTGTGCTTCCAGGTTCTCAACTTTTCTTAGCAACACTTCATTATCAACAGTCAGGCGACCAATAACTGTATGCTCTTCACAGATGGTGTTCTCTGCATTTGCAATCCGTTTCCTCAAACATTTGAAGATAGATTCCAGCCTGTCTATTTTATCAGGTCAGCATGCAATAGTCTTCCCTTTGTTGTTGTTTTCTGCCATTGTATTATAAAAAATGAGAAACCAACAATACAATTGAAAAACAAAATGGCCTAAGAGGGGGATTTATATTGTATGAACAGGCGTGACAACTTTACATGAAAAGTCATAATGGTATTTGTAAAGGTCTTGTTCTATTGAAAGGTCATCTAGGATAGTGGATGCATTCTCAACACCACACCTCCCAATGCATGCATGCATTGTTCATAATGAGAAGACATCATTAATGTAAACACTCCCTACTACCTCCCCTACATCTCTACTTATACAAATACAACTATTTCATTGAACACAAAATTGAAATTAATACTGTTAAGTAAAATACATCAGATGAATATCCATTACTGTTATTTTAGTCCTACAAATACGGTGTAGTAACCTAGAAAAAAAAACATGGCTTAACAAATTAATTTTCTTACTGGGCTAGGCATACAAAGGTCAGGGCTTATGGAAGTAATTAATAAATTCAAATCCAGTTTGTTGCCAAATGTTGTCTAACAAATGCCTACAAGTCTTGGGGAAATTAAAAAATCACCAAAAATAAAATTAAATGGAAAAAATATCTAACTTTGTAAAGTGTTTATGGGCTTCATAACCAATTACATGGCCTCATCTAAATTGGTTATGGGCTTGAAAAATGATGTCAGTTTCCTCCATTGTGGGACACAGCTGGATCCCACTAACGTTGTAGTGTGGACCACAACTGGATCCCACAAATCCATCAAAGAATGAAAGTGGGCTGGCACTTAATGTGATGGGCCTGTAGGCTTAATCTGGGCTTCATCTTGCCTTCAGCTCCAACTATTAAACCCATATGAAGGCCAACACTCTTTTACATATTTCCGAGCTTCATATATGTTTCCAGGGCTTAAATATTTTTTGTTAGTGCACTTAATGATGTGGGTCCCTTCATTTTCTTTCCGATCGAGACGGTTCAAAGTGGAAGGGACGTAGGTAGGCAACTTATTATAGTTGCTCGTGGCCATTGGACGGTTAAAAAAATATTTGTTGACCAACTCCATTACATTTGGTAAGTGTCAATTCAAAAGTAGTATAATGTTCGATAAAATTTGTACTACTAATGTGGATTACTACATTTTGTATGACTAAGTGATGCAGTAGCAATTGAAGATAAGGCATTGGATTACTTGGAGGGGTGGGATAGGAAAAAGGTCAAGAAAAAAGACCAAATAATGCCTACTAGTCCGAGCGATGAAGTCGGAACGACGTGAAACTTTCACAGTTGAAGCAAATCATCTAGATCTTTCAAAATCACGATCTTTGGTCATGTGGCATACCCTTTTTTGGTGAAATCCGTCGTTTAGGGTCCGAAATTACCATTTTTGCCACTTTAGGAAAGTTTTGTTTTCGCAATAACTTTAATTTTCCAAGTCCAAATCAACTCCCGTCAATTCTGGCTTGGTTAGGATTCGTTTTAGAATTAGTTTCCATATTAATCTTAATTTTACCTTTTTTGGTAATTTTTCATAATTAGTCTCGTTTTCTTGTTATGTAAGGAATACGATTAGGGTTGGGATTTGTTTGCTTTAAATAATCATGTAAGCCGAAAGGTTATACAGTTTTTTTTATAACAAAATTTAGAGTTTTCTCTATTATCACAGAATTTTGGCATTCCTTGTGAATCAACCAATTTGAAGCCTAAAATTTCGGTATTCGAGAGCGAATCAACATAACTTTAGTAGGTTGTTTCAATTTGTTTCGTACAGATTTTTCTCGACAGAGCTTCAGCTACATCACTAAGGCTTCCCATACACGATTGGATTTTTGTTTTTGTTTTCGAAGTTGCAGTTTGTTTCCAAATGTTGTCTTACAAAGGCTCAAAAGTTTTGGGGAGTTTTAAAAGTCGCCAAAAATAAAAAATTAAATGGAAAAAAATAATCTAAGCTCTGTAAAGTGTTTTGAGGCTTCATAACCTGTTACACGGACTAATCTAAAATGATTCTGGGCTTGAAAAATGATGTCAGTTTCCTCCATTATGGGACTGTATGGATTTAGATTTGTGTTGGCTTAATTTAATAACAAAACTTCATTTCATTGTAAAGTTTTGTGGCTTAGGTAGTTCGTGATGATAAGAGTTTCAAGGAAGAAAAGCAACTTCTCATGCAAAGTTCATTTTCAAGAGGATTGGTACTATTCTTGGATTCTAAGGTATCGAGATTCTTCTTCCTCTTGCAAGGCATAAGCATATACACACATATCATACATTTTTATCCCTACATCATATCACACCATTTATAACATATTCACATACTTGACTTTGAATGCTCATGCATTGGTATAGAAATGACTAGTTTTAGAAAATGCATGTATATAGACTATGTCTATGAAGTTTGCATTCTTGTATGAAATATATTTGTATGTTTATATATTTGTATAATGTGGATCTTGAACTTAATTTTAGTCTTAAATTGTTCATGATTGAGTTTTGGACATTTCAGTTACTCATACACTTGATTTCGAGTTCTAAGTCAAAATTTATGAAACTTTCCAGTCATGTTGCATGCATTGTCTTTGTCATCATGTATCAAGTTGAATTCTTATTTTATGTGTTGAGTTTCTTAGTTTTTCATGTTTTTGAGTGAGTCCCAGTTTATAATCTTCAAACGGATTTGAATTCGGAGTTCGGAGGCCGAAGAACGGTAGAAGAACGAGTAAGGAGCACAAAGGGGAAGTGGCGATGGCCGAAGTCATCAAGCCACACCTCCCCGAGATGGCGTGTGGCTATCTCGGGAGGGACAGCCCTCTGCCCCAGAGATTGTCACGTGCCATCTTCGGGTGGTTATGTCCTTTCTCTTGCTTTATATATGCTTTCCCTCTCTTTTGCTCACATAAATTGAAAGTTAGAAATTTTTGAAAGAGATAAGAACACATGTGCAGAATTTTTTCCCTCAACATTTTGATTTTTGTTTTTGTGATATCTTCTTCAATTCTACTCCGATTTACTTGATTCAAAAACAGATTTCAAGTGTCTTGAGAGGATCTACAAACCCCAAGCATTTCCAGAACCAAATAATTTCTTGATTTTTCGCAGCATGCAGATTTCTGTTAGAGATTTTCCATTTGATAG
Source organism: Dipteronia dyeriana (assembly GCA_032871835.1). Lineage (NCBI taxonomy): Eukaryota > Viridiplantae > Streptophyta > Magnoliopsida > Sapindales > Sapindaceae > Dipteronia > Dipteronia dyeriana. The sequence goes on along the minus strand of CM065296.1, from coordinate 78,749,127 downwards.
TATATCATCTTATTCTTAGTTTTTTCTTCTTTGATCTTCTTATTGATTGATGTTATTTGATTCAGAAGCATAACTAAGACAATTTTGATTTCACATTGTTTTTTGTTTAATTGATTTTTGAGTTTAGCTAGGTTTGTGTTCAATTGATTGATTTCTTGCTAAACTTGACTTTCATGAAATTGATTCTAGAAATACATTGTGCTTGTGTGATTAAATGTTGATTTTTAGGTTGATTTAATTTTCTAAGAACTAGGTTGTATTCGATTGGTATTTCTATTTCTTTTATCTAGTTCTTAGTTATAACATGCTTAGGTTGTCTAGATTTTGATGATTGATCTTGAAAATACTATCTAGCTATCTTGTTGAATGTTCACAGATTGTGTTTGATCAACATTTTCTATTTGTGTGTGATTGAATAATTTGCATAGCACTTAGATCATTACCTTGAGAAGAGGTTGGAAATCTTATAGTTTAGAGCGATTCTTTGATTTGAGCATTTTGAAGTCTTAACTAGAGTTGTGAAGACTTGGATAGCTAAGCAAGTGGAAGTCTCGACTAGAGGTGTGAAGCCTCAGATAGTTGAGCAATAAAGTCTTGACTAGAGGTGTGAAACATTGGATAGCTAAACAAGGAAGTATTGACTAGAGTCAGGAGGACTCAGATAGTTGAGCAAGAAGTCTTGCCTTGGGTCAGGAGGATCCGTATAGGTGAGCAAGATGGCATCAAGCTCATTGAGTAGGATAAGAGGGTAGTTTCTAGTAGATGGGATAACTTGAGAGATTGTATCTTTTTATCTACTAGTAGATTTGTTTTTGCCGGTGGTCGTGGAATCAACCCATGAATGTTTCCTCTTTGGAGGTTTACCATGTAAATATCTTGTGTCATTGTTTGCAATTTCATTTAGCATTATTAAAATTGCATTGTTTTTAAAGAAGATTAAAATTTGAGCATATACCTATTCACCCCCCCCCCCCCCCCCACCCTCCCCCGCACTCTAGGTATATTTACACTATAAATATTAGGGAATTTTCAGGGACACAGCTGGATCCCACTATCGCTGTATTGTGGACCACAACTGGATCCCGCAAATCCACCAGGTTATTAGGTTAAACATAAGGTCATCTTCAGAAAGTCGAGGCTTTTCTACCAATCCTCCAAACCAACGACCCCGTCCACGTCCACGTCACCCCATCGGTCCTTCCATCATTTTGTTTGGTTTGTTATTTATAATTTCATTTGTGATCGTAATTCAAAAATGATTTCAATGGCCACTGAGATATTGGAAAACCCTAAATCATCGTAACAAACACGTATTTCTGACTTCTTTCGGGGCAACTTCTATGCCGTAGCAAACATAACTGGTTTATTTTGATTTGGTTATCATTAAATAGGATAGTGTAACGTCTTTTGTCTGTTGGATTTAGTTTGATAGTTACTGGTGTGTTTAAATTTACATATTTTTAATGTGTTGTATGAAATGGAAAAGAAATCTGTGTATGCTATTTTCAAAGGCAGGAAAACTAGTGTATTCAACTCTTGGCCTAAATGTCAGGAGCAAGTAGATCGATTTACGAGTGCTTCTTTCCAAAAATTCAATACGGTGGATAAAGAATTTGAAGCAAATCAAAGCCGTGCCATTACACGTGAAAAGTAGTCAATTGATACATCTGATACCAGAGAAGATCAGGTTATTAACACTTAACCCATAAAAACGAATAGTCTTCCTATATTGGTTATATAAGTTAATGTTTTTGTTATCGGAGTTTCAATGTACAAATTTATGTGTAAAGTGTTGTTTAGGGGGTGGGGTCCGTTTACATTTAGTTATGTGTATATGTTACTTATATGTTTGTCCAAGGCCCTGTTTTGCCTTGTTATGAAGTAAATGTAGTTGTTGGTAGATATTGAAAAACAATGGAACTGGCAGATGATGTGTACACAAATGCAAATGAAATTTGTGATTCTTAACAAATCGGTAAAATATAATAATATAATCATATCAATTAATCTGTGGACAAAATCTGTAAAATAACCACACAAAACATCACATTGTGAACACCCCAATCTCTCATCATCACTCTAGGGAGACGGTGGAATATTGAAGTTTAACAACTTCTTCTCCAGTTTTTCCACAACAATGTATAGTATATCCAGTTCAATGTCTCCTGCCTCAATTTGAACATGTAAATTGATTATTTCTGCTTCCATGTTATCAACATTTCTCATAAAAACTTCATTATCAACAGTCATGCGTCCAACATTAGCACGCTCTTCATGAATGGTGCTCTCTGTACTTGCAATCCGTTCCCTCATAAATTAGAAGATAGATTTAGCCTGTCTGTTTCATCTTGTTGCCTGACAACATTTTTTCTTTTGTTTTTGTTGTTTTCTGCCAATGTATGATCACAAACAATAAACAAGCAATATAAATGAAGAGCAGAATGATATAGGGGGGGGGGGGGGGGTGTTTTTATTGTATGAAACGGCTTTACAACTTGAAACGAAAAGTCACAATGGTAATTGTAAAAGTCTGGTTTCATTGAAAGGATGAAAAGTCACAATGGTTATTGTAAAGTAAAAGTATTGTTTCATTGAAAGGGGAGATTCTAGATGCCTTTTCATCATCTCACCACCCCCTAATGTATGCATGAATTGTTCATAAAATTAAGACTCCATTAATGTAAAGACTCCCTACTACCTCCTCTACATCTCTACTTAATCTCTATTTCATTTAACACATAAATATTGAAATTAATACTGTTGATTATTAGAAAATACATCAATTAAATAGTCTATGTCCATGACTGTTGCATGACTTGTGAGCTAAATAATATACAGGGCTTAACAAATAAATATTCTTTCTGGGCTTTACATACGTATGCCACGACTTACAGAAATAATTTGTAAATTCAAGCCTTGTCTTGCATGACTTATAGGTTGCATAATATACAGGGCTTCACAAATAAATATTCTTTCTTGGCATTACATAAATAGGTCAGGCCTTATGGAAATAATTAGTAAACTCAAGCCCTGTCTTGCATGACTTATGGGCTCAATAATATACATAGCTTTAAAAATCATTATTATGTCTTGAACCATTTTCCCATAAAAACAAAAACAACCCCTATCTAGTATTACACCAACAGAGGTAATGAACAAATTATGTTCATACTAAACATTGGACCATTATTCAAAAAAAGACTGCAACCATGACAATATTCAAGAATACCCAATTAATTCATACAAGACTATCACAAAACAGGTATTGTACATCTTCTACACCAACACAACAACAACATCCTCTACACCTAACAACAAATACTACACCACCATCATAGCTTACAATCACCACACAATTGACAATTTTCCAAACCATTGACAATCTACATATTGGATTGCTCCTACTTTTGAACTTAATAAGAGTTGAAACAACTTCCCAAACCATTAACAATCTACATACGCCATAAGTACATAGCTTACAATCACCACATCACCTATAACAACTTCTTTCTGCTTTTTCATGTGAACCTACAGTGAAGGTGTATGTGCATACAACAGCAAAACCATAAGCAACTGTACGCTCTGAAAGAAGTTGTTAAAAAAAATATAATTATAAGGAAAGGACGAGTCTCACCTATACTTAACAATCAACAAATGTCTTTATCATCTGTGTTAGTGTCATCGAAGCTGAGGTGGGGAGCCAAACTGGGGTCGGGTGTGTTATGTACTTTCGGACACTTACGTTTGTTATGTTCTTCATTTTTACACACGCTACAACAATATGGTTTTTTTGCTGGTTTCCCTATGCTATAGGATGGGTTTGTGCACCTTTTTTTGCCATGTCCTTTTTCCTCACAATGCCCGCAAGTTTGTTGCTTTTGTTTCTCCCTAACAGAAGGTTTCTGATTTTTCTTTGGTATTCCTATCAATCGTTTTTTTTTCTGTGGCAATACAATGTGGTTACGAACATCATCTGCAATATCCCACTTTTCAGGATTCGGAACTGGGTTCACAGCCATAGCGTACACTTTTTTCAGTTCCTATTCTAAAAAAGTCAGAATATAATATTGATGGATATACCTTTTAGCCTGATACAAAAGACACAAAGATTATGTAAGCATATGTACATTGCAAGGCTTTTATAAAATGTAAATTGAAGAATATGGATATAAGGTTGCAAGGCTGTTATAAAATGTAAATTGAAGAATATGGCTATAAGTCTGTAAGGTTGTTATAAAATATAAATAAACATTAAATATCCATACGTTGCAACAACCATGACATGGATACAAGGCAGCTCATTTAGGTCCCATTCATGGTATGAGCATGAACGATGTTCCATGTCGACAATTGCTTCATTCCATTGGTTTTCTACCTTGAACCTATTGAAGTTAATTGGGTGAATTTGACACCGTTGAGATGATAATACCCTGTCTTTGATATGCCCGCATCCTCAGTCAAGGATACGGGGTTTTTCTCTTACATTATATCGATTGTCGTGGAACCAATATTACAACAAATCTATGATAAATTCGGTAATAGATGTGACAGGCAACTTCCGGATTGCAAGTAGACAAGAATTTATAGACTCTGCAATGTTGGTGGTCATCATATGGTACCTCTTCCTAGAGTAATGGACACGTAAAACTTATATATTCCAATCTCTACGAGCTCATTATGAACTTTAGAATGGATGGATTTATTCTCATCCATTAAACGGTCGAATTCCTCAACACGGGATGCATATGTAGTACGATAGTAAAGATTAATCACGTCACCTCACTTCCTACAATGTTGTTTCAGATTATTGGCCAAGTGGTACGCACAAACCCCATGTGTTACATCAGGAAATATTGCTTTCATGCCATTAGAGATACCCATGTGTCGATCCGAAATTATCAACATAAGTTCAAGTTGCAAGATCACCCCACGAAGTTGCTTCAAGAACCATGTCCACAACTTTGAGCACTTGGAATTGGCAAATCCAAATGCCAAAGTGTAAATCATCTCATTACCATCCTTGCACACCATAACTAACAAGACACCCCCGGTCTTTGACTTCAAGTAGGTCGCATCAACGACAATAACCTACCTAATAACTATATTGAATCCTTCTATACAAGCTCCAAGTGCCATGAATCCATATTTGAACTGGTTTTTCCTATCGGTTTCAATCTTCGTTATTGTCCTTGGATTGCATTTTTGCAACATGTGAAAGTATGCAGGCAACATCTTAAAAGACTCCCACGGATCACCGAAAACATATGTAAAGCGCGATATTTAGATTTGTACACTTTGTTGTAGAGGAGGTTTATGCCGTGCTTATCCTTTATGTCAGTCATTATATCTTTAGGACAGATGTGGAGTCTTAGATCAGTAAAATTTCTTAAGAACAATTTCCCTATTACCTGGGCACTTACACAGTAAAAAAAAGGTTATAGTTTCCATTATCACCACATGTGTGTTTAGAGTCAACAGACGCAACATTTCAGTAGGTCCTGTTTCTCGACTTCCCTAGCTTAAAAATCCATTAGTAGTCTCTCTTTTTACATATTGTAACGAATCGTATATGATTCGATTGTCGAACCTTGTATTCAAACCTCTGTGCCAATGCATTCATCCCTGCAGCCCCTTTCAAGGTTTTCTTATCCCTGAACATCTGTCCTTTGAATATTGGACCTATATTTCCATTGTCTTCAAAAAATAATTTCTAACTGGTTGAATTGAGTACAATTCTGACCCTGGTATTCTCCACTGTGTCATCGAAGGTGTAGAGCAGTTAGGTGCTCCATCTGTTTCAACTTCTTTACAGTCTGTCCACGTTTTCCTGTCACTGCTATACTCATCCTCATCCTCATCCTTTGTATCAGAGGTTTCATAAAATTCAGATTCAGCTACCTTATCCTCTAAATGCTTGTTAGTCAATGCTGAAGTCCTTTGATCTTTCTCGGCCGATGTAAATCCAGGGAAGGCACCGGCTCAAACGGCTAGTAGCTACCACTTACTGACTTGAAATATGGAGTACCAATTGGGGATTCTGAATTACTAGAGGGTTTAATAGCTGATGGTATACAAGAGTGGACTGTTGTATTTTTGACTTTTGTGAAGTATGAAATACATTTTCAGCTACCTTTGGAGATACAGATCTTTCAACGACTTTGACCTTAATTTCAGTCCAGGAGGAATGATTGTGTGAAAGCAAACAAGATACATCAGTCTCGCTCATAATGGATAATTTCTAACTCCCTTTGGCCGTTATAATGTCTACACTTAGCCTTATTTGGAATCTGTCGTTGCTAACCCTGATCCGTTAACATATTGTTTCCAACATTTTACTATATTTGTATTCATCACATGCAAAGGTAATTGGACCTATCATCTAGTTATCAATCCAATGTCTATCGCAGTGTACTATTAAGCCATCCATCTTATCCGTACACCCTGAAAATGTTTTAAAGTAAAAAGGTTATGCAAATGAAGAAATATAATAATAAAAGAATGAAAAAATGGCATTTTGAAATCTCTGGAATAAATTTCAGAACCTATAAAAGGAAACAATTGGCTTTAAATCTAACCATTTAAAACATATAGCCGATTGGTAAGTAAAACAATTGATTTTAAAGCCCGGGTCACGGAATTTTAAAGCCATGGACAATTAAATTTAAAGCCCTATTTATTGATTTTCAGCGATGTAAATGGATTTCAAGCAATTAAAATGTATTTCAAGTCATACCTCAAGGGTTTCAAGCCCTGTACAGACTCTAAAAAAACCAATGCCCCCATAAGTCGTAATTCCATTAATTAAACAATCCACATACCACACACAACCATTCAACACAACCAATTAAATACTCATCACAATCAACCAATATAGAGGGGTGTAATTGGGGGGCGTCAATCGTCTTCTCTATCCAACAAACAAATGACAACACCAACAACAATGCTTGATGTGTGTTATGTTGTTGAATGTGGTTGAAATATTTAAGACCATGGAAATCATGCAATATTCGATTGTACAGTATTCGTTATTCCCTAAACTAGTACAATTCCTTAAACCTTCCAACCTTCTTAGTTGGTAACAATGAATCATTTTCACTTTTGAGTTTCTTAATGATACAACCTGTTTTTCTAGTTAAAAAGAATCATGAACATCAAAAATATTATAAGCTCAGTCTCAACTATGCAAAAATTCAATAAAAATCTGTAACATATTTAGAAGATTCCAATGCACAAATTTAAAGAAATATTCACATGCAGTAGATAGGTTCATTTCATAATTTGAAACCTCGCATTGAGCTAACTGATCCTTTCTCAATCAGTATCCTTGCCTTCGATCTACAACCATAACTAGCGGCTTTGATATCTTTGCCTTCGATCTATCTCTGTCGTTACTCAACTCAAGCGTAAACATGAACTTTTGAAGACTATAGAGACAAACCCATCATCTCCTGTCGTACGCGTCGCCTCTATCGCTCTCTCTCTCTCTATTTTTAGGGTTTCTATATGGTTTTTAGAATCTTTTTTGTTGAAAAGAGTTGACAAGAAATTTTTACGAAATATGACCAATATTTAACCCATGAAGATGTGCATAATTGAAGATGTGAAGAACCCAAGATAGAGAATGACAAAGAAGAAACTGGAGATGGAGATGACTGAGACAGAATTCAATGGGGATTGTGGAAAGAAGAGGAGATGAGGGACGGGAAGGGAAGGGTACTTTTGAAAAATAGAAATGTTTAAGGATATTCTTGAAATTACGCCCCCTTTATGTGGGAAGAGTAGAATGTTTTAAGTTCTAATCAAGTGTATATTTATTTGCATTTCACGCGATGGATCTGGTCATGCAACGAGTGACTTCTTAATATCATGCTTATCACAAAGTCTAGTTCAGTGCCAGTCGTTACTATACTGAGGTCCCTAGGCGAAATCTAAAAAATCGGTCCCATACTAACAAAATCATCCCTACTTCATCCTAAAATAAAATTCGAAAAAAAAAATCCATGATTTTTTTGTCTCCGGTTACCCTTTTTTTTTGTCTTTGGTTGATAGATAAGAAATGAAGAATATATATAGGTAATAGTTGATAGGAAAATAAAACCCTAAGGTTTTGTACTAAAATAAAACGAATTGGACCGGGTTCTAATTTTTTTTAGGTATTGTTTGAGCTTTTTTTAGAGTTTTTTTTTACAATTTAACCCATAACAACAACTTATTTCATATGTTTGGGGCCACAAAGCATGCTGGACCTAGGGCCGGCTCCCACCCTTGACCCACCCCATGGCCACACCTGGTCTAGTTAAAAAAACAAGTAAATGGTTTGTTCTTGAGAATTTTATTTTTAATAGGTTACTGTATGTAACCAATAAATATTAATTGTTCACATATGTTAAACAAATTATTCCTAATTATTATTAAGAGTCAAATCACTTGTCGAAAAATAGTATCCAATTTGTGTCTAACCAAGCAAATTGGGTCATGCGTGCACACTCATTATATTAATTATTTTAAAAAAAGTGTAAATATGACTTAATTTGGTTGGTTAAATACAAATTGTGATACTACTTTTTGATAGGTGATTCTCTTTTACTTTTTTTTTTAATGGTACAATAATTCAGATTTTATTTTGGGAGAGAGAAAGCCTCGAACCCCTAACCCCGTGGTGTAGGTGCGAGGATCAAACCACCGGGTCAACCTCATTTTGTCTTCCTCTTTTACTCTTATCTTAACAAAATGAACAATATGTCAACTAATTTCCTTATTGAGTTGAATTTTGGGTTATATATATATATAATTTCACAAATAACAAAACTCAAGTTAACATAAAGTTAACAACATTTTAGTGCGGAATGTGGTAGTAACCGTAATATAAATTTGATAAAGTTAATGTTATAATTAATATAAATTTGAAATTATGATATTTTTTTGTTTGTCAAATTCAATTTTGTCCATAGTGATCAATAGTCGATCTCAAGGAACATAAACCTAACTGCCAAAGGACTAAGTTCAATAAGAGTCCTTAAAATTGAAATAAAAATTTCGATGGAGCGAAATTCAAGTGGGGTACGATTGGTGAAACAAGTTTTAAAATTAATATTTCTTTTATATTTCTACTAATAGTAGAACATTCCATACAAATTTTTGGGGTCTTTTCTTTTACACCATCTTCTTTTTTAAAAGAGTAAAAATGTCCACTTATAAAAAGAGTTGCAACAGCCATGTTCATTCTTGATGTTCCCTTCCCCTAAAATGTTCACTTGGGGACAAAAATACCCCAAATGGAGCAAAACGACCCAACAACCTCTTCCATGTAATAATGGACCAAACTACCCTCTGTTTAAGTTGTGTGCCAATCTCCATCTCCCTACCCTCAATCTCGACAGTTCCGTCTCACATTTCCTCTTCCTTCCTCAATATGTCCATTCTTGATTTCCAGAACTCGAACCCGACCATTCATCCATTCATCGACAAAGGGATTTCATTATCCCCTTCATCTGCATTACCATCACCACATTCATCTGCATTACCACCTCCGAAATCCATAACTGACAACATCAACACACACACCCAATCCCGATTTCTCTTTGAAGCCTTGAATTCCACATTGTATTTGCGAGGTTTGTCGTCCCATGGTTCTTCGACGAGCATTTACACCTGGCATTTAACCCATTAGTTCCTCTGTTGATTTCCAGTAACAAATGGAAGGCAAAGGTGATTATTCAGTTTATATGAATTGTGACAATCTCATTAATTGATTATTCATTTTAAAAAAATAAAATTGGATCCTAACCTTTGCCTAGTGAATCTTAACTTACGTTTAGAAATGAAAAAAAAAAACATACTTTTGATTCTGAATGTATTTGATGGTTGTAGTTATATATCTTCATTTCTATTTTCTATAAACAAAATATGTTTGTATTCTTGTCTACAAAAAAGATATGGAAGATTGAATGATAAAATCTTATGGAAATAATGATTTTTGTTATATATATTTTTCTGTTTTGTTCTCTATGCACCTAGGTGTTCGTGTGCATATACAAGCTGGATTGTAATTCACCTGTGAATTAGATGTTGCGTTTTAAATTTCAAAATGTGTAAAATTGTCTCTAAAACTGGAAAAATTGCAAACCTAAGTTCTGGCTGAACTTTGGCCTCCCTATTTGGAAATGCCATAATTGGATGATGCTTCACATTTAAGAGTCGTGATATGAGCTTAATTTGCCACCAATTGTATACGAAAGCGATGTGGCATGCTCAGAGCAATCAGTAATTTTGTATATTTCATGAATTTTTAATGTTATAATCAGTAAATCATAAGGTTACAAAAGTATCACTAACGATTGTTTGATATCTAATGCATGCATATGAAAGTTACCAGGAATGGACATTATTGGATGATGCTTCAGATTTAAGTTGCTTGGTTATGTAATAGGATCGCACTGATTATGATGTCACTGTACAGTTTTGTTCCATGTCACTAAACCTCTTGTGGCACCTTAGGCAAGATAACATTATAACTTGTTTTTTCTGTTTTTGTATGACAGTTCAACATTCTGGTTCATATGGCATCATTTTAAGTTTTCGATCTGTCAAACACTAAAACCAAGATACCTTTGGTTTAGACTAGACCTTGAATTTTTGAAAAAGAAGGGCTTATTATACAAGTTACAGGGATAATAGATTATACTTGGAATTCTCTAGCTATATATATAATAAACTAGTGTTAAGCATTAACCAATCAAGATGTGACATGTATTTTTGTTTGTGGAATTTTAGAACGTTATAAAGACAGGAACTAGGAGGTTGGTGAAACTGGAAGTGGTTACAGGGAAGAAATTAAATCAGAAAAATAATGTTGCTTGTAAGATTAGATAATGTTAGAAGTGGATTGTTTGAGTGATTACGGTTAGTGCCATATAAATTTGTAGAGTGACTAACACAAACAACACAAGGCTAATGGTGATGTGTGTGTATATGCATATATAAATATAGTAGTACCCTACAAAACAAACACACACACTGACTCTTATGCCATCTCTTTCAACAAAAGTGATTGCAATTAGAGACGAATTACTTCATTATCTAAAAGACTATACTATTATTTTCAAGTCCTACAGATTTGATGATTGGGTTCATAGTGCAATGCGGCGGCAATTGGAAGGGTAACCGGTTTGTTGGTCTGACCATTCTAGGAATGTAGAGGGAATATACAATGAAATGGTGGAAAAATTGTATTGCCGGATTGGGGTCAGTAGGGACATATTTGAGCTGAAGATTACATCACAGCTTTAGGAATTTCATTACTTATTAATGCTGACGATGAGGTATATTTTTTCCTTATGCACAACAAATAAAATTGGCATGAAATTCATCTCGAAGTGGTTAAAAAGTATGTATATGAAATTCTGAGAAAGGCAAGAAATACAACAATAAACTTAGTATGTACACGCCGCCTTTTACACCCACAAGTAATCTACACTCCTAAGCTGGTACTCCTTTTACAAATCGGTGAGTGGCAGTAACCATCTATATGGGTTCTTGCCTTTACCTAACACTACATCATCAGGGAATAATCAGGGGACTCCAGCATCAATAAACAAGCATGCAGAGGTGGAACACACAGATGGTTTTAAATTATCTGATACGGAGGATAAGAGTGGTACAGACGACAATACTAATAAAGACCCAAATGGTGTTTCAAAAGTTCTCCAATGTGGTGGGCAAGCTAAAAGTAGTGCAAGAGAAGTCGTAACAGATGGTGAAGAAGAATGAGGAGGAGGCAGTAAAGCACCCAATAGTTCTGCACCTTCTATGACATCACGGTTGATAATACCGGGATCAAAACTCTACTCAATTCAACCCATTCGGTTAAGGAACTTAATTGAAGACTAAGGTGACAAAAGTCCAATCTACAAAGGGCAGATCTATAATGACAAGCAAACCTTGAAAGGGAATGTAGGATTGTATGAATTGGAATAAAGGTTTGAGTATATGGTTAGATGATCGAACCAAACATGATTTGCCATAACATGTAGAAAAATAGGTTGTGAATGGGTTATTACAGTTGGGAAGTTGAAAAATGGGACCTATTGGCATGTTAAGTCTTTCGTTAATGAGCACACATGTGGTGATTTGGGAAACTACAATATTTATTGTACATTATAAGTTCCTCATTTTGTGGTTGACTTATTTTATTGACAAACCACATTGTGTCTTATATTGTATGGTTAGACTAGGCCTTTATTGTGCATGATCAAGCATCAAATGCACTCTCAAGACATTAAGCTCAAGAAGCACTTCAAATGTATATCACTTGTGATTAACTCTTTGAAGAGAATTAGTTGCTCATATACACTACTTCATGCATGCTTTGCTCATCTTTCTTTTGTGTTTCAATATTTATATGTGTGCACTCTTTAAACTGTTCACACGTGCACTTTGTTGTTAGATCTAAGTGTGGTTTTGTGTAATGTAATTTGTTTTCCGATGATTGGTCAAAAAAGTCCATGCATGCATGATGGTATGCTTATCTTACCGCAATGAGTGACCACTAGAGATGGTCCCAGTTCACGGGTCCCTACAAGTGAAGCCACCCGTGAAGTTATCTATGGTGTGTTTCTGGACCCAGTTCACGATTCCCTACTTGTGAAGTTACCAGTGAAATCTCTCCAGTAGTTTTTCTGGTCCCAGTTCGAGGGTGTTTTAAGGGTACTTACCCGTGAAGTCGACCAAACCCGCGAAGTTTACCTTCAAACGGCGTTATTTTTGCGAACTCTTTAAAATGACATAGTTTTGTCTTGACCACATATATATGTGTTGTCTTCTCTCTAGTTCGTTTCCAAGAGTCAAAAATCTTATTTTGAGATACTAAGTCTTCTTCAAGAGATAAAGACTCCCAAGAGCTCACTTTTACTAAACCAAACATCAGTACATGAGCATCTATTATCATTCAATCATTATCTCATCGTGGGTTCTTCTTGCTTTCATTTACTAGGTAAGTTGAACATGCCCTAGAACTCTTTGCATCATTTATGTGTTCTTATTTGCCTAGGATTAACATTTATTTGTTGATTGAATGCATGTCTCTTTGATTAATGGTGTTTTGAATATGGTTGAGCCTTTAATTATTGGTTGAGCATATTTGTTCATTGATAGCTTGCATTTAGGATATAATTGCCCTTTAGCTATATCTTCTTGCATTGCATTTAGATATTGATATCTAGGATTGTTTTAAATGCCATAATTGAATCTTTGGATAAGAATTTAGTGTAGCCTAACATTAATTGCATATTGGAATATCGTCACATATTCACATAAGTTGTTTATCTCCTCATTGATTGTTAAGACTTGTAACTAAGTAGTATAGTCCTCAAGCTTTGATCTATAATCATTATTAAATGACCGCAAGTAGAGTGAATGTGTTAGTGACCAATGATGGTTTGATTTGAGATCAACCTAGGATGTAAACTTCATTCAAATAGTTAATTTAAGAACCGTATGTGGCTAGATGGATAACCCGTGAGTTTTTACCATTTTAGGGTTTTCTCACATAAAACAAATCAAAGTTTCATTTATCGTTCGGCAATATATATACTTTGATTGATTGACTTCTTTTAATTTGCTTAGGTGATTAGTGGTATTCTCTAATCTAAAAGATTGGTAATCTATTGGACTAACAACTCATTAACCCCCCCTCCCCCTTAGGTTTTATTAGACACCTTATTTTATTTTCATACACGAGTAAGTTCCTATGTAATAGGTAGACTGTATGTAATAAAATTTACTGATCCTTGATGCACCCTCCATCCTAAAAATATAATTTATGAGTTTAAGGATGAGCATGACATAAGCTTCTCATACACCTAAGCCTATAAGTCTAAGACATATGCTTTGCATAAGGCTTTCAGTGATCTGTGAGAGTCATTTAAGACGTTGCAAGCATTCTTTTACATGTTGGAACAATCCAACCCTAGGACTATCGCTATGATGGAAACCGACTTGGAAAACCGGTTCACTTATGGATTCATGGCACTTAGGGTTTATATAGAGGGATTTAGTGCAGTTATTTGGCATATTATTGCCATCGATGCTACCCATTAGAAGGCCAAGACCAAGGGTGTTTTGTTAGTTGTGGTGTGTATGGACGGTAACAAGATGATTTACCCTTTCAGAGTCGTGGGCATGGTTCTTGATGCAACTTCGGATAGTTATCCAGTATCCTGAACGTGTGATGTTAGTTTCAGACTGTCACACTGGTATCCTTGCAAGGTTGGAAGAAAGTTTCCCAGATACAGCATATGAGGTATGCTTACCACTAGTCATAAAATCTGAAAAGAATTTGCAAGCAATGGGATGACGTGATCAAGTTTTACTACTGTGCTACGTATAAGTACCGCGTCGAGGAATTTGACCATGAAATGACTAAGTTGAAATCCACACACTGCAAGGCTTATGATGAGCTCATACAGATTGGGATAAAGAAGTTTTAACATGTATAAAGTCCTCAAAAGTGGTATCATATGATAACCACCAACATTGCCGAGTCAATTAATTCTTCTATACTTCCAATCCGGAAGTTGCTTGTCACATCTATTGTATAATTTATGAGAGATTTGCTGCAAAAGTAGTTCTATGGCCGTCGGAGAAATGCATGTAAAACGCCTACATTCATGACTCATAATGCAAATGAACACATCAAATAGAGGATATTGCCATCGCAACGGTGTGATATTCACCTTATTGCCTTCCACATAATCAAGGTAGACGAAAAATGGAATGAAGCGATTGTTAACTTGGAACAACGTTCATGCTCATGCCATGAACGGGATCTAGATAAGTTAAGGTGAATTCATTCCATGGCTGTTGCTAGGTATGCTTATAAAATTGAAGTTACATCTAATGCTACTAACCAATCACTGTTTAATTATAATAACGATTTCTTTTTCTTCGTGTCATTTGTACTAGGATTAAAGGAATGCCTATCAACGCATTATGTTCTGACATTTTTTCATAACAGGATGGCTGCAGCATTCTTACGCCATGGTTTTGAACACAATTCCAATACCAGAAATATGGGACATCTTGGAACCCCGCTCACTGGTCACGCAACAGAAATAAGTTTTAATTTTTTTTATACAGATTGTAAATGATCTTGGACAAGTGAACTTGAGATCGTAATTTTTCGAAACTTATACATACAACATTATTACAGTAATAAAGTATATGTATACACAAGAAATAGAAATCAATAATAAGAAGTAAATATTAGAACCTTATTGATGTTCGGAGGCTCCTTCACTTCTTTTAATGCTCATGGTCTGTACCACCGATCTTTCTAACTTTTCCTGGAATAGGTAACTGTATGTGAGTACGTCACGTACTCAGGAACTTAGGAGGATGTAGAGAAAATTGAAGAAACTATTTCTTCTTTGTGTTTCAAAAACACAAAAGCATGAAACAAAAATTTCTCTTTTTTTTTCTTTTTACTGTGCACGATGCACACCAAAATTTTTATTCTGCCTTATGCTTTTTCTTTTCTCTTTACCGTATATGTTGTGTTGATCGGTTTTTAAAGAATATATATATATATATATATATATATATATATATATATATATATATTCTTTTTAAAAAATTAAAGATATCTTTTTGATTTTAAAACCTTTTAAAAAAAGATATCTCATATCTTTTATTTCAAAATATAATTAAATATTTATTTTGAATCTAAACATTTTAAATTCAATTTCAAATAATTAATTTAATAAACTAATATAATCATATTATCTTATTCTATTTAAAATCAAATATCAACTAATACCCTCCATTCAGTGATTAATAATATAATTAAATAATCTTATTATTTAATTTATTTAATCACCATTATTTATTAATTAAATAATCTCATTATTCAATTAATTCTCGAATAAATACATGTCACTTTTGTAACACAATTAATTGGACAATCCAATTAATTAACTGTGACCCTTGTTACCTAAATCGACCGGGTTAGCAAGGGGACCTAATGTACCCACAATATTTTGAGCTCCAATAATAATCGGAATCATTAATTAAACTCTTTAATTAATATTTCTTGATTATTAACTCCGATGTTATTCTACTAAAAATCCGAAGCTTCACTCTCTTAACTGCAGTCGCTTTTACACAGACCGGTACAACTCGGTGTCCATCGATATAGCTATTACACATGGTGTGATCCTCCACAGTAGTTCATAATTAGAGATGGGTCATAATATCCGTTATACCCCTCTAATTACATATATCCTTTAAGTACCATTGATTCTCTAATGGACAATAAATCTTATTTCCTCACGGAATTAGGAGAGTGCTTATATTGTCCAAGCCCCGAATCAACCCTTAAGGGAACTACTATATACTTCTTACAAAAATGAGTGGATTCCACTATTCTGTACAAACCTTCCCAACCACAAGCCAAACCGCAATCCCAAGACATGTATACCTAGGGTTTTCGTCCTTATTGAATATTAAATGCTTGCTTGTATGTTTAATTGCTTTTATGACATGCTTGTGTATTGATTGTTGGTTGAGATGCATTAATTTGTGATAGCCAGAATTTAGGACGGTTTTACCTTTCTAGATTATTCTTCTTGCTTTTGCATTTAGAACATTGATATCTAGGATTTACTTTAATTGTCATCATTAATCCTAGATAAGCATGAATGTCTTGACCTAACATTTTTGCATATAGAATATTCTTGCATATTCACTTAGGTTGCCATTATCTCTTCATTGTTGGTTAAGCTTGTGGCTATGTGATTAGTGGACAAGGTTGGCAATCCAAAATCACTATTAAGGCCAGTTGGGTAGAGTGAAAAGGTTAGTAACTGGAGAGTTAGACGGGAGGTCAACCTAGGTTGTAAACTTTCTCTCTATAGGGGATTTTGAGGATCAAGTGTGGCTCATTGAACAACCCGTGGTTTTTCCCAATTTGAGGCTTTCCATGTATATATTGCGTGTTGTTACTGTTTTATGTTTATTGTCTTTTATATGATCACTTAGTAGAATGGGGTAGAATCCATAATATTGATTAATTCACAAAACTGGTAATCTATCGAATTAAAAGCTATTAACCCCCCTCTAGGTTATAGACATACACTTTCTAGGGAATTTCACATAAGTATGCATGACAATGCTTTATCATATTATAATATAAAGCATACATGAATTGACAGAATACTGTGGATTATTTAACGTAAAAAAAATTAAAACTTAAAATTACAAAAATACCCCTAATGGATTCCTTGGTCTTCTTGTAATTTACGAGTCTTCCAGTCTCTTCAGGTCACTCCAATTCATTTCATGAATACAAAACATTAAATCCACACAGAATGCACTAGGCAACACTTGCCAACTAAACCGTTCAAGTGGGACACACCTCACTCGCACACCAACTAGCAGTATTGCGCAAGGCAACATGCACAGTCGTGCAAGATGATATGCGTGGGTATGCAAGACCAACGCATCAGCCGAGCATCAACATGTTGTGCATATCAATGTTCACGGGATATGCCAGACCATTGCATCACCCACACATCAACCAGTGCACTTACTCGCGTAAAAGCTTTGCGTTAACTGCTACAGTGTCTCCGCAAATGTTGTTCTTTGAGTTTTTCCAAGTCTTTATGTTCGATGACATTTAATAAAAAAAATACAGTATAAAACTTGTAAAAATAAAATTAATAATACAACCCATGAACCCTATATTCACAACACCATATAATTAACGATCAATCATGTTTTTATAAATTAATAAACTTAATATACATACAAAAACAATATACAGTCTATTTAAATAGTGCCTACACAATCATACATACAAGAGCATCGAAAAAAAATTATGTTCTGAAAAAACTGGTTTTGATACCAATTGTTGAAACCCCGTTTACTGGTCACGTAGAGGAAACAGATTTTTTTTTTTACATATCGTAAATGATTTGGGACCAGTGAACTTGGGATCACAATTTTCGAAACTTATACATTCAACATTATTACAGTAATAAACTATATGTATACACAGGAAATGGACATCAATTATTAAAAAATAAATATTAGAACCTTGTCAACGTTTGGAGGCTCTTTCACTTCTTGTTATGCTCCTGGTCTGTACCACCAGTCTTTTTAGCTATTCCTAGAATTGATAACTACCTATGGGCGCGTCAAGTACTCAGGAACTAAGGAGGATGCAGAGAAAATTAAAGAAACTCTTTATTCTGTGTTTCTAAAACACAAAAGCATGAAGCAAATTTTTCTCTCTTTTTTTACTAGACATTCCTGATACAGTTCGTGGTTGCATTGTATTGTAATGGTTGAAACAGAAGCAGCCAGGAAGACTAAAGAAGTCAAGAACACCTTCTACCGAGGAGAAACGAAAGATACAAACATGTTCAAATTATGGGCAAAAGGGACACAGTAAAAACAAGATACTTGAAACTCTCATCTAGACCAAACACAAGCAAACCAGTAAAAAACGTACATACTTGTAGTGTTTGCAATAAAGAAGGACATAATAGATTGAAGTGCCCAGATAAGCC
Source organism: Dipteronia dyeriana (assembly GCA_032871835.1). Classification (NCBI taxonomy): domain Eukaryota; kingdom Viridiplantae; phylum Streptophyta; class Magnoliopsida; order Sapindales; family Sapindaceae; genus Dipteronia; species Dipteronia dyeriana. The sequence continues at coordinate 78,730,561 of CM065296.1, read as the reverse complement.
ACTCGAGCCCACTTTTAAAGTCAAAGATGAATAAGCAATCGTTCATGCTTTGAGGAACCAATATTTGAAGGTTAGAACCTTGATATGTATCACTTTATTTTTAGTTGTTGTAACTTGATATGTAGGTAACTTTTATCTAGTTGTTATGTTGAATATATCTTGGAAGGTTAAAAACTTGATATGTATCACTTTTTTTTCAGTAGTTGTGGTGATGGTGTTGTATATGTTTCATGTTATTTATTTTAGTTGTTGTAGTGAACCTATCTTATAAGGAAGGTTAAAAGGAAGGTTAACTTGATATGTATCGCTTTTTTTTATAGTTGTTGTGGTGATGGTGTTGTATGTGTATCATGCTATTTCTTTTAGTTATTGTGGTGAAGCTATCTTAGAAGGGATGGTTAAAAGGAAGGTTAAAAACATTATATGTACCGCTTTTTTTTAGTTATCCTGGTGATGATGTTGTATGTGTAAAATGCTATTTCTTTTGGAGATATGTATTTACCTAACAGGTGTGCTCTCCCCCAATTGGATTTGTTGCAAGTATTTTTGTGTTCGAGCATGGGTATTTAATTTTAAGCCCGTGCTTATAAGATTATTTCCCAATATCAACATATGTATTCACGGGCTTATAATATGAAACATCTATCACACAATACAAACAAAAAGGTTAATTCCCGGGCTTGTGAGATAATTCCCTAGACTCAACATAAGTATCATACAAGACAAGCACAAGTGTAATTCCCGGGCTTACGAGATAATTTCTTGGGCTCAAACTAGGATTATGATAATCCTCGGGCTTACGGTATAATTCCTTAAGCTTAACATATGTATTCTCGGGCTTATGATATGAAAAAACTATCAGACAATACAAACATAAAGGGTAATTCTCAGGCTTACGAGATAATTCTCCAGACTCAACATAAGTATTCCCGAGCTTATGATATGAAAAAACTATCACACAAGATAAACACAAAGTGTAATTTCCAGGCTTACATGATAATTTTTCGGGCTGAAACTAGGATTATGATAATCCCTAGGCTTACGACATAATTCCCCAGGCTCAACTTAAGTATTTCGAGGCTTATGATATGAAACAACTATCACACAATACAAACACAAAGGGTAATTCCTAGGCTTACGAGATAATTCCTCAAGCTCAACATAAGTATTCTCTGGCTTAAGATATGAAACAACTATCACACAAGACAAACACAAAGTGTAATTCCCGGGTTTACGAGATAATTTCCTAAGATAAAAAAAGTGTAATTGTATTAAATAAAATAAATAAATATATTAATAATAATGTAATGAATGTATTTGAATTAATAAAGTATTTGTTATTATCGTGAATGTATATGAACACAACATTTATTTCATCAGTTATGAATGTAATAATGAATTAATACTGGTGGCTTCTCATTTTTAGAAAAAAGATATCTAATGGGTTGGTGGCATTTTGTACCTTATTATGTCTCTTTAAGACAAGTTACAATGGTTAATTTGTGACTTTTCAATTTTTAATGAAAATGTTCATTTTAAATGTAATGGTGACTTTTCAATGAAATGGGTATGTTCCACTATAAATATCCCATCTTTGTTACATATTTTCTTCACTTCCATCTTCAGTCTTTTTTTCATTTTTATAATGACAGGTAACGGTAGGAGAATTTATGATACATATAGGCTAAATTCCATTTTCGAATGTATGCAAAAACGAATTGCAAATGCTGAGGACATCGTCTGTGAGGAGTGTGAAAATGTTGGATGCTTAAGTGTTGAATATGCTGTTTTGATGGGGAAACTTCACAATCAGTAAGCTGAAATTTTCAATTTAAATGTTAAGATTGAAACAAGGGACAATGTACATAATGGACTGTACCGTCTTGTTGAAAAAATACAGAAGAAGTTGATGGATCTAAATATTCCACCATCAGCAAGAAGAGAAACACACCGAATATGTCTTCAATTGATAAGCCTACTGTAATATTTTCTGTTTTTAATCACATGTTGTACCGTTTAACATTGTACCGTTTAACATCTTAATTATTATGAAATAAATAAATTGGTTATTTTTTCTTTGCTTGTTTCTGGCATCATTATATTTCATATTTAGTCTAAAATACGACCAAAATATAACCATATCCACATGTGTTAAACAACAAAACAGAAAAAGTTTCATATGCATTCTTGTTTAATATTAAACACTGCTACAACTTAAACATAAACAAAAAAATCTTTCAAACAATTTTTCCTACTATCACTCCAAAAATAAAATCGAATATAAATAAAAACAACTTGACTCTGGTGCTTTGACTTTTCTCGGATACCTTCTCTTCAACATTCATAGAACATTTAAGCCAACAATGGTTTGAATGTACGAAACAACTACTTATGGCTTTATATGCTTCATCAGTTGATTTAAACTTTTGGTAGAAGCTCCTGGAAAACCATCCACTAGTGAATGACATTCAAGCCATCAATTAAATACACCGGTTTTCTTTCATTTGAAAATAACATTAACAGAATTCTTTCTCATTTCATGCAATACATTTTATATCTGTAAATTGAAAAAATTAAAATTTAACAATGAATGTTTTAGTACATCAGGCTTATATTGAAAACAACACAAAACCCTCTTAGTCATTTAAACCAAAAAAAAACAAACAAGGTTTCAGTATTCCAAAAGTATAGTGCAAATAACACAAAACCTTCAAAGTCGTTTTTTAAAAAAAAAGAAGAAGAGAAAAACATGAATAATTTAGACTAAATATTTTAGATATGTAAAATAAACAAAATCAATGAATGTTTATATCCCTTTTTCACACATAAACAGAATTCTCTTCCTCATTTCACACATTATATCTAAAAATAAAAATAAAATCAAAATTTAACACTGAATGTTTAGTATACTAGACTTATGTTGCAAACAACACAAAACCCTCTCGGTCATTTAAACAAAAAAAATAAATAACAATGTTTCAGTATACTAGAAATATATTGCAAACAACACAAAACCTTCTAAGTAATTTAAAAAAAGAAGAGAAAAACATGAATAATTTAGACTAAATATTTTAGATATGTAAAATAAACTGAAACAAATAATGTTTATATCCTTATTTCACACATAAACAGAATTCTCTTCCTCATTTCACACATTATATTTGTAAATCAATAAAATTAAAATTTAACAATGAATGATTTAGTATACCAGGCTTACGTTGCAAACAACACAACACCCTCTCACCCATTTAAACAACAAAAAATAACAATGAATTTTGAGTATACCCGAAATTTATTGCAAACAACAAAACACCTTCAAAGTCTTTTGAAAAATAAAAATAAAAACGAGGAAGAGAAAAACATAAATAATATAGACAAAATATTTTAGATATGAGAATGTAGAATAAATGTGTGAGGCAAGAAGATGTATAAATGATGAAGATTTTTTACATGCAGATGTGGACGTTAGGAAGAGTATATGGGAGAAGCAAAGAAAGAGAAATAAATAAGTTTTTCTTTGAAATTGTATACAAAGCAAACTAGACCTGGAGTTATTAAGTGTTTAGATTTTTGGTTTGAGAACACGTGAAGAAGAATAAGTTTTTAGGTTTAGGTTTTCAATTTCAATAGTGGATTGACTAAGGAAGAAGAAGAAGATTTTGTTGGATCCAACCTTTAATAAGAAGAAGAAGATTCAGTGGGTCCAGTTTTAATGCACTACCACCCTATCATTTAACTACATGTGGCACAAATATTCTGATGTCCGGGATAAAGATGTGAGGCCTGGTATATATTTTAGAGCCCAAGAATAACATCTGGGACGACGATGGTGTTGCTTTTGATTAAATTTAATTTTTCCTACATTTTTAAATATTTTTCTGACATAAAATGTTGTGTTTCCACAAGTGGTGGCCAACCATCGGGCTCGTCTTCTGAGATATACATTTAGTTTGTAAGACCAATTCCTAGTTCGTGAGACTAGGTCCAAAAACTCCTTAGCATTATACAAACATAAAGTATGTGTTTGATCGGTCATTTTTTGTATATGTTTTTTATCCCCAATCTTTCTATCAATTGCTTGTTTCTCAAGTCTTTTAGGTGTTTAACTTATTTTTTTGAGCATTTACAGGTAATTGTTCCCAAAAAATGTGTTTGGAGAATTCAAGAAGCTCAAAGAGATTTTGAATAATTGAACGGATATAAACGGTAAATTCAGCACACTGCTCTGCCTTACACTACGATATGCATATCAGTTCAATAACAGAGACAGTGAGTGATTTTTGTTGTGCAAACTGTTGTGCCTTGAACAATGGTAGGCACAACAGTTTTCCCGAGACAGTGTAGATCAGTCATGTTGCGGGGGCTGTATCTCTCAGCTTTGATTGAAATGTGCGTCCTTCCACCTATGGATTTAAAGCCCCAAAAGTCTAGTTTCTAACGTAATTTATGGCTCATCGATCCAAATTTCTATAAGAAGTTATGCCCGTTTTAGTACCCATTGTGTAGATAAGTTAGTCATAAAATCTGTGAATAATTACGAGATTTGTTTTGCAAGTTATCGGATTTTGAAAAATTACCTTCTTGGACATGTGTAAGAGTCTTGAGAAGCTAGTATGAAAATCCCTTTAATATAGTGTCAAATATACCTGAGGGGTGGTGAATAGGTATAATCTCAAAATTCTTGCAATATCTTTTTCTTAATAAGAAATTCAAATATATAAAGAAACTTTAACAATTTGATTGATTCAACAAATGAATATGATTTCAAATAAGCAATAGATTAATCAGTACAATTCAAAGAAAATCGAAAAAAAAACAAAAATCAACACAAATATTTTTATGTGGTAAAACCTCAAGAGGAAACATCCACGAGTTGATACCATAACCATCGGCAAAAACTTTTTATCACTAGTAAGATAAAATGTACAATCTATCAAGTGATAACTCCACCTAGAAAGCTACCCTTCAACCATACATAATGAAAGAAATGCCACTTTGCTTAGCAATCCAAGTCCTCACAACTCTAGCCAAGACTACCTTGCACAAATCGAAGAATCACTCTCCAAAATGTGACTTCCAATGCTTAGCTATCCGGATCACCCCAACCCAAGCCAAGACTTCCAATGCTTAGCTATCTAAGACCTCACGTCTCTAGTCAAGACTTCCAATGTACAAATCGAAGAATCACTCTCCAAAATGTGACTTTCAATACTCAAATCAAATAATCACTCTAAGAAATGAGACTTCCAACCTCTTCACAAGGTATATGATCTAAGCGAATGCAACAGGTGCAAACACACACAACGTAGTATATATTATCATTATATCCTATGAAAAATAGAAATGAATCAATAAGCACATGTGAAATATATTCTAGTTTATAATAAAAAGAAACAATCAAGCAAAAGATGCATGTACGTACCAAATATGCTATTTTTACAAATATTCAATCAAAGTGACCTATCATAAGGAGAGACTATTTATCATAGAAAATATATCAATGATCACACAAATTAGTCCTATAATTGAAGTAACACAATATAGAATCACAAGCATGCGAAATTGATTTAAGAAATCTAACTCAACATGCATGTAAATTGAAGCTCAATCTAGCACTATTAGAGTTCATAACTCTAATCAATGATTACATATCAAACAAACATATATTGTAGAAGAAAACCCAAGGTGATTGAAGGCTTGAAGATCAAACACAAAAGAGAAATCAATACCTCAAGTGAAAACTGTGCAGTCCCTTTTTTGTGAGTGAAGCTACTAGAAAACTCAATCAAATGACTTCAAACTCTTATTGAAAAGATATAGGACTGGTAGATGACAATTATCCAATTTGAATCACTTGATTCGGAGTCCGGATGAGAAAGTTATGGTGTTTGGGAGATAGGAAAATTGGAGAGAAAAATTCTGCACAAGTTTTTCAAGTTTTTTTTCTTCCTAAAGAATGAGAGGGAATCAAGATATTTAAAAAGGAAAAAGAAAGATAAAAAAGACCAACCAATGGGAGAGGGCCACCTCTGCAACCTGTGGAGTCATGTGGCCCTCTACGGGGACAGAAGGCCTCCTTTCCCGTGAGGCTCCACGCATCTCCATGACAAAGGGGTGATGGCCCCTTCCCTCCTCCTTTGAGTCTCTTTTCGTTCTTCAACCATTTCTTTAACCTCCAAATTCTGATTTTTAATCTATTTTAAGATTACAAAATGGGACTAACTCCTGTACAAAAGACATCAAGAAAACATTTTCAAGAAATATGGAATTCAACTTGAAAAATGAAGTTGAAAACCATGCACGATAAAATCATGAAAAGTTTCTTAACTTCTAAATTTGAACTCGAAACTTAATGAATGAGTAACTAAAATATCCAGAACTCAATACGGAATATCATAAGTAAAAAATCAAGTTCAATATCAAATAATTACAATAAAATAAACATAAGAACACACAAGTATGCTATTTCCTAGAGACCTAGAACATGCAATTTACAAAAATGGTCAACTTTAAATCTAATGCATGTGCATACATGAATAAGTGTGTGTATGTGTTGTACCAATTTTGCATAACGATGCAGGGACACATATGAATGCAATGTACATGTGCGCCTAATGTCTTGCAAGAGGAATGAAACAAATATTATGGTGTGTTTAATATTAATATAGAGGGGGGTGAATAGATTTTAAAACAATTTTACCAAATTTTCGTTAATGGTCAAGTTGACGAAAATACCCATAGCTAGTTACAATAATATCACAAGTGTAAAAAGTGCGGAAATAGTAAAAACACTTGAGATTTATCTGGAAACACTCAAAATGGGAAAAACCACAGGCTGATATGTGCGCCACACTCGAACCTCGAAACCACTAATGGTAAAGGAATTACAACCTAATCCCGGTTTAAAATCCACCACCTCTACCTAATCCCGGTATAAGTGAGCCTAGTCCATCTTGCTTACGATTTAAGCTACCTACTTCCGGAAGCAACACAAATCTTACTTCTCAACAAAGAGATAAAATGCTCTATGTGAATATATGATGATATTCGAAGAACAAACAAGGCTTGGAAATCTTATATGCTTATCTAGGATAATGAGATGACAATTAATGCAATCCTAGATATCAAGAGCTAAATGACATGTTCAAAATGCTTACCTAAACATAGATTAAACAACCCTATGAAGCTATCACAATACCACACACAATCATGTCATCACAACAATCTCTAATTTGTATCTAGAATATGTTCAAAGAGCATACAAATAATTAAAGAGATGGCTTAGCAAGCAAAACACTTAACTTGTAGGAAGATAGTGAAGAACTTACCAAACAAGATCTGATGAAGCAAAACTATCCATAGATTCACTCTAAATGACTTTAGATGATGCAAGATGAAGTTTTTATGCACATGGGAATGCTTTGAGTGTTTAAAATTGAGTTCTTGAAAGAGTTTTCGTTTTGAAATGTGTTCTAAGGAAAAGATATGATGTTCTGAACTCTTGCATGACCTGAATACAAAGAGTTATATATATATATATATATATATATATATATATATATATCTATATGAGTTTCAACTAAAGTGAGGCCGTTTTGGAAAAAACGTTCTTGCTTCCGCTATGTGCGCTGGTCGAGTAGCGCACCACCAGCGCACAGCCTAAATTTACAATGTACGCTGGTCGAGTGGCGCAACTCAGTGACGCATGACATGCGACAATCCACTGGAATGTTACGCTGGTGAAGCTGCGCTAGTCGAGTAGCAAAGCACCAACGCACTGCCCACTTTTTCAATGTAGCGCGGAAGGAGTGGCGCAGCTCAGTGGCGCATGACAAGCGGCGATCCACTGGAATGTTACGCTGGTGAGGCTGCGCTAGTCGAGTAGCGCACCACCAACGCACTGCCCACTTTTTTAACACTCAAACACACAAAATCAACAAGTCCTAGAGTGATGAAAATGCATCCTATTCTAATGCCTAACACGACATAAAACTTTAATTACAATATGCAAATATATCAACAAGAGTCATTTAAACCAAAATGCACACAAGTATAAACACACAACATATATGAATAAGAGTTATGCATGAATTTGTGAGTGTGTGCAACTATCTCTTCAAAGTAAGTAAGCATAAGAATTTTACCTTTAGTGCTTCTCCTCTTGAGGTCTTGAGAGCCTAAGCTACCCTTACATAACACCCCAAAAATGTTATTTGTTCACGAAATAAGTCAATCAATAAATGAGGACTTTACAATCTCCCCCTTTGGCTATTTCGTGACAAAACCACCACTCACATTGATCCTCACAAAACAAAATAAAACACCGGGAAGATATTCTACATTACAAGGAGATATACTTAAAAAAAACTTCAAATCTTCAGTCTCTTGTAGAACCATCAACCCTACACACAAAATAAACAATAAGTACACTTTCCAAACCAAGTGCATGTGAGATGATCAAGTGAATAGAAAGAAAAAGCATTTGCATTTAAGAATATGAGTAATGCACCACATCATGCAATATCCCACTCAAAGGGTTACTCCCCCTAAATGAATACTCCCCAACAAGTACTACTCCCTTTAAAGGAAACACATTGCAACTCCCCTAACACCACAAGGCTACTTGCCCTTTTTGTCATGATATAGGCAAAGGAGAAATCCCCAACTGGGTCACTCAAGGAAAATAAAGAAAGGAGCATACAAGATATTTGCATAATTATATAAGTCACATTTATGCAACTCAATTAATAGGAGAGAAACAAGGAGATTTATTTGAAGAAAATGTGTGAATCAAAAATGCTTTGCATACAAGACATGTTGCATTCAAGTCCAAAAACAATGGTATTTGGCAAAGCAAATGACAAAGGTTTCCAATATAATTCAAACCAATTTCACCAATTGTCATGAGTGAAGCAAGGATATAGATTTGTTATAGATATTAAGTTTTAATAGCACTATATCCAACTTTATAAGCGAAACATGGCATGAGCAACTTTGCACCCTATTTGATTTTTTCGGGTAGGATACCCGTATGATAGTAGCCATGTTCAACTAATAAAGAAAGAGAGACATTGATGAAACATTTTAGTCTCACTAGCTTTTTCACACAATATTTTGCATTCAACAATTGCAATAATCAATTCATGCTTTATCATTTTTCATTAGCATGTCATTAAAGAATCATCATGTCATGGAGATAATTATAGGTCATTTAATATGTACTTCCTATGTAGATCTCCTAGTCCAAAAATGCATGTTTGAACATAAATATGACATGGATTGTAATAAAAGCAAAGTTAATACTTATTGAAGAAATTACAATATACTATAGTATAAGTGCAACCAAGCTACTCAAGCAATCAATAAAGGAGCAAAAACATTTTCAAATTTTTTTCATGCAACAAGTATACAATAGCTCTCTTTGCTTGAGTTCCCCTTATGAGGTCAAATACCAAAACTCATCACTCCATGAAACAAATCCCAATAGATCTACTAAGTTTTGAATCGAGTAGCATCTAAGGGTTTAGTAAATAGATCCGCTAGTTGATCATTAGTACCTACATGCTCAAGTATTATGCATTTGCTCTCAACTAGTTCTCTAATGAAATGATGATGAATGTCAATATGCTTAGTTCTAGAATGTTGAACCTGATTCTTGGAAATATTAATTGCACTCATGTTATCACAAAAGAGAGTAAAAGTAACTTGATTGAATCCATAGCCGACTAGCATTTGCTTCATCCAAAGGTGTTGTATGCATCCACTCTCAGCAACAATGTATTCGGCCTCAGCCGTGGACAAAGAAATTGAATTTCGCTTCTTGCAAAACCAAGAGACAAGGTTGTTCCTAAGGAAAAATCAACCGCCCGATGTACTTTTCCTATCATCACAATTTCCTGCCCAATCTGCATCACTAAAGCCTACAAGAATAGCATTAGTGTCAAAAAAGTACCAAATTCTATAGTTAGATATCCCATTCACATAGCAAATGATTCTTTTAACGGAAGAGAGATGGGACTTCTTAGGATCCGATTGGTACCTAGCACACACACCAACACAAAAAGAGATATCGGGCCTACTTGCGGTCAAATAGAGCAAGCTACCAATCATGCCACGATACAAAGTTTGGTCCACACTCTTACCACTAGCATCCTTGCTTAGCTTCAAAGTAGTACTCATGGGTGTATCACAATGTTTGGCACTTTCAAGGCCAAATTTCTTCACTAGGTTTTTGGCATATTTAGCTTGAGATATGAAAATCCCATCATCCATTTGCTTAATTTGTAAACCTAGAAAGTAACTTAGCTCACCAACAAGACTCATTTCAAACTCATGAGACATGACATCAATAAATTGTTGGACTTTGATGTTATTAGTGGAGCCAAAAACTATATCATCAACATAGATTTGAGCTATAAAGAGATCATATTTGTCTTTCTTGATGAATAAAGTCTTGTCAACACTACCCCTAGTGTAGCCATTGTCTACAAGAAACTGAGTGAGACGCTCATACCAAGCCCTTGGTGCTTGTTTCAGCCCATATAAAGCTTTCTTGAGATGATATTCATGATTAGGGTGGTGAGGATCTACAAACCCTTTGGGTTGTTCAACAAACACTTCCTCTTGCAAGAAACCATTGAGGAAGGCAGTCTTAACATCCATTTGATACAATTTGAACTTGTACAAACAAGAGATGGATAAAAGAATCCTAATGGACTCAATCCTAGCAATGGGAGCAAATGTCTCCTCAAAGTCAATACCCTCAATTTGAGAGTACTCTTGTGCTACAAGCCTAGCCTTGTTTCACACAATGTTGCCATCCTCATCAGATTTGTTCCTATATACCCACTTTGTGCCTATTACATTGGTGTTCTTGGGCCTAGGAACTAAAGTCCAAACCTCATTTCTTTCAAATTGGTTAAGCTCTTCTTGCATGGCAAGCACCCAAAATTCATCCTTTAAGTCTTCATCAACCATCTTGGGTTCTATTTGAGAAGTGTATCAAGTGTAGCTAATTAGATTAGCCATTTGACACCTAGTCCTAACACCCTCATTAACCTCTCCAATGATGTCATCTCTGTTATGGAGTTTCCTAACCTATGGAGCAGGTTCTTTTGAGTTCAAGAGAGGAATCATATCAATGGGTTGTGTTATGTCATCATCAAGATAAGTCTTTTCAACATTAGGAATATCAACAACCTTTTCCAAAGGGGAGTCATCAACTAGATCTACCTCCTCCTCATGGTCATTAGATTTGAGCCTAGTATCATCAATGACAACATTAGATGATTCCATTACGGTCCTAGTTTTTAGATTGAAAACTCTATAGGCTCTACCATTCACGGCATAGCCAATGAAGATACCCTTATCACTTTTAGCATCAAATTTTCCAAGTTAAACATGGTCATTCAAAATGTAGCATTTGCTTCCAAAGGTGTGAAAATAACTAACACTTGGCTTTCTACCTTTCCATAACTCATAGGAGGTTTGCCTAGTGTGGGGCCTTAGGAAGACTCTATTTTCTATATAGCACGCTGTATTGACGGCTTCAGTCCATAGGTTCCTAGGGACATTGTTGCTAAGCAACATCACTCGGGCCATCTCTTGAAGAACCATATTTTTCCTCTCAACAAATCCATTTTGTTGAGGTGTCCTAGCAGCCAAAAACTCATGAGAAATGCCTAGACTATTGCAGTAGTTTTCAAAATAGGCATTCTCAAACTCCTTCCCATGGTCACTCCTAATCCGTTTAATGCTTTTAATCTTGGAATTCATTTCATTTTGAATTTTGGAACAAAGCATTTTAAACTTGTCAAAGGTTTCAGATTTTTCTCTAAGAAAATAAGTCCAAATATACCTAGAGAAGTCATCTACACACATAAAAATGTATCTCTTTCCACCTAAACTCTCGGTTTGCATTGGACCCATAAGATCCATATGGAGAAGCTCTAGAGGTTCCTTGGTGGATAAATACTTGCCCTTTTTATGCATACCTTTTGTTTGCTTCCCTTGTTGGCAAGGTCCACAAACACCATTTGCCTTTTTTCCAAGCTTAGGGAGGCCTCGCACAACATTGAACTTATCCAAGATTCGTAAATCCGGATAGTTCATGTGACCAAGTCTTTCATGCCACAACTCAATTTGTTCATCCTTGGACACATTGCAAGAGACACCTCTAGCTCCAAGACAATAGCAATTGTCGCTAGATCTCATACCTTTTAACAAGGTTTCGTCCATTTGGCATTAGGATAGAACAATCATTTTTCCTAAACAAGACAGAAAGTCCTTCATCACTAAGATGTGAAATGCTTATCAAATTAGCTTTTAGACCATCAACATACAAAGCATTGGGCAATGAGGGTAATCCGGGAATGGAAATAGTTCTCTTTCCTTTAACTTTCTTTTTGGATCCATCACCAAAGGTGAAATTTCCTCCCTCCTCCATCACAAGAGTCTCAAATAAGCTCTTTTCTTCAGTCATGTGTCTAGAGCACCCACTATCCAAATACCAAAAATTAGAAGAATGAGCTTTCAAGGCAATTTGTGCAACATGACAAAAGTGTTCATCTTTTCTAATCCACCTAGGTGAAATATTCATCTCCCTAGTGGTCAATGGTACGTGGGCTCTAAATGTCCTAGGATCATGCAAAGGTGTTCCATTTTTCATAGTGACATGCATCATGGCTTTAGCCTTTTTCTTCTCTATCATGCTTTCAATTCTACACAATTTAATATATATAAAGCAATTTGGTCTAATGTGACCATCAATACCATAAAAATGACATGTAGGAATAAATTTAGGAATCATACCATATCCTTGAGGATGTATTGGAGCCTTCCCATGTCTTTATGGTTGTCTTGATTGTTGTTGAGGAGCTTTCCTTCTTTGTTGTTGAGCAAGACTTGATTGCTTCCTTGGTTGAGCTTGCATGATAGGTATCTTCCCTTTATGAGCTTTCGGTTGAGGGAAGTTAACTTGAGGAGCCCTTGTAAGATGGGCTTGAGGTAGGCTTCTTGGTGCAACCTTGACTTGAGCACTGCTTGAACACTCTCCTAGGTCAAGTTTCTTCCTAGGTGATTGATGAGAAGAGGAACCATTGAAATTCATGCTTCTTACGAAAATGGTCTTGCTTGGAGTGGAGGACATCTTGTTATCTTCAAACCCAAGCCCCTTTCTGTCACTTGGCCTCTTTCCAACATCTAACATGCGGTCAAGTTTTTTGGTACTAGAGTTCATCTTGGCCAACAAATCTCTTGCATTTTCAAGCTCTTTTTTCAACCCTTCTTCATTCCTCTTAGGTCTCACCAACTCTTCATTTAGTTCGTAAACTTAAGTTGAGAGCTCTAGGTTTTTTTCTTTTAATCTCTTAATTTCATTCTTGTTCTTTAACCTTGAATTCTCAAACCTAGTCATATAGTCTTTGAGATCCATCCTATCCACATTTCCATTTGTGTATTCTGATGAAGATCCATCATCACTTGAGTAGTTTTCTTCTTGACTCTCATTTTCTTCTTCACTAGCATCTTTGCTCCTAAGAGATGACGTAAAGGCTATGAAGTTAGCCATGAGTTCTTCATCATCGAAGACTTATCTCCTTCATTTGAGTTATCACTTTCACTCCATGTGGCAGCCATCACTTTTCCCTTTTTTCTTGACCTTGTGATTTACACATTCAGGGGAAAAGTGACCTATCCCACCACATTCATAGCATTGGACTCCTTTCTTCTCGGTCTTTTCTTACCTAGTCTCAATCTTTTTGAAGGGAACCTTTTTCTTCAAGTCTTGACCCTTGGATCCGAAACCTTTCCTTTTGGACTTGTAGAACTTCTTGAACTTCCTCATTAGCAAGGCCATTTATTCATCCGAGTCATCACTTTCCTCCTTCTCAACTTTGTAGGCTTTCAAAGCAATATCCTTTTACTTTTTCGATAGAGTGGGGTTAGGACATTTCCTAGATTCATAAGCTAGAAGCCTCCCAATCACTTCACTTGGCTTCATATCCTTGTAACCACTATTCTCTTCTAAAGCCATCACCTTAGACTCAAATCTATCGGGTAGAGATCACATAATCTTCTGGTTGATCTTTCTATCCGAATAAGGATCACCAAGTTAATGACTTTGGTTCACAATGTCCATCAACCTCACTTCAAAGTCAATGAAACACTCGTTCTCATCCATCTTGAGCAATTCAAATTGCGTTTGGAGAACTTGAAGCTTTGATTCCTTAACCACATCGGTTCCCTCATGTACAACTTCTAGGATATCTCATGCCTCCTTAGCTATCCTAGTATTTTGAACCAACTTGTACTGGTTCTTATCCATTGCACATAGGATGGCATGTATTGCCTTCCTATTCCACTTTGATGCCTCAAACTCTTGTGCGTTCCACTGTGCCTTTGGCTTGAGTACATCATCTCCTCAATCTGTAGGAGTCATCATGGGTGGAGTGTAGCCATCTTCAACCGCAATCCATGCCCTGTCATGAATTTGACAAATATACGACCCCATCTTGCCTTTCCAAGATGCATAATTCAATCCGGTGAGAAGTGGAGGTCTAGTGCTAGAAGCTCCCTCGTTGCCGCCGTTTCCACTGATTGTGTTTATGAATGAATGATATGAATGCAAGTGTATGAATGATCAACACACACGCATAAAATGAAACACACACCAAAATGAGCAAGGATCACCTATGTAAGTTTTGGAACCTGCACTGATACCAATTGAAACAAATATTATGGTGTGTTTAATATTAATCTAGAGGGGGGTGAATAGATTTTAAAACAATTTTATGAAATTTTCGTTAATGGTCAAGTTGATGAAAATACCCCTAGCTAGTTACAATAATATCACAAGTGTAAAAAGTACGGATATAATAAAAACACTTGGGATTTACGTGGAAACCCTCCAAATGGAAAAAACCACGGGCTGATATATGCGCCACACTCGAACCTCGAATCCACTAATGGTAAAGGAATTACAACCTAATCCCGGTTTAAAATCCACCACCACTACCTAATCCTGATATAAGTGAACCTAGTTCATCTTGCTTGCGATTTAAGCTACCTACTCCCAGAAACAACACAAGTCTTACTTCTCAATGAAGAGATAAAATGCCCTATGTGAACATATGATGGTGTTGAAAGAACAAACAATGCTAGGAAACCTTATATGCTTATCTAGGATAATGAGATGACAATTAATGCAATCCTAGATATCAAGAGTTAAATGACATGTTCAAAAAGCTTACCTAAATATAGATTAAACAATCCTATAAAGCTATCACAATACAACACTCAATCATGGCATCACAACAATCTCTAATTTGTATCTAGAATATGTTCTAAGAGCATACAAATAATTAAAGAGATGGCTTAGCAAGCAAAACACTTAACTTGTAGGAAGATAGTGAAGAACTTACCAAACAAGATGTGATGAAGCAAAACTATCCATAGATGCACTCTAAATGACTTTAGATGATACAAGATGAAGTTTTTATGCACATGAGAATGCTTTGAGTGTTTAAAGATGAGTTCTTGGAAAAATTTTCCTTTTGAAATGTGTTCTAAGGAAAAGATATGATGTTATGAACTCTTGCACGACCTGAATACAAAGAGTTATATATATGAGTTTCAACCAAAGTGAGGTCGTTTTAGAAACAACGTTCCAGCTTCCGTTATGTGCGCTGGTGAGGTGTGCTGGTCGAGTAGCATACCACCAGTGCACAACCTAAATTTACAATGGGCGCTGGTCGATTGGCTCAGCTTAGTGGCACATGACATGCGACGATTCATTCGAATGTTACGCTGGTGAGGCTGTGCTAGTCGAGTAGCGTACCACTAGCGCACTGTCCACTTTTTCAATGTAGCGCGGGTGGGGTTGGGGCAGCTCAGTGGCACATGACAAGCTACGATTCACTAGAATGTTACGCTGGTGAGGCTGCGCTAGTCGAGTAGCGCACCACCAGTGTACTGCCCACTTTTTCAACACTCAAACACACAAAATAAACAAGTCCTAGAGTGATGAAAATGCATCCTATTCTAATGCCTAACATGACATAAAACTTTAATTACAAGATGCAAATATATCAACAAGAGTCATTTAAACTAAAATGCACACAAGTATAAACACACAACATATATGAATAAGAGTTATGCATGAATTTGTGAGTGTGTACAACTATCTCTTCAAAGCAAGTAAGCACAAGAATTTTACCTTTGGTGCTTCTCCTCTTGAGGTCTTGAGAGCAAAAGCTACCCTTACATAACACCCAAAAAATATGATTTGTTCATGAAATAAGCTAATCAATAAATGAGGACTTTACAAGGAAGAAGAATCTTTATACCTTAGCATTCAAGTAGGCACCTTTCCTCTTGAAGATGAACTTTGCATGTGAAGTTACTTTTCTTCATTGAAGCTCATGTAAACCACGAACCACCTAAGCAACTAAACATAACAAAGAATGAGAGTTTGTTATGGAATCAAGCCAACACAAATCTAAAACCTAACAATCTCCCCCTTTGGCTATTCCATGACAAAACCTCAACCTCACCATACATTAATCACTCATGGTTAATTGCATTCTCACATCCTTAAATTACAAAGAGATACCTAGACTAGAATGTCTTCAGGTATTTGTGAGTCTACAAGAATCTCTTCTTTGAACATCAAAACACCTATGAGGAAAACACTACCAAACAAGCAAGAGATCTTCAAAAGAAGATTGGTGAGATATATTAACATAAAAAAAATAAGACTCCGCTATCTCATGTAAACAAGTATTCTTTTTATCCCCCTAGGACTATCTTTTAAGACAAGAATTCTCACTCTTAAGACATGAGGTACATCCTACACAAGGTGAGGAATATATTTCTCCCCCTTTTTATCAAGAAATAGACAAAGGATGCATGATAGATATACGAGATATAATGCAAACAAGTTGCACAGAGAATTAAGTTTGAACAAACTACGCTCCCCATTAACATATGCTCCACATTTTGATTAACAAGTAAACTTGCTCAAAAGGGAATCACACAATCACACATGTCAAGCAATAAGATAAATTATATCATTACTTTTCAAAGTCAAAGAGAGAATCATAGATTTTCATTAATCTCTAAAAAATAATCTCTCATTGCTAATGAATCAAGCACATTGAGCAAAACTTGTGTGTGTGGAATGCTTCAAGTATATATAAAAGGAGTAATTATGATATCAACATGCAAACTACATCAACACCTATTCATCTAAAGCTTTTCCAATCAAGGTCAAACCGATATCTTCTGAAATTTTTGCTTTAAAGAGAATAGATTTTAACATATGAAAGTGTGTGTGCCTGTGGCTCGTGGTCCCATTTATGTTTTTCAACCCAATCATTCACAATTTTTAACTATACTCCTTTTAAGCCTTCTTCATTTTCTTTATAGGCTTTGAATCAAAGATTTTTTTTATTGATTCTTTTCAGCACTTTGATTTTGATTTTTTTAAAACATAAACATATACTCTTCATGACGACTTTCACTCATCACAATGGTGTAGCCCTTTCCTACATTGGGCGGCTTCACAACCAAAATGTCTAGCCCTTTTCATGAAGGTGCTCGTTGAGTTTTATGTAGTTGCTGAAGCAAAATGGATACTAATCATAGGTCATCTATCATGTACTAAGTAGTAAAATTCAAGATGTATCCATAATCTACATATTTTCAAACTCAACTACTCAAACTTAAACTTATAAGAGAAGCATTAGTGCACTAATAAAAACAAGATTTTAAAGCTCAAGTGCATGATCTAGAAACAATAAAAGTTATTTGCTCAAGATCATTACTTCTCAAGTGAGTAGCTCTCAAAGAAATTGATATTCAAAATAAGTTTGCTTATCAAGCCCCTCACAATCACACATAGACATCAATGAGCACAAATCATGCCAATGGATTTTCTAAGAGATTTAAATCTCTTTTTGTCCAAAGGCTTTTTGAACAAATTCGCAAGTTGATTTTTAGTAGGTATATGCTCAAGAGAAACAATAGAATGTTCAACAAGTTCATTAACGAAGTGATGTCTAATATCTATATGCTTTATGCATGAGTGTTAAACCTAATTCTTAAAGATATTAGTGGCACTTATATTATCACAATAGAGAGTCATTTTACCTTGTTCTATCTCATAATCCTTAAGGATTTACTTCATCCAACAAAGTTATGTGCATGTACTTTTGGCCGCAATGTACTCGGCTTCAGAAGCCGAGAGAAATATGGAATTTTATTTCTTGCTTTGCCAAGCAACCAAGTTATTCGCCAGGTAAAGAAACGTCCGATGTGCTCTTACAGTCATCAATGTTTCCCACCCAATCCGTATCAAAATAGCTAACAAGAATATCATTAGTATCAAAAGAATAAAATAAGCCAAGATTATGTATTCATTTTATATTCCGAATAATTCTTTTAACAACTTTCAAGTGATATTCCTTAGGATTGGCTTGAAACCTAGGAAACAAACCAACACTAAAATAAATATCTTGCCCACTAGCCGTTAGGTAGAGTAGGCTACCTATCATGCTCCTATATAGACTTTGATCAACACTCTTTCCTTTTTCATCTTTGTCAAGTTTTAAAGTAGTACTTATGGGTGTTTCAAAATCTTACTATTTTGAAACCCAAATTTCTTAACAAGATTTCTAGCATATTTAGATTGTGTCAACAAAATACAATCACTAGATTGTTTAACTTGCATACCAAGAAAATAATAGAGCTCACCCACCATACTCATTTCAAATTCCCTTGACATGACATTAGTAAATTCATCAACCTTGGTTTTACATGTAAACCCAAAAACAATGTCATCAACATATACTTGTGCAACAAAAATGTCATTATCACGATGCTTGACAAACAAATTTAGTACAACACATACATGCTTGAAAAACATGCATGTGTTGTACCAAATTTTGCATAATGATGCAAGAACACATATAAATGCAATTTATGTGTGAGCCTAATGCCTTACAAGAGGAAGAAGAATCTCGATACCTAAGCATCCAAGTAAGCACCTTTCCTCTTGAAGACGAACTTTTCATGAGAAAGTGTTTTTCTTCATTGAAGCTCAAATTAACCACAAACAAACTAAGCAACTAAACATTACAAAGAAATAGAGTTTTGTTATGGAATCAAGCCAACACAAATCTAAAACCTAACAAAGTGGACACCTAATCTTTATCGTACTTCAATAAGTAATCAATTTTAATGGATTAGGAAAGAAATAGAATTCTAAAAAACAAGTACTCTCAAAGAAGTCAATTTCCTTATTGGTCAAAGACTTGGCCTAGTATCTAAAGCCTATTTACCCCCTTTAAACCCTAATTTTAGGAGACACAAACTCATAGAGGTCCCAAGCCACCAAGGGGGTCGTCCCCCATTACTTAACTTTCTCTCATCCGCTTTACACACTGAAGATTTAAAGATGAAGAAGATTGCATCATTGAAGACTTGAAGAATTCATTGGAGGCCTCAATGGGTTAAATCTTTTCTATCTCTTCTCTTATTATTTTCATGATGTGTAACTAATCCCATAACTATGGTATCAATGTGAACCTTTTGTGAAAGTTCATTTATGGATTAATTACTATTTATCAATTCAATTCTTGATTTATTCCTTACGCTAACTGCTTGACTCCTCATTAGTTTTAATTTTCATTCACACCATAGATCAAAGGGTGAATGATTATTTGGCATGAATTTAGGGTTAAGATTCTCTGAGAGTTAGGGTTAGAGTATATATCTAAACCTAATCCTGATTAATGCTCACTTGAATAAGTAAAATCCATCATTAACATAGATCAAACAAAAGGTTGCTACTAAGTGGACTAGAAAAGATGATTATTTTTGCTATGTGGCTCAAGTTGTCTTAAAAGCCAATGCCTCTAATACGTGGTATCTTGATAGTGGGTGTTCTAGGCACATTACTGGAAACAAGAATTTCTTTGAGACTCTTGTGATGGAAGACGGTGGATTTGTCACCTTTGGTGACGGTTCACTGAAAAAGATTATAGGGAAAGGAAACATATATATTCCTGGTTTGCCCTTTTTACCCAATGCTCTTTATGTAAATGGCTTGCAAGTCAATCTCATTAGTATCTCACTTAAGTGATGAAGAGCTTTCGGTTATGTTTGGCAAAGTTGATTGCTCTATCCTAAGGGAAAATTGGCAGGTTTTACTGAAATGATAGAGATCAAGTGACAATTGTTATTGTCTTGAGTCTAGTAATATCGCTTGTAATTTGTCTAGTCATGAGCAAGTTGAATTGTGGAATCAACACCTCAGTCGCATGAACTATAGAGACTTAAAAGTCCTTGATAGGTTGAATGTTGTGAGAGGCATTCCCAAGCTTGGAAAGAAGATTGATGGAGTTGTGGACCTTGTCAACAAGGGAAACAAACTAAGAGCATGCATATTTGTTTGTATGTATTGATGATTTTTCTAGATTTACATGGACATACTTTCTTAGAGAAAAATCTAAAGCTTTTGAATATTTTAAAATGCTTTGCACTAAAATTCAAAATGGGAATAGCTCTCACATTAAAAGCATTAAAAGAATTAGAAGTGATCATGGTAAGGAATTTGCTTGTTTTAAAAAAAATTGTGATAGCTTTGACATTACTCATGAGTTTTCAGCTACTCGAACTCCTTAACAAAGTGGGGTTGTAGAGAGGAAGAATAGAGTCCTCCAAGAGATGACCTGAGTGATGTTTCTTAGCAACAATGTGCATAGGAATCTTTGGGTCGAGACCGTCAATACGGCTTGCTATAGAGGAAATAGAGTTTTTCTATGGCTAGGCATTAGGCAAACCTCCTATGAATTGTGGAAGGGTAGAAAGCCAAATGTTAGCTACTTCAACTCATTTGGAAGCAAATACTACATTCTTAATGACTGAGATCAACTTAGCAAGTTTGATGCTAAGAGTGATAAAGTGATTTTCATTGGCTATGACCTAAATAGTAAGGCCTATAGATTTTTCAATTTAAAGACTCGAAGTGTCATGGAATCATCTAATGTTGTCATAGATGATTATAGGCCTAAGACTAGTGATCATGATGATGAGGTTGTTGTGATTAAGGATTCTTCATTGGAAAAGAACGACTAGACTTCAAGTGATGTGAAGTCAAACCTAGATGAAGAGGTCATTCAACCTCTTGATAAAGATCATTCTTTGGACTCTAAAGAACCTGTTCATTGGGTTAGGCATCTCCATAACAAGAATGACATACTTGGAGATGTGAATGAGGGCGTTAGGACTAGGCATCAATTGGCTAATCAAATTAGCTATACTTGCTACACCTCTCAAATTGAACCTAAAAATGTTGATGAAGCCTTTTGTGATAAGTTTTGGGTTCTTGATATGCAAGAAGAGCTAAATCAATTTGAAAGAAATGAGGTTTAGACTCTAGTTCCTAGACCTAAAAAACACTAATGTCATTTGCACTAAATGGGTTTATAGGAACAAGTTGGATGAGGGTGACAGGATTGTGTGAAACAGGGCTAGACTTGTAGCATAAGGATACTCTCAAATCGAGGGTGTCGATTTTGAGGAGACATTTGCTCCAATTGCCCGTCTTAATTCTATAAGGCTTCTCTTATCCATATCATGTGTGCATAATTTTAAATTGCATCAAATGGATATTAAGAGTGCCTTCCTCAATGGCATCTTGTAAGAGGAAGTGTTGTTAAGCAACCCAAGGGGTTTGTTAATCCTTACCACCCCAATCATGTCTATCGCCGCAACAAGGCTTCATATTGGCTGAAACAAGCACCAAGAGCTTGGTATGAGTGTCTCACCCTTTATCTTGTTTACAATGGCTACCCTAGAGGTAGTGTTGATAAGACCTTGTTCATCAAGGGCAATAAAGATGAGCTTTTCATAGCTTAAATCTATATTGATGACATTATTTTTGGCTCCGCCAACAAAGCCAAAGTCTAATAGTTTGTTGATGTTATATCTCATAAATTTTAGATGCGTCTTGTTAGGGAGATCACTTACTTCCTAGGTTTGCAAATTAAGCAATTGTATGATAGGATCTTCATATCCCAAGTTAAGTATGCCAAGAAGATAGTGAAAAAGTTTGGTCTTAAGAATGCCAAACATTGTGACACACCCATGAGTACCACATTGAAACTTAGCAAGGATGCAAGTGGGAAAAGTATTAATCAAAGCCTATATCAAGGCATGATTAGTAGCTTGCTTTACTTGATTGCAAGTAGACCAGGTATAGAATTTAGTATGGGTATTTATGCTAGGTATCAAGCAGATCCCAGGGGGTCTCTTCTCTCCTCCGTGAGGAGAATCATTTGATATGTGAATGGGACATCCAACTATGGGATATGGTACTCTTTTGACACTATTGATAGTTTAGTTGGCTTTAGTGATGCAGATTGGGTAGGAAATTCTAATGATAGGAAGAGTACATCGAGAGGTTACTTCCTCCGAGGGAGCAACTTGGTGTCATGGTTTTGCAAGAAGCAAAACTATATTTCCTTGTCCACAGTTGAGGCTGAGTACATAGCAGTCAGGAGTGTTTGCACACAACTCCTTTGGATAAAGCAAATGCTAGTTAAAAATACAATCACGGTAAAATGCTCAAGGCTAACCTGGAGGGGGTTAGACACCTTTTTCGACTCCCTTAGAAACAAACAAAAGTTTATCCCTATAGATTGCTTGTATCACAATATATATATATTAATTAAAGACAATTAATCAATATATAAACACAAGTAAAGTGTGATACAAACAAGTAATTGTTACACATACACAATCAATATTATAAAGAGGAAGTCAACATACATAAAGAGTTCTATACACAATACAAATATTAGAGAGATAAGGATAGAGAAAAGTTGACACAAGATATAACGTGGTAAACCTCCGAAGAGGAAACATCCATGGGCTAGCAGCCACCGGCAAACAAAGTCCACTAGTAGATAAGACAAGTACAATCTCTCAAGTGACCTCTTCACCTAGAAACTACCCTCCTATCCTACTCTACAAGACTTCTTGCTCAACTATCCGAGTCTTCCCGACTCTAGTCAAGACTTCCTTGCTCACCTATCCGAGTTCTCCCAACTCTAGGCAAGACTTCTTGCTCGACTATCCAAGGCTTTACACCTCTAGCCAAGACTTCCTTGCTCGACCATCCAAGGCTTCACCCCTCTTGCCAAGACTTCTTGATCAACACCAAAGGTCTCACACCTATTGTCAAGACTTTCTTCTCACAAGGCATCTAGGTGATCATGAATGCAAAACGCAAACAAGAACGCAACATAGAATGCTATGATCAACACATCCTATGGAAAATACTAGACATGAGTACGAATGCACAAATCACATATAGTCTAGTTAATCATGCATGAGTAGTCAATCTAGATCATGTAAAATATGTTCAACATTAATCACAAACTAGATTCATGCATATATCTAAACTTTAATCACAAGATATGATCAACAAATCACAAGATCAAGTTTAAATCACAAAAACCAAAAACATGCTAAAATCATATGACAATGTCAAATAGATCTAAGCATAAGTTCTAGAGCATATTCCTAATCATAGATTCAACAAATCACATGAATATCTCAAAAGAACATAAAAACATGTATTATGTGAGAAATTCGGTCAAGAGAGCCTAATACATGTGAGGAACTATTTTTCTCAAAATCAATCAATCAAAGATCATAAAATAGTCCTAGAATCAAAGCTAGCACAATACAATCCCAAACATGTGATAACATAGGCAAAATCAAAACCTAACTCAACATGTATGATTTCAATTGAAGTTCAATCTAGCTTTGAAAGTGTTCAAAACATAAATCAAAACACTCATAATATACAAATATATGTAGATGAAGAAAACCCAAGGCAATTGACCAAGTTTTAAAAGAAAACTTAGAGAGAAAATCAATACCTTAGTTGATCTAGGTGCAGTCCAGTTTTTGTATGATTAGACACCAAACACAGCAGTAAAATAAACTCAAACCTTCATTGAAAAGATGGAAGATGAATAGATGAACACTCTCAACTTCGAATCACTCAAATCGAAGTTCAAATGAAGAAGTTATGGTGTTTAGAAGGTGAGAAAATTTAGAGAGAAAATTCTGCCACTTGATTTGAATTTCTTCTTAGAATGAAATGTGAGAGGGAAAGAGATTATAAAGGAGAGGGAGACTTGAACATGTGAAATGACCAAGAGGGGAAAAATGAAGCCAAGCAAGCTTGCTTCCTGAGATGGCACGTGGGCCTCTCGGGGCAGCAAGCCTTCTGCCCCGAGATGGCCACGCACCATCTCGGGAAAGAAGTATATGCTTGCTTCTTTCTCCTTCGACTCTCCTTCACGTTCTTCGACCGTTCTCAGGCCTCCGAACTCGGAATTCGAATCCGTTTGCGGATTACAAATTGTAACTCTCACACAAACATAGACATATAAGATACTCAACCCAGAAATAAATAATTCGACTCGATATGTGAAGATGAAGACAATGTATAAAACATGAGTTGAAAGTGTAGTATCTTTTGACTTAGAACTTGAAATCAATAGTACGAGTAACCGAAATGACCGGAACTCAATCAAGAATGATTTAAGACTAAATCCAAGTTTAATATCCATGTTATACAAACATATACACATACAAACACAATTCACACTAGAATGCAAACTACATAGAGATAGTTTCCAATCATGCATATTCCAAAACATGTTATTTCCAAACCAATGCATGAGCGTTCATCTTCAAGTGTGTAAATGTGTTATACATGGTGCACAGCGATACAGGGACACATATGAATGAATTGTATGTGTGTGCCTATAAAGGTGCACAACAATGTAGGGACACAGATGTATGATATGTGTGTGTGCCTAAGCCTTGTAAGAGAAAGATAAGGTCTTAGTATACCTTTGTAGAACCAAATTGCACCCTTTCTCTTTGAAGACTTGGAACTTGCTTTGACTTGTTGTTTCTTCTTCCTTGAATATTGAATCATCATGAACCTAAACAACTAATTCAATACAAGTAAGCATCATTTTGATATGGAATTCATGCCAACACAAACTAAAACCTAACAATCTCCCCCTTTGGCAAATTCCATGTCAAAACACCTATACATTTACTATAAATATAAAAATGAAGATAGGTCACAAAATCACTCCCTCACATTACAATGAGTAAGATTCTTATAACTAATCTTCACCGACTCTTGAACTTCATCTTGATATTCTCTTGAAGCAAACTACAAATCATCTCAAAGCACAATGCATATGCAAGAGAAAAACAACAAATGGCAACATATAATATGGATAAGAATATACAATTAAGTCCACAAATACATGTATCTCCCCCTCAATACATGCCAAATACAAGAAATCTTAACCAAATCTTAAGACTAATTATTACAAGCCATTGAAAGTCCAAAAGTTCACAAAAACAATATAAAAAGGAAACTAAGTAACTTGCAATTCATAACAACTCTTTCTCCCCCTTTTTGACATGAAATGATGCCAAAAGGTAAGAAACATACCATGAGACTCAAATACTAGCTACTAGATCCACCAAAGAAAAATGTGCGTGTAGTTGACCTAACATAATGCTTGAGAGATGGTCTTGAACTTGAGGCAATACACTCCTCCAACTCTTTTATTTTAGCATCTTGTTTTTGAACTATAGCACTGAGCTCATCAACCTTCTTCTTCAAATGCAAAGCCTAATTCGGAAGAATGTTTATGCTAGTCTCTTGACAATCAACCTGTGAACTAAAAAGTCCAAAAGTATCACATGTCTTACCCTTATCCTTATATGATATGTATGACACACGTTGATCACTATACTTTTCCAAGGGTTGTACCAACATATCATCTCCACTACTTTGAACACCACGAGCTGAACACTAAGAAGTTATAAACCCCGGTAATGCAAGCTTCTTATCTCCTCCAGTTGAGAAAGCCGCAATATCCAAATAAAACATAAGCAAATCCCCAAGGCTTATAGGTTGATTAGTCACTAAGGCATATACTATTTTGATCTTGTCTTTATTCAACTCGGTTGAATTCGAAGATCCAATAATATTTGTGCAAATGAAAAGATGCCAAAATGCACTTGCCTTAGTTAACTCATGTTGACTAATATATGCTCTACCTTTCCACTCAAAAGAAGCATTGTCACATCGAGTTCTACCCATGATATTAAGATTCTCAATGATATCAACATCTAGAAAGTTTGAATCAATATCACTAGATAGCCCAAGAAACTTGTTAATGTTTACCGGGTTAACTCTAAACAAAACACCCCTAACATCCATCAAAGCATCCAATAAGGTGGCACTCTCTCTATATTCATGATAAAATTCTCTAGCAATAGTGTCATTCACTATTCCTACATGCTCACCCTAGATTCCCAATTTCTATCCTTAATGCATTTAAGAACATAAGAATCTTTACATTTACCTAAGTCAATGCCCCTATCTTGAAATATCTTCTTAGTTGCAAAGATACCTAAATCCTTTGACCTTGAAGCTTTGGATCTCTTTGAGTTTGACTTGGCTTTCACAATGGGATTCAATTGATTTCCATTTCCTGTAACTTTAGTTCTTCCCATTTGTTCTTGTGAAATAAGATGCTATAAACATACAAAAGTGAGTGAAAGACCAAACAAGCTTATTAGTCACAAATATATAAAACAATGACATATGACTTAAGAATGAATCATCATGCAAGACAAAGATAGTGAGTAATATCTTACAAGTATCAGTAAGTCAAAATATGCCAACATGTAACAAAATGAAGCATGTGAACATATCATAAAAGAGAACAATGTCTAGCATACAATGCTCCGTCTTGATAAATACTATAACTAAAATCAATGATAGCATAGAGTTCACAAAGATATTCACACAATCACATATTCAAGCAATTTGAAGAAATATCAACAAAATAAGCTTCATATGCTAAGAGAGATGCACAAAGCTTTTTCCATTTCTGTTTTTCAACCCGAGCTCATTTGATTTTCAATTAAACTTCTTTTTAAGCCTTCCTCCTTTTCTTTTTAGGCTTTGAATCAAAGTTTTTTTTTATGATTTTATTTCAACACTTCTTTGATTTTTTCATTTTTTTTACATAAACAAAAATTCACTTCATGACAGCTTTCACTCATCACAATGGTGTAGCTCTTTCCAACATTGGGTAGCTTTCACAACCAATGTGTGTAGCCCTTTTCATGAAGGTGCTGAGTTCTACGTAAGTGCCGAGGCAAAATGGATACTAACCAAAGGTCATTTTAAATGTACTTAAGCATAAAAAATTCAAGGTGTATCCAATGCTTACATATTAGTAAACTCAACCTACTAGCAAAACATATAACAGAAGCAAGGTGCAAATTTTTTTAGAAAACCAAGATTTTATAGCTCATAAGCACATTATCTAAAAGCAATAAGTAGAGACTTATTCAAGATCATTACTTCTCTAATGAGTAGCTTTCAAAGAATATGAAGCTCATATTTTCAAAAGTAATGCCACTCAATATACCAAACACAAACAATCATCAAAGTTAAGATCAATGTGAACAATATCACTATTAGATCCTAAAATAGCAAATGTCAATGAGAACCATATGTATGCTATACAAAATTCTCTAATATGACATGCTATGAGATGTATGTCAAAAATTGACTCAAAAGATGAATATCTAAGAAAATATGCATTAGAGTATAGATATACCTTTTTGCATATTATATTCACCAAATATCATACTTCCGCCCTTTTTATGAGCACTCTTGCCTTGAATGTCCTCATGACATCAAGTTGACGATGTTTCACAACAAGAGTATAAAAAGCATAATATCTCAACTCAATCAACACATATAACAAAAGAACTTCTTCAAAGTTAATCAATAAATTTTGACCATCATAACAATTATGATGTGAGATAACCAAGTTCATATCAATACATGGAGTATTCAAAGCTAGCAAGCAAGAATTCTCAACACAATTGATATATAGCCTCAAAGCTATCTAACATGTGCTTCTTATTTTAGTGATAAGAGCACTCACCCTTGAACCACTTGTTCTTGGGTGTACCTACACAAACATTTCCAATATCATCCTTGACAACAATGTTAAATCTAGAGTAAAGTTCTTCAATGACTTGATTAACAAGAATATCATTAACACACTCTTCCTTAACATTTTCAACACAAGCTTTGTCAAGTTGAACAAGATTAGAATTCTTTTTACTCCACAACTTCTTCTCATGCTTAGCAAAATTATCATGTTTCTCAACTTTCAAGGCCTTAGCATGTTCAAGTTGAAGTTTAATCTTTTTATCCCTAGATTCATTTCCTAATTTGCATTGTTCAATATATTTATAATACCTGGGCTTAATGTGATCTATTGTGTTGCAGTAATGGCAAATTGGAATAAAAGATGAGATTGTACCTTTTAGAGTTGAACTAGATTCACTAGGAGTTTGCAAAGATACCTTCTCCGCCAACTTCTTCTTTGCTTTTGATCTTCTCTTCTTGTGTGGTTTCTTAACAATCACGACTTCATCCAAGTAAATAGGAAGTGGTGCTTCCAAAAGCTCCTCTTCAACTACCAAGTCGTCTTTACCAATATGAGAGTTAACAAGATTCAGAACACTAGACAGACTAACCGAATCATTCACTAAGTCCTTTATAGCCTCCTTAGCCGTGTCTATTTCTTCCATAAATTCTTGTTCTCTTTTCTTCAAAGAAGATATCACATTATCCTTCTCAAGGTTAATCATTTCAAGTTCTCTAAACTTCTTCATAATATCACATTTTTCACCAAGAAGTCTACGAGTAACAACTACAAACTCATTTAGTTGCTTCTTGATCAAATCATCCTTCTCAACTACTTCTAATTGAGCATTGTCTCTAGCTTCTTCAAGCTTTTCTATCTTTTACAACAACTCAAGATTAGTAGGAATGGAACTAGAGCATCCATCATGATTTGCATCAAGGTTCTTGTTCAAAGATATTGTACTACCAATATCTAGTGAAGAATGAGAAGCCGTTAGAGCTACAAAGTTGCTCACCAACTCTTCATCACTTGAAGACTCACTACTAGAGCTCTCATTATCACTAAAATTATAATCACTCCAAGTAGCCACCAACACTTTACCTTTCTTGTCTTTCTTAGATGGCTTCTTGGTGCACTCATTAGCAAAGTTACCAAAACCTTGATAATTATAGCATTGAACCTCTTTCTTGTTCATGGCTTGACTATTTTTCACAATCCTTGGAGATTATGTTCTCTTGACTCCTTTTTCCTTAGAAGACTTGCCTTTAGGCTTGACATTCTTCTTTAGAAACTTCTTGAACCTTATAACCAAGAGTGCCATTTCTTCATTTTCATCATCACTCTCCTCCTTAATAGCATTGATAGCAATTCCTTTACTCTTGATCTTTGGCTTCAGGCACATCTCATAAGTTTGGAGAGACCCAAGCAACTCATTGATGTTCATATTATCCACATCCTTGCTTTCCTCAATGGCCATTACCTTTGATTTGAATCTCTTAGGAAGAGACCTAAGGATTTTCCAATTTAAACGCTCTTTTGAGATAGGTACTCCAAGTGCTTGACATTGGTTAGCTGTGTTAAGAAGCTGGAATTGGAAGTCTTCGAACTTTTCTTCCTCACCCATACTTAAACCTTCAAATTGTGATGCCAATATTTGAAGCCTCGATTTCTTCACCGCTAAGGTTCCTTCATTAGTAACTTAGAGAGTATCCAAGCTTCCTTTGCGGATTCAAGATTTTGAATGTAGGAGAATTGATGCCCATCAACTCCTCCAAAGATGGCATTCATAACACGATGGTGCCATTTAGCAACCTCAAACTCATTCATTGTCCATTCACTCATTGACTTGAGTATCATGGTTCCATCCTCTAAAACCTTGGTAGGAGGACTATAACCTTCTTCCACTACCATCCAAGCCCTTTCATCAATAGAGCGGATGTAGGCTTTCATCCTCAACTTCCAATACCAATAGTTAGTGCCACGAAGTAATGATGGCCTAGTATTTGAGGCTCCTTCCGCCACTACATCATCTTGTAAACCCATGACTTCAAACGCCTTGCAAAAACCGTAAAAGTATCACCCCGAACTCACACTAAGTGCAATCTAGTGTCCTGCTTTGATACCAATTGAAAATACAATCAAGGTTAAATTCTCAAGGCTAACCTAGAGGGGGGAATAGGTTAGGCACCTTTTTCGAATCCCTTAGAAACAAACAAAAGTTTATCCCTCTAGATTGCTTGTATCACAATATATATATTAATTAAAGAAAATTAATCAATATATAAACACAAGTAAAGTGTGATACAAACAAGTAATTGTTACACATACACAATCAATATTATAAAGAGGAAGTCAACATACATAAAGAGTTCTATCCACAATACAAATATTAGAGAGGTAGGGATAGAGAAAAGTTGACACAAGATATAACGTGGTAAACCTCAAAAGAGGAAACATCCACGGGCTAGCAGCCACCAGCAAACAAAATCCACTAGTAGATAAGACAAGTACGATCTCTCAAGTGACCTCTTAACCTAGAAACTACCCTCCTATCCTACTCTAGAAGTTGTCGCCCTATGTTCAACAATCCGAGGCTTCACACCTCTTGTCAAGACTTCCTTGCTCACCTTATCCGGATCTTCACAAACCAAGGCAAGACCTCTTGCTCAACTATCTGAGTCTTTCCGACTCTAGTCAAGACTTTCTTACTCACCCATCCGAGTTCTCCCAACTCTAGGCAAGACTTCTTGCTCGACTATCCAAGGCTTCACACCTCTAGCCAAGACTTCCTTGCTCGACCATCCAAGGCTTCACCCCTCTTGCCAAGACTTCTTGCTCAACACCATAGGTCTCACACCTATTGTTAAAACTTCCTTCTCACAAGGCATCTAGGTGATCATGAATGTAAAAGGCAAACAAGCACCAACATAGAATGCTATGATCAACACATCCTATGGAAAATACTAGACATGAGCATGAATGCATAAATCACATATAGTCTAGTTAATCATGCATGAGTAGTCAGTCTAGATAATGTAAAATATGTTCAACATTAATCACAAACTAGATTCATGCATATATCTAAACTTGAATCACAAGATATGATCAACAAATTACAAGATCAAGTTTAAATCACCAAAAACAAAAAACATGCTAAAATCATATGACAATGTCAAATAGATCTAAGCATAAGTTCTAGAGCATATTCATAATCATAGATTCAACAAATCACATGAATAGCTCAAAAGAACATAAACACATGTATTATGTGAGAAATTCGGCCAAGATAGCCTAATACATGTGAGGAACTATTTTTCTCAAAATCAATAAACCAAAGATCATAAAATAGTCCTAGAATCAAAGCTAACACAATACAATTCCAAACATGTGAAAACATAGGCAAAATCAAAACCTAACTCAACATGTATGATTTCAATTGAAATTCAATCTAGCTTTGAAAGTATTCAAAACACAAATCAAAACACTCACAATATACAAATATATGTAGAAGAAGAAAACCCAAGGCAATTGACCAAGTTTTAAAAGAAAACTTAGAGATAAAATCAATATCTTAGTTGATCTAGGTGCATTCCCGTTTTTGTATGATTAGACACAAAAAACAGAAGGAAAATAAACTCAAACCTTTAGAGAAACGATGGAGGATGAATAGATGAACACTCTTAACTTTGAATCACTCAAATCGGAGTTCAAATAAAGAAGTTATGGTGTTTGGAAGGTGAGAAAATTTAGAGAGAAAATTCTGCACACTTGATTTGAATTTCTTCTTAGAATGAAATGTGATAGGGAATGAGATTATAAAGGAGAGGGAGACTTGGACATGTGAAATGACCAAGAGGGGAAAAAAGAAGCCAAGCAAGCTTGCTACCCGAGATGGCAAGTGGGCATCTCGGGGCAGCAAGCCTTTTGCCCCAAGATGGCCACGCGCCATCTCGGGAAAGAAGTATATGCTTAGTTCTTTCTCCTTCGACCCTCCTTCGCGTTCTTCGACCGTTCTCCGGCCTCCGAACTCGGAATATGAATCTGTTTACGGATTAAAAACCATAGCTCTCACACAAACATGGATATATAAGATACTCAACCCAGAAAATAATAATTCGACTCGATATACGAAGACGAAGACAATGTATAAAACATGAGTTGAAAGTGTAGTATCTTTTGACTTAGAACTTGAAATCAATAGTATGAGTAACCAAAATGACCGGAACTCAATCAAGAATGATTTAAGACTAAATCCAAGTTCAATATCCATGTTATAAAAACATATACACACACAAACACAATTCAATCTAGAATGCAAACTACATAGAGATAGTTTCCAATCATGCATATTCCAAAACATGTTATTTCCAAACCAATGCATGAGCATTCATCTTCAAGTGTGTGAATATGTTATACATGGTGCACAATGATACAGGGACACATATGAATGAATTGTATGTGTGTGCCTATAAAGGTGCACAACGATACAGGGACACAAATGTATGATATGTGTGTGTGTGCATAACCCTTGTAAGAGAAAGATAATGTCTTAGTATACCTTTGTAGAACCAAATTGCACCCTTTCTCTTTGAAGACTTAGAACTTACTTTGACTTGTTGTTTCTTCTTCCTTGAAGCTTGAATCATCATGAACCTAAACAACTAAGTCATTACAAGTAAACATCATTTTGATATGGAATTCATGCCAACAAAAACTAAAACCTAACACTAGTGGACTATGGCTTTGATCAAGGTACTCTTACTCTTTATTTTGATAACATGAGTGCAATTAACATTTCTAAGAATCCTGTTCAGCACTCCAGAGCTAAGCATATAGACATTAGACATCACTTTATTAGAAAGCTAGTTGAAAGCAAACGCATTATACTTGAACATGTTGCCACAAATGATCAACTAGTGAATTTGTTCACCAAGCTCTTAGACTCAACTAGGTCCAAATAACTTAGTAGATCTATTGGGATTTGTCACATGCCTTGATGATTTCTGGTGATTGATCCCATATGGAGAGCTCAAGCAAAGAGAGCAAATTGGCATAATAATGCATTGTGCTCATTGATAATCTTTATGCTTCTTTATTAATTGCTTGAGATGATTGGTTGTACATATTCTTATATGTTTATTTTTAATAAGTGTACAATTTTGCTTTACATTAAATTCCATGTCATATTTATGATCAACCGTGCATTTTTGGAATAGGGAAATTTACTTTGGAATTACAATTTTGAATGACCTATGATTGATCTTCATGACATGATGATTCTATAAATGACATGCTTTAAATTGATGTGCCTGAAGTAACTCTTAAATTCTCAAAAGAGAATGTGCAAAAATTTATGTGTGAATGCAGTTATGAGACTTCAATCAATAAGGATCTAGTATCCATTCAAAATATTTTACAATCCAAAAGTATCTCTCTCTTTATTTGTCGAACAAGGCTGCTATCATAAAGGCATCCCACCTAAAAAAAATAAAAAAGGGCACAATAGTCACTTATATCTTGTTTTGCTTATAAAGTTTGATATTGTTGCTCTTAAAATTGAATTTATTTTACAATCTATATATTTCTTTTCCAAATACCATGATTTTTTGATCTTGAATGCAACTTGTCTTGCATGCAAATCATTCGTTCACACAATTTTCATGAAATAAAACTCCTTGAATCTCTCACACTTAACTTAGTGGCATAAATTTGTTTATATGATTATGTGTATGCCTTTATGCCATAAGCTCTCCTTGCCAAATGCTTACTTATTAAGGGGATACTCATTTGCCTATCTCATGACAAAAATGGGGAGTAGTGTGAAGCCTAAGGGGGTTGCATATTAGAAGAGATTGACTATTTATGGGGAGTTTACTCTTTGGGAAAGTTGTTGTAACCATTGAGGGGGAGCATGGTACATTGCATGGCATGAATTAACTACATTATGTGGTTGTATTGGTTCAATTTGTCATAGCTTTTGATTTTTTTTTGGTTAAAAGCACCTCAAACACACAGTCATGGAAGGTACTTTCTTGTTGAATGTGTGTAGGTTGGATGTTTCTACAAGCCTTTTTGAAGATGATCAAGACTTAGATTGTACGGCTTACAGTAATGTAGAAACTTTTGTTGACCAATTTATTTTTTTTGTTATGAGGTTGTCTTGTGAGTGGTGATTTTGTCATGAAATAGCCAAAAGGGAAGATTGTAAGTGCCTCATTTTATGATTGGCTTATTTCGTTGACAAAATCACAATTGGGTCAGATTTTGTAAAGGGTAGATTAGGACATGAAGATCTTCCATTGGACTCCTAGTGCTTTAAGGAATTTAGATTACTTGACTATACTTTTAAATTAAAGAGGTGTAGGTACACACACTCACTTGCATGTATTATATACTTGTCTTCATGCTTCTTGAATGATGCATTTTTATGTCATTCATCACTTCCACACTTACACATTTTTACATATAGGATAGTTTGTTGAAT
Organism: Dipteronia dyeriana; assembly: GCA_032871835.1. NCBI lineage: Eukaryota > Viridiplantae > Streptophyta > Magnoliopsida > Sapindales > Sapindaceae > Dipteronia > Dipteronia dyeriana. The sequence continues at coordinate 78,696,007 of CM065296.1, read as the reverse complement.
TTGTCTGGAAAAGAGGATTTTCCTATTCATCGCGGTACAGGTTGATGGCTGAGCACCTGTCTCTGCCGCGGTCCCAACAGCGTTTGGTTCCAGAAGATGCATGAATTGTGGACCGCGGTCTGTGCACTTGTCTGCATATCGGTCCATGTTGCTTATATCACATCCTATTCATATGCACGCCAAGTGGTCTCCACCGCGGTGTTGTCCAGATGGTGCACCGTTGAATGCACCAAGGTATGGACAACTTGCCCATGCCGCGGTCCAGCCAGCGGTAATGATAGGATTTGGTTGCCTTTGTTCAAAACGATATCATTTCATCTAGGATTCCATATATATATATATATATATATATATATATATATATATATATGTTCTTTTCCCTTTTTGGCTCTTTAGAGCTTCAGAATCAATCTTATATCATTCCTCTTTTAGCTTAAGAGTGACTTGCAAGGGAAAAAAAAAGCAAGTACCCATTTTTATTGTTTAAAAACCCAATCACCCATCATTCATTCATGATTCAAGCATCATATAACTTTATCTAGGATGTTTCTTAGTACATGTTTTTCATCTACTTAGTTGACTTCGTAAGTAGAACATCATCTTCATCTATTTTCATGTTCTTGCTCTTTTATGACCTGTGTACATTTAGATTAGGATTCTCATCACAAGTTGAGTTTTTTCCATATTGATGTTTAGGTTGTTGTATTACGATAGCTATTGCATCTAGGAATGTTTTGATTTCATATAGTTAAGTTGTTATGCTTGTCATATAGCAACATGATATCTATGAATGCTTTGAATGTCATCATTAATTCCAAAATAAGCATTAAATGTTTTAACTTAGCATTTATGCATTTTAGAATATTTTCATATTCACCATAGGTTGCATATCTCTTCTTATTAAGAGTGAAGTCTTGTATTTACTGTGGGTAGAATACAAGCAAGAGTTGATTATTGCTATTAAAGGCCCACGGGTAGTAAAAACGGACTAGTAACCGTATAGACTTGATGTGATCAACCTAGGTTGTAATTTTTTTTTTTGTAAATAGTGGATTTGTGGGCGCGATTGGCTAGTCATTAGCTAATCCCATGGTTTATCCCTTGTCGAGGGGTTTACACGTAAATTCAAGTGTTTTTAATTTCCGTACTTTTACTTGAATTTATTGTTTGCTGGTTATGAGGTGATTATTTTTAATTAACATTGATTAATCAAAAAAATTGGTAATTGATTTGATTTAAACCTATTCAATCTCATCCCCCTCTAGGTTAATTATACACACTTTAAGGGAATTTCAATAATAATAATAATAATAATTGAAAAAAAAACATTCAACACATATAGAATCTCTTGCTCTAATGATTAATACCCGGGTGGAAATTATTATTATCCAGGCTCCAAAGAGTTTAATTTTAAAGTTACAATCTTCAAGACAATTGACCATAATTGGCGACCATTACGGGCTTGGATGTCAAGTCAGACCTGGAGCCGACCTTTTCGATGACCTTCATAGCATCAAATCCCTCAACGCCTAATCGAAGATGATGTTGGTTCTATCGAGTCACTTAGTATTTACAGTACAAATGAGAAACTGGGAGCCGTTGGTTCCTGGGGCGATAATGGCCATGGAGATGATCCCGGGACCGGTGTGCTTGTTGACGAGGTTTTCATCAGTGAAACCGTCATCGTAGATGGACTCGCCTCTGAGTCCATTTCTTTCGGTCATTATATACACTTAATTTAATTTTTGGTGACTTGTGAAGCTATATAAAAGAGCCCATAACATAGTATTTTATAGATGTAAGAGTATACATGAAGGAATAAAGATTCATGTCACCTTTTGACTACCATTTTCTCTTTACTCTTATCTTGTGCTTATATTATTAAGTAATTATTTTATTTTTCATTCTTAATCATTTTACAACATGTTACCAGCACGAGTCTCTAACCATGTTGTTTCGGTTTCCATATTTGAAAGCTTTCTACCCAAAGAGAAAAAAATCCAAGTTTGATATGTGATTATAGTGAACAAGTTCTTATTGAGATCGAACCCTCCGACAAACTATTTTAAAGCTTTCTACTCAAAGACAAAAATCATCTGTAAAGTACTATTTTTAGTTTATTATTTTTGTTCTAAATATTGGTTTTTATTCTTCTCCCCTTTTACTTTTGTTTACAAGATTATTTGCATTGCTAAGAAATAAAAGTAATACTTAATAATTAAATGTATTGTGGCATGAATATTGCGAAATATAGAATGAATGGATTACAACCCAAAGATCAAAAAATCAAAGAGCCTTAAGCTCGATCTAATATCTGAAAATTGTGAAATAAAAAAACCTAAAGCTCAATAATTTAATTTTTTAATATTGCAAAATCAAAAATTCTGAAGCTAAACATAATGATAATAATTTTTTTAATGGAATTTATCGATTGCAATCAAATCAAAATAAAAGAATAATGAATTTACATTGACTCAAACTGAAGTTATAAATTCCAATTGAAGTGATAATTATATTTAGACTCTGAAGTTCTAAAGTTCATTATTCTCAATTATAAACTTGAAGTTTATATATGCATGTGAAGTCATAATGAAGTTTTAAACTTTTATTAAAATAAATTTTATTATGAACCTGACGTTCTCAAAGTGGTAAATTATGAACTTAGTGCTATGATATAATCATAACCAAATATCCAATTGTTAATGGATATTATGCAATCATTTTATGTAATTTATTTAGGAGGACATGGACTTAAAATAAATTCCAAAAAATTGCAACAGGATAAATATGTTTTATCTCGTTTTAAGCACATTCTAAGTATTTCAATATGATTTACTTTGTTGTTATTTTGACTTAATTTATTTATATAACTACTTTTAAGAGTATGCTATGTGGTTGCAAATATGTTGGATCTTCCACATCAAAAAGTAAATTTAGGTTTATTTTTAGTTGTTCTTATTTCAATTATGTGATTTGATTTGATCAATGAATATAGAACCAGAAGTTCTAAAATCGAATCCAATTGAGAACTTGAAGTCTTCTTCAGTTAAAAATAAATTATTGAATTAAACCTGAAGTTCCATACTTTTGAACTTGAATTTTTGAATCAAAAGGTAATTAAGTTTACGTTGTTAAATGGATATTTAACAATTAGTTTATTGAAAAAGAAAATACATAGGCATGAAGCTGTAAATATTAATACAAAATCAAAACCAAAAGTTTTGTCTACCGATCATTTTAGAACCTAATGTTCTCAATTCTAAGTTAATCAGACTTGAAGGTCGAAATTTAATTTAAATTTTAATGTCAAATTTAATTAGAATTGAAAGGTCTGAAATTGATCTAATTGTGGTCTTTATCATATGAAGAAAAATAAATTGTAATTTTCAATCAAAACTTGAAGTTTTTAATTTTTCTAAATTTATGTTGCAAACCTGTAATTTAATAACAAACCATAATTTCAAGAGTTGGTATGATTTTATTAAAAACAAACATCTTTAAATAAGAGATTTTATTAAAAACAAACATCTTTAAATAAGAGACTCCAAAATGTGAATGAACTATTCATTATTTTTGCTTATTCCTCCTTATAAAGGTATGCAGATGTGAAATCTTATATTTTCACATACTATAGATTTTCATATTTCGCACATCTATTACTCACAAATTACTTATGTTATTTATTCACTAATATTTGAATTTATTCGTTTTGTAATATATAGTTTTATGGTCGCTTGAATTTTGCCATTAAACTTGTAATTGCAACAATCATGAAAACAAATTCATGTTTTGCAAATTTATAAGCTTTGTTGTAGTATCTAGTAATTGATATGAATTATCTGTGACTTATATTTTACTTTCATTGCTCATTTTTAATTGAAACATCTTGTGATAAAATGAGTATCATTTCTTCCCTATATAATTCCTTCACTTATTAAGGTACGAATGTGTGAAATTTTCATTTTCATGTAATAGAAAATATGAATTTTCAAGATTCATATTCTCAATGTCCATTTATGAATGTAAGAAATTAATATATTTCTTGATTAAAATATTATTTATTCATTATTATTATGATATCTAACATTATTATTATTAAGATTAGATATATTTTTATGTTTTAGTTTTTATTTGTTGGAATGGTTATTCCAAATCCTTTTGATTTGTTATTTAATTGTCATTATTTATGATGAATTTAAATATAAATATTTTACGGTAAATTATACAATAGTCCTTAAAGTTTGATAAAAGTAATGATTTGATTACCGAATGAAACGACATGACTAAAATATCTTACCCTTCGTGACTCAAATATTTATTTCTGAAGTAGCAGTATATATTATGATAATTAGATGCTTCGAATTTGCACTTCAATGAGCAATATTGAGATCATAAATTTAAGAATATTTGAATTGATATCATGTCTTCTTTCAATCATTACACAATTAGATAAAATATCACCCAATTGGATGAATATGATTCCGAAGCGAATATTGTTTTCATTAAACTATCGTGATGGTGATTGTGAATATAGATATGTAGTTGAAAGAATTATTAAAGTTAAGGTGATCAATACAAGAAATTCAATTAAATCAACAATAAGTGAAATAACACCAAAACAAAACAAGAAAATTTGAAAGGATTTTGAATACACCTTTCAGGAATTATAGAATCTTTTTGCTTGCTTTAGGTGTTAAATAAAAGGATTTAAAAAAAATACATGTCATAAATCTTAATATTTTGTTGATCTTTAACAAGAAAAAATGAATGCCCTAGAAGAGCTATTGTTTTGAAACAAAGTCGAAAATTGTTACATGAAAATATTTTGTATTTATTAAATTTGGAAGATCTATGAACAAATAAATTATTTTGAGTCAATTACAAATATTTTGCATGCATGTTTTTGCAGTTTATCCTATCATAAGATCATATGATTAATATTATGTTATGAACAAGAAGTTCAATTAAAGAAAACGATACATCAAAAAATTAAAATATTTTATTTAGGTATCAATTTCCTAAATGAAAAATTATTTTTTGCTGCTGAATGTCTCCAAAGGATATCAGACGATTTGAGATAGTACTTAAAGTACAATATGACAGAATAAACGAGATAATGATAGAAAAGATTTTCTTAAAGAATAAAAACTAAATTTTCTCGTCGTTAGGGGGAGAATTTTCATAAATTGATAAACGATGTAAAATTATATTGCATGCATCAACTTGTGAATTGCATAATATGTAAATAATTTTTTAGATGATTTGAAGAAAATAATAAAATCACAGTCTGTCAATTTACAAACACAGGTGGTTGTTCCTGTAGAACACTTTTTGAAATGACAGCAAAAATCATTGGTTAGTGAAAAATAACTTAGTTCAAATGATAAGGTTCCCTAAAAGTGGAAATTGAAATATCATAATCATGGTGAAAATAATACTCCAGTGACAAATCAATCATCATCATCAAAAGACTCCCGAAGAGTAAGTCTCGCAAGAGAAAAATAAAATCATAAAGATACATAGAGAAATGTTAATCTCCCCTATGAGACTCGTGTATTAGAAAATAGAAAGATCTCAATCGTCTCGTCTTAGTAGAGATACATGTTTATATTTTTCTAGAAGAAATAGTATTGTATAAAGATGCATGTGATGAACATTAAAGAGATTCCAATAACCCTTGAAGAGACACATGAATTATGAAATGTAAATCAATTATATTGGTAATATAAAAATTGAGATCACATATTGCTCTGCATGTTATGAAAAATGTGATAATGGTCATATACTAGATATTATATACATGTCAACAAAGTGATGAAAAATAAAAGACAAAGTTATAGTAGTCCAATTATTGTTTGATGACATCAAACTTGTTAAATATAAATGATTTTCATACGAAATAAGATAAAAGGTTTACTACATAAACCTAGTTTAAATGACATTTTGTGAAAGGGTTTTTACTACAATAAAGTCATTGTTATAGCAAACTCCATTATTGCAAACTTTAGCATTGGTGAGTTTGTAGTTAATATCTAGTCTTATTTTATTAGCACCATATAATGATTCCGTGGTTGCTTCTAGGTATTTTGTGGGGACTAATGATTCTATAATACAATTTAAGTCTGCTCCTGTGTCAATAAGTGCAGTAGCACGGATATTATAGTTGGATGCTATTCTTATGTCAATCTCAACATACCATTTTTGTATTCTTATTTCTTGTATGGAATTAAAAAATAGCTTTGGTAGTCCTGATATGAATTTTTCCTTCAAATAGGCATTAGCATTGTCAGGTCTTTGGAAAACTCTGATTAAGAAAATATCTTTGTACCATTTAAAATCATTTAGTTTTTTACATTTTAAGTTTTGTATTTTAAAAAATTCTTTTCCTTGATTTATGTTTGGGTTCCCTACAAAGTGCATTAGTATGGTATAACATAGGACATCAATACTGTCAGGTTCAGATGTAGTGGTAGTGGTCCGGGTCTGTGTTAATGGATGACGCAAGTAATTAAAAGTTACATTTTGTATATATTAAATTTAATAAAACAAAATGCATATAATGCATACACCTTGGTTAATGTTTTGTTGAAAGAATCAGCAAACTTGATTTCAAAGAAATATATATTGATTGTTTGAAACTTATTAATACTCCTGTTAAACTTACAAATTATACTATTCTAAAGATTAATTAATAAGATGAATTTTTTTGGAAGATAATATTTAGTTTCGGTTGATGAATTGAGTGTTTTCCGATTAGCATAATAATACATGAATCAATATATATAAGAAAAAGTCATGAAGTACTTTTTTCATTGATAAAACTTATTGGATGGATACTTCGATACCTATTATATAAAACTACAGTCAAACATGATCCTCCCTCGTTTTCTAAAAAGATAATGAAGAACATTTTGGTCTTGAAGTATCAAAACTATATTTAAATGGTGTTTTATAATAAAAAAACATGATGTTGTATACGACAAGTTGCACCAATTTGAAAAGCAACTATAGTAAAGTTATTCATATATAATCTCTAAAAGGTTGGGATGAGATGGATAGAAATATATTAATAGAAATATTAAAGCATCAACATCAGAATGAGGGGGGCCGTATTTATCGAGGGTTTTTACATATTGAAGGAATCACAATGCACTGTACTTTTTTTCTTTTAACATGATAGTTTTGCAACCCTAACACCATCAAAGGTTAATTTATGATGCAGATGGTGTTAGGGTAGTGTTTTGACGTAGTACAAATGACACTCCCAGACAGTACGGTCGTTGTTGGAACCCCGTTCACCGGTTACGCAGCGGAGCTAGGTTTTAAAATTTTTAATACAGATCATAATTTGTATCTGTGACCAGTGAACTTGAGATCGTAATTATTTTTAGGAACTAATACATACAATATGTAAACACAGGAAATTAAAATCGATATAATCAGAAGAAGAACATACCAACGTTTAGAGGCTCCTTCACTTTTCGATATGCTCCTGTTTGAACCAATCTTACCAACGTTTGGAAGCTCCTTCACTTTACGATGAGCTCCTGTATGAACCACTCGATCTTTATCGCTATCTTTCGGGACTGGCAACTGTGTGTGGATGCGTCACAGTCTCAGGAACTTGAATGATGGATGTAGAGAAAAGACTTGAAGAAACTCTTTCTTCAAAGAAAAAACTAACTAGAAAAATTCTAGTTCTTAATATATATATATATATATATATATATATATATATATATGTAAATAGATATTAATAGTGCACGACTATTTCACATCTTATGGAAAAAGGAATTACATTTTTGTTTCTTTTTTTTTCAAAACTGCACTTGCATTTATATATATATATATATATATATATATATATATTTATTTATTTATTTATATATTCTTGTTTGTATCCTATACAAAAACTTATATATGTGTACACACCAATTTGCATCCAATGCAATCTCTTGTGTTATAATTGATATATATCTTTTAATTATCCTTTTCAATTATATCTAATATATTAAAAATGATAATAAGTATTTTAAATTTAAACTTAAATTCAAATACTTAGATAAATGATTTAGTAAAATAAAATAATCCTATTATTTTATCTTCACCTAAATCTATATATCAAGTAATACCCTCCAATTAATAGTTAATTAATAATTCATAATTATCAATATAATTAAATAATCTAATTATTTAAATAATTTAACTATTAACATTCATTCATTAAATAATCTCATTATTCTATTAATTCTCGAATATATATACGTGTCACTTTTGTAACACAATTACCTGAACAATCCAATTAATTAACCGTGACCCTTGTTACCTAAGTCGATCGGGCTAGCAAGAGGACCTAATGGACCCACAGTATTTTGAGCTCCAATAATCCTTGGAATCATTAATTAAACTCTATAATTAATATTACTTGATTATTAACTCCGGTGTTATTACACTAAAAACTCAAAGCTGTACTCTCTCAACTGTAGACGCTTTTACACAGACCGATACAACTCGGTGTCCATTGATATAGCTATACATATGGTGTGATCCTCCACAGTAGTTCATAATTAGAGCTGGGTCATAATATCCGTTATACCCCTCTCATTACATATATCCTTTAAGTACCGTTGATTCTCTAATGGACAATAAATCCAATTTCCTTACGGAATTAGGAGATCGCTCATATTGTCCAAGCCCCGAATCAACCCTTAAGGGAACTACCATATACTTCTCATAAGAAGGAGTGGATTCCACTATTGTGTACAAACCTTCCCAGCCACAAGCCAAACCGCAATCCCAACATATAGAGCATACTGTTTGGGAACAGCATCCGACCTCACCCATGGTATATCAAATACCATGATCTAACCTGAAGGAGTCGATATGACACTCATGATTAAGATCACTCACATATAGTCATCATTAGTTGATATATATGAATCTCATCGGTAAACAGATCTTGGTGAGAAATTCATATAGATCATGACCCAGTCCTATATGATCACATCATATAAGGTGCCTACATTCCTATATCTCAGTTGAATGATTCAGGATAGAATCATCGTATATTACGGAATAGACCGTAACTATAGATTAACCACAAATAAAGTACCCGGCTTTATTTGCTATCTATGGACTTTTTAGATTGCACGTCTCTTACTGTATCCATCCATATATGACACTCATATACACAGTTCGAGATTATATGTGGCAATCTTGGATGTTAAATATATGCACAAGTTATAAAATAAACAACACAACAAGAATGAATTGAACTTTTCCTTTTATTTATTTCATAAATCCATTTACAAATTACATCTTTAAGGCATAAACCCCAACAATCTCCCACTTGAACTAAAGCATGTGAGGCATGTCTCGCAACCCTAGACCATCTAGGTGACCCGAAAACACTTAAGCCGGTAAGGTCATTGTAAATGGATCAACACGATTGTCTTGTGAGGCTATCTTTGTGACGATCACATCTCCTCTCTACATTATCTCTCTAATGAGATAAGACTTTCTCTCTATATGCTTCCCTCTCTTATGGCTTCTTGGTTCTTTGAAATTAGCCACAGCACCATTGTTATCACAATAAAGTATGAATGCTTATCCAGGTCTGGAATAACTTCCAGATCACTCAAGAACTTACAGAGCCAAACAGCCTCTTTAGCAGCTTTACAAGCGTCTACATATTTGGCTTCAATGGTGGAGTCAGCAATGCAAGATTGCTTGATACTTCTCCATACAATGGCTCCACCACCCAGGGTGAATACTGATCCAGACATGGATTTCCTAAAATCCCTATCTGACTGAAAATCAGAATCCGTGTATCTTAATAGGATCAAATCCTGCCCGGAATACACTATCATATAGTCTATCGGTATCCGAATATACTTGAGAATTGTCTTGACAGTAACCCAATGATCTAATCCTGGGTTGGACTGGTATCTGCTGACTACTCCCACTGCATAGCAGATGTCTGGTCCATTACATAACATAGCATACATGAGAGTACCTACTACCGATGCATAGGGTACACGTCTCATATCCTCAACTTCCTAAGGTTTCTTAGAACACTATTCCTTAGACAAGTGAACTTCATGCCTGGAAGGTAAATTACCTTTCTTGGAGCTCTGCATCAAAAATCGCACAAGAATCTTGTCGATATATGATGCCTGAGACAATGCTATGAGTTTGTTCTTATGATCCCTTATAAGTTGGATCCCTGGAACATAACTTGCCTCTCCTAAATCTTTTATTTGGATTTGGCTAGCCAGTCAGTCTTTACATCGGACAACACTCCCACATTATTCCCAGTGAGTAGGATATCATCTACGTATAGGACCAAGAAAACTACTTTCTTAGCAATTATTCACTTGTAGACACAAGGCTCATCGACGTTCTGCTCGAAGCCATAGGTTTTGATCACATCATCAAACCTATTGTTCCAAGATCTAGATGTTTGCTTAAGTCCATATATGGACCTTTGCAACTTGTAAACCTTTTGCTCTTGTTCTGAAGACACAAATCCCTTTGGTTGCATCATATAGATGCTCTCATCAAGATTGTCATTCAAGAATGCAGTCTTGACGTCCATTTGCCAAATTTCGTAATTGAAATAGGGAACAATGGATAAGAGAATCCTAATAGACATAAACATGGCTACCAACGAGAAGGTCTCTTCATAATCGACCCCTTCTTTCTGGGTATAACCCTTGGCCACTAGCCTTGCCTTGAAGGTCTCTACCTTCCCCTATACTCCTCTCTTTCTCTTGTAGATCCACTTACACCCTATGGGTTTTACCCCACCAGGTAAGTCTACAAGATCCCAGACTGAGTTAGAGTACATAGACTCTATCTCGAGATTCATGGCTTTAAGTTATTCCTCCTTACCAGGATCTTCCATTACATTTTTAAATATCAATGGATCATCCACACTATCAGCAGAGAAAACACCTTGTCCCTCACCTACACCTAAATAGCGTTCAGGTTGTCTCACAACCCTTTCACTACGTCTAGGTGGTAGTGTATCCTGATCAGGAACCATCTGACTCTCAGATATTTATGGATCAACAACTCTTGTTGATGAAATACTAGTCTTACAAAGCTCGAACTCATTTATTACACTCTTGGAATGAGATTTATGGTCACTAATGTAATTTTCCTCAAGAAACGTTGCATTTGTCGATACGAATACTTTGTTGTCTTCAGGACTATAGAAGTGTCCACCTCAGGTCTTCTTTGAGTTTCCTACAAACAGGCAGAAAACAGACTTGGAGTCTAGCTTTCCAGTTATGTTCTTCAGCATGTGTTTTGGACACTTCATATGCGGAAATGTCACAAACTAACTTTATGAACATTCCATAACTCTATATGAGTCTTAGGAACATATTTGGATGGAGCCACATTCAAAATATATGCCGCTGTTTGTAATGCATATCCTCAGAAGGAATTTGGTAATGATGAGAAACTAATCATAGATCTCACCATTTCCATTAGGGTTCTATTTCTCCTCTCCGCTACACCATTTTACTGAGGTGTACCGGGAGCTGTGAGTTAGAAAACTATCCCATGCTCAACCATGAAGTCTTTAAACTCTTGGTCAAGGTACTCACCTCCATGATCTGATCGTAGTGACTTGATAGTCCTACCTAATTGATTCTTAACTTCTGTTCGGAATTCTTTGAACATTTCAAATATTTTCGACTTCCGTTGCATTAGGTAGACGTATCCGTATCTTGAGTAGTCATCTATAGAGGTGACATAATACTCATAACCACCCCTAACTTTAACATTCATCGGTCTCTAGACGTCTGTATGTATAAGCTCTAGCGGTTCTTTAGATCTAAGCCCTTTTCCAGTAAAAGGTCTCTTAGTCATCTTACCTTCCAGACAAGATTCACAGACAGGTAAGGTGCCAACCTTTAACTCACTTAAAGGTCCATTTTTTACTAGTCTGTCTATCCAGTCAATGTTGCTATGACCAAGCCTTAGATGCCAGAGATACGTGTCATTATCTGGAGAAATCTTATGTCGTTTAGTTTTTGGTTTTTCAACCTTAAACATTTCATTGTTGAGCAGTGTAGTATGTATTAACAGTCTTAACACATACAAATTGTTTTTATTAATTCCTGAACAAATATTCAGACAATTCTTTCCAATAATAACACTTATTATTAAAAGAAACAGAATATTTTTGTTCTAACAACTTAGAAACAGAAATCAAATTCCGTGTAAATCCAGAAATATAAAATACATTGTCCAAAAATATATAATTATTATAAAAACGTAATCTAATTACGCCCACTGTTCGTGCCGTCATGACATCCCTTGACCCCATATGCATTAAGAAGGCTTGCTCCTCTAGCTGTGTCCAAGAATCAGTCTATTGTAAAGAAGAACAAACATGGTTAGTGGCCCCCGAATAAACTATCCTGGGTGAAGAATCATCTTCCACTAAACACGACTCAAAAACAAGTAAATCATATTTATTTTTCTTAGACTTCTTCTTGCTTTAGGCTTTCTTGGGTTTGGGATTACCCTTCAATTTCCCAGTAAGCCTCTTCTTCTTTTTATTATAAGAGGAAGATGGGTCGGCAACATTTGCCTCACCGGTCTTACCCTTGTTGTCCTTAGTCAAGGACTCAAAGGTAGTGAGCTCATTGAGCAACTATGTGAGATTGAACCTTAACTTGTTTATTTTGTAGTTACTCTTAAACTGGTCGAAACTCTTCGAAAGAGTCGTTAGTATGATTTTCACTTGACTGGGTTCGTCAATGGCCACAACATTGACTTCTGCCTTGTTGAAGTAGGACATCATGCTTAAGACATGTTCCCGAACTGACTTACCTTCCTTCATACGAGCGAGCATAGCGGAATGAACAACTTCGTGTCACTTTTGCTCGGAGGGCTGCCAGAACATAGCTTGAAATGACTCCATGATTTCGAATGCTAAAGTCATTGCTTTGTGCTTTGTGACAAACACATTTGTCATTGAAGCCAACAGATATGTTTGGGCCTTCTCATCAGATGAGACCCATCGCTCGTATGCTTCACGAACAGTTCGTGTGTCATTGACAGCATGTACTGGAGGACATTCCTCCGTAAGCACAAACTTGAAGCCTTTGGTGACCAAAATTGAATTAATGTTATGTTTTCACTTAGTGTAGTTATCACCAGCTAATATGTCATTTGCGAGAATTCGAAGTAATACAGAAGACATTATTGCTGAAATAAATAAAACATTTATGCAGTCATTTATTTAAAACAAGTGTGAGTGCTTTGGCAAAAATTTAAACATTATGCATGCACATGTTTAACGAACTAGGACTACCCTAAAACTAGTTACTATACCACGACAATCCAATATACCATAAAGATGTGCCGCCTTAGGGTCAGTCAAGTCTTTGCATGTTGGACCGAGACATTCTCAATCAAATGATATTCTAGAATAACTCTTATTCCATATCATTCAACCATCGTTCATTTAGTCAGGTTTTTTAATCAACAAACTTAATCAAAACCTTCATGAGTGTAACTTACCATTTCAGATCTTACGAGCTTAACTCGATAATTGCCGCATTAGGACCGGTCAATCTCGAAATACCCTTAGAAATCATATCCGTTAAGAAGTCAACCTTGGTATTGACCTTTGTGGAAACCCTCCTTAGGGAGGACGAAAGAAAAGCCGTTGCGAGGCCCCACTCGGATCTCATGGTGTTGAACTAATGATGGAGATCACGGGATATATATGTCGTATATCCCTCTCCCACTCACTATTTTAAAATTAGGGTTTTCTATTAACCGTTAATGCACTTAGACTCTACATGATTAAACGACAAACTTTAATCAAGTTATCTAGTGTATTAACTAATTAGAGCCAAATTCTAATTAACTAATAAATTATTAATGATTTTCAACAATTAAAAATCTAATCTATTAGTGAACAATCTAAGATTCAGTAAACTATTTACTAAGGTCAGATTATTATGATAGTGTTTACCAAGATTTAACAATTGAAACTCTAACACTTTATTCTGTTCATTTATTATTAGGTAATTAATCATATTAATCATAATTACAATAAATGACCCTATTAATCTAACTTATTAAACTCTTTAATAATTAGATTAATATTAATGAGAATTACCAATTTTTTTAACCATTAAAAAAAATCACATTTTCATAGCCAATTTATGTATTTACCCATTTTAATCACATTAAAAAAAATACATAAAATATCAGGCTATGATGCATGTATGATATATCAAATATATTTGTGTAGTCACATCTAATCGAAATGACATACGTATGCATGACAATGCTTTTATCATCACATAATATAAAGGATACATAAATTAACCGAGTACTGTGGATTATTTAACCTAAAAAAATTGGAATATAAAATTACAAAAATACCCCCAAGGCATTCCTTGGTCTTCTTGTAATTTCCGAGTCTTCCAGTCTCTTCAGGTCACTCCGATTCATCTCATGAATCCTTCTTAGCGATTTTTTCAAGTCTTCAATATAGGTTACATTTTTTTTACAATACAATAACAATAAACAAAAATATAAACAAAAATAATAATAATACAACCCATAAACCCTAAATCCACAGTACCATATAATTAACGATCAATCATGTGTTTATAATTAAAAAAAAATTACATACAAAAATAACATATAGTCAATTTAAATCGTGCCTACACAATCATACATACAAGAGCATCGAAAACAACTTTCTGTTCCGAAAATAAAATTGGCTTTGATACCAATAGTTGGAACCCCGTTCACCGGTTACGCAACGGAACTAGGTTTTAAATTTTTTAATACATATCATAATCTGTTTCTGTGACCAGTAAATTTGGGATCGTAATTATTTTTTGGAACTAATACATACAATATGTAAACACAGGAAATTGAAATCGAAATAATCAGAAGAAGAACATACCAACGTTTGGAGGCTCCTTAACTTTTCGATATGCTTCCATCTGAACCAATCTTTCCAACGTTTGTAAGCTCCTTCACTTTATGATGTGCTCCTATCTGAACCACTCGATCTATCTCGCTATCACCTGAGACTGGCAACTAAATGTGGGCGTATCGCGGTCTCAAGAACTTGAATGGAGGATGTAGAGAAAAAGACTTGAAGAAACTCTTTATTCAAAGAAAAAACTGACTAGAACAATTCTAGTTCTAAATATATATATATATATATATATATATATATATATATGTATATAGACATTAACAGTGCATGACTATTTCACATCTTATGTAAAAAAGAATTATATTTTTGTTTTTTTTTTTTTTTCAAAACTACACTTGCATTTATATATATATATATATTCTTGTTTGTATCCTATAAAAACACTTATATATGTGCACACACCAATTTGCATCCAATGCAATCTCTTGTGTTATAATTGATATATATCTTTTAATTATCCTTTTCAATTATATCTAATATATTAAAAGTGGTAATAAGTATTTTAAATTTAAACTTAAATTCAAATACTTAGATAAATGATTTAGTAAAATAAAATAATCCTATTATTTTATCTTCACCTAAATCCATATATCAACTATCACCCTCCAATTAACAGCTCATTAATAACTCATAATTATCAATATAATTAAATAATCTAATTATTTAAATAATTTAACTATTAACATTCATTCATTAAATAATCTCATTATTCAATTAATTCCCGAATATATATATACGTGTCACTTTTGTAACACAACTAATTGGACAATCCAATTAATTAACTGTGACCCTTGTTACCTAAGTCAATCGGGCTAGCAAGGGGACCTAATTGACCCACAGTATTTTGAGCTCCAATAATCCTCGAAATCATTAATTAAACTCTGTAATTAATATTCCTTGATTATTAACTCCGGTGTTATTCCACTACAAACTTGAAACTGTACTCTCTAAAGTTTAGACGCTTTTACACAGACCGATACAACTCGGTGTCCATCGAGATAGCTATTACATATGGTGTGATCCTCTACAGTAGTTCATAATTAGAGCTGGGTCATAATGTCTATTATACCCCTCTAATTACATATATCCTTTAAGTACCGTTGATTCTCTAATGGATAATAAATCCTATTTCCTTACGGAATTAGGAGAGCGCTCATATTGTCAAAGCCCCGAATCAACCCTTAAGGGAACTACCATCTACTTCTCATAAGAATGAGTGGATTCTACTATTGTGTACAAACCTTCTCAGCCACAAGCCAAATCGCAATCCCGACATACGGAGCATATTGATTGGGAATAGCATCCGACCTCACTCATGGTACATCAAAGACCACGATCTAACCTGATGGAGTCGATAGGACACTCAGGATTAAGATCACTAACATATAGCCATCATTAGTTGATATATATGAATCTCATTGGTAAACGGATCTTGGTGAGAGATTAATATAGATCATGGCCCAGTCCTATATGATCACATTATACAAGGTGCCTCTATTCCCATATTTCATATGAATGATTCAGGATAGAATCATCGTACATTACAGAAAGGACTGCAGCTATTGATTAACCACAAATAAAGTACCAAGCTTTATTTTCTATCTATAGACTCTTTAGATTGCACATCTCTTACTGTATCCATCTGTATATGACACTCATATACACAGTTTGAGATTACATCCGACAATCTTGGATGTTAAATATATGCACAAGTTATAAGATAAACAACACAACAAGAATGAATTGAACTTTTCCTTTTATTTATTTCATAAATCCATTTACAAATTTCATTTTTAGGGCATAAACCCCAACAGGTCAAGCCCCGAGCTAAATGTAATTTTTTCCTAAGGACTATACCACCATTACGGGGAATCGGTCATTTGATAAGGCCTATGTTGAAATGCATGTCTGCACACGGACAGGTAGACACTACAACCCCAACACAACCACAACGATACCTAGACGGGTCCATTACGACGTGGCGTTTGGATGCCACACATGCTAGAGAATGCATGGCATGTTACATTGCACAAACTGATCTACAGATTGGTTTCGGTGTCAATGTTTTTTATAAAGAATTTATCTAAAGTGCATACAACCCCAAATTTAACAGTGTTTCTAGAAACACCACAATAAGCAATTTGTTAAATCTTTTTAAAATCCAGCGAGATGACTTGATGGATGATTTACATAATCTATATGTCTCTATTGCATTAACTTTCACTTTTTGGAATACATGTGCCAAACATGACTATTTATGTGTCACTGGACACTATTTAAACTCTAATAGGAGGTTACATGAAAAATTCTTGGTTATCGACCTTTGGATTTTGCACATACCGTATAAAATATTTTTATTGTCATTGTTTCTATTTTAGAAACTTATGAAATAACTCATCGCATTATTTCTATCACAGTAGATAATGCATTAGCAAATACTAGCTCTATTGCATTGTTTAATGAAAGAAAAATCCTGCAAGATAGGGGTTAGTTCTTCCATCAACAATGTGCATGTCATATCATAAATTTAGTTGTACAGTTTGGTATGAAGGATGTAAGTCATTCGCATACATTACATTATAGATGCCCATTCTTGGATCCACAACTATAATCCAAGATTCCAAGAACTCAGCAGATACTGTACAACTTACGGTCTACGACCCCAACTATTTCAAACGGATATTCTGATAAGGTGGAACTATACTTACTTAATGCTGTAAAATTGTTTGGATTATGATACTTCTATTTCAGGTTTTTATAACATGAAAATGACTAAACTCGGACGTCCATTACTAACCCTAGACGATAGGTATGTGGTAAAGATTTTTGTTCAATTTTTAAAGGTTTTTTACGATGTCACTGTAGCTCTTTCCGAGGTCTATTACCCCACATCATCCCAGGCAATATATCAAATTATGGAAATGTCTGAAATGTTAAACACTCATAGGAAAGATATCTTAGGCACTACAGTTGTTGCCATGGAGACCAAGTTTAAAAAATACTGGTCAATAATGCCTTTCCTCTATGCCTTATGTGTTATAGTAGATTCTATGATTAAAATATCTGGTTTAGAAACTTTGCTTAAGTTTATCGGTGCTAATTTGACCGAAGATTATTTCGCCCAGGTTACTGACATTCAAAACAACTTATTCGACGTTTTAAATATTTATGAGAACAGGTTTGGTGGTATTGAAATGCAACCATCAGCACAACTTGGCACACTCCCGTTGAAGACAAGTTGGAACATTCTCAAACGTCGAAAAAAAATGGCAATCAAGTTTATCCAAACTAGCTGCTGCAACTTCCGGAGCCGAACTGAACAGGTACTTTGAAGCTCAGTTTGATTCATTCAAAAAGACGTAGGAATTTGATCTGTTGTTATGGTGGAAGAACTATGTCTACAGATATTCAATCCTGTCGCACTTAGCACGTGATGTAATCTTAATCCCCAGTGTCCACATTTTCTTTAGAATGAGTGGACGTATAATTGAACCAGGAAGAACTTCTTTGTCTGTAGAGATGGTAAAGGTTTTAGTATGCTTTCGAGATTGGGAGCATGCTCGAAAGAGGATGCAAAATGAAATGGTAGACGAAGAACTTATTCAAAATTTCTCCAATTTTTTTGTCGATGAGAGTTTTGGCAGTAACCAGGTCCAGGACTTGTAGTCGACATGTACATATACTTGTAATAAACTAATACGATTGCACTCTTTTTTCCTTACCAAGTTTTTATCCCACTAAGTTTTTCTTGGTAAGGTTTTTAATGAGGCAATCATGTAACTATATAATGTTGAAAGTCTGAAATAAATAAATATTTCATCATTTCTTATTTAGATTATTGCATAATTTCATAATTGTCATCTGTTTTGTATTTTCTTTAATCTTGTATCTTTATTTATTCTTTGTATTATTTTATTAAATAAAATAATAAATCCATCTATTTTCTACATTTTATTTCTTAGACTAAAATAATAAATAATATAAAAAAATTATAAATTTACAATTAAAAATACATAAGTTATATTGTTAAAAAAAAAAATTGTTATAACAATTAAATTTAATGAAATAAAAAAAATTAATTTATAAAGAAAAAATTGAAATGGGCATGGGCCCAACCCATTTGGCCCGCTTGAGCCAGCACGCATGCCGACACAACCCAGGACCGTGCCTACTTGTAGTGCTAGGCCAGACCCGTTTAGTAAAGGTCGTGCCCGGGTATGGTGCCAGACCCGACCCGTTTAGCAAAATGGGACCGGCAGGCCGTGCCAATCTGGGCCTTATTTTGCCACCATTAATTGTTGGTGTACAACACTTTGAATTTTTAATAATGTTGCATCCTTTGTCAAATATATGTTTATAACTAGTTTGTATGGTAATCTACATTTTATTTGATTTTTGACATATGGCAATACATCAAGGTTTTATATATTAAGATATCAACGTTAAGTGTTAATAATCTGACTCAACTTGGGCTAATTTTTCTTGGGAATGACATGAAACTCAGATTTTGTCGATATCTATCCAGGGATGTTTAAATTATCCATTAGGTTGAAAACCTACATTAGGAACGGGTTTAGGACTACCATTTATATCATGGTATGGGGACGGTTTTTTTTCTTTCAATCCCTAATTTAATTTCGGTACGGTTATAGGATTTCAAGCTTCTGTCTCATCCTGTCCCGTCCCCACACCCTACTTTCATTAGATATATATATATATATATATATATATATATGTATATATATATATATATATATGTATATGTGGGTAGTGTTAACCTGTGCTCTAAGGGCACAGGTTAACAACTAGAAATATGCTAAAAGAGGAAATAATTATTGCATTTATTGTCTCAATCAATACAATAAATGTATTTTGTAATAAATTTTTTTCCACTTTTAGCATATTTATAGTTGGTGACCTGTGCCCAGGTTAACATTACCCTATAAATAATTAAACCACGTAATTAGTTTTGGAATTAACACTAAAAAAAAAATAGTACCGTGACTACTGTCTTCAAAAAATCAAAATTCCCTAACATTAATATAATTTTCCTTCTTCTTTTTTTCCCTTCATTAAAATACTATCCCATTCTAGATCATTATATATAATACACCCCCACACAATTAATTTCATATTATTCAATAATTTTGATATGATCTTTATCAAAATATCAATAAAAATATATACTAATGGGATGTGGATGGTATGAGGTAAAAAACCGATCCCCTAATGAGAAATCCACGCAATCGTACAGTATACTTTAAGGTGGGTATTCATCGGAATTATATTTCTCATTCAAGTTGGTATTGGAGATGGTATTGGAAACCCGTCTCTAACCTGTACCATTAACATACCAAATCTATCCAAATCAAGTACGACAACAATGAACACGATCCAGATATCATCTCCAACAAACAACGATAAAATACTTCAACATTTTCTGAGTAAGTGAAACTCGAATCCTCCACCTTAGAGCATCTCACATCACATCTCTATCTCTCTCTAAAATAGAGTTCCAAAAAGGCATAATCCTCTCAGATTTTATCTCAATTTTTTTTTTCACTCCCTCCACACTTTCTATCTTTATCTTTATCCTTATTTTTATTTATATCGTCAAATGACTTATATTTTCGTTATTATTTTTTACTTTCTTAATCAATTATGGTTCAGCTAAATTTTTAAAAATATTATTTTTAATAACATTTGAAAATTGTTTTAATTTTTGTAAAAATATAATATTTTATTTGTGCATGAATATATAATAACTAATTTATAATAATTTAAGGGAGAACTTAAAAGTAACCAAAAAATTAGTTTGTTTATTTTTTTTACCCAAGATTAGTAAATTTATAGTTTTTACCAATTTTTCCACTTTTGAGATAAAATTGCCCTTTAGTTATAACTGAAAAAGAAAACAAAATGAAAAAAAAGAGATTGAAAATCAATTAATAAAGAAATAAAATTACATAACAAATTGAAAAGCACAACAACCCAAAACCGACCAACACTTACTGGTTTCATCATTAGTGTTAGTTCTTAGTGTTAACCAGAGAAGAGAGAAGAGAAACCAGAGGCGAGTTGCGAGAAACAAGAGGCAGCGATGACCACCACCAGAAAGAGACGACGATGACGTGCAGATGGAGACAATACCGTTGTAGACGTAGAGAGTCCAGATCTGACGATGAGACGAGACGAGCGTCGCCGCCGACGACCACCATGTAGAGTCGTTGATGACGAGATGGCAACATCATGGAGATGGAGACGATGACATCGTAGAGACAGAGAAAACGATGTCTACCCAACAACGGTTTGCAGTTCCTCTTTTCTTTTGATTTTAGGGTTTCGAATTTTTTGTATTTTTTGTTGATAGACTTTGAAATTGATTTTCTAATTTACATTAACAAATTGATTTGTTAAGTTGTGATTGTTTTCGATTTTTTAACAGTGATTATAACAAATTGATTTTAACTTGTGATTTTCATTGATACATTAAGAAAGCTTGAAGCTTTTGAGTGTTTTTTACATCTGGTGTTAGCATGATTTCATGTTAAAATAGTTAACATGATTTGTGGGTCCAAAATCTAACAACATGAAAATATACCTTAGTAGATGATGACCAGATCCCAGTTGTTTTTTTTTGTTTGGACATCTCATTCTTTGAAAGAAGTTTTGTTGACAGTGAACGTATCTTTTGTTTCTTTCTTTGGCCGTGTATATATGTTTTTTGTGGTTTAATTATTGATAGTGATAGACTTTGGAAGCAACTGGAATGTTAAAATATTGGTCCAGTCATGAGTTGTTGTGAACTGGTATGTTTTAATGATGTGAAATTATGTATTTTATATGGTTTAATTAATGGTGTGAAATTGGTATGAACTGGTGTGTTTAATTGGATATGACCGGTGTGTTTAATTGTTATGAACGGGTGTGTTTAATGGGTTATGACTAGTGTGTTTAATTAAGTATGACTGGTGTGTTTAATTGTTATGAACGGGTGTGTTTAGTGGGTTATGACTGGTGTGTTTAATTGGGTATGACTGGTATGTTTAATTATTGTGAACAAGTGTGTTTAATGGGTTATGACTAGTGTGTTTAATTGGGTATGAACTGGTGTGTTTAATTGGGTATGACGGGTGTGTTTAATTGTTGTGAACGGGTGTGTTTAATGGGTTATGACTGGTGTGTTTAATTGGGTATGAACTGGTATGTTTAACTGGGTATGACTGGTGTGTTTAATTGTTGTGAACGGGTGTGTTTAATGGGTTATGACTGGTGTGTTTAATTGGGTATGAACTAGTGTGTTTAATTGGGTATGAACTAGTGTAACCTGTGTGTTTAATTGGGTATATCTGGTTTGTTTAATTGGGACTATGTGAGTTTACTTAATTAAACCCAAGTTATTTGTATTTTACAGATGGAAAACATCGTTTATGATTGATAACTCCCATTTCTACACTCGGTGTAGCCTCCATATCCTGTCAATTGCACTCGTTCCTGAGTAAAAATCGAGTATTTAATGGTGCAACAAGCTTGTGTAGGTTCCTTTAGCAATCCCGGGGTAATAGTGCAAAATTGAGAAGAGTTGGGGCCAAAATGGAAGAAGTGAAGATTTAAAAGGTCAAGGCTGGCACTAGTGAAGCGACACTCGACCAGCGCCACCCTCACCAGTGCATGATATTAGTGGTGTGGCGCTGGTGAAGCACCACTCGACCAGCACCACCCTCACCAGCTCACGATATCAGTGGTGTGGCACTGGTGAAGCGCCACTCGACCAATACCACCCTCACTAGTGCACGATATCAATGGTAAGGCGCTAGTAAAGCGTCACTCGACCAGCGCCACTCTCACCAGCGCACGAGATCAGTGGTGTTGCGTTGGTGAAGCGCCACTCGATCAACGTAACACCAGCGTAAGTATCCAACTCAGTAAAACTTCTAGGGTTTCGTGCCTCACTCTTAAACATATAAATACCCCTTCTTGAGCTCTTCTTGGATCTCTTGCATGACCCTTAAGCTTCAACTTCTCTCATTACAATCCAAAACCTCCAAGACACCACCTTTCACCCAAATCTCTTACCTTTCACATAAATCTTTCACCGAATCACTTCATCAACCCTGTAACCCATCATCCAAACCTCAAAAAACCATTATACCAAAAACCAAATATTCAACTTTCCCACCATTTCCCACCATAAAAACCCAACCTTGGAGCAAAAAGGGGAGGATCAAGAGAATGAGCAAGCCAAGCACATGCAACCAGCCAAGAGAGAGGACATCTGCACTTAGTTTATTCTTAACCTTTCTCTCTTTCATTAGCACTTGTATTTGATTATGACTTGTATGAAAATCAAATCTTTTGTAGCCATTTCTTTTATTATGAACTAAACTCATCTTGGCTAAGGCCAAGATGAAACCTTTACTATGATTTACTAATTAAGACCACCACTTTATTCATATTGCTTGTGTTTATGTATATGTATTTCATTCTTTAATTAACATTGAGTGTCTAGCTAGCCTTTGATGTGTATTTGGTTGTTGTGTGATGTACCGAGAGGAGAAGCACACGACGTGCTTGATGAAATGCATGATAGAGGTCTAGTAAGGTAGAAATATTCAAGGCTAGTCTTTAGGACTTACTTAGTGAACCATTAAGCTTAATGAACTTGTATGTATTTTGGATTACCATCGAGAGATAGGTTATTGGTGCATATAAGTGTTGTTTCTATTACTCGGGAGAGAGTAGAGACTAATAGAGGGGGTCACGAGTTTACATGTACACTTGCATAATTTATTCATAATGGTGTGTCTATAAATTAATGAGGATTGGTTAGGTGGATTCAAGGTCTTTGCCTAAGTTCCTAATAGCAATACAATCACTTGCTTGTGTGTGACTTTGTCTTGTTTGCTTGTTGTTTAAGTTTTATTAGTTGCAGTCTAGGAGTAGTTTATATTTAATTAGTGTTAGTAGTCTAATTTAATCATCAAATATTTGCTTGTCTAAATAGTAGTTTAATCAATCAATTGTGCTAATCAATTAATCAATCCTCGTGGAACGAATCTTATTTATCATTGTGCTACTCCCACGGCTCCGTACTATTGCAGGTGCTCATTTAGGAGTGATCAATTTTTGGCGCCGCTGCCGGGGATTGAGCGGTTTATTGATATCACTACTAGTTGATTCATTACTGATTTAGACCTTTTACTTTTTGTTCATTTTCTTTTGATTATAGGCGGTTGCTCTTGTATGCATCATAGTACAAGGAGCAATAATTTACAGGATTTGAGATTTGACCCGGATATTGAGGGAATAGCTCGGAGAATTAGATGGATTCAAAGACTAGCCATGGAAGAAGGATTGGGGGCACAAGATCCCGTTCTAGCTGCAATCTAAGGGGGGCAAAATGAGCAAAACGGAGAAGATGACAGCGCCATGAGAGATTATGTGATGCCAAGGGTAGATCCAAATATATCACCAATTCAACTCCCGACAATAGCCGCGAACAACTTTGAGATCAAATCCCATGTCTTTCAAATGTTGACAATGATGGGACAATTTGGTGGTTTACCAAGTGATGACCCCGATGGGCATTTGAGGAATTTTAACCAGATTTGATCAACATTTAAGATCAACGGGGCTACGGAAAAAGCGATTCGGTTGAGGATTTTCCATTTCTCATTAAAGAATCGAGCTAAGGCTTGGTATGATTCATTGGCACCAGGACCAATCACTACTTGGGATGAGTTGGCCCAAGCATTCTTAAGTAGGTACTTCCCTCCTGGAAAGGCGGCACAATTGATGAATGAAATTCATCAATTCTCCCAATTTGAATCGGAATCCTTGTATGAAGAATGAGAGAGATACAAGGAGTTGTTGAGAAAATGTGCGTGTCATGGGAGGCCAAAATGGTCAATTGTAGAGAAATTCTATCGAGGTATGAACTTAACCACTTGCCAATTTGTGGATGCTTCAGCGGGTGATTCTTTGATGAATAAGTCAATGGACGTAGCCGATGATTTAATTGAAGAAATGTCAGTTGCAAATAGCTATTGGGGGGATGACCGAAAGGTACTAAGGAATGCACCCGGAATGGTGGCAATTGATCAAATGACCACAATACAAGCTTAAATAGAGGCTTTGTCCAACAAAGTTAGCAAGTTGGCAAGCTCTAGTGCGGGCCAAGTGAATATGGTGAATTGTGATTGGTGTTCGGGGCCTCATGCAAGTGTTGATTGCCAAGTGGGAAACCCATTTGCAACCGGTTCCATGGAACACGTCTCCTATGTGAACTACAACAAAAATTTTCCCTACCACAACTCCAACAACCAACCCCTAACCCAAACAATTACCCTTATTCCAACACCTACAATCCAGGGTGGAGAAATCATCCTAATTTCCCATGGAAAGACAACCTATAACCTTAACAACACCAACCAACTTTCAAACCACCCGGATTCACCATACCACAACAAGCCCCTCCTAACCAACAAGCCCACTTCCAAAACCAACCCCACCAACATCTAACCGAGAGAAAACCAACAATTGAAGACTTGTTGTTCAAGTACATGGTTAATCTTGATAATCAGCCATGACTTGGCATTGAAGAAACTCGATACCAAAGTTGATCAAATTGCACAACATTCACAAGCCGCAATCCAAAATCTTGAAGCACAAATTGGTCAATTGGCTAAAGAGTCTCAAGTTCACCAACAAGGAACCTTTCCAAGTGACACGGTAGTTAATCCCAAAGAGCAATGGTAGGCAATCAATTTGAGGAGTGGCAAGGAAGTTGAGCTTCCTAAAGACTTTGGGAAAGGAAAAAAAGTTATGGTTGAAGAAGAAGAGACTTTTGAAGACCCATCGGTGGAGGAGAACCAAGTTAATGTGCTCCCAAATACTTCTCATGATTTACCTCCACCACCACAAGTGAAGGCATATGTACCTCCCATTTCCTACCCTCAGCGATTAAGGAAGCATAAAGATGCCCAACATTTTTCCAAATTCTTGGAGATTTTCAAGAAGCTTCATAACAATATCCCATTCACCGAAACCTTGGCGCAAATGGCCAAGTATACCAAGGTTTTGAAGTAGCTCTTGGCAAACAAGAAGAAATTGAAGGATTTTGAAATGGTGCCTCTAAATGAAGAATGTAGTGCAATATTACAAAATAAGTTGCCTTCAAAATTGTAAGATCCCGGGAAGTTCATCATTCCATACACTATTGGCACATCGGAGTTTGGGAAGGCATTGATTGACTCTGAAGCAAGTATCAATTTGATGCCCTTTTCGGTGTTTGAACAGTTGAATGTTGGAGAGGTGAAACCTATACACATGACACTATAATTGGCGGATCGATCACTCAAATACTCAAGAGGGGCACCGGAAGATGTACTAGTGAAAGTGGAGAGTTTGTACTTCTCCATAGACTTTGTTATCCTTGAGATGGAGGAAGATGTTGAAATTCCGTTGCTTTTAGGAAGACCATTCTTAAAAACGGTGATTGATTTGAAGGACGATAAAATGACTTTACGGGTTAGGGAAGTCAAGGTTGAATTTGACTTGAAGGAAGCCATTAAAATGCTTAGAATGGCCGAGAGTTATTCAAGAATTGAAATGGTGGATCCCATGATTAGAGAGTATTTGCAAAAGGAGAGTCCTAAAGAGCCTCTAGAGGCTTGCATTATACATAGTGTAAGTGAAGATGATGTGGATATGGACATAGCGGAGTGTGCCTTGCACTTGAGCTCCCTACCTTTGAAAAGTTTGAGAAATAGAAACCATTTTGAAGAACTCGGAGTTGGGGAGCCAAAGCTACCCCTATCAATTATGAAACCACCCCAACTAGAGTTGAAGAAACTACCCTCTCACTTGAGGTATGCTTTTTTAGGGGAATCACCATCACTTCTGGTTATCATTTCGGATTCTTTGACAAGACTTGAAGTAGAGAAGTTGATAAGAGTTTTATGAGATCACAAAAGGGCAATTGGATGGTCCATCTTGGATATAAGAGGTATTAGTCTGACTTTATGCATGTATAAAATACTAATGGAAGAAGATCATAAGCCATCGATGAAGCATCAAAGGAGGCTAAATCCCAACATTCAAGAAGTAGTTAGAGTGGAGGTCTTGAAACTACTAGATGTGGGTATTGTCTATCCAATTTCAGATAGTAAATGGGTTAGTCTAGTGCAAGTAGTCCCAAAGAAGGGAGGAATGACAGTTGTTCCAAATGAAAACAATGAATTGATCCCTCAAAGAACCGTTACTGGTGGAGAGTATGTATAGACTATCGGAAGTTGAACAACGCCTCTCGGAAGGACCATTTCCCACTCCCGTTCATAGATTAAATGTTGGAGAGGTCGACCAGTCATGACTACTATTATTTCCTTGATGGGTATTCCGGCTACAACCAAATCCCTATTGCTCCCGAAGACCAATAGAAGACCATTTTTTCTTGTCTTCATGACACATTTGCATATAGAAGAATGCCATTTGGGTTATGCAATGCATTGACCACATTCCAACGGTGCATGATGGCAATATTCTCGGATATGGTAGAGAGGTTTATAGAAGTGTTCATGGATGACTTCTAAGTTTTCATCCTCTTTTGATAATTGTTTGAAGAACTTGGGAATAGTTTTGCAATGGTGTGAAGAAAGCAATTTGGTAATAAATTGGGAGAAGTGCCACTTCATGGTTAAAAAGGGCATTATGTTAGGCCATCGGATCTCATCCAAGAGGATTGAAGTAGATAGAGCCAAAATAAAAGTCATAGAGAAGCTACCTCCTCCCACCTCAATCATGGGCATTAGAAGCTTTCTTGGACATACCGGGTTCTATAGACTCTTCATCAAGGATTTCTCAAAAATCACAAAGCCTATTTGCAACTTGATAGTGAAAGAGACCCCCTTTAATTTTGATGAAGAGTGCCTCCTCGCATTTGAGAAGTTAAAGAAGGACCTTACATCCACCCCTATCATGTCGACCCCCGATTGGGCCATTCCGTTTGAACTCATGTGTTATGCGAGTGATCATGCAGTAGGAGCCATTTTGGGGTAAAGAAAAGATAAGAAGCTCCATGTAATTTACTATGCAAGCCAAACCCTTAATGATGCTCAAGTGAACTATGCCACCACGGAAAAAGAGCTTTTAGTCATTGTATTTGCCTTTGACAAATTTTAATCTTATGTAGTGGGCTCTAAAGTGATTGTGTACACTGACCATGCAGCAATCAAATATTTAATGGGAAAGAAAGACTTCAAGCCACTACTTCTAAGGTGGGTGCTCTTGCTTCAAGAGTTTGACTTGAAGATCCGCGATAAAAAAGGATGGGAGAATTTGGTGGCGGATCACCTTTCAAGACTAGAGAGGGGAAAAGAAATGAAAAGCTCAAACCCCATCAATGAGCACTTTTCGGATGAGCATTTACTAGTGGTCCAAGAATTAATGACTCCTTGGTTTGCCGATTTCATGAATTATCTTGCAAGTGAGGTTATGCCGGTGGATATGACTTTCCACCAAAAGAGGAAGTTCCTTTCCAATGTAAAGTTATACCTATGGGATGAGCAACTCCTTTTCCGGGTTTATGGTGATGGGCTTATTAGAAGATGTGTACCCGAGGAAGAGATGAGGGATATCCTCATGCGTTGCCACTCTAAGGAGTGTGGGGGGCACTTTGAAGCAATTAGAACCGCAAGGAAGGTCCTCCAATCGGGATTCTATTGGCCTACATTATTTTGAGATGCAAGGAGTTTTGTGGAATCATATGACCGGTGCTAAAGGACTGAAAAATATTAGCAAGAGGAATGAGATGCCACTCAATGTAATGCTTGAAGATGAATTATTTGATGTATAGGGTGTTGATTTCATGGGGCCATTTCCAAGCTCTTATGGTAATCATTATATTTTCGTGGCAGTGGACTACGTGTCAAAGTGGGTGGAAGCAATAAACACACCCAAGAATGATGCCCATGTGGTCACTAAATTCTTAAAGAAGAACATCTTCATAAGATTCGGTACTCTAAGAGTGATCATTAGTGATGGAGGCTCTCATTTTTGCAACAAGAGATTGCTCTAACTCAATGAACTTGATGAGATTCGGCTTGAGGCATATATGAATGCCCGAATATAAAAGGAGAAGACCAATAAGTGGCATGATAGAAGAATTGTAGAGAAAAACTTTCAAGTGGGGAATCAAGTTCTCCTTTTCAACTCAAGACTCTGTTTATTTCCGAGAAGCTCAAAAATCGGTGGACGGGTCCCTATACCGTCACTCAAGTGTTTCCATATGGAACCGTGGAAATTGAAAATGAAACAAAGGAGAGGTTCAAAGTGAATGGACAAAGACTAAAGCTTTATTGGGAGATTGCTTTGGAGAAGGCAAAGGAGACAGTTCTTCTCAAAGAACCCGCTTGAGAAATCATCAAAAGGAGGTACCATTTTTTACATAGTAGTTAGGTTATATTGCTTTCATAAATTTAGTTTTATTTTTAATTTTGAGTGTTTTATTTTGAGTTTTCCCTCTCCAAGCATGAATCATGCATTGTGAACTTGTTTTGAAAAGTTTGGATTCAATATGGACATTGCATAATTTAGGTTTGGGGGTACTAGGAGAACTCAATATATATACTTTATTATTAAAAAAAGTTAGAATTGTATTAAACCCATACAGTGATTTGTTTTGTTGAGTTCATGAGTGTGCATAGAATTTTTTTTGGATAAAGGGAACTCAAAAGAGGCAAAATGGTCACTAGAAGACGAAGTGGAAAAGAGTATAAGATTGGCGCCACTCGACCAGCGCATGAGGTGCGCACTACCAGTGCCAATCACTCGAAAAGTTGCGCTAGTGGAGTCCGCTGGTGTGGAGCTGGTCCACCAGCTCACGGGTAAAAATGCTGGAGCCAGCCACTTAGTGAAACGACAGCGTTTTAAGCTGGTCTCTAGTTGTGCTGGTGCACATGCGTAATTAGGCACTACTCGACCAGTGCACATGTCAGGTGCATGAGGTTAAATCCTCTCGACGAGCAGCAATTCGTCATTCTCTCAAACAAACCCAACGACAACTCTCTCTTCCTCTCAAGTCTCTCATGCACGAAATTGGTAAGTTCCTATATAAACACTCTTGTTTTACATTACCTTCCTCCCAATCTTGAATGCAAAATCCTCTCCACATAATCTAGGGCATAGATTTGGGATTTTTATATGCTAGGGTTTATAATTTGGGGATTTTTAGTTTTGAAACTTGCATTGTTCGAATTTGGATGAATTATTGCTTGGATTTTTGTCTATTTGTATATTTGCAAATCATTGGAGCCTTTATTGGTGTGAAATTGGTTTCGGATTATTTTATGTTGTGAATTGGGCATAGTTCTTGGGTATTGGTTAATTGTCTTATGGAAATTGGGCGTGGTGTTTAATTTTGTGGCTATAGAAGTGCTTGTGGAGGTGCCCGGTTGCACCTAGTGCCATTTTGTGTGAAGTTTTGGGAGTTGGTTTATCGAGTTTTCAACAAAAAATTTGTTCGTGTGGCTACAAATATAGGTAAGTCCAAGACTCCTGCAGGAGGATTACCTCAAGTTACGACAGGTACCACTAGGAGCAGAAAACGGCAAGCCCTAGAGTTAGAACCACTTGTTGAGAACAGAGACCACCACAGAAGACTTCAGAAACTCCGAACCCCAGCAGTAATTATGGAACAAAGAATCCAATTAGCTGACCTTATGGACACCTCTTTACCTCGATTAGTTTAAGATAGGAGATGGGAGATATTCGTGCAGCATCCGGTTAAAGAAAATACAACCTTGGTGAGTGATTTCTATGCAAGCATGGTCCTGAAAATTCTCTTTGCCAACAGTATGGTCCTAGTGAGAGGGGTTGCAGTGCAGATCAGTGAGGACATTATTAACACTCATTTTGGCACAACTCCGGTTTCCTAATACACCCTACCTTTGGGATACCATAGCTTTGGCGGGTCTCAAGCAGAGCTGGCTAGGCTTTTGAGAGGAAATAGCCATACTCGATGGGACAGAAAGCATCTATTGAAGCACACAGAGTTATCAAAGAATCTAGCCATCTTGAGCATGTTTATCTTAGTGTCTCTAAAGCCCGTACTCCACATCAATTCGATCCCAGTGAAGAAGGCTGAGTTGCTAGCTTGTCTTATCACCCCAGCCTCGATTGACATTGGGAGCATAATTAAAGCTGAGATTTTCGATGCAAGGGATATTCACATTAAAGGAAAAAAGAAAAAAACTGCAAGTAGGCCTATTCATTTCCCGTTCTTAATTACAAAAATATGTAGGGATGCAGGAGTTCCAGAGTATGGTGATGATGAGATAACCACTGAGGGTAGAGGACCTATAAATCTCCGTTCTTGGATATATTTTGTGAGCAAAGCCATGGCTAGTAAGAGGACGAGACCAGGAGGAATTTTTCTTCCTGAAGGAGGCTCCGAACCTGGGGGGTCAGATGAAGAAGAGTACGTCTATGGCATTTCTAGAGATGATGAGGATACAGAGGGTCCCGAGCAAAGTAGCCAAATCATGGATAAGCTAGAATGGTTGGTGAAGGCAGTTGGGGAGAGCTTGACTGTTCAGACTCGTATAGAAGGAAATATTGATACCCTCTACCAACAGTTTTATGATTTCAGAGTAGACAAGGAGGCCGAGATGGAGGATATCAGAATGGGCAATGCCGACATAAGGCAGCAGTTGGGCCTCCGAACTTATCAGAGGAGAGAGCGGCATAGAAGACCACAACAATCTCCACCTCCACCTTCAAATGACCAAGGGTTCTCAGCTGCACATTAAATGTCCTACTACATGTCAGTTGAAGACCTCGAGAGGGGACGGAAGAGCAAGGATCCCATGTTTAAGGATTGACCAGAACGATTGTTTCATACCACCATTTGCTCCAATCATGTTTATTTTATTTTTTTTTAGCACTTTTGTTTTTATTATTTTAGGATGTTTAACTTGGTGGATTTTCTTTCTTATTGCATTTCAGTTGGAACTTCTCGTATTTATTACGTTTTATCTCATTCGCATTTATTTGTTGTCTATCATTTTGAACTTTGTTTAAGTTAGACTTGTGGAGTAGTATTGTGCTTAGCTTTTAGGTTTTGGTGATGTTTGCTTTTTATACGGTGTTATGTTTGCCCTCTTTCCCGCTTCTAAGCTTACATTGTTCATTCATTTTATTTGTGCAAACATTGAGGACGATGTTTTGTTTTGGTTTGAGGGTGCGGCCACTTAGTAACTAGCTTTTGTTCTTGTGTGTCTTGCTTGATTGTTTCGTGCCCTTGATCATAATTTTTTTTTATTTTTGCATGATTGTATGTTTTTTATTTAAATTTCAACCAATTTTGAGGCATAATTTTGAGCAACAAGGGTTGCTTGTTGAGATGCTTTTGGTCTGAGCCGTTGTAGGAAAGTTTTGGTATGCCATATATCACTCTAGGGCTATGTTGGCCAAAGCTACACCACAATGCTTACACACATCCTACTGGACTCATTGTAAGTTAGTGAACGAGGTAGCACGCCTGAGATGTCTAGATCATTAGTGGAGACTACCCATGTGAGCTTCATTGCCTAAATATTGCGTCCACAAGAGTGAATTTCAATTCTATTCTCTAAACACTGATCATGCAGATATTAAGAATGAGAACGAGGATATATTCTCATTGCATTGAACATTAAAGAACAATTTTTTGAAAAGTCGGCCTCATATGATTTACCTTGTTTTCTTGCTAGACTCGTACCTATAGAGATGACGTCGGCAATGTATGTTAGCCACTTTAAATTACCCAAACATGTTCCTAAACCTTGTGTGTGTGCCTAAATGTCCAAGGAATATGAACCTACACACTAAACCCAATCACCATATCCACCTCATGTTACATCTACACCACACTAGACTCAAACTATCAACTTTCCTTTAGCAATGATCATGTCTTGAGGAAATGAAGATGGAAGCCCCAAAGAGTAATACACCAAAATGTATCCAATTAGTGTGTACTTAAGCTCATTGTGTAAATTGCACCACTTTATTCAAAAAATAAATAAATTAGAACAGCCTTAAAAATCCAATGTAAAGAGTTGCCTAAATGTAAAGCAACCACTAAAGTGTACTAAGCTCTTAAAGTCAATAAATTGCCTAGGCGCTAAAAAGGGAATATACAAAGGGTATTAAGGAAAAGACTCTAGCATGATCATTGTCTTACCAATAAAATCATACCCATCCGACCACTCCAT
Organism: Dipteronia dyeriana; assembly: GCA_032871835.1. Taxonomy (NCBI): domain Eukaryota; kingdom Viridiplantae; phylum Streptophyta; class Magnoliopsida; order Sapindales; family Sapindaceae; genus Dipteronia; species Dipteronia dyeriana. The sequence continues at coordinate 78,662,770 of CM065296.1, read as the reverse complement.
CACCATCTATCATCAACCTCACTTACGCTTAAAAAGAAGTCCTAATTGATCTTTAGGAAGGGTCTAGCTTGAAAACAAAGGAGTTCTTAATGTTTGATTCCATTCATGAGGTATATTTGCAGGAAAATATGAGCGTCCTTACAAGATTTTCATAAGCTTGTAAATTTGAAAATTTTCTGTACATAAACTCCAAATCGTAAATGTTTGATAAGTGAGCCTAGGTTCGTTGTGGAAAAATGAGAGAAATTTTGAAAGGCTTAGAGTCAATGTGAAATGTTATCTAATGACTCTTGTGTTCGATGCTTTTGAAGCTAACTCCATAAAGAAGTCCGAAATTGTAATCTCTAGTGTTGTAGCACCTTGGTTTACATGTATTTGCATCCCTCTTTACTAGAATATGGGTCGACCAATGTTGCATCTCATCTTTAGTTGGCTCGTGGAAATTTCATGTAAAAATGGTGTTCTTTTTGTTTAGTTCGGATTAGGTTAATTTAACATTTTTGTTTGCTTCAGTTTTGTTTGGGGATGAGAAAAAGATAGGTTTGGGTGTATTTTACAAATCTCATTTATACACTCGGTATAGCCTCCATATCCTGTCAATTGCTCTCGTTCCTGAGTAAAAAATGAGTATTTAATGTTGCAACAAGCTTGTGCAGGTTCCTATAGCAATCTCGGGGTAATAGTGCAAAATTGAGAAGAGTTGGGGCTAAAACGGAAGAAGTGAAGATTTAAAAGGTCAAGGCTGGCACCGGTGAAGTGCCACTGAACCAGCGTCACCCTCACCAGTTCACGATATCAATGGTGTGGCATTGATAAAGAGCCACTCGACCAGCACTACTCTTAACAACGCACCATATTAATGGTGTGGCACTAGTGAAGCACCACGCGACCAGCGCCACCCTCACCAGCGCACAATATCAGTGGTGTTGTACTGGTGAAGCGCCACTCGACCAGCGCAACACCAGAGCAACAGTCCAACTCAGCAGAACTTTAAGGGTTTCGTGCCTCACTCATAAACATATAAATACCCTTTCTTGAGATCTTCTTGGATCTCTTACACGACCCTTAAGGTTCAACTCCTCTCATTACAATCCAAAACCTCCAAGACACCACCTCTCACCCAAATCACTTACCTTTCACTCAAATCCTTCACCAAATCACTTTATCAACCCTCTAATCCATCATCCAAACCTCAAAAAACTGCTCTACCAAACACAAAATATTCAACTTTCCCACCATTTCCCACCATAAAAACCTAACCTTGGAGCAAAAAGGGGAGCATCAAGAGAAGGAACAAGTCAAGCACATGCAACCAACCAAGAGAGAGGACATCTACACTTAGTTTATTCTTAACCTTTCTCTCTTTCATTTAGCACTTGTATTTGATTATGGCTTGTATGAAAATCACATTTTTATAGTCATTTCTTATATTATGAACTAAACTCATCTTGGCTAAGACCAAGATGAAACCTTTACTATGATTTACTAATAAAGACCACCACTTTATTCATTGCTTGTGTTTATTTATATGTATTTCATGCTTTAATTAACATTGAGTGTCTAGCTAGCATTTGGTGTGTATTTGGTTGTTGTATGATGTACCGAGGGTAGAAGCACATAACGTGCTCGATGAAATGCATGATAGAGGTCTAGTAAGGTAGAAATACTCAAGGCTAGTCTCTAGGACTCACTTAGTGAACCACTAAGCTTAATGAACTTGTATGTATTTCGGATGACCATCGAGAGATAGGTTATTGGTGCATATAATTATAGTTTCTATTACTCGAGAGAGAGTAGAGACTAATAGAGGGGGTTCATGAGTTTACATTTGCACTTGCATAATTTATTCATAATGGTGTGTCTATAAATTGGTGAGGATTGGTTAGGTGGATTCAAGGTCTTAGCCTAAGTTCCTAATAGCAATACAATTATTTGCTTGTGTGTGACTTTGTCTTGTTTGCTTATTGTTTAAGTTTCATTAGTTGCATTCTAGAAGTAGTTTACATTTAATTAGTGTTAGTTGTCTAATTTAATCATCAAATATTTGCTTGTCTAAATAGTAGTTTAATCAATCAATTGTGGTAATCAATTCATCAATCCTCTTGGAATGAATCTTATTTATCATTGTGCTACTCCCACGAGTCCATACTACTGCGGGTGATTATTTATGAATGAATCAATGATTAGTTTTTGAAGGTTCAAAGGAACAAAAGGAAATGAATGACTTTCGAAAAGATATGGTATTCCAGATATACAACAATAGTATGCCATACAAGTCTTCTATAGATTTGTAGATGAATTTGCAGGTTCAAATAACCCACTGCCTTTTTTCCATTATATGTTATTTATTTTTTTGACAAGTAATTGTTTCATTGTTTTATACTTTCTTTTAGTGTACAGATGTGGATTATGCAAGATTGGAGTTTTTGTTTACAAATAGGATAGACATCAAATGGTTGAAAGGATGATGGACAACAAATGGAGTACCGGTGGATTTTTTTTTGGATGTTTTTTATGAATATTTTAAATCAGAATACTGATGTCTTTAATTTTGTACATGGATATTATGGAGTCCTAATGAAATATTGATGTGTTATGGATATGTTCATATATTAATTTTATGCCACTAGTGTGTTTTATTCCTTACAACTGGTGTGTTTAATTGTCCAATAGCAGCAGTGTGTTTAATTATTGAATATCACCAGTGTGTTTAATTTGTGACAAATAATATGTTTCATTTTTGGTCACTGGTGTTTTTAATTGTTTAAAGGCAGTTGTGTGTTTAATTTGTTGGTCTGTTAAAATAACGCATTCTATTAAAATACATGTTTTCAACAACTTTTGAATGTTCTTTTGTGTAATTTGTTTTCTGAACAACTTCATTGAATAATAATCACATTGGTTGTACTTATATATATATATATATATATATATATATATATATATGTGTGTGTGTGTGTGTGTGTTAACTAATGAAATTCGTTTCGCAAAATGATAATACATGAACACAAAATAAGTTCATAGCAACACAATAATTTTCCAATTGATAGCAGTATAAAACAACTAAATTACAACTCAGCTAGTAAAAAAAAATCGACGTTACAAATCAGTTTATAGTAGTATACAACCACCAAATTACAAGTCTTTGTAAACTATAACGTAATTGTAGTTTCCAACCTAATTACAAGTACACCACAAGTACGCAAGCATCCATTTGATAGAAGCAACCATCCATTTGATTTATTTACATGCTTCAATGTTGCTGTAAACAAAGAACTAGTTTATTCCAAAGGACACTAATATATAAAGTTTAGTAAAAAAAACCCAAAAGTTGTTTACTGATATGAAATTTTTATGGGAACATACCTCATTTAACATCATTATCTGGATCCGTAGGGTAATTATATGGCCGTATTGGACACGCCCTTATGTTGTGTCCCTCTTATCTACAAGACTTGTACTTACGATGTCTTGTGGGTTGGGAACATTGCATTGCTGATTGGCCAGAGAGTTTGCATAATTTTTTCGGTTGTGCCCAGATTTCTTACATATGGTACAATACCTACTCCTACGACCATGCTCGACTGTAGATGGAACCTTATTCTTTCTAGGCCTACCGTTTGAGGTTGCCAGTCTGATGGAAGAACAACTTCTGCACGTACTTCCTTTGGAGTATTCCATTTGCTTGGGTGTCCAACCAAAAAGATGAGACCATAATAGCTTTCCAACCAGGTGCTTGTTTTGTAGAAATCAGAACAAAAGTGGACAAATTTATTTTTTACAGTGCATATAAAATGACTAAGTGTAATCTTTAACAAAGAATGCATATAAATATTAGTATAATATATACCGTATAGCAGCTAACGCATGACTACAAGGCAATAGGTCATTCTGAAATTCCCTACAAGTACAAGTCTTCTCAGAAAGGTTTACTAAGCCATCTTTCTCACCATCCTTCACATTGAAATTAACATGATCTATTTGGTGCACCATGTACTTATATGATGTTTCATATTTTTTGTTAATTTCTCAGTTGCCCACCGGGACAGTTGTGTTGTATTTGTGGATACGGCATCACGGCGTTCATGAAACAATTTCTGTATCATATCTCCACGTACTCAGCCAACGTTGTTATTGGCAATTGATGAGCATACCACAAACAATTGTTCATGCACTCCATAATATTGGAAGTCATCCCCCCATAACGCCTAACCAGATAATAGGCATAACTCTTATCAGATATTCATAAGCTCGCATGTTTACACGGCATAACTCCCATATCATTTTCAAGAACTCTGTTTATCGATATGCCCTTGAAGCTTCATGGAAAAAATTGCATACAACATGGCTTTTAAATTTGTTCTTCAAGTTCATGTCATATGAAAACCATATAGGTTATGTGATCTTTCAAGATAATCTTTAGCCATGGCTACCTTGATTGCAGGACTGCGATCAAAAATGGTGATACAATTCCCAGGACATCCTATTGCCTTTTTCAACTCCTTTAAAAACCAAGTCCATGAATCCTCGCATTCAACATCACCCCAACCATAAGCAAGAGGGAACACTTGACTGTTTGAATCTTGACACGCTGCAATAAACATGACACCGCCAAACCTACCCTTCAAATGAGTTGCATCAATGCAAATTGCAGGACGTATAGACGTCTGAAACCTGACAAGTGAAGTACTGAAAGCAATAAACAAATATTCAATTTTTATCAGCGTCCGTCTTTATTGCTGTTACAGTACCATGATTGACGCTTTTCAATTCATGGCAGTATGCAGGTAACAACTGATATGAAAGATCAGGAGGACCAAAAATGTTTTGTTCAGCAACTCCTTTTGTCATCTATGCCTTTGTATATAGCAAACTAAGTCTATGTTCCACTTGCATATCAGCCATGATTTCTTTGGGTTTCAGAGTTCGACTACTAATTGCAAGTTTCAGTGACAGTATTTCACCAATAAGCCATACGCTTGCTTGTCGATGACAGTTGTGCAAGTTATCAATTGTACAACTATGGTCTTCCTCAAATTTTCAAACTGTCCAATAATTCCACCTTCCATCTTAACCGCACAAAATTGAAATTTACACTTGGGATCCTTGCAACCAACTTCATATCTACCCGTGCATGGCCTTGTAACGCGGATTTCAAAAATTCTCCTTTAGTGTGTAACCCTATAAAGCTCGCTTCAAAGCATTTTTGCTTTCGAATATCCCACATTTGGATAAGCGGTTACAAGAACTAGATTTCTCTGTTCTAACTAGTTCAAAATTGTAGTCTGAAGCTTTGGGAATAATCCAAGGATGAGATACTGGAGTTTTGGATCTATCACTGACAATAATGCCACTATCTTTAAATGTATCTCTACTTGGACCAGTAAAAACCGGTAGAACAGACCCCATGTGACCACCATCTATTGAATCCGAACTCATTCCATGATGATATGCGGCCTCATCATTCATACCCTCACGGCTTCCACCATCACCAATGTAATCTTCATTGAAATCCTCTAATCCATATTCACTATGGGAATTGTACTTTAGAATCAAACTCTCATCCTCGTTATAAGTTTCAGCCAAAAATTCGTTAATTGTTGCCTAAAAAATTACAGGGTTTCCAGTCCGGGTTTGAAAATTATAGTCAGTTGTTGGTATAGAACTCAAGACATTGTTGCTTCCATCGGCGGATTGAAAATATGTCATCAATTGTTGTACAAAACTTTGATAAATAGGTTGAACGACAGGAACACCCAAATGACCGGGTTGTACACTAACTTTCTCAACAACAATAACATACACCTCCGGAACATGTCTACCATCGCACAACAACATTTCCACATCGTTATCATCTTTAATTTTTGGTCGGGCCAGTCTAAGCCTAACACCGGTATCAACCAAAGTTCTTAACTCAATGCTAAACATTGTTAAGTCAACATTCGCAACGCCTTGCTGTACGTCAAATTCCTACAAACTTTCACAAAGTCTGTTTCACCACCCTCGTAAAAGTTCCCCACCCATTTGCCACCATAAGTGATTACCAATTTCGTTGGGTCCATTCCTACATTTCAACCAATCAAAATCTCACATTTAGAATACAATTTATTAAACCAGTCACAAATTATACAAGGTGCAACCTATTAAACACACTATGAAAACCCAATTAAACACACAAGGGCATACCAAACCAAACACATCATGACATACTTTAAACACATCAGGCCATACCACTTTAAACACACCATAACAAACCAATTACATACACCATGACACACCACATTAAACATACCAGGGCATAACACATTAAACACCGTGACAAACCAATTAAACACACCATGAAATACCATGAAAAACCAATTAAACACACTATACAAACAACATTAAAAATACAATGGAACACCACATTCAACACACTATGAAAAATAAATTAAACACACGAGGGAAAATAAATTAAACACACTACAACAATAAATTTAAATACACCATGGATAATAAACTAAACACACCAAGCGATTTCAATTAAACACACCAAAGTTAACTATCTCCTTCAACCTTATACAAACAAAAAAAAAAGGGTTTCTAATATATACCTCCAGAAGAAGGACCTGAAGAATCTCGATTCATCATTACAACCTCACCCAAAATCTGTGAAATACAAAACCCAATCCATAAATTTTGAACCAAAATCGATACAATATATATATATATATGGGTTTAAATAAATTATAAAAACAAAAAAAAATGCCTTTGCAACCGTTTCAACAATGGTAGCAGTTTTAACAACAAATGAATGTGAGACCTGGTTTTCAACAACAAATGACAGCAGTTTCAACAGTTGTTTCTGAAATTCCTAGAAAGTGTGTCTATAACCTATAGTGGGGGGGGGGGGGGGGGGGGGGGGGGGGGGGGGGGGGGGGGGGGGGGGGGGGGGGGGTTAATAGGTTTTAATTCGATAGATTACCAATTTTACGAATTAATCAATATTAACAATTCTACCCCATTCTACTTAAATGTTCAAATAAACGACAACAAACATAAAACAAAAAACAACACGCAATATATATGTGGAAACCTCCAAATGGGAAAAACCACGGGCTGTTTAGAGCGCCACCCTTGATCCTCAAAATCCACTATTGAGTAAAAGTTTACAACCTAGGTTGACCTCTCGTCTAACCCTCCAGTTACTAACCCTTTCACTCTCCCAACCGGTCTTAATAGTGATTTTGGATCACTAGCCTTGTGCACTAACCACTTAGCCACAAGCTAAATCAACAATGAAGAGATAATGGAAACCTAAGTGAATATGCAAGAATATTCAATATGCAAAAATGCTAGGTCAAGACATTCATGCTTATCTAGGATTAATAATGACAATTAAAACAAATCCTAGATATCAATGTTCTAAATGCAAAGGCAAGAAGAATTAGCTAGAAGGGTAAAATCGTCCTAAATGCTAGCTATCAGAAATTAAAGCATCTCAACCAACAATCAATACACAAGCATGTCATAAAAACAGTTAAACATTCAAGCAAGAAATTAATATGCACTAAATACTAAAACCCTAGGTATACATGTCTTAGTAATAAAAACATAAAGTTTAGAACATGTAGAGAACACCTAGTCATGAACAAACAAGAAACCCATGCTTGAAGGATACTTGATGATTTGGATTTTAAGGATGGTTGGGTAAAAATGGTTTCTTGGAGCTTCTCTATCTAAAGAACCTTATCTCTCTCTCAAAAATAGATTTGAAGCTCTTAAAAACAAATTGAGAAGAAGATGGTATATTTATATGAAGCCTAAAATGAAGCTACGTCGTTTTGGTAAAAACTGACCAAAATACTCAATGTGCACTGATGTTTGTGCGCTGGCCGAGTAGTGCACGACCAGCGACAACTCACTGGACAAGTTACGCTGGTGAGGTGCGCATGACGACCAGAGCACCACCAACGACAAGCCACTAGAAAGTTACGCTGGTGTGGGTGCGCGTGACGACCAGCGCACCACCAGCGCAACACCACTGGAAAGTTGTGCTGGTGTTGGTGCTGGTGAAGGCGCTGCTCGAGTAGCGCACAACTCACCACCTTCACACACACACACACAGAGATCATGCAAGAGAAAAGAGGTGAAAGGAATGCATCCTAATGCCTACTATGACATGACATTTTAAACACAAGATGCAATCAATTTAACCATGTAGGAGATAACAAAATTAGACACATAATCAAGACAATTAAGCACAAATGCAAAGTGATCAAAAACATGCATGAGAGTGAGTGTGTGCACTAAATCTCTTCAATGAAGTTAAGCAAGTGATTTACCTTTGATGCTTGAGCTTGGTTGCGAACAATGAAGCCTTAAATTACCCTTACATATTGATCCCAACATGTGGTTGTCAACGAAATAAGTCAATCAAACACCGAGGAACTTACAATCTCCCCATTTGGCTATTTCGTGACAAAACCACTCACTCACAAAGTATCCTCACAACAAACAACAAGAAACAATAAGAGGTCAACAAAAAACATTACATATTACAAGTGATAGCTAAAGCTAAATCTTCAAATCTTTCATCTCTTGTAGAATGATCTTTCCAGGACAAGTGTATGAGAGGGATCAAGATAAATAAAAAACAAGCGCAATTTACATTAGTTAGAAACATTTAACATGCAATCAACAATGCACATAGCAAATGCTCCCCCTAAATAGATCCACTCCCTCTCAATAGGTCAATTTCCCCTTAAAACATCATGCCAATATCAACTCTACCTAAATCCAACACTACTCCCCCTTTTTGTCACAAGATAGGCAAAGGAGTATTCCCCAACCGGGACGCTTTAGCAAAGAGAGATATTTTCAATGTAAATGCATAATTATATACAGCAACTTTATGCAGGTTAATTAAGAGAAAGAGAAATTCATGGAAGTTTTATTGATTGGAACATGTGTGAAAAATTACCTTGAATGAAATATATGCAACATCAACTTCCAAAAGCATGGTATTTGGCAAAGGAAAATAGCACATGAGGTTCCAAGAGAAGTCAAACCAATTTGCACCAAATTGTCAATTGAAAACAAGATATTGTTTAACAAAAAAACACAACTATCAAACTTTACAAGTTGAACAAGACATGAGCGACTATTACGCTCTATTAGATTTTTCTAGGCAAGATGCCTGTATGATAGTTGCCTTGTTCAATAAGTATAGAGATAGACTATAGGAATGTGAACATCCTTGAAATGGATACAATATCCTTATTGAATGAAGTCTCAAAAGGCACTTGCATATATATTTGCAACAATTTTGTAAGCATTCAATAAATTCATCATGCATAACACTTTAAGCATGTCAAGATCAAGTTTTCATAAACATGGAGATAAACTTTAGGTCAATCAAATGTACTTCCCAACCAAATTTCCTAGTCCAAAAATACATGTTTGAACACAAATAGGACATGCATGTCAAATAAGGCAAAAGCACACATATTGAATAAAAAGACATATAATGATATTTGTATCCAAGATACTCAAGCAATTAATTAAAGAACATAAAATTGAAAGATTATTTGCTTATTAGAATGCAAGTTCGCTCTTTTTGCTTGAGCTCCCCATATGAGGTTAACCACCAAAACACATCAATCCATATGACAAATCCCAATAGACCTACTAAGAGATTTAAAGTTAAATATAATGGTTTAGTAAATAAATCCACCAATTAGTCATTTGTACCCATATGTTCAATTGCAATGCATTTGATCTCAACTAGCTCCCTAATGAAATGATGTCTAATGTCAATATGCTTAGTTCTAGAATGTTGGACAGGATTTTTTAAAATATTGATGGCACTCATTTTATCACAATAAAGGGTTAGAGTACCTTGCTCAAAGCCATAATCCACAAGCATTTGCTTCATCCAAAGGAGTTGTGTGCAAGCACTCCTAGCAACTATATACTCGGCCTCGGCTGTGGATAATGAGATGGAGTTTTGCTTCTTACAAAACCATGACACAAGATTGTTCCCTAGAAAGAAGCAACCGCCCAATGTACTTTTCATATCATCACAATTAGTTGCCCAATCTGTATCACTAAAGCCAACTAAACTAGCATTAGTTTCAAAAGAGTACCATATCCCATAGTTGGATGTCCCATTCACGTATCGAATGATTCTCTTCACAGAGGATAAATGGGATTTTTTGGGATTGGCTTGATACCTAGCACATACACCAACACTAAAAGCTATATCGGGCCTACTAGCAGTCAAGTATAGCAAGCTCATCTGCTTGATGATGATAGCATAGGTAGAACTTGTTAATTTGATTACTTTTTATACAAATGGATAATCTTGACATTCTGTATATACCAACTGCATCTTATGGATACTAGTTGATATAGGTTTTGAAGCTATCAAGTTGGGGGTGGAAGGAATACATGCAACAACCCGCTCTTCATGCAAGCCTAACATATGTGCTTCTATGATTCAATGTTGTTCTTGGTCCAGAAAGTTTGATGACAACATTTTTAACACAACGGGGTATTCTCATAGTCCTTTTGCCATTTATCTACATACTCTAGAGTTTCCTCTGTGTGGTTGAATGTAACATTTGACTAAAACCCACTATTGCATGTAATCATGAGTAGACCAAAAGTTAAAGTTGGTGGTTTTATTAAATTTTTTTCCTCTTGGAATCCATGATTTAATTAAATCATACACTATGACTAACGGGAATGTCCATATTTATGGACAAATACCAAAGGAGCTTGTTGTTATCAACCATTCAAACTTCAGAGAGACCCAAAACTGCCTTTCTTTTAATTTATCCCATGATTTTCTTTAATATTTATTTGCTTTTAGTTTGACTTTTTAATGCATGTTGTTTGATCAGGAACTTAGTCATTTTATTGTCTAATTTAGTTTTTCTTATTGGAAGGTCTTCTCTGTATAATTGATGGGTTTTTATTTACCGGTATATGAGTTATATGTAACTCTAGTCTAGAATAGGGATTAGTTGGAATCCATATGACTGCTTCCTTCCGTCTTTATCTTTTCTTGTTCTTTTAAATTTCATTTTTCAATTTGAGACATAATGCGGGTGTGTTTAACAGGTCTAAATTCATCTATCATTGGTCGGTTTAGTGGGCTTTGTGCTTTTATGGGTGTTGCAGCAACATTCTTATCTGCAAACCTGGTTCTGGATAATGGGTGTTGCAGAAGTCTACAGACTTATTGTTGGTTCTGGATAATGGGTAATTGTCTATTCTCATGTGTGTATGATTGAAAAGGAGTTGGAAATAGCTTATTTATATAGAAGCATAGAGGAACCTTTTTTTTTATGAAGATTTTGTCTTTTCAAATTGATATCCGGTTATTTTTATCATTTGTTTTAAAACTTTTTTTTTTCTTTATTCATTTCTGAAGCTTATCAAAGACCCAACTTGCGAATGTTGTTGACGTCGATTTCTGGATTGTGTCAGAAAAGCCAATAAGGATTGAATTTCGGCTATTAATTCAAAGAGAGAGAGATTCAGAGAGAGTAACGAAGACACAAGTTTTACGTGGTAAAACTCTGATGAACGGAGAAACGTCCACGGGTGGTTGATGGGTCAACCGAGCCAAAATCCACTATGAAATTATGATGTTTACAAGCTTTCGATCTCTCTTTCTTCTCTCTGTATTTTTCTGTTGCTATCTTGCCTATACATCTTTTGGAACGAGATTATGGGTCTATTTATATATTTATAGAACCCTAATCTGCTTTGTACAAGTAATACAAGATCTTTACATTCAATTGTGATTCAGTTACTTGTTTGAGGTTGATTTGTCTTCTTTCCTGTTTCTGAGTCTCTTATGGAAATCGAGTGTGATTCCAGTAGTGTAGTTTTATTTGGACTTGTTTCCTTATAAGACTGTAATCTTTGTAGTGAAATCAAGTTGTTTCCTGATTAAGGATTCTTCTAGCTCAGTATTCTGTTCTCTTTCGGATTCTTCCTAATGGATATCTTCGTGTATTTAATGACTGAATCCGTGTTAATTAAGCACCGAGTTTCTTACTCGGGTCGCATTTATCCTGAGTAAGAATAACACTTGTTGGTCCCGAGTAGCGCAGTTTAAGCCCAAGTAGAAGATGTTTTTTGCTAACCTCGAGTACTTTTAATTGATTTGGAATAGTTTAGTTGATCCCGAGTAGGTCTTTCCATGCTGCTTATTTACTCGGGATTTCTTTTATTTAACGATGCCTTGTAGGGTTTTTTATGAGTGCTTATTTGGGTGTCCACCTGACAATTTTCTCCATCTTGTCGATGACGTGTGCGCTTGGTAAAATTCACATACAACAATACCCCCTTAAAATATTTTTGCCGAGTAAATTTCATTTCGGGCAAGAGTATTTTAATCATCTTAATTTTTACTGTGTCACAATAGCCGTCTTGTCATAATGGCGTGTCTTAATGGTGACCCTGTAATTTCGATTCGCTTTATTACGCGAGATCTTAATGATGGCGACGTTTTGAAGTTCTGACGGTTAAGAGCTAGTTCCTATTTTGACACTTGTTCCTAGTTTCTTCGTTTTTAGATATCATTTATGAGAAAATGATTTTTACGTGTCCCCAAAGCCGCCTACGTCAGCAAACTTTATCATAAATTTTTTCACCTCGAGGCCCTAGGGTTTCGTGATGTCTCCTTTTTAAATTCTTCGCTGAGAGACATTGTTGGTTTATCCTCAACAATTTTTAACGAGAAATTTCTTTAAACCCAAATTTCTTTACCCCGAAGTTTGTGATTCTTCGTTGAAGATCTTGCATCAATCTCAGTTCAAGGTTAGTTTTAATGGGGCCATCTTCCCGTCATCGTCTCTTTAAAATTGCTTTTGATGCGTTAGAACGTGGGGATTTCCAGTTAGTTTCTTGCATTAGACGATTACTGGGGGATATCCCAATAGATGAACCTCCATTTTTAGAGGTTGATATTTCTGGGCTTCACCCTGACGTCACTTTCAACCCTGTATCGAGTTCTTCATCTAGTTATGATTTTGATATTTCTGATCACAGGGTATCTTTTCGAAGGATGGGTAAACATCAGAGCAGAAGTGAGATACACAAGCATGGCTCGAGCAGTGTTCAGATCAGGGAACAAACTGTTAACGAGAATGATGTTGATGAGGTGTCCAGGGCATCTCGTCTTTCGTTTTCTGATACTCGCCCGAGTGGCTTTGATACTGAGCCAAATGTGGTCGGGCCAACTGAAATAGAAAAATACCGCTCCCGATTCGACTTGCCCGACTCGGTCACTTTGGTTTCTGCGGGGGATAGAGCCGTATGGAATCCTCCTGAGAGTATGGTCGCGATTTATGGATCAATGCTATGTTGTGGTGTCACACTTCCCTTTCAACCATTTATTGCTTGGTTTTTGGCTGAAGCAGGGATAACCCCAGCTCAGTTGGCCCCGAATAGTTATAAAGTCTTGAAACGCATGTGGCATATGTTCAGTAGGATGAACCTTTCGCCGTCTTTCCTAAATGAAATTAGGCATTTCTTTACGCTGAGGAAGGTTAGCAAGACAGGGACATATTTTCTTGCATCTACTCCATCGGACGGTTGGGTCCCCAAAGAAGCAAAGGTGAATCAGAAGGTCGACTACTCTGATGACCCAAAAAAGAAGGGTTTTGTATAGGGGTTCCCTACATCCAACAAGTTTTGGAAGAACAGTTGGTTTTTCACTAGAGGGGCTCTCGGGCTCAACGCCACTGTAGGATCTGGGGATTCCCGAACGGTGTTGAGTATTCCCCGTTTCTTCTGTTCCCCCGAAGTGTGGAACAAAAAAATAATTAATTATAGTGATTCTGAGCTGAAGAGGCTGACTCGGGTAGCTATTCGTACTCTTGAAAAAGAAGCAAGAGCTACCTTTTTAAAGAGGAGGATTTGATAAAGCTCGGCTTCTTCAGACAGATTTCGGGCCATCGCAGGCGATGTAAGTGATCTGGCACCCTTCCTACTGAACTTAGAAGCTTTTCATTTTATGATATGAATTCCCCCCCCCCCCCTTTTTTAGTGTTCGATATAGACATCATTAGCAATCTTCAGGCACGCCAAGTGAAGTCTATTTTACAAGTGAGCCGAAAAGAAGCTTCGCGTCAGGGTGATAAAGGCATTGCTCCGCTCGAGTCTGATGAGGAAACTGACGTTGCTGAGGAACAGATCCCCGAATACGTTCATCAGGGCGTCTAGCCGTCTGCTCAGGAGTCTGCTTATCCGAGTAGCCCAAGTGAGCCAACCGATACCCAACTTCTTGATTATAGGGAGAGGCGATGTGAAGGCTCAGGTGAAGAGCCTGTTGGTCGGTTTGAAGCCGGCTACGGTGGTAACGTCCTGACGATTCAAGTGCTCGCAGGTGCCAAAAGGGACGGTTCATTGTCCGAACATCTTCAAAATGTTTTCAACGGTGCATCTTATGTAAGTTAAATCTGACTTCTTTACTGTTTTGCTTCTGCCGAATTTTTAAATATATTTCTTTACAGATGGTGGCCGAATTCGCTGAGCTAATTCAGACGCAATAACATCAAGCGGATCGAAACTGTCGTCTAGAGGATCAGCTGAAGGCGAGTGAGTAATGTCGTGCTCTGGCCGAAGCGGATTATCAGTAAAAGGTCGGCTATGTACAAATATTCACCGACCATTGTCTGGCAAAGCAGGTTGAAGTCGAGGAGAAGGCATCTTTGGAAGAGGAGAAGGTTGCATCACTTCAAAATCTTTTATCTTCTGCTGAAGAATCCATGCTTAAGGTCGACCAGCAGGCGGAGCAGTCTAAGTCGGCGTATGAACGGAAGATCGAAGATCTAGAGCGCCAAGCACTAACAGTTAAATCCATATCCCGAGAGGCCAAGTTGGAACCTAAAGTCCAAGGGGTGGATCATTTCAAAAGATCCCCTGCTTACGATGCCCTTCTTCTTCGGGAATTTCAATGCGGGCTAGTTTCTACCGGCGAGTTCTCCAATATAATAATATGGCCACTGAGAAGGCTCGAGCTAATTGGGAGCTGTCAATTAAACATCACGTGGACCGGTCCTTGGAGTCTCTTCGGACTCAGATGAAGGAGTGGAGAGCTTACTGCAGTCGTCAAGGCAATGATCCCCATCCCATGCACTTAGAAATTCCGTCCGGACACTCCCTCTCGACCTTTTACGCTAGTCAAGAGTCGGTCGAGGGTGTGGCA